>CM035630.1:70032053-71282053 GCA_020496765.1 Gossypium stocksii
GATTCTTCTTTTCTCCTTCAAGAGCCTTTGGCTGATGGCTCTCTCCTCTTCCCTTTCTTTTTAATTTCTTTTTCCCTTTTTTGCTTGTGCCGATTATTGATTCTCCTCGCTACACTCTTCCTCTCTATTTCTTTTCTCCTCTTTTCCTCTTAGTTTGTTTCTTTCATTTACTGAAACCAAATAGTCAGTCATTGCCAATTTCTATTTTGGTGCTGGTCAAACATATCAGCTGGGTTAGCTGATTCCTTCATTACTTCTATCCGCTTCTGAGCCGAACACCTCTACTCTCTCTATTGCCGAATCTATTCTCATTTCTTGCTCCTACCATTAAGTTGCGGTTTCACCTTTTCCCTTTCTGAGATTTAGTGCTCGCTCAAGGTTTGTTAAAGGGGCAAGTGATGCGAAGCATTCGACATCCTACTTTTAGCTTTGACTTAAAACTCTCAATGAGTAAAGGTTCTAGCGGTAAAGTGAAGGCGGTGGTGTTGGTGGATAGTGGACGCGTAGCCTCTGCCCCCAAGTTTAATAGGCATAAGGTGTCGACTATCCGGAACTTTTCGCCTCGTTGTGGCAGGGTAACTACGCCAAACTGGTGAATGAGTGAGTTGATCACAGTTGATCACTCTAGTGAAGGCAAGTGATAGTAAATCTTATGGATAAGTGTTTGGGTTAGAGATTTCCTAATTCTTTTGATAAGTGGTTTAACTATGTTTTATGTTTAATATAGGTGGCGGTGCTCGAGATTTTTTAGTACTCTACATGATAAGGTGTGTATTCCGTACTGTTTGGATTGTAGATCGGTGTTATGACGGAAAGCTGAAATACTGACGAATGATGCCACATGTGGTTGCAATCGCACGTGTGGTGAGCCAAGCCCACAAACCATGGGCGATAGATGGTACAGGCCACCACGAGCGTCCTTGTGGTCTTGGGCCATTATGGGCCGTGTGGGCCCAATGGGCCTTTGGGCCCCACATGGATTAAATCCGCACATTGCGGTGGATATTAAACCGAGTTGTGTAGTCCACGTGGCTAGAATCGTTTTTGGGTTGAATGGGCGTGTGGGCCCAATGGGCTTGTGAGCCCCTCACGGACGAAATGTATGATATATGGCTACTGTTGTTTTGGGTTGTGTCGTTCGTATAGCCGTGCTTTTTTCTAGGCTGATTGGGCCACACGATCGTGCGGGTCCACCGGAGCCGAGTAATGGGCCTTAGGCCCATTTTCGCCGTTTAGGCAATTTAGGTTTCCTAAGTCGCCCGAGGCGAAAGTGGACCACCTGTTGGGTCGTTAAGACCCTGATTTGTAAAATTACAAAAATACCCCTAGTTTGCAAAATTACAAAAATACCCCCGATTTGGAAAATTACAGAAATACCCTCGGTTTGTAAAATTACAGAAATACACTCAGTTTGCAAAATTACAGAAATACCTTTAGTTTGTAAAATTACCGAAATACCCTCGATTTGTAAAATTACCGAAATACCTTAGTTGGTAAAATTACAAAAATCCCCCCAATTTGTTAAATTACTGAGATACTTTGATTTTAAAATTATCGAAATACCCTTACAGGGTAGAATTACTGAAATACCCTCGGTAGAGTAAAATGATCGTTTTTCCTTGAGGTATAAAATGATTGTTTTACCCTTATGGGAAATGACTGACTTGGACTGTGTATTTGACTGGTTTGATTGTGATTGTATGACAGTGTATTAACTGACTTGACTGTGGTTGTGTGACTGATCAACTTGTAATATATGCTTAAATGACTAATATTGAGCATGGTCATTCTGCATACACGTATGATGATTGAGCATAGCTACACGACATATTGCATGGGGTTGGGACATGAAATTGGAGGAAGTTCTATGCTAGTGGCTTGCCACGTATTCTGATTCTGGTGGCTCCGCCATGATTTCTGTTATTAGCAGCTTCGCTGCGACATTGGTGTGTTGGCTGGGTGGGTTAAGTTATTCCCCACATGGTGTGCTGGTTGGTACTGGTGGTGTGTTGGTTGGATTGGGTTGGGTTTCATATCTGCTCTGTTCTGATTCTGTTTTGGCCTTAGGCCCACTTGTACTCTTATTGGCTTGGGCTAGGCCTAATTGATCCTGTTATGGGTTGTGACCCAAAATGTTATGGTTGTACGCTTTGGCCGATGTATGCTCTAAATTGGACTATACTGTTACTGTTAAAGGGCTTTGGCTCAGATTGTTTCTGTTTCTACTTTTGTTTACTAACTATTACTTTATCAAGGGGATTACACATTGAGTTTTCATAAACTCACCACGTTTATTAACTGTGCAAGTAATCCCCAGCGTTAGGAGGATCGATGCTAAGAGGGATTCGAAGAAGGCCACACACTGTTTATGCTTTTGAATTTGATTATTTACTTTTAAGTATTTTTAACTTGGGTTGTAATAAGGCCTCTCTTAATTTCTTAACATTTTAATTTAGGATATTTATTTATGATGTTTTATAACTGTTAAAAGTAGAACATGATTTCCAAAACGATAATTGTTTTCAACCCACGGCATTTTCGCAATTTATTTTGAATCAGCTTCCGCAACGGCTAAGGTTTTAAAAGTAATTACGTTTTCAAATGGATAACAAATTGCTTAAATGTTTTTGAGTTTTAACAAAGAAGCTTTAACTCCCAAACCAGTTTTAACAACAAAATTAGGATTTTGAAAAACACATCTATGTGACACGTCAGATTTGGCCAAAATGTCTGGGCCGGGTTTGGGGTGTTACAAGAGGCATAGGCTATCACTTTACCCTCTTGCATCAAAAAACAACGCAAACCATTCAAAGACGCATCCCTAAAGATCCCAAACTCTTTACCCGATTCAAGCTACACTAAAACTAGTGCCTCAGCTAACAATGCTTTCAACTATTGAAAACTCTATTGACCCTTCTCAGACCACTCAAATTTCACATCTTTTTTGAGTAATCGAGTCATTGGTGTAGCAATCATTAAGAACCCTTTTACAAAATGCCTATAATAGCCAACTAATCTCAGAAAACTTTTGACCTCAAATACATTTCTCGATGGATTCCAATCAACAATTGCTAAAATCTTACTTGGATCAACTCGTATACCTTCCGCTGAAATAATATACTTAGAAATCCAACTTCTTGGAGCCAAAACTCACATTTACTAAATTTAGCAAACAGTTGCTTATCTCTCAGAGTTTGCAATACAATCCTCAAATGTTCAGCATGCTCAGACTCATTTCGAGAATAGATTAGAATATCATCGATGAATACAACAACAAATTTGTCTAAATATGGTTTGAAGATTTGATTCATCAAATCCAAAAAAACTGCAGGAGCATTGGTTAATCCAAAAGGCATAACAAGAAATTCACAATGCTCGTACCTTGTTCTGAATGCAGTTTTCGGCACATTTGAATCTTTAACTCGCAATTGATAATAGCCCAATCTCAAATCAATCTTCGAAAATACTGTTGCTCTTTTTAATTGATCAAATAAATCATCGATTCATTACAAATGATACTTATTCTTGATTGTAACTTTATTTAGCTATCGACAATCAATACATATTCTCATTGTTCCATCTTTCCTTTTTACGAATGGAACTGGTGCACCCCAAGGCAAAAAACTGGGACATGCAAATCCTCTATCTGTTAACTCTTGCAACTAAGCTTTCAACTCTTTCAACTCTGTAGGAGCCATTCTATACGGAGCTATTGATATTGGTGAAGTTCTCAGTAATAACTCGATAGCAAACTCAACCTCTCTGATCGGTGGTAACCTTGGTAACTCTTCTGGAAACACATCCGGATATTCACAAACAACTGGTACTAATTTAATCTTCGATTCAGACACTTTTGTATCCAAAACATATGCTAGGTAAGCATCACAACCCTTTCTCACATATCTCTGAGCTGACATCGATGAAATCACAATAGGCAATCCATTCAACTCATCTGATTCAATTCGAAGAATTTCATTATTCTGACATTTCAATTTTATAATGTTTCGTCTATAATTCACAATAGCATCATGCAGCGTCAACCAATCCATACCCAAAATTACATCGAATTTATTAAATTGTAATAGCATCAAATTAGCCAAGAAACAGTGACTCCGAGTCATCAAAGACAATTCTTGCAAACTTTATCAACTAGAACATGCTTTCCTAAGTGGTTCGATACTTTTATCACAAACTCTGTAGACTCAACAGGCAAACTCTTACTAGACACTAAATTCATACAGATATATGAATGAGTTGATCCAAGATCAATCAAAGCAATCACACTAGTGTCATATAGAGAAAATGTACCGGTGATAACACATGGTGATGACGCATCTTCGCGAGCGTGAATAGCGTAAGCTCTGGCAGGTGCTTTAGCCTCGGATCTCATAGCAGAGTCTTTTGTCGCTCCTTTGCTACTAGTCACATTTCTCATATTTCTAGGTGGTCTTCCTCTAGCAGATGTGTCACTTGGTCTTGCATTCTGAAATTCATCTTTCTCAGCTAACTCGGGACAATCTCTAATAAAATGATCTAACGTACCACATTTGAAACAAGCCTGATCATTCATACTACATTCACTAGGATGTCGTCTTCTGCATTGTTGACATTTACGTCTATTGAACCTAGCACTACCAGCTCTTGCTATTGATGTGGCTTGAGCCTTAGAACTCAAGTGTTGCTTCCAACGATCTCTATTGGAATATCCCACTAAAGCAGTAGAACGATTATATGAATCTCGTGATTTCTTTGACGAATAGTGATAGGGTTTACTCATCGATCTCTTTCTCAAATCTCTAGCTTCAGAATCAGCTTTTCTCTTTTCTTTGCCAAGTTCTTCGACTTTGCAAGTTATGTCAACTAGGACCACAAATTCTTTCAATTCTAGAATCTCGACTAACAGTCTGATGTCTTCATTTATCCCGTCTTCAAATCTTTTAAACATGATTGCCTTAGTGGAAACACATTCCCGAGCATACTTACTAAGTCTCACAAATTCTCGCTCATATTCAGTCACAAATCTGACCCTGTTTCAATTCTAGAAACTCTTTGCATTTTTTATCAATAAATCACTGGCTAATGTATTTCTTTCTGAACTCAGATTGAAAGAATTCCCAGGTGAGCCTTTCTCTCTGTACCACGAATATTGAAGTATTCCACCGCTGATATGCAACATCTCTCAGAAGTGATACTGCATATTCCACACATTACTCTGGCATACAAGATAGTTCATCAAATACTCTGATTGTATTCTCAAGCCAGAACTCAACTCTCTTAAGATCATCGTCAACAGTAACTTTGAACTCTTCTGCCCTATATTTTTGAATCTTATCAACAGGTGGTTTATTCAATCGTAAAAGTTCCACACCTTGAAGGGCTACGGGAACCGGTTGGGGATTAGGTGGGGGTAGAGGTTGTTAAGTAGCCGGATTTGTTCTAACAAACTCAGTAAACCACACACTCATCATCTGGAAGAAGGCTTCTTTGGCCTCTCCTCTCTAACTACCCAATATGGTCTCGACTAAGATTGTGCTACTCCGTGAATGGAGGCTGGCGCATTACTTTCAACATCATCAGCTACAGCTCGATTGGAATCCATTTATTATATAAAAACATAATTTAAAATTTTTAGGAGACATCATACTATCACAGGTTATATATGGCATGTATAGCTAGACTCTCACTTCCTACGTTAGTCCTAAAATTAACTAAACTTTAGCTCTGATACCAACAAATGTAATACCCCTCACCCGTATTCAATGCCAGAATAGGGTTACGGAGCATTACTAAAATTATTACACAAATAAACATACATTTCACATACATTTTCCATTTTCAAATAACTATCAATCAAATACATTCACATTGTCCCTATTATGAGCCTACGAGGCCTAAAACATGCTTTAAATGTGGTTCAAGACTAAACCAAGAACTTAGAAATATTTTAGGAAAAGTTTGAAATTTCTCATATACAGGGGACGCAGCCCATGCAGCTTGACACACGGCCAAAAGACACGCCCGTGTCATAGGCCGTGTGGGCATTTGAAATGAGAGCACATGGCCTTGTCCCAGACCGTGTCCTATCTCGTGTAACTCTCTAACTTGTGTCACATGGCCAACCACACGCCCATGTGACTTGCCCGTGTAACTCACTGACTTGTTTTCATCAAATACTACAGGGGACATACGGCTGTGTCACCTGACCGTGTGTCACACAGGGCTGAGACATATGCCTGTATAGGAAAAAATAGGCTATTTACCAAGCCATTTTGCCACCCAAGCTTGTATACACCTACATCAAACCAATTGATACCAAAACATGGCATAAATAAGCATTCAACCAACATCAACCAAGCATGATTCATACCATTTCAGTTTCTTACCAATTTCACTTTCTCATATCATCAATATAAACACTTTCTAATATGCATCATTTGCCTAATTTCACTAGCAATTCAACATTCAAAATTCAACCATTTGATATCCACAATACCTATTATCAACAAGCATCACAAGTCCATCATCAAACATATATAACACTAGCCATATGCACATATATATACATCACTAAATCAACCAAATTAAGCTAACTCTCATGGCTATGTACAAACCAAAACATTTAACATTTACAAGCCATTTTAAATGACTACATTCATCACTAACATATACCAAAATGACCAAAGTTCCTATACATGCCATATACCATAAACATAAGCTCAAAAGTACCAAAGTGATAGCTTGATAGTGTGATGAAGTCTCTAACGATCCTCGAATCCGAGCTAACTTTGAAATCACTATAAAACATAAAACAAAATACATAGAGTAAGTTATAAAGCTTAGTAAGCCCATATGAATAAACTCAATTAATCATAAATACACAATTCAAACAATTGAATATATCTTATTATGCAACTCATATAAATACGCAAACCTGTCACATATGAACCCAGAAGATTAGATGTGAACTTCACAAGTTTCTTTAATTTAAAGCTTACACGGTTCATGTACATACCTATACCATCTCGAATCAATCTCATACTCATCCACATCTCAGTTATACCCGTTGAACCATTTGGAATACTATCAGATACTCGGGAATCTCACACCACAAGTGCCACATATATAGCTGAAACTCTCTCAATAACATATCACATATAATGCTTGCTCTCGAGCTATCAACGGGCCTGCTCACACAAGCTGTTAGTCAAGACGTAGTTACACAGTGCTGCTCACATAAGCTGTCAAGTAACCGTAACACATACCGGTATACTCAGCCACTGGTAGGATATACAGGACCAGCACCTGGATCACATAATAACAATAACCCCAATGTTATGACATTAGTATCATAAACTATTCCTAAGGTTCAATCGAGATTTCTCACTTGCCGAATCGTCATCGAATATGTCGACAAGGTCATAATCACTATTTATGCAATATTAAAGCATTTAAAACACAAATATTACAATGCTTATTACATACGAACTTACCTCGATCATTAAAACGACGAAAGAAAGCAAATAGTCCAAAACCTTGTTTTTCCCTCGTTCTAAGTCTGAATTTTTTTTTGGATTTATATGTAATCAAAATTAAATTATTTAATTATCACTCTACTTAATTTAGTTCAAAATACACATTTAGGCAAATTTACACTTTTCCCCTAATATTTCAACATTTTTACAATTTAGTCCTTATTTCATAAAATCACAATTTCATGCAATTCAACCAAAACCCATGGTAGCCAATTTCAATTAGGTCCCTAGCATCCTATATTTTTCATTTATTTCACATTTTAACCATAAATTTTCCATATTTCACAATTTAATCCCTAATTTGCATTTTTACCAAAAAATCATTTAACAAAACTTGTATAACTCTCATCAAACATTCATAAGCTATCATCAAACATCAAAACTCACACATATTCATCAATGGAAACATCTTAAAAATTTAACAATTTTTCAAATTAGTCCCTAGGCTACCTAGACTAAGCTGCAACAATCTCAAAAACACAGAAATCATTAAAAACGGAACAAAAATCGTACCTAACAATGGAAACTTGACTGAAAGTCTAGCCCTAACCATGGCTTTCTTCTTCATCAATTTTTAGTGGAGAAAAAAAAGAAAGATGACCATCTTTTTAATTTTATGTTATTTTACTTAAGTTTTATTTATTAATTACTAAACTAACCTTTGCTATTAACATCAAATTCACCAAATACATGTCCATATTTGTCCACTCACCACATAATTGTTTAATTACCATTTAAGGACCTCTACTTTTCAATTTCATGGCCATTTAGTGCATTTAACTAATAGAACACCACTTTTGCACTTTATGCAATTTAGTCCTTTTTATAGAATTGAGCACTCAAACGATAAAATTTCTTAACGAGATTTTCACATGACTCTACTATCCTACTGTATACAATAAAATAATAATAAAATAATATTTTTAAAGTTAGATTTATGGTTCTAAAACCACTATTCTGATTTAACTAAAAACGTGCTGTTACAATTAGGGGTTACCGTGATTTATGTGATTTGGGTGCTGGTCCTGTACGCCCTATTGATGGCTGAGTTTTTAGCATGTGTTATGGTTACTCATTATCTTGTATAAGTAGCACCGTGTAGCTACGTCTTAACCGTCAGCTTGTGTGAGCAAACCCAGTGATAGCTCGAGAGAGAGCATGTATATGACATATAAGATAGAGGTGGTTTAACCACGTATGTGGAACTTAGTGTGCGAGGTACTCGAGTATCCGATATTATTTCAAATGGTTCAATGGGAAAAGGTGATGGTACGAGGATATAAGAGCTGATATGGATCAGTTCAGGTACTCGTGATAAGTTCGACAAGTGATAGTTGATAAATTCATATGACAAGTAAGTGATAGATGATGAATTCATACATGATTAATATGATTGAATTAATATGTAAATCTTGAAATTGAATGAAATTAACCTATGTTTACCTATGTTTCTTTAAATTGAGAATGAATGGTGGTTGTACTTATTAGCCATACGAGCTTACTAAGCTTCATAGCTTACTTTGTTTTCTTTTCCATGTTTATAGTGAATTAGAAGCTCGCTCAGATTGGAAGTCACCGGAGATCTCATCACACTATCCAGTAGTTGTTTGGGTACTTTTGGACTCAATGTATTTTGGTTATATGGCATATATAGGTCTATTGGCTAATAAAGCCTATATGTTTTGATATGTGATTAGCCATGTGATTTGGCTTAATTTGTTATATGTGTTGGTATGTATATATATGAGTAGCGGCTTATCTTGTATGGTTTTTTAATTAATTGCCTTGAGTATGCCTAATGGTTGAATTTGGAATTGCCTTATTTGTAAATTGGTAATTTGGTACCTATTGGATGAATTGGTGAAGTAGTTCATATGTTATGATTTGGACATTAAGATGCATATATGCAAGTAATCATTTAGGTAATTTTTGGAAGTGATAATGGCATGTTTATAATGGTTAATTATGATGATTGTTAGCACTTGGATTAATGGTATTGAAAATACATATTTTAGGCTTGATTTTGGTTGTTTTAAAGGCCTATTTATGTTATGGTTATATACTTTTGAGGTATGTAGGTTGGTACCAAAGTTGGGTGAGAAATGTGGTATAGAATATAGCCTATTTTCATCTATATTGGCAGAGACACGGGTGTGTGTCTTAGCCGTATGTGACATACGGTCAAGTCACATGGCCGTGTGTCCCCTATAGTTTTTAATGACAGCAAGTCAGTAAGTTATATGGGCTAGTCATACAAGCGTGTGGTTGGCCGTGTGACACAAGTCAGAGTGTTACATAGGATAGGGCACGGTCTGGGACATGGCCATGTGATCCTATTTCGAATGTCCATACAGACCATGACACGGGCGTGTCTTTTGGCTGTGTGAGACATACAGCTTGGCCACATGGGCCTGTTCCCTTGTATTTGAAAATTTTCAATGTTTTCATAAAGTTCTCATGACTTATCATTTAGTCCTGAATTGATTTTTTTGATTGTTTTGTACCTCGAGTGCTCATGTTAAAGACTATATGATTATATGTGAATGATTTATATTTGAATATATGAATTTAATGTGAAATATATGATTAATTATGTGATAAGTCTGGTAATGCTCCGTAAACTTATTCCAGTGACGGATACGGGTTAGGGGTGTTATAAGTTTTATGATCCCATAATTAGGAATATTTTTAAGATAAGAACTGCAACATTTTTTAGGATGTTGAGTTTGCAGGGGAAATAAGGTTACAAACATTGTTTTTGAAGAGGAATGGGAGTCTAACTTAGTTTCTACTATCACTTTTGACGATGTTCAGGTTCTCATACCTATCATTCATCAAGAAGTGAATCCAGAACCTCAACAAGACAATGTTGAACAACTCCCTATTCAAGATGAGGTAACTGTTCCAGAAGAACAAACTCAACAACCTCAAGAACAAATGATATTAAAGAGGTCCACGAGAGAGTTGAGAAATGCTATTTCAAACGATTATTATAACAGCCCGGCTTTAGCTAAATCGAACAACGGTTTTGGAACCACAAATTCGAGGTTAGAAAAATATTTTTAATATTATTTTTAGTGTTCACGGCATGTGATTTCATATGTGTGAAAGTTTCGTGTTATAATTTTACTGATTGGTTAATTAATTTAGGAAACAGGACTTAATCGAGTAAAATGCAAAAAGTTGCATTCTATTTGTTAAAGGTGTCAAATAGATTTGACTTTTAAATATGATGGTCTTAAATGGTAAGTAAACCATTTTAAATATTAGTGGACTTATATGGACATTAATTGGATGTTATTAAATATTTTATAATAAGGTTAGTTTAGTAATTTGGTTAATAAATGATATATTAAATAAATAAAAACATAAAACCATTTTAATTATCATCATTTTTGGCTGAATGAAACTTGAAGAAAAGCTAAAATAAGGTTTTACATTCAGCTAGGAAAATTCAAGAAATTAAGGTACGGTTTTTGATTCATTTTTTATATTTTTTACGTTTTTGAGATCGTTGCTTTGTGTTCTAGCTAGCCCATGCTTTAATTTTTAAATTGGTTGATGAAGTTGTGAGTTGCCATTGATTATAGCTTGATGTTTGTGAATGTCGGTGATGGAAAATGAATAATTGTTGATAGATTAATATGTTTTGTTAAGCGATTTTTAGTGAAAATACAAATTAGGGATTAAATTGTGAAAAGATGAAAATGTAGGGTTAAAAGTGTGAATAAATGAGAATTATAGGCTGCTAGAGGTACCTTGATAATTCGGCTAGCAAGGGTAATTTAGTAATTTCATGAATTTGTTGTATTTGTGAAATAGGGACTAAATTGCATAAATGTGAACTTTAGGGGAAAAAGTGTAAAAATGCCCAAATAGGTATTTTTGGATGGAATTAAAGGAATTGGTGATTAAATGATTTAATTTTGAATTCATATAGATCCTAAAAGAAAGAAACCGGATTTAGATAGGGGGAAGTTGAAAGTTATCGAGTAGTCAATCAAAAATGTTCATTCTGTACAAGGTAAGTTTATATGCAAATAAATGTATTTGAATTGTATTTTATATATATATATATATATATATGTTTATATGATATTGAATTGTTTTGGATGCTGAATAATTCATACCAGAAAGAATCGACAAAGTTACGATGTCTGAAAGCTCCGTACGAACCCTAGGAATGGTATAGGATACAAATGTCATGACATTAGGATTACCGAGGTGAGATTTCATGTAAGACCATGTCTGGGACATTGGCATCGATCTGAGATTACATGTAAGACCATGTCTGGGACATTGGCAACGTATATGATTTCGTATAAGACCCTGTCTAGGACAATGGCATCGATATGTTATAACATGTAAGACCATATCTGGGATATGGCATTGTACGAGCTTATGTACTCTCCAAGTATCCTTGATAATTTCGAAGATTCAACGGGCAAAGTTAACATGAGAAAGAATGTGTAAATGAGCTCAATAATACATGTATGTTGATGTTTAAGTGATTAATGAAAAGAAAGCAAGTGATGCATATTGAAATTGAGCAAGTGAATGACATGAGAAATTTGGTACTTATTTATGTGACTAGCTATACTTTCCATAGTTGATTTGGTTTATGATTAATTTGTGTGCTAAATTTATTTATATATGCCTTACCAAGTTTTTAAAAGCTTACTTTGTGTGTGTTTTTCCTTGTTTTATAGATAATTGAAGCTAGCTCGAGCTCGAGGATCGTCGGGAAACGTCATCACACTATCGATCACTAATTCGTTACTTTTGAAGTTTGTATAGATGATATATGGCATGTATAAGCTAGTGTCATTTTGAGTATGCAATGAAAGTGAATTTTAGCCATGTGAGTTGGCTTCTTAATGATGACAATGTTGAATGGTGGCTTAGTTTATGATATGTGCTTGTAAATATGTTTTGGTAAGTGTTCATATATAGTATATAATGAATATGAGATTCCTAATGAAATGGTAATTATGGTATGATTTGAGGTTGTATTGATGGCTGGAATTTTGGGAAATGGCATGTCTTGGAACAGATTATATTGATGAATAAGTGTAACACCCAAACCCAGCCGAGACGTTATAGCCAAATCTGGCGATATCACATTAAAATGTTTTACGAAAACATGATTTCATTGAAAACCCGTTCTATATCAAAACCTCCTTGTGCACTTAACAAAAATTTACTGATCATATTAGATTGTTATTATACTTTAAAACATTATTTGATGCGGAAGCTTTTATAATATTTTACGTAAACGTGGGTGTAACGCCCTGAAATTGAGCCTAGAAGTTTTGGGCCAAAATGTGTCATGTGGGCCCAATGGGCTTGTGCGCCCCACACGGGTGTTTGTCATTGGACTTGTGGGAATTAATGGACTGGCTGTGTCGTACACATGGCTATGGTTAAATCTGGCTTAGCGGGCCATATGAGCACGTAGGCCCCACTTAGGCTACGTAATGGGCCTTGGTGCCATATACACTGAATTGCATGTTGGTGTGATGGCTAAGAGGTTTGGGTGTGTTTGGGAGTGTTGGAAAAGTCCTGGGTTCAAACCTGGGCTTTAGTAAAAAAATTTTTTTTAAGTGAATAAAACCCTAGATGCTTGGAAGTCGGCCTTATGATTAATGGAAGACAAAATATGACACAAAGAGAGCTTCTGGTCTAGTGGCAAGGTGGCATGATGTGTAACTGTAAGGTTTGAGGTTCAAGTCTTGGCGTGTGCAGAACTTTTGTTTTACTTATTTAAGTGAACTTTGACTTTGGCTTATAGGCTTTTAAATTGTTGAGGATAAGTTATTGTAGGATCGCCCGGTGCCTCCAAGGCGCAGCGGAAAATTAGAATAATAAATTTTACCGGCGATCCATACCATGGATCCATGTGTAAGGAACGAATCGGGGTGATAAAGGTTTCGAAATTACCGAAACTTCAATCTGAGTAGACAGCGACGCCAAGGCAACGGGAATCCTGAAGCACTATCGAACCAAGCCGCAACCTTTAACGATGTCGGCCTCTACGTAGTCCACCCAATTGACAATGAACGGAAATCTCTCAGAAACTATTTTCAGAGAGTATCACTTTTGACGGCTGCTAGGCCTCACTTTTATGGTTTCGGGATTGCCTATGTATATCCCCTTTAGGGTTTTTACCCTTGCCATATTTAAAACTTTGTGTTAATTGGTATATATTCATAATGAATATTTATTACCATAAATAATCCGAATCATAATAATCGTTATTAAATAAATATAATAACGTTTAACCGAAAATTATAATTACGTTAATTATAATAAAGATTTCGGTAAACTATATTTATTTAAATTTATATATATATGAACCAAAATCATATATTAGAAAATTATGTTCTTGATTATGTGTACAACATCCTTGTACATATAGTATGTTCAATAATTTGATTGCCGAATTTAATTAATTCTATAATTAATTTAATTCATGCGACAACCAGACACAATACCAACTATGTTTTACTCCGTTCATTTCAATTAAAAGGTGTGACCCTATAGGTTCTTGTAACATTAGCAGTAATATTAGAACTATTCTAATATTACAAACAATGAGTGGCATCTAGCAATGCATCATTGCTACCTAAGTTACAAGAAGTCATGATTCGACATAACCTTTTGTGATTAACTTTTCATGCATTAATCCTTAAGTCCAATATCTTTAGAATAGACACAAGTCATGGAATAGTCACACTTGCATAGTCCATCCTATGTTTCTTGATACCTTGAGTAGACTATGATATACAAATAAGTATGACATCTCATATCAACTTATTTGAGCATGGCCATGCATTTCTAGTCTCACTCAATCAAGTGGCCTGAGATATTACTCCTATTATGTAGGAGGGACTTATCCTATATTGATCAACCATATCCCTCTACATAGATTGTGGTATATCCAACATTAGTCTTAATAGAACAACCAATTACAGTGTTCGTTTGACTATATCAAAATATACAACTCACGATGTTGGAATGATGATGATCTCAAGTATGAGGATCATATACATATTAATCACTATGAGTAATATTGTGACAATTACATAATAATCTAAGAAACATACTCATAGCGGGTCGGTCCAATATGTTGTTCTCTAACACACACATTCATGCATTGATTCTGATACTCGATATCAATGACAACTCTTTATCATCAATCAACTACATGTTAGTCTCAATGCATTATTATTGTCCTAGCCAACAATAATACTTGACTAAGGATCTTTTAAGAATAATCATATTATTCTTAGGACATTATTATAAAACAGTTTATTTATGCACACAGAAATGAAACTGAAATAATAATGGCAAAGCCTTATATTAATAAACATGATAAATCAAGTATGTTGTTACAACCATCTCGTGATTGATCTTTGGGCATACTCTTACAGTTATGACACAAGAAGAGCCTATGGTTAAGTGGTAAGTGGTGTATGAAGGTGCATAAGGTCTGAGGTTTGAGTGGAGGCGCTGCAATAAGAGAAATATTTATTTTCCTAGCTAAGCCAGAAAGGAGGTGGAGTTGGACTGGAACTTTGAGGTTGAATTGGTCATGATGTTTGGATTGAATTTGAATGGGATGTTGGAGTGATATGGGGAGAAAATCAAGGAGGTTAGTATAGAGAGGATTATGGAGAAATTTGTGGAGGAAAAGGAGGAGTTTGAAATGTTGGAGGATTGTGCCAAAATGTTGATAGTAGGAAAAACAAGGAGTTGGAGTTTGTGGGGGTTGTGGTGCTGAATTAGGTAGGGAAACTAGGGAATTCTGCTATGAGTTTTGTTTTAGTCATTTTTTTTTTTTGGTATTAGGGAGAAAACTTTATTTTCTTTTGCTGATTTGGTTGAACTCTAAAGTGTCAAAAATAGTTTTCCTTCTATTCTTGTGTGCGAAATTGACCATTTGGGGAGAGCAAGTTGTGTTGCCAAATACATCTCTCAACATGTACCAAATTGCCTTCTTCTGTCACCTTTTCTATTGTTTTCTCTTGACTGAATATAAGTCCATTCCTTCCTCACAATTTGTTTCTCTTTCGGTTTCTTTTCTAGTTGAGTCTTTTCCCCATTCTTTCTTCATTTCTCTTTCTGTTTCCCTCTTGATATTTTCATCTCATATTGGCCGAATTCCCTTACCCTTTTGCTAACCATTTTTGTTTACTTTGTTTCTTGGTTTGGCCAAATACTTTGTTACTCTGCCATTGTTATAGTGTTTCAGTTTTTGCAAAGAACCCCTAACAAACGGTAAGGGTTAAGTTGTGTTTCCTTGCATTCATCTAAGTCGAATGTCTCTCCTTTTAATTCTTTTGTTACCGATTTATGATCCCTTCTCACGATGTGTTACTCGTTGGGTTCTAGAGTTTTCCTTGAGTGGTGGTGTGTAAGCGGTTTGGAAGCAAACATAACCCTTTTCTTAAGCATTCAATTAAGGTAAGAGCATTACCTTTCCTTTAGAACATAGGCAAAATATTCCTTTGTTTTTGTAAGTAATATGTGTGGGTTTTAGCCACGTGTTTTTACAATCCGATTTGGTTAAATCTGCTCTCAGTGCAGATAATCGTCTAGGAGCGTGCGATCATTTCTTGCCAGTACTTTAAAAGGATTAAACCATATTTCGTTCATTCAAGTTGGAGTGCATGTGGGCTAGTTTACTCGTTATCACAAGTAAGTGTGTATTTTTACCCTATACTAGATAGTCGACTGAAAAGCCAAAAGATTGTGTACGTACACACTGAATAGACTATAGATCGACAAAAGCGAAAAAGCCAGGAAATTTGCGATTGATGCCACACGAGCATACGATCGCACATGTGGTGAATTGAGCCCACGAAACATGGGCAAATGATTGAATTACCCCTGGAGGGTTAAATGGCTGAATTATCCCTGGAGGGTAAAATGACTGAATTACCACTGACGGGTAAAATAACCGAATTACCACTGGAGGGTAGAATGACTGAATTACCCCTGGAGGGTAAAATAACTGAATTACCCCTAGAGGGTAAAATGCCCGAATTACCCTTGGAGGGTAGAATGACCGTAATACCCTTGTAGGGAAGAATGACCATAATACCCCTGTAGGGCAGAATGACTGTAACACCCCTATAGGGTAAAATGACTGTTATGCCCTAATGTTATGTGTGACTGATTTGTGCTATGACTTGATTGTTCTTTCTGAGCATAACATTCTACATTCATGTATGATGATATGACATGACACATTGCATGGGGTTGGGATATTGTTACGGAGGAAGTACTGATCTGTTAGGGTTGCACGAGACGACTGTAGACCCACCGAAGGCTTAAAGCCGTCTATTCGCACTGATCTGTTAAGGTCGTATGGGTCACATGAGATGACTGTGGACCAACCGATGGCTTTGTGTCATTCATATTATCGATGGCTTATTGCCGTTCATTTTACTGATGGCTTCGTGCCATGCATACTATCGATGGCTTACTACTGTCTATTTTACCGATGGCTTTGTGCCACGCATATTATCGATGGCTTAGTGCTGTCCATCTTACCGATGGCTTTATGCCACGCATATTATTGATGGCTCAGTGCCGTTCATATTACCGAAAGCTCGTGTTGTTACTAATGGCTTCATGCCACTATTGATGGCTTTTAGCCACTCATTTTACTAGTAGCTATGCTGCAATTCTGATTACTGGCAGCTAAGTTGTGATTCTGTTGTCTGGCAGCCTTGCTGCGATATTGATGTGCTGGGTGGATGGGTTGATTTTATCCTCACATGGTGTGTTGGTGGTACAGAGTGGTGTGTTGGCTAGATTGGGGTGGGTTGCACTATTGCATTGTTTGTTCTGAACTAATACTGTATTGAGCTTAAGCCCACATATGTTCTGCTTCTGATTCTGTTACTATAATGGGCTAAAGCCCATCTGATGCTGTCTACTGCAATAGGCTCAGGCCCAGACTACTTCTGTATATTATATGTCTGACTGATTGTTTTCATATTAGGGGCTTACACATTGATTTTTTGTAAACTCACCTCGTTTTTAATTTTGTAGGTAATCTCCAGCGTTAGGTGGATCGGTGCTGCGAGGACCTCGAGGGTGGCCACACTACTACTTCCATTTTATTTTGTTGGGCTTTTTACTTACACTTAAATTTTGTTTTGCGTTTTGATGTAATAAGGCCTCTTAAACTTTTGGACTTTAATTTGGGGTTTTACTATGTTCAGTTTTATATCTGCTAGTATTAGGACACGGTTTTCCAAAATGACAACTACTTTCAAAATATCACGTTTTCGCAAAATATCGCAAAAGTTTCCTCAACTTCCTTAGTTTTCAAACATAACAGCAAATTAATAATGTTTCAAAGTAATGACATTTTTAAATGGTTAGTAATGTTAACAAAGAGGCTTTAACTTTCAAATGGGATTTTATCAACAAGAACGAGTTTTCAAAAAGACACTCCAATGTGACACCTTAAGATTCAACTGTAACATCTAGGCCGAGTTTGGGGTGTTACAGTGGGGTTTTGAAAAACATTTTCCTTTTGAAAATCCATGTCCTACTATTATTAGATATGACTCAGAATAAATAAAACCCCAGTTAGAAATTTAAAGAGGCCTTATTACAAAAACAAATACCCAAACCAAATTATTTGTAAATAAAAAGTCAAATATAAAAGCAAGTACGGTTGTGTGGCCACCTCCGAATCCCTCGCAGGTTCGCCTAAGACTGGGATTACTGTACTACTAAATAGAGGGGTGAGTTTATGAAAACTCATTGTGTAATCCCCTAAACAAGCAAACAATCAATCATACATTAGACAAATGCAGTCTTGGCCTGAGCCCATTACAGTAACAATTCAGTTTCAGTTTGGGCCTTAGCCCATTATAATATCAGTATCAATTTGGGCCTTAGCCCATTATAGTAACAGTAGCAGTATAGATATGCAATCAGAAATCCTACCCAATCCAGCCTCTACACTCCACTCTATCCAGCCCTACACTCTATGTGGGGATAAAATCAACCCGCCCATCCCTATATTCCAAAAAAATTAGCACCGATTGTAGCACTAAACAGTATTTGCAGTAAAGCTGCCAATACAGTACACTTCCTCTAATCATAGTAATCCCATCCCCATGCTACATGTCATGCATCGTATCATAATATCATACATGGATGCAACATATATATAACGTGGTATGCTCAAATACAGTCATACATAACATAAGGACATAACAGTCATTTTATCTCATAAGGGTATAATAGTCATTTTATTAGTTTGGGGCCTAGGTATACTTACCAACTCATCAGTAGGTCTATAGTCATCTCAGGCGACCCGTGCAACCTTAACAGTCAAATAGTAAAAATGGGTCCAAGGCCTATTATGTGGGCCCACACGCCCATGTGGCCCACAAAGCCCAGAAATAACCTTAGCCATGTGAGTTACACAGCCTGGTCCAATATCTTCCACACATTAGTGTGGTTTACCCGTGTTAGGCCGATAAGCCCGTTGGGCCCACATGGCCATTTCGGCTCAACATGTCCTAAAACGGCTTAAGCCGATGAAATCGCTCATGGTGGCCTCTACTATCAAGCGCCCACGTTTTATACGTTAGGGTTACCACATGAGCAAGCACACACTTATGTAGCGTCAATTGTCATATTTTCTAGCTTTTGGCCGATTTACAATGGTAGTAGTGTGATTACACACCTGTTTGCAAAAATGTGTGACTAGCCAACGAGCACCAAACCCAACATTTAATTAAGGTAATCCATTAGTTGGTTGACAATAGAGTTAACAACCTCTTCTCAAAATAGAACCCAAAATACTGTTAACACTTACCTTGATTGAATAGATGTAGCTTAGCCCACTTAAACTGTTGACCACGATTGACTACAAACTCCTTGATGAATATCTACGTTACAAGCAAATTTTTTATTAATCAAGATTGTTTCAACACATGGCGTAAATCCACATATGATAACTTACAGAAACTCAAAACCCAAAAGTATCGAAAAGAGCATTTAGCCAACACTCAAGAATGCAAGACAAAATACTCAGGTTGAACACGCTGACTAAGAATATAGTTGCCTTCATTCGTGTGATGAAAGCAAGGTTCTGAACACTTCAATACTACTCGCAAACTCCTTCACTCCTTGAGAAGTTCTAGAAACTGAAAGAAACACCACACGTAAGGAAAACAAGACGAGAATCGGCCATAAGAGAATAAAGTATTCAGCTTTTAACAGTGTGAGAGAGGAAAAAGAGACAAGTCAAGAGCACTTACCCCAAAACTGAAACAAAAGGGATGGAAAAGAGTGATGAGTATTCGGCCTAAGTAACAAGGTGAAAGGGAAAGATATTGAGAGGAAGAAAGGAGAAGAATTGGCCAAAGTATAGTAAGCAACAGAGGGAAATAATGATCTCAAGAGAATCAATAGGAAGGGACAGAAGGCATTCGGCCAAAGGGAAAGGAAAAGAAGTACGAACAGAAAAAAATCAGTAGACAAGGGATTGAAGGAAAATGCAAAACCGAAAGCCTGAAGTCCCTAACAGTATTCAGTACAGTAGCAAAAGGCAACAAAGAATGTTGACAAACCGAAGTGGAGAGGAAAAAAAACCCAAAAGAGAGAAAATACCCAACACAATCGAAAAAATCCCAAAAACAAATGCCAAAAATGAAAAAGAGAAGAGAAAACACCCCAAAACCAAATCCTAGAATTCAAATTCGGCACTCCACCTTCTCTCCCCTCAACTTCAATTTCCCTGGATTTCCTCCTAAAATCTCTCCTCAAATCCCTCAACTAATCACTCTTCCCACAACTACTCAGTTTGAATTACACTCCACCACCACAGTGTTTCGATCAACCTCCACTACTCACACGGCAAGGGGAGCAAAATAAACCACTCCTTGTGCAAACTAGGACTCGAACTCAAGACCTTTAGTAGCAATAACACGCCACTATCCCCTGGACCAGCAGGCTTTTTATGGCATGACTTAACCATATTTATTTAAGAAGCCTACTGACTAGAGACAGGGTTTATTGAAGTAAGAAACAAAATTTTTGCACAAGTCAAAGCATAAAACCAAGACTTCTTAGACTCTTCCCATAACACCTAACCTTTCAAGCAGTCAGATATTTGTGTCAAACACATACAATATTAAAATCTTAGATTTTGGAGCATTACGACTCTACCCCTAAAAGAAAATTTTGGCCTCAAAATTTACCTGGTCAAAACAAATGAGGGTATTGTTGTCGCATCGTCTCCTCGGATTCCAACGTAGCCTCCTCAGAACTATGATTACGCCAAAGTAGCTTCACTAGTGGGATAGATTTCTTCCTTAATACTTTTACATCATGCTCTAGAATTTGAATCGGTTCCTCTTCAAAAGTTAGATTCGGCCTAACCTCAATCTTCTCAGTTGAGACAATATGCATAGGATTAGAGCGATAACGCCTCAACATGGATACGTGGAACACATCGTGAATCCGGTCAACCTCTGGAGGTAACTCAAGTTGATAGGCAACCGGTCCCACACTCTTTAGTGTACAGTAAGGCCCAATGAACCTAGGGCTTAACTTGCCATTCCGTCCAAACCTCAGTACCTTCTTCCATGGCGAGACCTTGAGAAATACTAAGTCCCCCACAGAATATTCTACCTCCTTATACTTCAAATTTGCGTATGATTTTTATCTATCTGAAGCTGCCTTCAGTCGATCCCAAATTAGTCTAACTTTGTCCTCGACATCAGAAACTAACTCAGGTCCTAACACATGCCGCTTGCCCAATTCAGCCCAACAAGGAGGAGTACGACACCTACGACCATATAATGCCTCCTATGGTGCCATCTATATGCTACATTAATAACTATTGTTATACGCAAACTCTACCAATGGCAAGTAATCCACCCAACTGTCATGGAAGTCAATCACACAACTTCTTAACATGTCCTCTAGTATTTGAATCACCCTCTCCGACTGACCATCTGTTTGAGGATGGAACGCAGTACTAAAGTCCAACCTAGTACCCAAAGCCTCGTGCAACTTCTTCCAAAACTGAGACATGAAACGAGGATCCCTATCAGAGATTATTGAAACTAGTACCCTATGCAGTCTCACAATCTCAGCCACATACAGTCTAGCCAGCTTGTGCAACGAGTAATCAATACGAACTTGTATGAAATGGGAAGATTTGGTCAATCGATCTACGATTACCCATACTGAATCCTTCTTAGTAGGCGTCTGGGGCAACCCACTAACGAAGTCCATAGTTACTCTCTCCCACTTCCAAAATGGAATCTTAACTGGATGAAGCAACCTTGAAGGCAACTGATGTTCAACATTATCCTACAGACAAGACATTTACCCACGAAATCTGTAACCTCATGTTTAAGACTTGGCCACCAAGATAACTCATGAAGGTCTCGGTACATCTTATTCCCGCCAAGAAGTTCAGCATAAGGACTACTATGTGTCTCTCATAGTATAGACTTCCTCAAATCAGTATCCTTTAGTACACAGACCCTCCCACAGAAACACAGTACCCCTTCGCTATTCAGTCTAAAATCTGAAGTTTCCCTACTCTCAATCTGTTGGAATCGAGGGCCAAGTGCCTCATCCACCAACTGTTTACCCTTAATCTACTCAATTTACATTGCTTTAACTTGAAGTTTAGCCAATAGACTACCGTCATCAAACAAACTTAGGCGAGCAAAGATCACCCTCAGATCAGACATACCCCTACGGCTCAATTCGTCAACCACTATATTGGCCTTACCAGGATAATACTCATTCATGCAATTATAATCCTTTAGCAGCTCAATTCATCTACACTGCCTAAGGTTCAATTCCTCTACACTGCCTAAGGTTCAATTCCTTCTGAGTGAGGAGATATTTGAGACTCTTGTGATCAGTGTAAATGATACACTTCTCACCATACAAGTAATGTCTCCAAATTTTCAATGCAAATACCACCGCAGCAACTCCAAATCATGTGTTGGATAGTTCACCTCACGAGCCTTAAGCTGTCGAGATGCATAGGCAACCACCTTACCCTCTTGTATTAACACACAACCCAAACCAACGTGTGATGCATCGCTGTAAACAGTAAACTCTTTCCCAGATTCTAGCTGTATCAAAATAGAGGCCTCAGTTAGAACTTTCTTAAGTTCCTCAAAATTTTCTTATTGCTTATCAGTCTAGTCAAACGGTACCCCTTTACGCAACAACTTAGTCAGAGGTGCAGCAATCAACGAAAACCCCTCAACAAAACGTCTATAATACCCTGCCAGACCTAGAAAACTTTGAATCTTTGATACATTCTTAGGTGGTTTCCAATCTAGAATAGCTTTAATTTTTTGAGGATCAACCCTAATCCCCTCAGTAGATACCACATGACCCAAAAAAGTAACTTCCTTCAACCAGAACTCACACTTATTGAACTTGGCATACAGTTGCTTTTCTCTTAAAGTCTGCAGAACTACTTAGAGATGTACATCATGTTCATCTTCAGTTCTCGAATAACAAGAATATCATCTATAAAAACCACTACAAACTGATCTAGATAAGGTTGAAATACCCGTTCATTAGATATGTAAAAGTTGCTGATGCATTCGTCAATCCAAATGGCATGGCCAAGAACTCATGGTGCCCATAAGATTCCTAAACGCAGCCTTGTATACATCAGCCTCTTTAGCTCTCAACTGATGGTACCCAGAACGGAGATCAATTTTGGAGGAAATAGAAGCTCCTCGAAGCTGATCAAATAGATCGTCTATTCTCGGCAAAGGTACTTATTCTTGATGGTCAGTTTATTCAATTGCCAGTAATCAATGCACATATGCATAGACCCATCCTTCTTTTTCACGAATAGCACTAGTGCTCCCCATGGAGACATACTAGGTCGAATGAATCCTCGATCCAGTAACTCTTGAATTTGAGCTTTAAGTTCCACAAGCTCCTTCGGTGTCATTATATAAGGGGCGATGGACACCAAAGCTATACCAGAGAAGAGCTCAATCCCAAAATCAACTTCACGGTTTGGAGGTAACCTAGGTAGCTCGTCAAGAAAAACATCTGGAAAGTCTTTAACGGTTCTGATATCCTTAACAGACAAAACCTCAGAATCAGAAATACCGATGTAGGCTAAATACACCTCACAACCCTTACGAACCAACTTTACGACCCTAAGTTGAGAAATCACATTTGACAAATAATTTTGATGCTCCGCAATAACCACTACCTCATCACCCTCTGCAGTTTTTAGTACCACAATTTAAATTCACTTGATGCTTAACCAGCCAGTCCATGCCCAATATTAAATCAAATTCTCTAAAAGGGGGTTCCATTAAATCCGCCAAAAAGATCATTCCTTGAACCTCCAAAGGTACATCTTTAAATAGTTTATTCACTCTCACTGACTGTCCTAACAGACTCAACACAATAACCTCACTCGTAGTGTTTCTAACAATTATACCTAAAATCTCAGACATAGTGCATGCTATATAAGAATGCGTAGACCCAACATCAATCAGTGCAGTATAAGGTACATTATGGATAAAGAACATACTAGTAATATTATTTGGGGCTCCTCTATCCTCTTGGGGACATGCAACATAAACCAGGGTTGGCTACCTTGCCTTAGTATGACCAGTGCCTCTACCTAGTGCCCTCTGACCACGGCCTAACCAATTACCACCTATAGGTTCTGTCAGCATCTGGTATACGAGTTGATCCGAGCAAAATTTTAGCAATTATAGATTAGAAGCCTCCAAGAAATGTGTTAGAAGTCTGCAGTTTTCTGGGACTTGCTGGTTATTACAGGCAATTTATAAAAGGTTTTTCAATGGCTGTGACTCCGTTGACGAGATTGCTTCAGAAAGATGTAAAGTTTGAATGGTCTGAAAAGTGTCAGAAAAGCTTTGATCAGTTGAAAGCCCTATTGACTGAGGCCTTAGTGTTAGTACAACCAGAATCGGGTAAAGAGTTCGTGATTTATAGTGATGCTTCGTTGAATGGTTTGGGTTGCGTGTTGATGCAAGAAGGCAAACTCATAGCTTATGCCTTGAGACAATTGAAGCCACATGACAAGAATTTTTCGACGTATGATTTAGAGTTTGCTGTTATTGTATTTGCATTAAAGATTTGGCACCATTATCTGTTCGGTGAAAAATGTCATGTATATTCAGATCACAAGAGTTTGAAATATTTGATGACTCAGAAAGATTTGAATTTGTGACAAAAAAGATGGTTAGAATTGTTAAAAGATTATGAGCTAGTGATTGATTATCATCCAGGTAAAGAAAATATTGTTGTTGATGCTTTGAGCTAGAAATATTTATTTACTTTATGTGCGATGAGTGTTCGGTTGGCTTTCACCGATGATGTTTCGATATAGCTGAGTTGAAAGTGAGATCATTATTTTTACAGCAAATATGTGATGCCCAAAAAGTTGACAATGAAATGTCAATGAAAAGAGCGCAATGTAATTTGAATTCTGATTTTGAATTTCAAGTTAATGCTGATGATTGTTTGAGGTTTAGAGATTGAATTTGTGTTCTGAGAAATCCAGAGTTGATTCAGATAATTTTGAACGATGCGCACAGTAGCCATTTATCTGTTCATCCGAGAAGCACGAAAATGTATAGTGATTGGAAACAACTTTATTGGTGACCTGGTATGAAATGGGACATCTCAGATTTCATTTCTAAATGTTTAATTTGTCGGCAAGTAAAAGATGAACATTACGTACCATCTAGTCTGTTACAGCCGATTATGATTCACGAATGGAAATGGGATAGAGTGACTATGGACTTTGTTTTGGGTTTGCCCCTATCTTTGAGAAAGAAAGATGCGATTTGGGTTGTGGTTGATAGACTGGCAAAGACAGCACATTTTATTCTGGTAGGATCAGACTACTCACTTGATAAGTTAGTTGAGTTATACATTTCTAATATTGTGAGATTGGACGGGGTGCCACTATCTATTATTTCGGATAGAGATTCGAGATTTACGTCGCGGTTTTGGCATAAACTACAAGAGGCTTTAGGTACGAAATTACATTTCAGTACTGCTTTTCACCTGCAAAATGATGGTCAATCCGAGTGAGTCATTCAGATACTTGAGGCTGAGATGCTGCATTCTTGAGTTTGAAGGTACGTGGGAATAGTATTTGCCATTGATTGAATTTGCATATAATAATAGTTTTCAATCAAGTATTAAAATGGCACCGTACGAAGCTTTATACAGTCGCAAATGTCGACCACCTTTATACTAGACTAACCTTAATGAGAATAAGATTCACGGGGTCAATTTGATAAAAGAGACGGGGTAGAAAGTAAAAGTGATTCATGATACTATAAAAGCAGTTTTAGATCGACAAAAATCATACGTAGATTTGAAATGAAAAGATATTCAGTTTCAGATCAATGATAAAGTGTTTTTGAAAGTGTCTCTGTGGAAGAAAATACTTTGATTCAGCAAAAAATGCAAATTGAGTTCGAGATCCATCAGGCCGTATGAGGTTATCGAGCATATCGGGCTAGTTTTATATAGATTGTTATTGCCATCAGAGTTAGAGAAGATTCACAATGTTTTTCACAAACCGATGCTTCAACGATAAAGATCCAACCCATCACATGTGATTTCTCCATCAAAAATAGAGATTCGGTCTGATATGTCTTCTGAAGAGAAACCGATTTGGATTTTAGCCCGCAAGGTTAAAGAATTACAAAATAAGAAAAGCGCATTAGTGAAAGTGTTATGGCATCGACACAGAGTCAAAGAAGCTATGTGGGAGCCCGATGATGCCATGAGAGAGTAATATCCAAACCTATTCACTGGTAAGATTTTTGGGGACGAATATCCCTAAGGGGGAAAGTTGTAACAGCTCGATTTTAGCTAAATCAAAACAATGCTTTCGAAACCATAAATCCGATGTCAGAAAAATATTTTTAATATTATTTTTAGTGTTCACAGCATGTGATTTGATATGTGTGAAAGTTTCGTGTTATAATTTTACCGATTGTTTAGTAAATTTGGAAAAAGGGACTTAATCGAGTAAAATGCAAAAGTTGCATTCTATTTGTTAAAGGTGTCAAATAGCTTTTACTTTTAAATATGATGGCCTTAAATGGTAATTAAACCATTTTAAATATTAGTGGACTTATATGAACATTAATTGGATGTTATTAAATGTTTTATAATAAGGTTAGTTTAGTAATTTGGTTAATAAATGATATATTAAATAAAATAAAACATAAAGCCATTCGAATTCTCATCATTTCTGGCCGAATAAAGCTTGAAGAAAAGCTAAAATAGGGTTTTATATTCGGCTAGGCAAATTCAAGCAATTAAGGTGCAGTTTTTGATCCATTTTATGATTTTTACGTTTTTGATATCATTGCTTTGTGTTCCAGCTAGCTGATGCTTTAATTTTTGAATTGGTTGATGAAATTGTGAGTTTCAATTGATGATAGCTTGATGTTTGTGAATGTTGGTGAATGAAAATGAATAATTGTTGATAGATTAATATGTTTTGTTAAGTGATTTTTTGTGAAAATACAAACTAGGGATTAAATTGTGAAAAGATGAAAATGTAGGGTTAAAAGTGTGAATAATGTGAATTATGGGCTGTTAGAGGTACATTGATAATTTGGCTAGCATGGGTAATTTAGTAATTCCATGAATTTTGTGTATTTGTGAAATAGGGACTAAATTGCATAAATGTGACACTTTCAAGACAAAAGTGTAAAAATACCCAAATAGGTATTTTTAGATGAAATTGAAGGAATTGGTGACTAAATGAGTTAATTTTGAATTCATATAGATCCTGAAAGAAAGAAATCAGGTTTAGATCGGGGGAAGTCGAAAGTTATCAAGTATTGATCAAATCCGTTCATTCTGTACGAGGTAAGTTCATATGCAAATAAATATTTTTGAATTTTATTATATATATGTTTATATGATATTGAACTATTTTGGATGTTGAATAATTGAGTACGAGACAGTATCAACAAAGTTACGATGTCTGAAAGCCTTGTACGAACCCTAGGAATAGTATAGGATACAAATGTCATGACATTAGGATTACCGAGGTGAGATTTCATGTAAGACAATGCCTGGGACATTGGCATCGATATGAGATTATGTGTAAGACCATGTCTAGGACATTGGCATTGTATGTGATTTCGTATAAGACCCTGTCTCGGACAATGGCATCGATATGTTATAACATGTAAGACCATATTTATTATATGGCATTGTACGAGCTTATGTACTATCCGAGTATCCTTGACAAATCTGAACGATTCAACGGGCAAAGTTAACATGAGAAAGAATGTGTAAATGAGCTCAATAATACAAGTATGTTGATTTTAAGTGATTAATGAAAAGAAAGTAAGTGATGAATATTGAAATTGAGTAAGTGAATGACATGAGAAATTTTGTACTTATTTATGTGACTAACTATACTTTCCATAGCTGATTTGGTTTATGATTAATTTGTGTGCTAAATTTATTTGTATATGCCTTACTAAGCTTTTGAAAGCTTACTTTGTGTGTGTTTTTCCTTGTTTTATACATAATCGAAGCTAGCTCGAGCTCGGGGATCATCGGGAAACGTCGTCACACTATCGATCACTAATTTGGTACTTTTGAAGTTTGTATAGATGGTATTGGCATGTATAGGCTAGTGTCATTTTGAGTATGTAATGAAGTGAATTTTAGCCGTATGAGTTGGCTTCTTAATGATGACAATGTTGAATGGTGACTTAGTTTATGATATGTGCTTGTAAATATGTTTTGGTAAGTGTTCATATATAGTATATAATGAATATGATATGCCTAATGAAATGGTAATTATAGTATAATTTGAGGTTGTATTGATGATTGGAATTTTGGGAAATAGCATGCCTTGGAATAGATTATATTGATGAACAATATATGAAGTTTTGGTATAAGTTTAATTTCTAAATTGGTATGCTTTGAGTTAGCATTTATGTCTAGCAATGGTTGATGATTTTATGGCATGAAATGTGCATACTTTGGTGATGAATTGCTTGCCTAAATGCACTTAGAAATGGCCTTGGTACACGATCGTGTGTCCCCTAGCATACCCTTTTGAATTAAGTTAGTGTACCCTGCAGGTTTAGCACGACCTAGACACACGGGCGTGTCTACTGGCCATGGATGGCACACGGGTGTGTGTGACTCAAGTCAGTAACCCATCCAGTTTTTACACAGACTGGCACACGAACGTGTCCTCGACTATGTAGTACAAGTTAGTATCTATGCCCATTTGCACACGACCTAGACACAGGGGTGTGTCTGAGGCAGTGTGAGGCATACGGCCTGTTCACACAGGCGTGTGACCTTTGTAACTTTAAAAAATTTTCAAGTTTTTGGAAATTTCTATACGAGATCGATTTAGCCCCGAACCCTCTCTAAAGCATTTATATGGTCTCGTAGACCTCCTAAAGGGACTTTGTGTTTATGAATGACTATGTTATGATGATGTATGAGCAATGTTTGTGAAACGATTGTATAATGATGTTATTTTTTCAGTAATGCCTCATCACCCTAGTCCGGCAATGAATACTGGTTAAGGGTGTTACATTTAATTAGTATTAGAGCTATGATTTAGTCAATTCCAGGACTAACATAGTGTGTAATAGTCTAGCTATACATGCCATATATATAAACTGCGATATTATGATGATTCCTAACAATTAAAATGTGTTTTTCATATAGTAAATAGATCCCAATCGAGCCATAACTGACGATGTGGAAAGTAATATGCCCGCTCCCACTCAATGGGCAGCGCTGGCTAATTTTAGGCCGATTACAGGTAGCCATGAGAGAGAGCCAAAGCAAGCCTTCTTCCAGATGATGAACGAGTGGTTTACAGAGTTTGTTCAAACAAATCCAATTGCTCAACAACCTCCACCCCTGCCTAATCCTACACAAGTCCCTATTGTGCCACAAGTTGTGAATCCGATACAATTGAGTAAGCCTCCGATTGATAAAATTAGAAAATATAGGGCTGAAGAATTCTGAGATACTACTGATGCTGATGCTAAGAGAGATGAGTTTTGGCTCGAGAATACGGTTCGGGTGTTTGATGAAATGTCATGTACTCCTGATGAATGTCTTAGGTGTGCCGTTTCACTTCTGAGAGATACGGCGTATCAATGGTGGAAAACATTAATATTTGTGGTTCTGAGAGAACGGGTTACTTGGGATTTCTTTCAGGCCAAGTTCAAAAATAAATATATCAATCAACAGTTCATAGATCAGAAACGTAAAGAGTTTTTGGAGCTGAAATAGGGCCTTATGTCCGTTATAGAATAAGAGAAAGAATTTTTAAGATTGAGCTGTTATGCTCGGGAATGTGTTTTGATAGAAGCAATAATGTGTAAAAGATTTGAATATGGCTTAAACGAAGATATCTACTTGTTAGTCGGGATTCTGGAAATAAAAGAGTTTGTTGTGCTTGTTAACCGAACATGTAAAGCTGAACAACTTGGGAAGGAGAAAAGAAAAGCTGATTCAGAAGCAAGAGAGGTACGAAAGAGATCATCGAGTAAGTAATTTTAGTCAGCATCAAAGAAGTTCTGAGATGATTATAGTCGTTTAGAGGCTCTTGTGGGTCATTCTAGACGAGACCAAAAAAGGCCACCTTTGAGTTCGAAAGCTACTTTGATAGCTACTGTTGGAAGTGCCAGACCAAAACGACCTGAGTGCAGACATTATGGTAAACAACATTCTGGTGATTGTAGATTGAATGATCGAGCTTGTTTCAAATATGGATCTCTAGAACATTTCATCCATGATTGTCCTGGTTTAAATGAGTAAGAGACAGTACAGAACACGAGGCCGAGTAACACTGTAAGTAGAGGTAGACCGCTCAGAAATACAAGTAATACGAATGGTAGCCAGAAAGAGGCTAAAGATATAGCTGTGAGATTTGAGGCGAGAGCACCTACTAGAGCCTATGCTATTCGCGTTTACGAAGAAGCGTCATCTCCAGACGTTATTATCGGTGCTTTTACTCTTTATGATACTTCTGTGATTACATTGATAGATCCAGGATCAACACATTCGTATATATGCATGAACTTAGTATCCAGTAAGACTTTGCCCGTAGAGTCTACTAAACTTATGATTAGAGTATCGAACCCTTTAGGCAAGTGTGTTTTGGTTGACAAAGTGTGCAAGAACTGCCCATTGATGATTCGGGGTTTCTGTTTTCCGGTTGATCTGATGTTATTACCCTTTGATGAATTTGATATAATTCTGGGTATGGATTGGTTAACATCCCATGATGCGATAGTGAATTGCAAACAGAAAACTATTGATTTGAGATGTCAGAATGATAAGATAATCCGGATTGAGTTTAATGATTTGAATGGATTACCGGCTGTGATTTCTTTGTTGACAGCTCAGAGTTACATGAAAAAGGGATGTGAAACTTATTTCACATATGCGATTGATACTAAAGTGACTGAAAAGAAGATTGAATCAGTGCCTATTATTTGTAAGTATCCAAATATGTTTCCTAATGAATTACCGGGATTACCACTAATCCTAGAGGTTGAGTTTGGCATTGAGTTAGTGCCAAGAACTATACCTGTTTTGATAGCTCTGTATAAAATGGCTCTGACAGAGTAAAAGAATTAAAATCTCAATTGCAAGAGTTGACTGATAAAGGATTTGCACGATCAAGTTTCTCGCCCTGGGTGCTCCCGTATTGTTTGTGAAAAAGAAAGATGGCACGATGAGCATGTGCATTGACTATCGACGGTTAAACAAAGTGACGATCAAGAATAAGGTCCTCTGCCCAGAATTGATGATTTATTCGATCACTTAAAAGGGGATGCTGTATTTCAAAGATAGACTTGAGATCAAGATACTATCAGTTGCGAGTTAAAGACTCAGACATATTGTAAACTCATCCAGAACACGATACGGATATTATGAGTTTTTAGTAATGCCTTTCGGACTAACGAATACTCCTGCAATTCTTATGGACCTAATGAATCGTATCTTTAGACCGTACCTAGATCGATTTGTTGTGGTATTCATAGATGACATATTGATTTATTCGCGTGATGAATCTAAGCATGCCAAGAATTGTGTTATAGACTTTGAGTGATAAACAGTTATGTGCAAAGTTTAGTAAATGTGAATTTTGGTTACACGAAGTTGGTTTTCTGGGGCATATTGTGTTAGCATCTGTTGATCTGAGCAAAATTTTAGCAATTCTAGATTGGAAGCCTGTAACAGCCCGAAATTGGGCTTATTTGGAATAGTAATTTTGGAATCACTTACCCGAGGGTTGAGAAAATTATTTTGGCATTATTTTATGTGTTATAGTATTTTTTATAAGGGTGCATGAAAATTTTGGTGAATTAATTTACGCGATTGAAGGCTTAATCGCGAAAAAAGACTAAATCGCCTAAAAGGAAAAAGTTAAAATTACTAGTAAATTGAGTTAAATAGCTAGAGAATTAAAATTTTGGGGTTTTAAAGATCAAATAAACCCTCCAAGAAGTGGTGGCTGGCCATAGGGTCAAGGAAATTAGAAAAGTCAAAAGTTGGGTGGTGTTAGGTGACTTAATTTGACTAGATTTCTAATAAAATAAAGCAAAAAGGTTTTATTCCTATTCCCCTTCTTCTCTACCAAAATTTTTAGTAAATTTGGGGCCTTTGAAAGCTTGAAAAACTCAGCCATCTATATCTCATTCAAGTAAGTGGTTTTAATGGTTTCTTTTGATGATTTTTGTACTTTTAGGACACTTGTAGCATGGGTTATCAAATGAGGGGGCTATTTTGTAAAATGGCTAAGAGTTTAGAATTTTTCCATGAGAACACATGTATGGTTTGCTGAAATTTTGTGGAAGAAAATGAGTTATGGTTGTGTAATAAACAACTTTTGTGAAAGGGTGTTCATGGAAAACACCTAAATTGGACTAAAGTGTAAAGTTGATAACTTGTTGGTACTTGTGTGAAATAATGAGAATTTGGTGTTGGCATAAGAGTGAAAAGACTTTGTTTAGGCTTGCTTAATAAGGAAATTTGATAAAAATCAATTTCCGAGCCTAGGGTAAAATGGTCATTTTGCCAAGGTCTAGGGGCAAAATGATCATTTTGCCAAATTATGATTTTTGAATTGTTTAGATGAAAATAGTGACTAAATTAGTAAAATTTTATTGTTTTAGATCAAGAATTGAAAAATTCAAACTTAGATTAGGGGAAAGCCAAGTAAATTGACTAAACCGAGCGATTGCTCACATTTTTTATATCGAGGTAAGTTGTAGGTAAATAATGCAACATTTTAATTTTTATACATGAAACCATTGATTTGTCATAAGATTATGCGTTGTGATATGAGATATGTATGAGAATGTTTACTTGAGCATAAATTGTTGAATGATGAACTTTAGTCATGTAATGACGAGAACATATGCATTAGAGCCCAGTTGAACTTTGAGAATAGATTGGATATTCATGTCGTGATACTAGGGTTGATACGAGAGCTAGTGTAAGACCATGTCTGGGGCATGGCATTGACCTCATTATGTGTTAGTGTAAGACCATGTCTGGAACATGGCATCGACACCGAGATGCCGGAACTAGTGTAAAACCATGTCTAGGACATGACATCGGTTCGATATCTGCTAGTGTAAGACCATGTCTGGGAATAGCGTTGGCACAAATCGAGGAGTGCTAGTGTAAGACCATGTCTGGGACATGGCATCAACCTTGATACAAGAGAGTCAGTGTAAGACCATGTCTGGGACATGGCATCGGCTCGAGATGTATGCCAGTGTAAAACCATGCTTGGACATGGCATCGGTGATGAGACAAGAGCTAGGCTAAGACCATGTCTGGGACATGGCATCGGCCTCAACATGTGAGCTAGTGTAAGACCATGTCTGGGACATGGCATCAACTCGATACCCTATGTTACAGACTCATTGAATATCCTTTTGTATTCTAAATAGTTCAATGGGAAAAACTTAAAGATAATGTTAAGTTAAGAGATATTGTGATGATTTTTGCAAGTAGTGCAGGTGCCTAAGTTCAAAGTATAAAATATGAGCTCACTAGCATGTTATATAATTAGAAATGGATGAAAACGAGTAAGTCAAGTTGTGTTTATTCTTTGTATCGTGTATAGTTCATGATGTATTGAGAGTACGATTTACATGATAATTATGTTGTCTTTTATTTACTTATGACTTACTAAGCTTTATGCTTACCCCTCTCCTTTCCATTTTCTTATAGTGCTGCCTAAATAGCTCGAGGATCAACGAACGTCGGAGTCATCGCTCACACTATCCATTGAAGCACTTGGTATAGTTAGTTTAAATCTTTTTTAGTATGGCATGTATAAGATTTTATTCTTTTGTCAAGTGTCATATTACTTCGGGCCAAATGTGTTAGTTTGTCTTAGAAATTGATTCTTTTTGTGTAATGCCATGAATGATGGCTAATATTGGAAATTAATATATGGAAATGATGATGTTATTCATGAATGTGTGTACTAGGAGTAGAATTATTCATACTTGGTTAGATTGATTTATATGAATGTGTTGGGATGCCAATTTATGGCTATTGGTTAAGCTTAAAAGTCTTGGTATGTTTGGATATGCATTTGGTTTTGTTTCAAGCTGGAAAAGAGGCTTGGTAGATAGCCTATTTTTATCCACACGAGTAGACACACGAGCATGTGTCTAGGCCATGTGTGACACACGGTTCGCCCCACGGGCATGTAGTCCAGTCGTGTGTCCCCTGCACCTTGAAATTTTTGAATTAAAGGCCCAGAAGTAAACACACGGGCTGAGACATGGCCATATGATTGCTGATGTCAGAAACAGAATGTCAAGGTTTTTGTATACGGGCTGCGACACGGGCGTGTCGTGGCCGTGTGAGGGACACGGGCTGAGCACACGGCCGTGTGCTAGACCGTGTGAAAACCCCTGTAGGTTCGATGTTGGAAAATAAATTCACACGGACAAGGGGCATGGGTGTGTCCCAATGTTGCTTAGGCCATGTGAACCACACGGGCCATCAACATGGCCATGTCTAGAGGCCACACAGGCATGTCACCCTCCCATACAGGTATGTGCCCTGTTTATAGTAGTTTTTGTTGAAATTTTCTTAAGCACCCGAAATGGTCTTGGATCGTTTCTAAGTCACCTTTTAGGCCTCGTAGGCCAATATAAAGGTCCGTAGGATATTGTTTGAAAGAGTTTTAAATTGGGACATATTTCAATGAGGATGAGTTGAATGTTTGCATGAGATTTAGTAAGGTAATGCCTCGTACCCTATCCCTGCATCGGATACAGGTAAGGGGTGTTACAAAGCCTCCGACAAATGTGTCAGAAGTTTGTAGTTTTTTGGGACTTGCTGGTTATTACAGACGGTTTGTAAAAGGTTTTTCGATGATTGTGACTCCGTTGATGATATTACTTCAGAAAGATGTAAAGTTTGAATGGTCTGAAAAGTATCAGAAAAGCTTTCATTAGTTGAAAGCTGTAACAACCCTTACCCATATCTAACGCCGGAATAGGGTACTAGGCGTTATCTTACTAAAACACATGAAATTATTCAATCTTAAACAACTGAAATGTGTCACAATTTACAAACTTTTCAAACATGGGTCTTCGGTCCTTCATATGGGCCTACGAGGCCTAAAACAGGGTTTTGAAACAATCCAGGACCATTTCGAGCAACCCAAAATGCAAACTAATCCAATTTAGGTGTTTTTCCTAAACAACGCTTTCATAAAAGTTGTTTATTTAACAACCTATATTCATTTTCTTTCATAAAATTCCAGCAACCAATACTTATTCATTAATGGTGACTCTCTAAACTTTCAACCAAAATGCAAAATACAGCCCTCAATAGGTAGCTCATGCTACAAAGACCCCAAAAATGCAAAAATATTCAAGAAAGGCCATCAAAATGACTTACTTGTAAGGGTGAAAGATGGCTGCAAATTTTGAGCTTTCAAAACCCCAAAAATGGCTGGAAAAATTGGTGAAAGAGAAGAAGAAATGAAGAAGTTGGTAGCTATTCACCTAAGCCATTTTTTTATTTCAATTTAAACCACCTAATACCAACAACTTTGACTTTTCGTCAATTTTTGTCTCATTCTCCTACCCTTGTCCAGCCATGCTACATTTAATGGCCTAATTGCACTTCAAAAACTCCCAAATTTAGTTCTCTATCAATTTAACACAATTTACTAATAATTCGCAAATTTTGCCTTTTATGCGATTTAGTCATTTTTCACAATTTAGCCTTCAATCGCGTAGATTTATTTACTAAAATTTTTTTATGCACTCTCATAAAAATAGTACAACATATAAATTAACACTAAAATAATTTTATTAAACCTTAGGATATGATTTCGAAATCACTATTCAGACTAAGCCCAATTTCGGGATGTTACAAAAGCCCTATTGACTGAGGCTCCAATGTTAGTCAGCCAGAATCGGGTAAAGAGTTCGTGATTTATAGTGATGTTTCATTGAATGGTTTGGATTGCTTGTTGATGCAAGAAGGCAGAGTCATAGCTTATGCCTCGAGACAATTGAAGCCACATGAAAAGAATTACCCGACGCATGATTTAAAGTTAGCAGCTATTGTATTTACGTTAAAGATTTTGTGCCATTATCTGTTCGGTGAAAAATGTCATGTATATACAAATCACAAGACTTTGAAATATCTGATGACTCATAAAGATTTGAATTTGCGACAGAGAAGATGGTTAGAATTGTTAAAAGATTACGAGCTAGTGATTGATTATCATCCGGGAAAAGCAAATGTTTTTTGTTAATGCTTTGAGCCAAAAATCTTTGTTTTCTCTAAGTGCGATGAATGTTCAGTTGGCTTTAACCGATGATGTTTTGATTATAGCTGAGTTGAAAGTGAGACCGTTGTTTTTATAACAAATATGTGATGCCTAGAAAGTTGACAATGAAATGTTAATGAAAAAAGCTCAATGTAATTCGAAATCTGATTCCGAATTTCAAGTTAATACCGATGATTGTTTAAGGTTTAGAGATCGAATTTGTGTTCTGAGAAATCTAGAGTTGATTCAGATAATTTTGAATGAAGCATACAGTAGTCGTTTATTTGTTCATCCGGGAAGCATGAAAATGTATAATAATCTCAAATAGCTTTATTGGTGGCCTGATACGAAACCGGACATCTAAGATTTCGTTTCGAAATGTTTGATTTGTCAGTAAGTCACAGCTGAACATCAGGTACCATCTGGTCTGTTACAGCCAATTATGATTCTCGAATGGAAATGGGATAGAGTGACTATGGACTTTGTTTCGGGTTTCCCCTATCTTTGAGAAAGAAAGATACGATTTGGGTTGTGGTTAATAGACTAATGAAGACAGCTCATTTTATTCCGTACGATCAGACTACTCACTGGATAAGTTAGCTGAGTTATACATTTCTAATATTGTAAGATTGCACGGGGTGCCACTATCTATTATTTCGGATAAAGATCCGAGATTTACTTCACAGTTTTGGAAGAAACTGTAAGAGCCTTTAGGTATGAAATTACATTTCAGTACTACTTTTCACCCGCAAACAGATGGTCAATCCGAGTGAGTCATTCAGATACTTGAGTATATGTTGACATGCTACATTCTTAAGTTTGAAGGTATGTGGGAATAGTATTTGCTATTGATTGAATTTGCGTATAATAATAGTTTTCAATCGAGTATTAAAATGGCACCGTACAAAGCTTTATACGGTCACAAATGTTGAACACTATTATACTTGACTAAGCTTAATAAAAATATGATTCATGGGGTCAATTTGATAAAAGAGACGGAGCAGAAAGTAAATGTGATTCGTGATAGTCTAAAAGCAGCTTCAGATCGATAGAAATAAAATGTAGACTTGAAACAAAAAGATATTGAGTTTCAGATCGGTGATAAAGTGTTTTTGAAAGTGTCTCTGTGGAAGAAAATACTCCAATTCAGTAGAAAAGGCAAATTGAGCCCGAGATTCATCGGGCCATATTAGGTTATCGAGCGCATCGGGCCAATTGCATATAGATTGTTATTGACACCTGAGTTAGAGAAGATTCACAATATTTTTCATGTATCGATGCTTCGACGATATAGATCCAACCCATTACATGTTATTTCTCTGTCGAAAATAGAGATTCAGTCTGATATGTCATATGAAGAGAAACCGATCCAGATTTTAGCCCGCAAGGTTAAAGAATTGCAAAATAAGAAAATTGTATTAGTCAAAGTGTTATGGCATCAATACGGAGTCAAAGAAGCTACGTGGGAGCTCGAGGATGCCATGAGAGAGCAATATCTGAACCTATTCACTGGTAAGATTTTCGGGGACGAAAATCCCTAAGGGGGAAAGTTGTAACAGCTCGATTTTAGCTAAATCGAAACAATGGTTTTGAAACCATAAATCCGATGTCAGAAAAATATTTTTAATATTATTTTTAGTGTTCACAGCATGTGATTTGATATGTGTGAAAGTTTCGTGCTATAATTTTCTTAATTGGTTAGTTAATTTGGGAAAAAGAACTTAATCGAGTAAAATGCAAAAGTTACATTCTATTTGTTAAAGCTGTCAAATACCTTTGACTTTTAAATATGATGGCCTTAAATGGTAATTAAACCATTTTAAATATTAGTAGACTTATATGGACATTAATTGGATGTTATTAAATGTTTTATAATAAGGTTAGTTTAGTAATTTGGTTAATAAATGATATATTAAATAAAATAAAACATAAAGCCATTTGAATTATCATCATTTTTGGCCAAATGAAGCTTTAAGAAAAGCTAAAATAGGGTTTTACATGCAGCTAGGCAAATTCAAGCAATTAAGGTACGATTTTTGATCCGTTTTTGGTGATTTTTACGTTTTTGAGACCGTTGCTTTGTGTTCTAGCTAGCCCATGCTTTAATTTTTGAATTGGTTGATGAAGTTGTGAGTTTCCATTGATGATAGCTTGATGTTTGTGAATGTTGGTGATGGAAAATGAATAATTGTTGATGGATTAATATGTTTTGTTAAGTGATTTTTAGTGAAAATACAAATTAGGGATTAAATTCTAAAAAGATGAAAATGTATGGTTAAAAGTGTGAATAAATGTGAATAGGCTGCTAGAGGTACCTTCATAATTCGGCTAGCAAGGGTAATTTAGTAATTTCATGAATTTTGTGTATTTGTGAAATAGGGACTAAATTGCACAAATGTGAAACTTTAGGGGAAAAAGTGTAAAAATGCCCAAATAGGTATTTTTGGATGAAATTGAAGGAATTGGTGATTAAAAGAGTTCATTTTGAATTCATATAGATCCTAAAAGAAAGAAATCGAATTTAGATCGGGGGAAGTCGAAAGTTATCAAGTAGTCGATCAAATCCGTTCATTTTGTACGAGGTAAGTTCATATGCAAATTAATGTATTTGAATTGTATTATATATATGTTTCTATTATACTGAACTATTTTGGATGCTGAATAATTGAGTACGAGAAAGTATTGACAAAGTTACGATGTCTGAAAGCCCCGTACTAACCCTAGGAATAGTATAGGATACAAATGTCATGACATTAGGATTACCGAGGTGAGATTCCATGTAAGACCATGTCTAGGACATTGGCGTTGTATATGATTTCATATAAGACCTTGTTTGGGACAGTGGCATTGATATGTTATAACATGTAAGACCATATCTGGGATATGGCATTGTACGAGCTTATGTACTATTCGAGTATCCTTGACAATTCCGAACGATTCAACGGGAAAAGTTAACATGAGAATGAATGTGTAAATGAGCTCAACAATACAAGTATGTTGATGTTTAAGTGATTAATGAAAAGAAAGTAAATGATGCATATTGAAATTGAGCAAGTGAATGACATGAGAAATTTGGTACTTATTTATGTGACTAGCTATACTTTCCATAGTTGATTTGGTTTATGATTAATTTGTGTGCTAAATTTATTTGTATATGCCTTACTAAGCTTTTGAAAGCTTACTTTGTGTGTGTTTTTCCTTGTTTTATAGATAATCGAAGCTAGCTCGAGCTCGAGAATCGTCAGGAAACATCGTCACATTATCGATCACTAATTCATTACTTCTGAAGTTTGTATAGATGGTATATGGCTTGTATAGGCTAGTGTCATTTTAAGTATGTAATGAAAGTGAATTTTAGCCATGTGAGTTGGCTTCTTCATGATGACAATGTTGAATGGTGGCTTAGCTTATGATATGTGCTTGTAAATATGTTTTGGTAAGTGTTCATATATAGTATATAATGAATATGAGATGCCTAATGAAATGGTAATTATGGTATGATTTGAGGTTGTATTGATGGTTGGAATTTTGGGAAATGGCATGTCTTGGAATAGATTATATTGATAAATAAGATATGAAGTTTTAGCATAAGTTTAATTTCTAAATTGGTATGCTTTGAGTTAGCATTTATGTCTAGCAATGGTTGATGATTTTATGGCATGAAATATGCATACTTTGGTGATGAATTGGTTGCCTAAATGCACTTAGAAATGGTATCTTTTATGCTTTTGTAGGTACAAGAGTTTTGAGTGAGAAATGTAGCTTAAATCAAGCCTATTTTCATTCCACACGGATGTGTGGCTCGACCGTGTGTGACACATGGCCTTGGTACACGGTCGTGTGTCCCCTAGGGTACCCTTTCGAATTAAGTTAGTATACCCTACAGGTTTGGCACGGCTTAGACACACAGGAATGTCTACTGGCCGTAGAAGGCACACGGGCTTGTGGTCGGCCGTGTGATTCAAGTCAGTAACCCTTCCAATTTTTACACGGCCTGGCACACGGGCGTGTCCTCAACCGTGTGGTACAAGTTAGTATGTATGCCCATTTTCACATGACCTAGACACACGAGCGTGTCTGATGCAGTTTGAGGCACACGGCCTGTTCACACGGGCGTGTGACCTCTGTAACTTAGAAAAATTTTCAAGTTTTCAAAAATTTCTATACGAGATCGGTTTAGTCCCGAACCCTCTCTAAAGCATGTATATGGTCTTGTAGACCTCTTAAAGGGATTTTGTGTTTATGAATGACTATGTTACGATGATGTATGAGTAATGTATGTGAAATGATTGTATAATGATTTGATTTGTTCAGTAATGCCTCTTAACCCTAGTCCTGCAACGAATACGGGATAAGGGTGTTACAATTATGTTGTATTTCTATAAGAACATGAGGATGAAAATGGAATGATGGAAAATAATTCAATAAACTTTCGTCAGGTCATGGAAAGTTCTAATTCTCAAAAGTAGATTGATGTTCTGCAAGTAAGTATGAGTCTATGCAAGATAGTAAAGTTTGGGAACTCGTCTCATTATCTAAAGCTGGAAAACCAATTTGTTGTAAATGGATATTTAAAACCAAAAGGGATGCAAATGGTAATGTGGAGAGGTATAAGGCATATCTTATAGCTAAAGGATATACTAAAAAATAAGGCATTGATTCCCTAAAAAGTAACCTTGAAATTCAGGAAATGCAGAAGATTCCCTATGCATCAGCTATTAGGAGTCTAAGGTATGCTCAAGCATGTACGCGTCCGGATATTACATACATTGTTGAGATGTTAGGCAGATATTTAACTAACCCTGGTATGGACCATTGAATGGCAACTAAGAAAGTTATAAGGTATTTTCATAAAACAAAAGATTACATGCTCACATATTAGAGGTCTAATAAGTTAGAGATCATTAGGTATACAGACTATGATTTTGATGGAATATTGATGCAAAATTTTGTCACTAGAGTGCAAATTGTGACAATAATTGGTAGTCCTTTATTCCAATAACAAGGAGTACATCAAAGTCAAAGCACATAGACTTTAAGTTTCTAGTTGTTAAAGTAAAAGTTCAAAGTGATTAGGTGCCTATAAAACATATTGGGACAAATTCCTCGATCATGGACCTGCTTACTAAGAGACAACCACCCAAGGTTTTTCATGAGCACACTGCTCATATAGGTGTAATTTCATTTAAGGATATTTAGTTTTAGTGGGAGTTTGTACTTTTAAATACTTTTATGTTATAAACACATTTCCAATTATTTCAGTTTATGGATATTAAGTTTATTTTCTGCAGAAATAAAGTTTATTTGGTTTATTCACACTCTGGTTTTGGTAAAGTTTGATCTCATTAAGGTTAAGGAGGACCAATTGGAAATGATACGAACTCGTTTCAATGATGATTCGAGTCATTTAGATTGCCCGATCGTAAAATCTGAGAAGTATCATTCTTACTTGATTTTTAAGTTTATTTGGCTAAGTATAGGAAAACAAAGGTTTGCAAATGAATTTAGAGATAGGATGGTTATTGGTTCGACTAACAGGGAAAACAAAGGAATAAGAAATAATTTGGTTGGGATGGAGTTGGATCGAAGTGAACTTAAGAATCAAGAGTGAACCAACACTATGATTAAGTGCTGACCTGAAACTTATGTGACGTTAAGGTGGTGAAATAGACCTTGACTCGCTAACTATAGAGAGTTAGGAACCAAAGGTATCAAGTGGTTGAACGCCGCACTCAATATGAGTGATAAGTTCAGAAAGAAACAGAATGACGCCACTAGCAAGCTAGACAAGTCAAGCTGAGTCTAAAACGGGATAGGAGAGTTGAAAAACTCACAAATGTTATAAACATTCAACAATGAGCAAAAAAGTCCCTAACATTATCCTTTTACAAGCTATTTATAGGCACTAATATGACTATTCAAATTCAACATTCATATTAGCTATTAACAAAATATTAAAATTCGGTTATAACTCTTAATAGGCAGCCAAAGTGTCATGTCTTTTCACTTGATTCTGGTGTAGATGAAAAGGCATGTCTCTTCACTTTATTGATGACTTAATGAAACCTTAATGTGCTGTTTGGTGTCCCTTCTTCTCCCTTAATCCAAATGTCAAAAGACTTGTGCATTCATCTCTTTAATTGCCTCCTTAACTAGCTTTGAGTGCTTATAAACTAATCAGATTTGAAGAAATACTCTTGGACCATTTAAACAGCCACTATGATGATCTTTGAAGGCTTGAAAAACGTCCAAACTTGAAGAGTCAATTAGCCATATGAATAGTCACCCATAATGATCTTTGAAGGCTTGAAAAAAGTCCAAACATGAAGAGTTAATTAACCATATGAATAGTCACCCATAATGATTTTTGAAGGCTTGAAAAAGGTCCAAACATGAAGAGTTAATTAACCATATAAATAGTCACCTACAAAATAGATAATTAAGCATTAAAGACACTCATAAAAAAAACAGCACACTATAAACACTCTCATACATGAATTTAGTAATGAACATGCAACTCTAATCACCTTATTTAAAATGAAAATAAACACACTTTAACTTATGCATTAAAAAGTAACAGCTAGATTAAAAAACGTACTTATATAAACAAACTCAAAATGAACAAATGAGTTACTTAAATGCATGACTTAATTCAATGATGCAAACTTTAACTAACATGGGAGTTACATAATGCATGACATAATTTATGATGCAATCTTAACTAACCTAAGAGTTACATAATACATGACTTTATTAAATGCAGAACATATAATGCATGTCATAATTAAAAGATGTAGATTAATAATGCAAGATATTAATTAAAGATGCATTTAATAAACAAGACATAATTAAAGACTCATATTATAATAACTAAACTAACTAAAATAAATAAATCAAAGTCCTTATTCTAGTAACCAAATTAGCAAACTGAAATTAAAGCTTCATTTTGCACTTAGGCCCCTCGAATTTCGGCCAATCTTGATGGCGTCAAGTTGTGTCGTAACATGATGTGGTCGGGATCGCATCAAGAAATAGATATGTTTAGATCATGTTGCATGTAATTTTCATGCTACACATCCATACCTGATCTATGTCATTTGATTGTGTTAATATACGTTATTAGGGATGGATTTAGTTACGATATATGTAACGAAAGTCTCCTTGGTTCTATGTTAACATAATTAATAGACGAGATTGTGCAGAATACCTTTCTGGATATGATAGTAAAGTTTTTGAGCTCATAAGGTTATATAATGACATGTAGTTATAGAGTAATTAATATACGTGGTTCAAGTGGGAGATTGTTGGAAAATATGGACATCACATATATAATAAGGGTAATTACATATTATTTACTATCATAATATGTTAGCCTAATTTAAAAGTAATCTAATCTAGTTAAGGTTTATTAGGTTTTAATTATTAAATAAAGTATTGGTCAAATATGTGTAAATACTATAGTAACTAATTTCTAATTAATGATGGGTTGATTAGAAATTAGGGTTAATGTGCAAAAACTATATATTAGGGTTTTTGTCCCCAAATTATACACAAAAGAAATTTTCTAATATCCCATCTTTAGAAAAGAGAGAGCAAATATTCTTTGAATTTCTTGTGTGCTAATTTGGAAGGTCAAAACTCCAATATCCGTAGATTTCAAGAAATCGGTGAATTCGGGTATGCTTTCGCATCTAATTTTATTCTTGATTTGTTCTTAATGATTTGACATGATAGATCCTGATTTATAATTTTAAATTTATATTAGATTTTATTTTTATGGCTCTAGCACATATCATCAAGTCTATGACTGTCCCATTGCTTGATATGTTAAAAGAAGGGACTGAAACAATTAACCAAAAAAAAAAAAAAAGACCGATGTTTGGTAACCGAGAAATTAAGGAAAAATGAAGTAAAAAATGAAAAAATAAAATTTTTAAATAAAATTTTTCAGGGACCTTAAAAAGAAAATAATAAAAGAAAAGTTTATAAAGTAATTATCCCTTAAACAAAATTTTTTATTCCAGCAGTCAATTTAAAAAGGAAAATTTCATACAAATCGCTTAACGTTTTAGTTTATCACAGTTCAATTCCATGCCTCTAATGTGTCATACGACATCAATAAAAATTATTTAAAAAAAATTAAGGTAGTGTCACTAACTAGTCGGACGGCTCTAAAAAAACACGGTAGAAAACACCACATTTTCATAATTAATTTGTTTTTTAAACCATTTTCATAATTAATTAATTAATTTTAGTTACTTTTTTAAAAAAACCCAAGTATTATGTGATTAATATATTACTGTGCGGCGAAAAACCTTCAAGTACGTGATGTACCTTAATGGTTAAAGACTAGAAAACTATTAACTGTTGCATGTTTGAATCCATTTTCTAGCATTCTTTTTTCTGGAATCTTGGCTCTCTTTAGCAGTGATCATGGCTTTATAGGTTTCTTGATGAAGATATAATTAATTCTTGAAGCAGTTAAGCGATTTAGGAGAATTCATAGAAATTTTTTAAGGGTGAGATTGAATCCTCTAAGATCTGCAACTATTGAAGATTGCTTGCAAGAACTTGACGCAGTTCGTTCTCTTATAAGCTTCTTTTATTCTTCGTAGGCCATGAATTTCCCTTGAAGATTTAGATGAATAAATCAAGAATAACAGGATGTTTATTCAAAATCCATATTTATAAATAATATAAAATTCTTTTTTTAATAAACATTAGAATGTTAAAATTATATCAAATGTATTCTACTTTTATAATAATTATATATATATATATATATATATATATATTAAAATCTTCCTCCTTTTATTAGCCATAAAATAAGTAAGTCGGAAATTAGGTACAAACATTTTCCTTCATCTCTTCACCTCAGCGGTCGACTATGAGACCACGATTAATAACAACAGCGGCAGCTCACCTTGACTTGTTTATATACATATTTTATTGAAGGTTGAATCTTGCTGTCATTTTCATTTTCTTTTTGGCCAAACCCTTGTTTATTGAATAATCATTTTACAATTAAAACAAACTTCGTTTTCCTTAATGTGTAATCACTTCATCACTTTCTTTTTTTTTTGTTGAAGACGAGAACGTGAGCTGAAACAAATTTAACAAGAAATAGATAAGAAAACCCGAGTAGCATTATTCTCACCAACCCAGGAAATGCATAGAAAATAAAATTGGTTAAATTCTAATATTAGTTCCTGTACTTTGCGAAAGTTGTGAATTTAGTCCCTATACTTATATTTGATCAATTTTAGTCTTTATACTTTTCGAATTAGTCACTTTTAATCACTATAATTTTTCAAAATTTGAAATTTTAGTCCTAAACCAAACAATAATGGTTAGATTTGTTTCATTAAATTTAATTTCTAGTCTTGTACTATGTGTATAGTTGTAAACTTAGTCTATTTTCTCCAATTAGATCTTTCTAAGTCCCTATACTTTTTCAATTTTGAAATTTTAACCTTGATGCAAATGATAGTCGTTAATCTATTAATTAGATTTTTAGTGACTAATATATAGATATAATAAACTGATATGACATTATACATAATTATACATATGATAATAGATTTGTCATATCAAATTATGAAAATAACATAACTTTACTAAATGAATTTAATAGTTATTGTTTGATGAGAATTGAAATTTTAAAATTTGAAAAATATAAAAACTAAAAATGACCAAATAAATGTATAGGAATTAAATCCACAACTTTTCAAAGTATAAAGACTAATAGCACAACTTAACCAAAAAAATTTGGATGTTTGATTCTTGAAAGAAAAAAATCGCACACACAAAAAAGAAAGATTTTAAGTTCCATACATGCATGATAGCATCACCAAAATGAAATAGTCTTAAGCGCTTTGATTTAGTCATGGCCAACGATTCATCCGTGGTGGCGGCGGCGGCGGACTTGGAGATGAGCAGCCAGAGATACTACAATCAAGTGGATGTGCATAGAAAGCTTTGCATTCCATTGGTGATCTTTGAAATGGCCTATATGGGATACAATTCTTTGTATCATCTTTGGACCTCACTTTGAGGCACTTTGAAGGTTCAGAAATGAAGAAATTACTGGAAAAAGTGAAATTCTTTAGCTTAGGCAATGAACATATACTTTCTGGAATATAACCAGATAGTTTATTATTAGACACATTAAGCTGTTCTAAGCTCTCCATTCTCCCAATAGCATCTGGCAGTGACCCAACAAGCTCATTAGAGCTAACATCAAACACATTCACTCCCTTTAACGCGCCAAGTTCTGGTTTTAAACATCCTGTAAATCCATTGTTCGTCATAACAATTTCCTTTAAAGTTCCTGCCATTTTCACCAAACTTGACGAAGGAAAGCAACCTGTGAGGCCATTATTAGCCATCACAATAACTGATACAGGAGAGTTCCCCAAGTTTGTAGGTAAAGATGATTGAAACTTGTTGTTGTTGAAGAACAAAGCATCAAGTTTCAGATCAAACAACTGTGAAGGGATTGACCCACTGAATTGGTTGAATCTGATGTCAAGGAATTTGAGTGAAGGTAAATAAAGAACAACGGAAGGGAACCCTCCATTAAACTGGTTATTACTAATATCAAGCTCATAAAGAAGGTTGAGTTTCTTAAAACTTTCAGGTATCTTACCAAAAAAGCGATTGGAGTTTATATGGAAAAGAGAAAGATCAGTGAGGAGACCGAGCTCTTCAGGTAAAGAACCAGCTATGTTTGCATGGTTTATGTCTATTCCGGCCACTGTCGTAACGTAAGGATCATCTGGGGCCGCCGCACAAAACACTCCGGTGTAGTTGCAGATTTTGGGACCGTACCAATTTGAAGTAAAGCCATTGGGGTCTGAGATCATGGCATGTTTCCAAGCTTGTAAAGCTATATAAGCTTTGTGAAGTCGAGGGTTGGGGATCAATGGCGGATTAATACCGATATCTATCAGGGCATGAGAATGAGAGGGTTTTCTGGAGAGAAATATGAGAGTTAGGATCACTCCAAGGAATGATGATAGATATATTTTCTCCATTTTGGAGAAAGGGTTTTCCATTAAGAATTATATATAAGCTCTACACGGAGAAGTTGAGCGTTGTGATCATTAAACAATTCGCCGACAGCATTAAAAAGCAAAAGGTTCGGTTAAAATGATGAAAAGCTTGACTGTGTCTTACCTTCATTGTTTATTCGGTAGTTGTTTGGAAAACTGATATATTTAGTGGAATACAGAAAAGGGATTCTAATTCAAAATTTTGACTTTATTTAAGAACAGTACCAACAGCCAACATGTTCCCATTTTTCTCATAGATTTGCGTTTACGTTCTGCTTTTGCAAATGTTCTGTCATCCTCGAGATCACACAACAGTACATATACATTTTCTATCTTTTATTAAAAAGAAATAATTTATTAACATTCGATGAAAGAATAAAATAATTCCGCCATTAAAACTTTGCCCTAAATGCTTATTTTGATATTGTATTTATATCAAACATTATAATAAATTTATTCTTTAATTTTTATACTTTTATTCAATTTATTTTCTAATATTTTTATTCAAAGTAAATTATCCCTTCAAATTATTTTATCTTATATTTCATGTTATTAAACAATTAAAATTTATTAAAATTTAAAATCCATGAATAAAAATTATAATTTCAAAATTTATGAAAAAAAAATCCCTAAACCAAAAAATTTATAACATAACAAATTCAAAAATTTATGCAAGTATTTCAAATTTTAAATAATGTTTTTCTATTTTTATAAAAGAATTAAAATGAAAAATGATTTAATTTTTCAGATTGAAATTTTAAATATTCTAAAGATCATAAATAAAACCAGATTTAGAACCAGATAACATAAGTTATATTTTTAAATCACCACAATTTGAAGATATACATTGATCTTTACTTGATTAGTTTCTGTACTATAATATGATAGAAGCATAAATAAAAGAGAATGTATATATATATATATATATATATATATACTACAAAAATGATTTTTCTGTATTTAGAAAATTAATAATTGACAAAGGAGATATTGATTATAGACACCTAAATTTTTAGCGATGTATGTTTATATAAAACTATATCTCAAATTAATCATGAGTACTTAAAAGTAGAAATAAAATTTATATTTATTATGAATATGTTAATAATTGGATCTCTATCATGATTAAGATAAAGTTTTGATATACTTTAAATTTTAATAGTTATTAGAATTAGATTCTACTTCTTTTATACTTTTATATTTCTTATGCCTATAAATAGAGACTCTAATGAAGCATCGTAATCATCCCTTTGATCAATAAAGTACATTCTTTATTGCTTTCAAATTTTCTTTGTTCTTTATTCTCTCCATCTCTCTTTATTTTATAACACATTATCAGCACGATGATTCTCTATTTTTTAAAAAAAAATTTCAAAGTCGTCCCACAAATCAAATTCTTTTTCACCTTAAACTTTTACCCTTACAACTTCATCTTCGGGATGTTGAAAGATTCAATCTCAGAATGAATTATGGTTCTTATTCCCAATCTTTGATTTATTGTACAAGCATGGGTAAAGTATAGGTTTGGTTAATTTTTTTTATGTAAAAGACATAATTGTTGATTAGATATGTTTGCTATTAATATGTGCTCGTGATAATGGTCAAGGTGATGACGATGATGTTAAAGATATTCGGGTATATTTTACTACGTTTTACTTATTATATCATGTTTATTGTAATTGGAGAATAATCATAACAACATGAATGGATAGATTCTAATTTAAAATCTAAGCATGTTTGCGATGGTGATTATGAAATAAAAAATCAATAGAGGCATTTAAAAGTCTATCCTACCAGATTTGTTACATTCCCTAAAGTGAATGCAAATATAAAGAAATAAAAGGTATAATTATGGATCACTAAAAGTGGGAACATACTAATAAATAAGAGAACAATGAGAGTTCTCAAAATAACTCTTCAAAGGGTAAAGATAGCTTATGTTATCAATGTGATATGAAATATTATTGGCCACATATGTCGCGTATACCCAAATATTTTGTTTATGTTAATATTCTTTGACGAAGAATATGAAAATGTAGTAATGAAATACATCATTATAGATAGAAAATATTTATCTTATTTGATACTGAAACAAACAAATATTGTTCCAATATTTGATAGTACAAAATTAGTTAAAAGCTCCAAAAGAGCTACTATATCAATATCTAAAAAGTACAAATTTGTGATGGTTAATGCATTACTTTTAAAAGATATTTGTAATGGATCTCATATTGAAATTGTGAATGAGGAAAATATTATATTTCATATGAATAAAAACAAGGGATTGTGTTATTAATTTATATTTATTTTATAATCTTTGTTATCTTTTTTTTTTTTCCATCATCCCCATTAAAGGGTTGAAAGCAAAATATTTGACTGTGAAAGATCTACTTATGAGCAACAGAATATGATAATTCTATCTAAAGCTTATTATGGTTAGATGCACCTAAAGTTGTAATTTTTTTAAAAAAATTGTGAGTATAACTCTACAGTATTCAGAATAAGTTCTCAATTAAAATTACATGGTAAAATATTACTGTTGGGAACTTGTAAGAGAGAAAACTGATATATGAAAAGTCAATGGTTATATACCTGTTGTACACCTAGAAAATAAGATCCATTCTCAAAGTTTGCTATAAATAGATTTTTGGACATTTGAAGATTTGGCATATTCCCTTAAGTGAATACTATGTATAATTATTTAGAAATTATATTTATTGACTTAGTGGCTTATAGACTTCACATTGATTTAGACATTTCCAATAGTAATGTCACAATAGTATTTATATGTGGATACAAATTAAAAAGAATGATAATAAAATTATCAATTTGTTACAATTTAGTACAATGACACACATGTTAAAGTAAACCAGAAGTTTACTAATACAAATGCATTTACTACTTGGCATGACCAGTTAGACCATCCTGGATCATATATGATGCGAAAATTCATTGAGAATTCATATGGACATTCATTAAAGAACCAAAAGATTCTTTAATTTAAAGAATTCTCAATTGTTGTTTGTTCTCAATGAAAAATGATTCTTAGAAACTCACTAGCTAAAGTTAAGATTTAATGTCTTGCATTTCTGAAATGAATATGGGCCTATTCATCCACCATGTGAATTATTTTTACATTATATGAATTTGGTAGATGCATCTACAAAATAATCGAATACGTTATAAACTTGCGACCTGTCGTTTGCGATATTGCTTGTTTAAATGATTAATTTCAAATTATGCAATTAAAACAATTCATCTTGCTTATGTTGGTGAGTTTATGTCCCAAGCTTTCAATAATTATTGTATGTCAATTGGGATAAAAGTTGAATATCCTATAGTTCATGTTCACATATAAAACGATATAGCTGAATTATTTATCAAATGCCTCCAACTAATAGCTAAATCATTACTTATGAGAACAAAACTTTCTATTTTAGCATGATATTCTATTTATTTACACGTTGTATGTATCAAGCCAGTAAATTATAAATACTCTCCATTACAATTGATTTTTGGTCAAGAGCTAAATATTTCCCATCTTACAATTTTTGGATGTGCGGTATATGTTCCAACTACTCCACTACAACTCGCAAAGATGAGTCATAATAAGAGATTGGGAATATATATTTATGTAAGTATACTTGTAATATTATTGAGCTATTAATTCGATATTTAGTTATGACATGAGTTGTCAGTTTTCCCAACATTAGAGGGAGAGAATAAAAAGTTGATTTAATAAAGTACTTAAAATGAATTATCAATGTGTAAGATCCTCGTACAAAGTAATGTAAACCAGAAGTTCAACAGATAATTGATGACCACTAAACTAACTATAAATACAGCTAAGGCAAGCGCACTTATTGAACAATAGTATAGTTATGGTGAGTAGGGAATATCGTATCCACGAGGACTAAAAGTACTAGTAATTACCGTTTTTCTATTATTTAGCCAACAAATTGAAGTGATTGTTTTTAATCTAAAATTACTAAACTAATCTAACTAAGAAAGCAACAGAGAATGAAATAGGAAAATAATCGAAGATAACCAATGAAATAGACAATACCCAAGAAAGAACCCACTTAGACTTCACCTATTATTATGAATCTAAATTAAACTATTTATTCACTTGTGTCATGATCTGTAGAAATCCCTAAATTATGTTAATACCTCTTTCGAGAGTAAGAACAACTGACTTTAAGTTGATTAATTGAAATCTCTTTCTAATTAAAACCCCTATTGTCGCATTAACTCAATCTATGGATTCCCCTATTAGATTTGACTCTAATCCGATAGATTTATGTCATCCTATTTCTAGGATTGCATGTAACTCCACTCAATTATGCTAGATCTACTCATAAACAGGGACTTTCGCTCCACTGAAATAAGCACATTAAACATGAATTAATATCCTAAAAATATAAAAACACAAAATAAGCATACATAATTGAGAACAAGAATCAAGTATTTATCATGTAAATCAGAAATCAAAAAATAAGATTCATCATAGGTTTTATCTTCCCTAGGTATCTAGGGAATTTAGTTCATAATCTGGAATAAAAACATCTAAAAATTAGGATAACAACAAGACATAAAGAAACTCAATAAAACTTTGAATGAAATTAAATGGAGATCTTCAATCTTAAAGGAGATCCACTTCCGAGTTGAATCCGATGGTGTTCTTCAAGTCTTTTCTTCAATCTTCTCTGAATGCCCCCTTAAGTCTTCTTCTGATTGATATTTATAGACTTTAAAATGTTCAAAAAGCCTAAAAATTGGGTTTTCCTGTGTTTTTAGAAAACAGGGTGCGATACCGACACTGGTTGGCACATGGGCGTGTGGCCAGCCCGTGTGAAAGTGCCCAAGCTATGTGGATCCTGGAAACAACTCTATTCATCTAATTTTGGCTCATTTTTTGCTCCTTTGGCTCCTAAATGCTCTCCCTAAGTATAGAAACATGAATTTAAGAGATTAGGAGCATCAAATTCGCTAATTTACATCATTAATCATCAAAAAATGCATTAAGAATGAGATTAAAATATGTTACTTTTATAGCTTATCAAATATCCCCACACTTAAGTGTTTGCTGGTCTTCAAGCAAAATCCTCAACTTATAATTAAAATTAATCTTTCTCAACTCATAATTCTCATCAATGATGTTTTGTCATAATTCACAAATAATCATACATTGATAATTCAACTAAAAGAGCATTAAAGATTCAAACAATTGTTGAATATTTTTAAAGCATGAAAACATAGGTATTTCCCCTTATCTAAGTAATTACATTTAATTCAAAATCGACAAGAATCAAAATCCTCACAAAAGATTCACTCAAATCACTCAAAGTGTTTAAGGTTCAAGAATAAGCACTCAATAGTCAAACATGAAAAGTTATTACCATTGGCTTGAATGAAAATCAAATCTCAACCACTATAAAATGAGATGATACACAAATCAAAAGGTCTTTAAAAGGTTGTAAGGGGGCTTAGGTTAAATGTGTGGAGAAAAGCTAAAAAAGTTGGTTAAAATCAAGATCGAATTGATAAATTACCAAACTAGAAAAATAAACAAATGCTTAATCAAAATACAATTACATCAATCAGAAACTGTTCAAGAAAAACACGAGCTTCTTTTCAAAATATGAATTTAACTGTTCAAGCTCAATCATAGAACTAAATAAAAATCAATATATATTTTTTCTTTGATATTTTTTGCATTTTTTTAGAACAAGAATCAATAAGAAATAATTCAGCAAATTAAACAAAAGAGTATAGCTAGGCAACTAACCAAATCAAATCTCGACAAAAAGGGAGTCGATAAAATGGGAAAAATTCTCGACAAATCAAAAAAAAAAAAGAGTTAAGGGTTAACATTAATGGGTAAATTAAGAAATGGTATGTTAGGCTCAATGGGGTTCACTAGGGGTTAATTAAAAAGGTAGGCTTTTTATGGGATAAGTGGGTTAAAACCTAAGTGCCTTTATCATCTCAATATATCAAATCAAAAGGTGTGGTCTCGACATGTATAATTGAAGCAAGTTCTAGAATAACAAATCAAATTGACATTCATAACCAATAATAAAGTAAGCAAGAAAAAGGTATGCTCTAAAGGCTTAAAATCTAACAAAATTATGGTTTTTTACGTCAATCTTGCAAATTTCAAACTTCAAGATAATACTTCAATTCAGAGAAACAACTTAAATTTTTTAATTTTGAAAATAAACTTATCATGCTTGATTCTCTCATGTCTTAAAGTTTAAATCAACCAATACACAATTATCGGCAAATTAATCTAAAACACATCAACAAAAATAAAAAATTGATCAAGATTCATTCTAATAGAAGTATGAAAAAATTACTTAAACAAAAGACATAATTCAGAAGAAAAAATTACTTAAACACAAGACATAATTCAGGTATTTTCTAATAATTATATAAATAACCTCCCCACACCTAAGATGTACATTGTCCTCAATGTACAAACATAGATAATCATAGTATAAACATAATATCAGAAGAGAGGGAGAAAACTGAAACTACCTTGAATTTTGGATGAAATTCCCAAAAAAGGAAAAAGCGAAATTGTAGACAAATCTAGATGTAGGGCATGATTCCGAGCAAACTAACAAGAAAATAAACACAAATAGTGAAGAAGATTAAGAGATTATAACTTGATTAGAAACAACATAAAAATAAAATATAGTTTAAAAGATAAAAATGACATAAGTCTAAGAAAATAACAATAAACATAAAAATAAAAAATAGACTCAATGGTCCTCGTCATCAGAAATGTCGTGAGTCATTGGTGCCGAGAAGGAGATATGGAGATGCTGACAAATCTGTTGCAATGTCGCATCAATACTGTCGAACCTTTGAAAGCAGTGTTATTCAAAGCAAGTGAACCGCTAAGAGAAGTCTGCCAAAGTAGTAGCAAAAGAAACAGGACGGTGGCTCGACGGTGGAGGATGAAGTGGATCCTCATGATAAAAAGGAACATCGTCAGTAAAGTCCTCGGGATCATTCTAAGAGTCAAAATGAACAAATCGGTACTAAAGAGGATCAACTCCACGAAACTGCTCAATCATCCTCATATGGATCAGACTCGATATTCCCTTTGGGGACATCTGACCGACGAGTGTAAATGTAGAGGACTGCTCTAGTGTTTCGAAGAAACCGAAGTGTCGAGCTAGTCAAGACACATAAGGGCCTAAACAGATAGGACATTTCTTGTTGCTATCTGATTGATGGAAGAAAGCAAGGGCGATGAAATAAGCTACATTAAAAATATGCCCAATGGCCATGCTCCATAAAAAATATGCATTTGGTAGTACTGATGACTCCGGTGCTCTCTCTCCTACCAATCAAAGTATGAGCTAAAAGTGCATGAATATACCGTAAAGCTGGAGGGAGAGAAGTCGCCTTCAAGCGACTCGTATCATAAAGGATCGTACTCGCTGTAAGGTCTGTCCAACAACTAAATATTGAGTGGTAGATGTGCTGATGGAGGTGGAGAATGTTCTCGGTACTTATAAACTCCACAGTATATAGTCCCAAAGTAGAGCCAAACTCAGGGACAGTCTTATGACGTACCAGGCCACTGAGTCTGAAAGTAATGGTGCCCGGCTCGTCATGAGACATCATCGCATGCTAGAGAGTGAATGTCAAACAAAACTCCAAAGTTAGCTCCATGTATGTGGGCTCGATGATGGAGAAGAATTGGTCCCATAGGGCTATGGTAATGAAGGCTCGAGCAAGATCTGTGAGGTGGACCTAGTCCAAAGCGGCCCAATCAATACATCGGCCTAAACCGAGTGGTTGCAATCGAAGGAGCTGAAATAAGTCCTCTTAAGGACCAGCTGAAAATAAGAGATAAGGGTGGCAGACCTCGGTAGAGGCGCTCGAGGAAGAGGTCGTGCCAGGGGTCTTCTGTTTTTTCGAAGTGGGGATAGTGACTTTGGACTTACTACGAGTGTTTGTCATGATATGCCAAAAAAAGACAAGAATTCATCAATAAATAAAACATCACCAAATATACAAAAATAGAGGTAGAGAAACAGTCATGTAAATTAAAATACGACACTAAGAATCATCCGAAGACACGCATCAAAATCTAAACTGCCCAAATAAAAAGTTGACTCTGAAAACACTATCTACTAGTATCAAGCAAGCAATAAGAATGAAAGAGCATCAATAAAGTAAAATAAAAACACATAATAATAAGAATAAGAATAAGCACAAATAAAGAATTCAAATACGAAAAACAAAGAACAATAGTAATAGAAATAGTGAGCCAAGAATTTTAAAATAATAAATAAAGGATGAATCATAATAATAATTTTAAACGAAAATAGTAGTATGGGGAATAGAAATTTGATGAGACGAAAATGAAATAAAAATAAAAATAATAATAGTAACAAGCAAAAGAAAAGTTTATAACTAATAATAAAAATAATAGGAAATAAACAATAAACAAATAAAGGAAAATAACTAATAATAATAGATAATAAATAAACAAACAAATAAATAAATAAAATAGGGCAAACAGTGGTGGGTGGTGATCGGAGTAATGACGGCGGTGGTGGCTCGGAGAGAATGTATGCGTGGGTCAGGGGTAAGGTGCGATGGCATGGTGGTGGCAATGGGGTTATGGGGTTGTTGTGATGGCGTTGAAGGGGAAAGGTGAAGGAAGAGAGAAAAAGGGAAGGGTTGTAGGAGTTGTGGGGGGAATGGGGTTGGTGCAAAGGTTGCGGCTTGAGGGAAAGGAAAGGTGGGGATGGGGTTTTGGGGCGTGTGATGGAATGGATGTGCGCGTGTGGCTGGCCATGGGGTGCGATGAGGGAAGGAAAAAGGGTGAAGGGGAAAACGAGGGTGAGGGCAGAAGTGTGCGATAGTGGCCAGACGATAAGAAGCAGAAAGTTGACGACGGCTACGGGTAAGAGAAGTTAGAAGAAGAAGATAAAACAAAAGAAAAAGAAAATAGGCTAGGGTTTTTTAAGGGTGACATAGTTGTTTAAGGGCCCGTGTTGGGCCATACAGTCGTGTCATACGCACATGTTATGCGTTTTCAGCCCTTGTGCGTTTTAAAAACATAGGCCTAGTCTTCACACAACCTCAGACACGCTCGTGTGTTCAGGCCGTGTGTCACACATGGTTGTGTCGTATGGCCGTGTGCAACCTCTTTTGCTTCTCCCATGCCCATGTGATAGACCATACGCCAATGTGGCTTGATCTTGTTTAGCTAGCGACCGTGTGCTTGGCCTGTATAACTTCCTTACTTGATTTAAAAATGAAAAATTAGCTCTAGGTTTCATACGGCCTAGGACACGCCCATGTGTCCAAGCCGTGTGCTCCACATGGTCATATTGCACGACAGTGTGGACTAGTTAGGCTGTGTCTCTATCGTGTGGGTCATACGGCCATGTCGCCAAGCCGTGTAGCTCACTATTTATTTGCCTAGAATTTTAACTAAGTCTTAGGATCCACACGGCCAAGGACAGTCCCGTGTGTCACGGCCATGTCGCCTGGCCGTGTAACTCACTATCAAACCCTTTTAGTGCACACAGCTTGGGACACACCCGTGTGTCCAAGCCGTATGGGTCAAAAAAAACTTATTTAACATGAAATAAAAAATAAAAATAAAAGAATTAGCAGTGTTAACACTCGGGTTGCCTCCTGAGAAGCACTTATTTAAAGTCTAACCTTAACTTACCTTGTATTCGCACAGTCACAGTGGTTCGCGGAGTCAACACTCCTCTTTCTCGCTATCAATTCTATTATCAAAATAAGGTTTGAGTCGAGTACTATTTACCTTAAAATTGCTAAATTCAGAATGAGTTACCTTGACTGTACCATATGGGAAGGTATTCAGTACTGTAAAAGGAGTTGCTCCGTTTGCATTAAGCTCTGAATTGGCAATACGTGGATCCGTGTTATTTAGAAGTACCTTTTTCCCAACCTTAATTTGGTTTGTTCCATCCACATGCTCAACATGGTGTCATTTTGGTTTTGCATCGTTCATCTCGTTTTCTTCTTAACATGTGTCTACCATTTGTCTAGTTCATTGATTTGTAACATTCGTTCTTCATGAATCGTTCTATTTTTGTCGCATGGACTGAAACGTGGCTCAATTACATTTTTTCGAGGGGTTTCCTGAAAAGAAGTTTGAGCAACAAGGTTACTCATATTAATAAGACTCGTATGATCATCTTGATCACTGGATATCTTAACAGAATCACGAGCTTGGAGTGTAATCGTGTCATCACCTATACGAAGTATTAATTCACCTGTACCAACACCAATAATAGTTCTGGCAGTTGCTAAAAAGGGCCGACCTAAAATCAAAGGTATGTCACTATCCTTATCCATATCTAAAACAACAAAGTCAATTGGGAATATGAATTTATCAATTTTGACAAGAACATCTTCAATAATAGCCTTAGGGAATCTAATGGTTCTATCTGCTAACTAAATACTCATCCTACTTTGTTTGGGTTTTCCGAGACCTAATTGCTTAAACATTTTATAGGGCATGACATTAATACTAGCCCCTAAATTAGCCAAAGCACTATTAACATTTAAACTACCAATTAAACAAGGAATAGTAAAGCTTCCTAGATCTTTAGCTCCACATGCGACGAATCATCTAAATTCTGCTTGTTTGCCAAAAGCTCCTTTAAAAATTTAACGGAATTGAGCATCTGTGAAAGAGCTTCAATAAACGGTAAGTTAATATGTAATTTTTTAGAAGTTTAAGAAATTTACCAAATTGTTCGTTCGTTTGGTCTTTCTTTGTTGCCTTAGGATATGGCACATGAGGTTTATATTCTTTACTAGCTGATTTTTGTTCATTCTAGCTTACCTCAACCTTACCGTTACTTACCATACTTTCTTGCCTCAGTTCTGATTCAGATTCATCTAACCCTTCTTCATCACGAGTAGTAATTGCATGAAGTTGTTCTCTTGGGTTAGTTTCGGTATTACTAAGCAGGCTACCTTGTGGTCGTTCTGAAATCAACTTCGCAAGTTGACCGATTTGATTCTTGAGTACTTGAATTAACACTTGCTAATTTTTAAGTGTTGCCTTAGTGTTTTGAAAGCGGGTTTCTGACATCGAGAAAAACTTCGTCAACATCTCCTCAAGATTTGGCTTCTTCTCTTGCTGGTAAGGTTGTTGTTGGAAGCCTAGAGGGGGTCATGCTCTTTGAATTCCTTGACCACCCTAAGAGAAATTGGGATGGTTCCTCCAACCTACATTATAAGTATTACCATAAGGGTTATTTTGAGGCCTAAAATTATTACCTTTATAGTTGGTTTGTTCGTTCTCTGTGCTAGGATCGTAGGGTAGACATTCTGGATTGTTCATTCCTCCTCCATTCGTATTGCACTGCATCATCGAATGTACTTGCGTAGAAACACGTAAACCATCAATTTTCGTCTTTAAAAGCTCTACCTGATTTGATAACATAGTGACTGCCTAAGTTGAAAACACAAGCTGCTTTCATCGGCTTTGTCCTCATAACTTGGCACTGATAATTGTTTAGTGCCATCTCCTCTATAAATTCATAAGCCGCTTCAAGTGTTTTATTGTTTAGAATACCACCGGATGTTGCATCAATCAATTCCCTAGTTGAGTGATTCAAACCATTGTAGAAGGTTTGAACCTGTAGCTATAAAGGTAACACATGGTGAGGGCACCATCTCAATAAGTCCTTATACATCTCCCATGCATCATATAGGGTTTCTAAGTTGACCTGAACAAAGGAAGAGATACCATTCCTCAACTTGGCTGTCTTAGCCGGTGGAAAATATTTCAATAGAAATTTTTCAGTCATTTGCTCCTATGTAGTGATAGAACCTCATGGTAAAGAATTCAACCACTGCTTAGCTTTGTTCCTCAATGAGAAAGGAAATAATCGTAGGTGAATGGCATCATCAGAAATGTAACACCCCTTACCCGTATCCGACACCGAGACAGGGTATGAGGCATTACCTTACTAAAACACATGAAACATTCAACTTCAACTGGATATATTGCATTTCGATTTAAAACTTTTTCAAATATCAACCTGTGGTCCTTCCTATGGGCCTACGAGGCCTAAAACGTGGTTTACAAACAATCTGTAACCATTTCGGACACTTAAGAAATTTTCATCAAAAACTACTAAAAACAGGGCACACGCCCATGTAAAAGGGGCAATACACCCGTGTGGCCGCTAAAACATGGACGTGCTAATGGCCCGTGTGATGCACACGGCCTAAGCACCTAAGGACATGCCAGTGTCCCACCACCGTGTGGATTTATTTCTCAACTTCAACTTACAGGGGTTTTCACAGGGTTGAGCACACACCCGTGTCCATAATCCGTGTCTCACGCATGGCTATGACACGCATATGCTAATAACCCGTGTGACTCTCGACTCTAACAACATCGTACACCATAGGACACACAGCCAAGGCACACGCTCGTGTGCACAGCCCGTGTCCCTCACATGGTTAAGACACACGGCCGTGTCTCATGCCCATGTGGTATATGATGGGCATTTAATTTATCAACCTAAGGTGCAGGAGACACACGACCTTGACACACGCCCGTGTGTCCACTTGTGTAGACAAAATAAGGCTATCTATCAAGCCTTTTTTGCCACCCTGAAACAATATCACACACAAACCAAAACATCACAAAACACCAATAATCAACCAAAGGCCATAATTTGGCATTTACAAAATCAATCCATTTAAGCATCCTTATGCTATCCTAATACTCTTACTCATCCATACTACTTGCACATTCACAAAAGGTCATTTGCATATATAATCCAATAGCAAAAATTAGCCAATATCTTTGGCTTTATACAAAATGAATACTTCAAAATCAAGCCAATATATTTGGCCCAAAATAGAGTAATATAAACTAAGTCTAGTTCCTATACATGACATATTCTCAAAATGCTAAAACTAACTATACCGAATGCTTGGGATGATAGTGTAAACGAAGCCTCCGATAAACTTTGATCCACGAGCTAGTTAGGCAGCACTATAAGAAAATGGAAAGGAAAGGGGGTAAGCATAAAGCTTAGTAAGTTGAATGTAAATATTAACAAATAAATACCATGAATTAACATTCTCATAAGTATTGATGATCACACATAAACACAAATGATTGTAACATAACTTACTCATCATTATTATTTCCTTACTAATCATACAATATGTGATTGAGCTCATTTCACATACATGTTATATAGGCACCTGTACCACTCACAACAAAGTCATCACTTCTTTTATAAACTGAAATTATAAATTTTTCCTATAGAACTAGGTGGAATAGGAGAGGATACTCAATGGCCTCAAATGTAGGTTAAGCGTCGATGCCATATCCCAGACATGGTCTTATACTGGCTCACATGTCGAGGCCAATGCCATATCCCAAACATGGTTTTACACTACCATGCATCTCGAGCCGATGCCATGTCCCAGACATGGTCTTACACTGACTCTCTACTGTCGAGGTTGATGCCATGTCCCAGACATGGTCTTATGCTAGCACTCTTCGGTCTGTGCTGATGCCATGTCCCAGACATGGTCTTACACTAGCACATACAGAGCCGATGCCATGTCCTAGACATGGTCTTACACTAGCTCATCCATCTCGGTCTTGATGCCAGGTCCCAGACATGGTCTTACACTGACACATAACGAGGCTAACGTGTCACCCTAGTCTCACGGCCTGATTATTAAATCTATTATGACGGTTCCATCGGTAAATTATCATCATAACATTTCAATATCATTTCATAGGCAAAAATCAATATTCCATGCAATAGAAATAAATCAATGAATATGCATGAAGAAAGTTGTAATATTTACACCCCACTTACCTCGATATACAAAATGTGGTAACTCAATCGGTTTTAATCCGTTAGCTTGGCTTTCCCCAGATCAAGGTTTGGGTCTCCTACTTCTTAATCTAAAATAACAAAATTCATCAATTTAATTTCTGCTTTAGTTTAGACAATCTAAAATTCACAATTTGACAAAATAACCATTTTCCCCTAGGCTCGAAAATTGATTTTTATCGAATTTCCTTGTTTACCAAGCCTAACCAAACTCTTTTCACTCTTATGGCAACCCAGAATTCTCATTATTTCACACAATTTCTCTTTATTAACCAATTTTACAACTAAGTACATTTTGTAGTTTTTCATGCAAATTCTTTCACAAAAGTTGTTTATTACACAACCATAACTCATTTTCTTCCATAAAATTCCAGCAAACAACTAAACACTCTATTGGTAAAACCCTAAACTTCGTATCTTTTTGCAAAATAGTCCCCTCATTTGAAAACCCATGCTACAAGTGTCCCAAAAGTACATAAATCATCAAAAGAAACTATTAAAATCACTTACTTGTAAGTGTTTAAAGTTGCTGAAATTTTTAAGCTTTCAAAACCCCTCTAATGGCTGCTAAATTCGGTGTTGAGGAAGAAAAAGAAGAAAATGAAGTCTTTGTTTTATTTTACTATATTTTTAGTCAAAGTTGGACTACCAACTCCACCAAATTTTGACCCCTCAATTCTCTTTATCCCTATGGACTCCTATTGCCGGCCAAGCCTCTCTAAAGTGCCTATTTGCTCCTTAAAACCCTCCAATTTTAGTTCTCTAGCCAATTGACACCAATTGCTATTAAAACACAATCTTTACCTTTTATGCGATTTAGTCCTTTTTCGCAATTAAGCCTTCAATCGCATAAATTAATTCACCAAAATTTTCATGCACTCTTATAAAAATACTATAACACATAAGTTAATACTAAAATAACTTTCTCTAACCTCGGTTAAGTGATTTCAAAATCACTATTCTGACTAAGCCCCATTTTAGGTTGTTACAATTCTCCCCCTTAGGGATTTTCGTCCCAGAAAATCTTACCGTTAAAGAGGTTCAGGTACTGATCTCTCATCATCTCCTCTGGTTCCCATATGGCTTCCTCCACTCCATGTTGATGCCATAATACCTTCACTAACACTATACTCTTGTTTATCAATTACTTGACATCTCGAGCCAAAGTCTTAACCGGCTCTTCACCATAGGTCATATTCGGTTAAATCTCAACCTCGATCGATACAATCACATGTGAGGGGTTTGAGCGATAGCGGCACAACATGGATACATAGAAAATGTCATGAATCTTTTCTAGCTCAGGTGGCAAGGCTAATTGGTAAGTTACTGGTTCAATTCTCTCGATTACCTCATAAGGTCCAATAAACCGTGGACTCAATTTGCCTTTCCTACCGAATCTGAGGATTTTGTTCCATGGGGAAACTTTCAAAAACACTTTATCCCCGACTTGAAACTCGATCTCTTTTTGTTTCAAATCCGCGTAGGATTTCTGCCTATCTAAGGCGGCTTTCAAGCAATCTCAAATTATCTTAACCTTCTCTTCGGTCTCTTTAACCAAGTCGACCCTGTGTATCTGATTCTCTTTAAGTTTCGACCAATATAAAGGCATTTGACACTTACGCTCATACAAAGCCTCATAAGGCGCCATCTTAAGACTCGACTGATAACTGTTGTTGTAGGCGAACTCAACAAGCGGTAAGTACTTTTCCCAGCTGCCTTGAGATTCGAGAACACAACATCTCAATATGTCTTCAGGAATCTGAATCACCCTCTCTAACTAGCCATCAGTCTGCGGATGAAAAGCCGTGCTAAAATTCAATTTTGACCTCGATGTTTTTTACAACTTTTTCCAAAACCAAGATGTAAATCTCAAATCTCTATCCGAAATAATTGATAAGGGCACTCCATGTAGCCTCACTATCTCAAAAATGTATAACTCGGCTAGTTTCTCGAGTAGGTAGTCTGTACGAACTGATATAAAGTGAGTCAACTTTGTTAGTCTATCCACTACAACCTATACTGAATCTTTCTTCCTTGGCGACAAAGGCAGCCCTGACACAAAGTCCATGGTGACTCGGTCCCACTTCCACTCGGGAACCATCACCGACTGAAGTAAACCCAAAGGTACCTGATGTTCGGCTTTTACTTGCTGACAAACTAGGCACTTCAAGACAAACTCTGAAATGTCTCTTTTCATTCCTAATCATCAATACATTTTCTTTAAATCGTTACACATTTTCACGCTACCTAGGTGAATAGATAAACGACTACTATGTGCGTCTCGCAAAATACTCTGAATAAGCTCATCGTCCTTAGTTACACAGATTCAGTCTCAATACATCAAACAACCATCGGTGACTACTTGAAAATCTAATTCAATACTTGTCCAGCACTGAGCCATCTTAGCTTGTACATCCTTGTCATTTTTCTGAGCTTCGATAATCTATTGCAAAAACACCGGTCTGGCTCTCATCTCGGCTAGGATCGATCCATCATCACTTACAGTCAACTGAGTATCCATAGCCCTTAAGGCAAATAATGATTTTTTGCTCAATGCGTCAGCTACCACATTCACCTTTCCAAGATGATAGTCAATTATTAGCTCGTAATCCTTTATTAGCTCCAACCATCTTCTTTGTCACAAGTTCAACAACTTTTGAGTCATCAAATACTTAAGGCTTTTATGGTTAGTGAATATCTGACATTTCTTGCCATACAAACAGTGTCTCCAAATCTTCAATGCGAACACGATGGTGGCCAACTCTAAATTGTGGGTCGAGTAATTTTTCTCGTGTGGCTTCAACTGTCTGGAGGCGTAGGCTATTACCTTGCCTTCCTACATGAGTACACACCCTAATCCATTTAAGGATACATCACTGTACACAGCGAATTCCTTTCCCGATTCCGGCTGCACTAACACTGGGGCTTCGGTCAACAAAGCCTTTAACTTCTCAAAACCCTGTTGACACTTTTCTGTCCACTCAAACTTAACATCCTTCTGAAGTAGTCTCGTCATCGGAGTTACGATCATTGAAAACCCTTTAACAAATCGTAAGTAGTAGCCTGCTAGGCCCAAGAAACTTCTAATCTCTGATACATTTCTCGGCGGTTTCCACTCAACAATAACCAAGATCTTACTCGGGTTGCTTCTAATCCCATCTCCCAACATAATGTGTCCCAAGAATCTGACCTCTCGTAGCCAAAATTCACTTTTACTGAACTTGGCGTACAATTGTTTATCTCTCAAAGTCTGCAATATAGTCCTCAAGTGCTCCACATGCTCGTTCTCGTCTCGAGAGCAAATCAGTATGTCATCAATAAAGATTACTACAAATTTATCCAAGTATGGCCGAAATATGCGGTTCATTAAATCCATGAATACTACTGGGTCATTCATCAAGCCAAAAGGCATGATTAAAAACTCGTAATGACCATACCTCGTCTGAAACGCAGTCTTTGGTATGTCTTGTTCATTAACTCTAAGCTGATAATACCCTAACTTCAGGTCCATCTTGGAAAACACTGTGGCTCCCTTAAGTTGATCAAATAAGTCGTCAATCCTAGGCAAAGAATACTTGTTCTTCATAGTCACCTTGTTGAGTTGTCTGTAATCTATACATAACCTTAACGACCCATCTTTCTTTTTCATAAAAAGTACCGGAGCACCCTATGGAGAATAGCTTGGTCTCACAAATCCATTGCCCATCAATTCTTGTAACTGCGCTTTCAACTCCTTCAACTCTATCGGTGCCATCCTATATGGAGTGATTGAGATCTGTACAAAGGACTAACTCGATACCAAACTCCACTTCCCTAATCAGAGGTAATCTGGGCAACTCTTCCGGAAACACATCCGGGTACTCACAAACCACAGGCACTAACTCAGTCTTCTTTCCAGATACTTGGGTGTTCAACACAAAAGCAAGATAAGCTTCACACCCTTTTCTCAAATATCTTTCTGTAGTCAAAGACGAAACTATTACCGGTAAGTTATTCGGTTCACTTGATTCTACCCGAAGGTTATCTCCAATTTCACACCTTAATTTAATAAATTTCCTCACACAATCCACTATCACATTATGAGTAGACAACCAATCCATACCCAGGATTACATCGAATTCATTAAACGGTAATAGCAAAAGATTGGCCGAAAAACAGTGACCTCTAATTGTCAAGGGATAGTTTCTACATACTTGGTCAACTAACACGTGTTTGCCAAGCGGATTAGTCACTTTTACAATAAATTTCGTAGACTCAACTAGCACATTTATACTAGGTACCAACTTCATGCAAATGTAAGAATAGGTAGACCCCGAATCAACTAGAGTAAGAACAGATATATCGTGGATAGAAAAGGTACCCGTAATCACATCTGGGGATGAGGCTTCCTCACGAGCGCAAATGGCATAAGTCCTTGCCGTCGCTCGGCCCTTGGACCTCACGACTGGATATCTAGGTGCACCTTTGCTGTTGACCCCACTTCCCGGGTTCTTCTGTGATCTACCCCTCGACGGTGCATTACTCGTCCACATCTCCTACTTTTTATTTTTTTCATCCCACTCAAGACAATTTTGAATGAAATGATCTAATAACCCACACTTATCACATCCTCATTCATTTCCTCGACATTCCCCGAAGTGTCGTCTACCACACTGCATACACTCCGGCCTATTCGGTCTAGCACTAATGACACTTGCAACAGAAGTGGTTTGAGCTTTGGTCGCCATATGTTGCTTAATCTTGTTTCTATTTGAAAATCCCACCGAAATAGTTGAGCGGGTAGTGAACTCTTTCGATCTCTTAAATGAGGACTGATGTGATTTCCCCACCTGTCTCTTCTTCGAGTTACGAGACTCCATGTCAGCTTTTCTCTTCTCCTTAGCCAACTCTTCAGCCTTGCAAGCACTCTCAACGAGCACTACAAATTCTCGGATCTTTAAAATACCCATTAACAATCTGATGTCCTCATTCAAACTATCTTCAAACCGCTTACACATTACGGCTTCGGAAGACACACACTCCCGAGCATATTTGCTGAGTCTCACAAACTCACGCTCGTACTCGATGACCGTTATTCAACCTTGCTTTAGTTCAAGAAATTCTTTCCTCCTTTGGTCAATGAACCTTTGGCAAATGTACTTTTATGGAACTCTTCCTGGAAGAATTCCCAAGTCACTCTCTCTCTATACCACTGACACAAGAGTATCCTACCATTGGTAGGCTGAATCTAGTAAAAGTGACATCACACATTTTATGCACTCTTCCGGCGTGCACGATAACTCATCAAATACTCTTACCGTACTCTCTAACTAGAATTCTGCCCTTTTAGGGTCATCACCCCTGTTTGCTGTAAATTTCTCAGCCCTATGTTTTCTAATTCTGTCTACTAGAGGATTCTCCCTCCTAGCTAAATCTACCCATTGAGGAGCTATAGTGGCATGCTGATAAATCAGAAGGGGTGAGGAGGTGGAGTGTTCGGATTCGCACGAACATACTCTATATACCAAGCGTCCATCATTTAGAGGTAGGCTTCTATAGCCCTTCCACCCTGACTCCACGTCACGGGCCCACTTTTTACTGGCGCTGTCCCTTCAGCGGGAGCCGGAACATTACTTTTTGCATAGTCTGTCATAAGTTGTTCAGGATCCATTACCATAAGAAAAACATAATTTATAATCGTCAGGAGCCGTCACGCTATCATTAAGCAATTATGGCATGTATAGCTAGACTCGTACGCACTCTTAGTTAATCCTAGAATCAACTAAACCATGCTTTGATACCACTAAATGTAACACCTCTTACCCGTATCTGACATCAGGACAGGGTAAGAGGCATTACCTTATTGAAACACATGTAAACATTTAACATCAACTAGATAAAATGTATTATGATTTAAAACTTTTTCAAATATCGACCTATGGTCCTTTATATGGGCCTACGAGGCCTAAAACGTGGTTTAGAAATAATCCAGGACCATTTCAGACACTAAAGAAACTTTATCAAAAACTACTAAAAACAGGGCACACGCTTGTGCCCGTGTGGCCTCTAAACATGGCCATGCTGATGGCTCGTGTGATGCACACGGCCTAAGCACCTAAGGACACGCTCGTGTCCCACCACCGTGTAGATTTATTTCTCAACTTCAACCTACATGGGTTTTCACACGTCTGAGCACACGCCTGTGTCCATAGCCCGTGTCTCACACACGGCTATGACACGTCCGTGCTCATAGCCCATGTGACTCTCTGGCTCTAACAATATCACGCACAATAGGACACGCGGCCAAGGCACATGCCCGTGTGCTCGGTCCGTCTCCCAGAAACGATTGAGACACATGGTTGTGTCTGATGCTCATGTGGTATACAGATGGGTATTTAATTTATCAACCTAAGGTGCAGGGGATACATGGCCCAATCACATGCCCGTAGGTGGACTGTGTGTCACATACGGCCTAGACACATGCCCGTGTGTCTACCCGTGTGTACAAAATAAGGCTATCTACGAAGCCCTTTTTGCCACCTTGAAACAATATCATACACAAACCAAAACATCACAAAACACTAATAATCAACCAAAGGCCATAATTTGGCATTTACAAAATCAATCCATTTAAGCATTCATATGCTATCCTAATACTCTTATTCATCCATACTACTTGCAAATTCACAAAAGGTCATTTGCATATATAATCCAATAGCAAAAATTAGCCAATATCTTTGGCTTTATACAAATTAGTGCTTCTAAATCGAGCCAACATATTTGGCCCAAAATAGAGTAACATAAGCTAAGTCTAGTTCCTATACATGCCATATTCTTAAAATGCTAAAACTAACTATACCGAGTACTTGGGATGATAGTGTGAACGAAGCCTCTAATAAACTTTGATCCACGAGCTAGCTAGGCAGCACTATAAGAAAATGGAAAGGAATGGGGGGTAAGCATAAAGCTTAGTAAGTTGAATGCAAATATTAACAAATAAATACCATGAATTAACATTCTCATAAGTATCGATGATGACACATAAGCACAAATGATTGTAACATAACTTACTCATCATTTTTATTTCCTTACTAATCATACAATATGTGATCGAGCTCATTTCACATACATGTTATATAAGTACCTGTACCACTCACAACAAAGTCATCACTTCTTTTATAAACTCAAATTATAATTTTTTCCCATAGAACTCGGTGGAATAGGAGAGGATACTCAACAGCCTCAAATGTAGGTTAAGCGCCGATGCCATATCCCAAACATGGTCTTACACTAGCACTCATCTCATCGCCGATGCCATGTCCCAAACATGGTCTTATACTGGCATACATCTCGAGCTGATGCCATGTTTTAGACATGGTCTTACACTAACTCTCTTATGTCGAGGTCGATGCCATGTCCCAGACATGGTCTTACACTAGAACTCCTTAGTCTATGCCAATGCCATGTCCCAGACATGGTCTTACACTAGCACATATCGAGCCGATGCCTTGTGGTCTTACACTAACTCGTCCATCTTGGTATCGATGCCAGGTCCCAGGCATGGTCTTACACTGACACATAACGAGGCCGAAGCCATGTCCCAGACATGGTCTTACACTAGCTCTCATGTCACCCTTGTCTCACGGCCAATTATCTAATCTATTCCTACAATTCCATCAGGAAATTATCATCATAACATTTAAATATCATTTCGTAGGAAAAACTAAATATTCCATGCAATAGAATAAATCAATGAATATGCATGAAGAAAGTCATAATAATTACACCCCACTTACCTCGGTATACAAAATGTGATAACTCTATCAGTTTTAGTCCATTAGCTTGGCTTTCCCCCGATCAAGGTTTTGGTTTCATACTTTTTGATCTAAAATAACAAAATTTATCAATTTGATCCCTACTTTAGTTTAAAAAATCTAAAATTCATAATTTGGCAAAATGACCATTTTGCCCCTAGGCTTTTGCAAAATGACCATTTTACCCTTAGGCTCGAAAATTGATTTATATTGAATTTCCTTATTTACCAAGCCTAACCAAACTCTTTTCACTATTATGACAACCCAAAATTCCCATTATTTCATACCATTTCTTTTTATTAACCAACTTTACAACTAAGTCCATTTTATAGTTTTCAAGCAAATTCTTTCACAAAAGTTGTTTATTACACAACCATAACTCATATTCTTCCATAAAATTCTAGAAAACAACTTAAACACTCTAATGGTAAATCCTTAACTTCCCATCTTTTAGCAAAACAGTCCCCTTATTTGATAACCCGTGCTACAAAGGTCTCAAAAGTACATAAATCATGAAAAGAAACCATTAAAATCGCTTACTTGTAAGTGTTTAAAGTTACTAAAATTTTTAAGTTTCCAAAACCCCTCTAATGGTTGCTAAATTCGGTGGTGAGGAAGGAAAAAAAGAAAATTAAGTCTTTGTTTTATTTTACTATATTTTTAGTCAAAGTTGGACTACCAACTCCACCAAATTTTGACCTCTCTGTTCTCTTTGTCCCTATGGACTCCTATGGCCAGCCAAGCCTCTCTAAAGGGCCTATTTGCTCCTTAAAACCCTCCAATTTTAGTTCTCTAGCCAATTAACACCAATTACTATTAAAACACAATCTTTGCCTTTTATACGATTTAGTTCTTTTTCGCAATTAAGCATCCAATCACGTAAATTAATTCACCAAAATTTTCATGCACTCTTATAAAATTACTATAACAAATAAGATAATGCTAAATAACTTTCTCCAACCTTGGTTAAGTGATTTCAAAATCACTATTCTGACTAAGCCTCATTTCAGGCTATTACAAGAAATGCAATTTAGCTTAAAAGTATCACAGACTTCTAGAAAATTAGCCAAATGAGTATTGGGATCTTTGTCTTGCAAACCATCGAACGGAACAAATTGTTGTACCATCTAAATAGTGGTCGACTTTAGTTTGAAATTATTCGCAGCAATGGTGGGTCTCACAATACTCGATTCAGCCCCAACTAGGGTGGGCTTGGCATAATCATACATAGTATGAGAAGTAGGATTTGGATTTGCAGGATTTGCAGCAATTGTAAGAGGTAGCTGATTATTCTGATAATCACCCATCTCTTCGGTAATAACAATAACGTCCTCTTGCTCACCTACTATACTCTGCCGACTCTGCCTTGCTTCTCTACGATTTTTGCGAGCTGTAATTTCAATTTCGCTGTCAAACAGTAATGGCCTCGACGGGTTTCTTCTACTTATAAACTAAAGGAACTTGCCAGAAGCAAATAAAAGAAAAGAAAAATTCGAATGCAAAATTAAACTAAATAAATATATATAATAAAAATAAAAAAATGGCTAAATTAATAAAAATTGAATGTTTGTAATATTTTGATCGGAAAGAATATCAAGCTAAAGCTAAGTTGGTATTTAGTGAAGCATGAAATTAATCATGCTTTGTAGGCTATAAAAGGTGATTTGATGATAATAGAGAAAGATGGCAGGGGAATGGCTTGGGAAACAGTTATGCCAAAAATTGAATTGGAAACAAAAATTGGCAGAATACACACTTTCACGCAAAATAAGAAAGAAGAATAAATTGGTTTTCTAATCAATTGCTAGGCAAATTCAAGTGTCCTTTCAAGCTTCCATAAAGGACTTATTTATATACATAGGATTAATAAATTTAGCTTAACTACCCACTACATAATTAAAATTAAATAAAAAATAAAATCAGATTTTTTTTCTAATTTTGGCTTTTACAAAATCAAAAGAAATCTGATGAGTCATTGACTATTTTCACGTTTTTAATTCGGCCACACTTTATTGACTGTGCTGCAAATAGGTCCTTTTCTACTCGTTTTTAACTCATAGCATCCCAATTACATTCCTGACAGGATTAAAACATAATATCACTAATTTAGCAAGGACCAATTCAATAATTAACCGATTTAAACACAAAAATATGCAAATTTAACATGTTATCAAATCCCCCCTACTTAGCTCATGCTTGCCCTCAAGCATATTGTACTTTCATACATTAAAAATTACTCAATAATTTAAAAAAAATCAAGCCTCTTTTCTGCATCCACAATTAATGTAAACAAATAAGCAAAAAATAAATAAATGCTTAAAATACCTAGTTTGATCAACAAGTGTTATAAAACTGAAACGTGAGAACTAAATCATTTCACTAAATTGAATTTGAACAAAAATTTGCAAGGTATTATTCTCAATTAATCATGCAGTAATAATTTATTTATTTTATTTTATTTTTTTAATTTTAGACATGGTCAAACCTTTTTACGCAAACTAGGATGACAACCCAAGCACCCTACCCTGGTTACTCAGTTCAAACAATCTTCTATTTTTTTGGATAACTCGGTTAGCGAAATGTTTGAAAGTTTTCGATTTGTTAGTTAAACCTTTTTACGTGAGATGAGATGACAATCTAAGTACCTCATCCCGATTACTAAATTCGGTCACTTTTTTGAAACCTTCAGTTATAACTTGAGCCTTTATTTATTTATTTTCATTTTACTTATTTTTTTATATACAATCAAATATTTTTTTCAAACAATCATTTTTTCTGAAAAATCTAGTTGCATATATCAGCTTTAAAACACACATGTTGGTTAGTCTAGATACTTGAACACTTTAATTCAAAAATTACCCAATTGTCCAATTTGACTAAGTAATGAGATTAAAGGCTCAATGTCAAATAAACTATCGAATAAATCCAGCATAAGATTGAACATATGCAAAAGAGAAATATGCAGCAAAAATCAATCCATCATCCATGTATACTTACCATTTTCAATTCCCCTACTTAATCTATGCTTGTCCTCAAACATGTTTTATATGCAATAAAGTTTAGTAACTCAAACAACAAGCAAAGAGAAAGGTTAAGAATACTCCCCATGTGTTTCTAACAATGTTGTCGATGTTGGGAAATAACCATCAGCACAACGTGCCCACACCACCATCAGTATTTGATTTTGGGAAATTTGGTAACCTCTATTATGTACCTAAAAAATAACAAATTAACCTGATTAAATAATAATCTAGTTATTGTTCATTTTATTTTTAATCCAAATTAAACTGAAATTTAAAAAATTCAATAAATAAAAAATAAATTTAGGTCGCCTCCCAAAAAGCACTTTTATTTAACGTTGTTAGCTTGATGACCTTAAATGTTATCTGTTTGGCTTATTGAGAATTAATTTGTCCATCTTGTGCACTTGGATGTTCTTGGAGAAAGGTTTTAACCCTTGCCCACTATCCTTGAAGCCCTTCCCAAATTCCCCTATCATTAGTGGATTAACGCATCTTTGAGCTTCTCCGTTCATCTTTGCATTTTTCTCTATTGGAATCCTTGTACATTCTAAAAACGGTTTAAGCTTTAATTTCGAGGCTTTCATGACAACTTCACATATTGGTTTTTTTTATTATGGATAATTCCTTTTGCTTAACATCGAGATCTACATTCCTGTAAGGCACAATTTGTAACTTATCATTAGGATGTCCCATATCCTCATAAACATTAAACCTAACTACTTCACCGTCAAATTCCATGGCGAGTGTTCCACTCCAAACATCAACTTTTGTTCACATAGTACTCAAAAATGGTCTCCCAAGAAGTATGTCAGACAAATTGGCTGAGTTGTCATCCTCCATGTTGATAATGTAGAAGTCTGTAGGAAATATCAGTTCGTTTACCTTAACAAGAACATTCTCCAAAACTCATTCCAGATTCACTATAGATCTATTTGCAAGTTGAATAATTACACATGTTTCCTTCAAAACACCCGCATTAAGTAGTTTATAAATTGATGAAGGCATAACATTAATTGATGCACCTAGATCACACATGGCTTTTTTAATACTGACACTACCTATTTTGCAACATATGGAAAACATATATTGGTTCTTACATTTAGGTGATATTTTCCTTCGTAAAGCGACAAAGACATTGTCTTTGACACTTACTTTTTCATTACCCAGAAGTTTTTTTTACTCTTGCAGAATTCTTTTAAGAATTTTGCATATCGTGGAATCTGTTTAATTGCATCAAGAAGAGGTATGTTGATTTCCACCTTTCGAAAGGTGTCGAGGATCTCTTTCTCTTCTCACTCTTTCTTACATTGGACAAATCTTCCAAGAAATGGAGGTGGTATTGCAAATGTTTTTTGTGGTGCTGACTCCACTAAAGCTGCTAGTCAAGTTTCTCCTCATCTCGACTAGCGTCATGGGCACGACTCATGCCAGGTACGAATTCCAAAACCTTCCCACTCCTCAACGTCATAGCACTTACATTATGTTGAGTATTAGGCTCAGTTTAGTACGGCAAATTACCTTGGGACTCCAAACGGCTAATTGTGAGCGCAAGCTTGCTCACTTGCTTATTTAACTCCTACAAATGCATGTCAATTTTTTTGCTGAAACTTCTTAGTTCTATTGACTAGCCTTTCCACTATGGCTTCCAAAGATGACTTTGGGGAGGTGATTGTTGATTCGAAGGCGGCCTTTGTTGGTAAGGTTGATTTAACCGAGGATTCAACCTATAACTTAGATTTGGGTGATCTTTCCACCCTATAGTATATGAATTCGAGTAGGGGTCATATCGCCTTTGAGGCAGTCCTAGAAAGTTCCTGACAACATTTGCTTCTTCTATCGAATCCTCATGTAAAATTGGACACAAGTCCATCAGGTGGTCTGGCTTAGCGCAAATTCCACACAACCATGTTGGGCCCATTTTATTTCTAAGCAAGTTTTGTACAATGTTAGTCAACTTATCAATTTTGTCTTCTAAAGATAGAGAACTTAACCTATGAACCCATCTCGTGGACTCTGTAACCAGTCGAAATTGTTAAGAGTTAGTAGCCATTATAGACATCAACTCTTGTGCTCTTTGAGGAGTCATGTTAACAAGTGCCCATCCACTTGCAGCATATATCATTTTCATTTCCATCAGGAACAACCCCTCATAGAAATGCTGCAAGAGTAACTATTCAGTCAGTCCATGTTGTAGATGACTTGCAGACAACTTTTTGTACTGCTCCCAGTAATCGTAAAGCGATTTAGTCTCCTTCTGATAGATTCCTACAAAATCCCTCCTTAGTTCGGTCGCACTAGCTGCAGTGAAGAACCTATCAAGAAACAAGCAAGATATGTTAGACCATGTGTTGACAAATTCCGGAGGTAAATAAAATAGTCACTCTCTAGCAGAGTTGGCTAATGAGAAAAGAAAAACACGAAGTTTAATTTGGTATTCGGTCACTCCCTGAGACTTCATGCTTGTGCACACCATATGGAATTCTTTGAGATGAGTGTGCGAATTTTCGTTCTGTAGTCCATGGAAGGTGGGTAGTAAATAAATCAAACTCGACTTCAACTCAAACAACATACTTCCCACCGGATAGGTTATAAAGGATTGTTGTTCATCCAGTACCGCTGCGACTTGGCGTATAGTTTGTTCGGCCATCTCGTCTAGTTCGTCAAACAAGAAAATTCCCTTAGTGTAAGATATGGTTTTGAATCTGAGATTTGGTTGTTTACCACGTTGAATGGCTTTTCTTTGCAGTTGTCGAGCCAATTTCTCAATTTCTAGTTCAAACTTTAGAGACCCCAGTTCTGATCTAGTTATAAGATAAAAAAAATTACAAAATATCTCCAATTCCCAGCAACGGCGCCAAAATTTGATGGGCATCGAAACCACCAAAAATAATTCCTACAAAATAACTTTAAATAGTAGTAAAGAGTGGTAGTAGGATCGAGTCCACAAGGATTTGTATTATAATCAACTTTCGCATTTAACTTATGATCGAAATTTCTGTCATGTCGACAACTATGGCAATTGCCCACAACTCCAAACAGACCTGCTAAAAAATAAACAAATAAATCAGGGAAGTTTTGAAATGTGTAGAAATTAAATAATTGAAGCAACATAAATAAACAAAGAAATAAATTCAGATTTTGTAAACAGAGATAATAAGCCTTAGCTCTAGACTCAGTGGATTCCAGATTTAGAACCGGTCCTCGAAAATTAATTTTCTCCTCCAAACAATAAACTAATTATAGTAGTTAAGAATGTCCTAACCGCCAATTCTTCCTCTCATAGCCGGTCCCCGTACGACCTGCAAACCAACCCTTATCGATTATCTAATCGGGATACAAGCATTCCCGATTCAGATTCCGGTAGCCTTGTGCTCTAAAGAACCCAACTCGGATTAATGGCCTCAACAGTGTGGGTCATTTGAACCCAATCACTTCTCCCTTGATTTGTTCTTGGAGATCCGAATACAGCACGGTCAACTTGTCTCCCCAACTGTCCGCAAACACAACTCCAACCCAACATGCTTTTTGACTTAAAATCGAGTTAACTTTAAGGGATGAGTTGTCAATCCAAATACTTAGGAAAAATATGAATACCGATTGGAAGGATTTTTAGTACAGATACGTATCTCATGATTCTTGACTGGAAAAAATATCGGCTTAAAGCTAAGTTGATATTTATTGAATCATGAAATTAATCATGCTTTGTAGGTTATGAAAGGTGATTTAATGATAATGGAGAAAGATGGAAGGGGAAAGGCTTGGGAAATAGTTATGCCTAAAATTGAATTGGAAACAAAAATTGGCAAAATGTACACTTTCACACAAATAAGAAAGAAGAATAAATTGATTTTCTAATCAATTGCTAGGCAAATTCAAGTGTCCTTTCAAGCTTCCATAGAGGACTTATTTATATACCTAGGATTACTAAATTTAGTCTAACTACCCACTACATAATTAAAAGTAAATAAAAAATAAAATCAAATTTTTTCTAATTTTGGCTTTTATAAAGTCAAAAGAAATCTAATGAGTCCGTGACTATTTCCACGTTTTTTATTCAGCCACACTTTATTGACTGTGCTGCAAATAGGTTCTTTTCTACTCGTTTTGAACTCAAAGCATCCCAATTGCATTCCTGACAGGATTAAAACATAAAATCACTAATTTAGCAGTGACTAATTCAAGAATTAACCAATTTAAACACAAAAATCATGCAAATTTAACATGTTATCACAATTGTTTTAAACTTTTATATTGTTAAATATTTGAAATTTTAAAATTATTGTAAATAATTTAATGAAAATTAAGACATTTTTTAAAATGGAATTTATTTTAAATTATTATTTTGTATTATTATTTTTTAAAATATAAAAAATATATAAATTTATTAGAAATAGAAGTTGATAATGAATCTTTGATTGTCCAAATTAAAAAATATATCTTAAAATTTAAAAAATTCTAAAAATCTTAAAATAAGGATCTGTTTGTTTCACTGAAAATGACTTCCGGAAAATGATTTCTGGAAAATGATTTACTTTTTTGGAAAAACTAATATTTTCTGGTGTTTGGATTGAATCTGTATAAAATATTTTTTGTTGTTTGGTAGATTTGTTAAAAATATTTCATAAAAGTTGTTTTCAATTATATATATATATATATATATATATATATATATTTGAAATTTTCTTATTTTTTCATTGTTTGATTAAATTTATTTTTATCTATAATTTTACATTTTACATTTTTTGCATATATTAAAAATATTATGTTAAATTCAGATTCATTAAAACAGCATTTTTTTAATTACATGACTACTAAATGAGTATTTTTTATTTAAAAATGTGACATTAACAAAATTAACAAAAAAAAATTAACGATGTTAACAATTGGACTTGATTTTCAAATTTGAAAAGTAAGGGGACTAAATTCTTAAAAAAACAGTACAAAGACTAAATTACAAATCTGTAAAGTGTACATAGAGTTATGACATATTTTAACCTTTATACTACAAAAAACTTATTATTAATATATTTATAATTGTAATAAATATTTATTATTAAAATATTAATATTGAATATTTTCAATAATATGTGAATATTATTATTTAAAATTATTATTTTTAAAATTTATTATTAAAATAAAATTGAAATATTAAATAATTTATTAAAATAATAAATTATATTTATTATATTAATAATTTATTATATGACTAAATGTAAATAATTAAATATGTATATTTAATAATATTGAAAAATATAATATTTTAAATATTTTTAAAAATAAAAATAAAATTTATTATCAATATAATAGTATTAAGCTTGATTTAAGTTAATTTTTATATAAAAATAAAATTATCTATAGACGAGCTCTTTTCCGAAAAATGACTTACGCTTTTTAAAAGGGTAAGTCATTTTATAGGAAAAAAAAGCTTATTTTACATTGACCTGTAAGTCATTTTCTGTGAACCAAACTATTTTCTGTGAAACAAACATAAGAAAATGCAGAAAATATTTTCCGTAAAACCGTTTACATGTAAACAAATGGACTCTAATATAATTTTTTTAATTTACCTTGAAGTTTTTTTCCAAAATAATTCTTTTTGAAATTATAAAAATCTAAAATTACTAAAATTCTTAATTTTTATTTTTTTTTTTGTTTTTTCAGATGAATTTGAACAATTATTTGTCAAATTTTATTATGATGTAAAATAAAAAAATCCTAAAAATCCTAATTTTTATTTTTTTAATTGTCAAAAAAATATTTTATTACTTTTAGAACACATGTCAAAATTCTAATGGTTGTTTGTCTAAAATCTAATGATGTTAATCAGATATTAATAAAAAGTACCAAATTAATTAGTGATTTTCAAGCTTAGATACCAATTAAGCTTAAAAAAAAAGTTTAGATAAGGGGTAAGAGTTGCCAAATTTAATGGTCACTATATATATTACCCTTTAAAAAAAGTCTATCCTGTTTATATTTTGATTACTTATTTTCAAAAAAAATTATAAAATAATTATTAATTTATTAGAATAGTTGAATAGTTTATATAAAAATTTTCAAATAATTTAATAATTATTTAAATTAAGTTACTAAAATTTAAATTTATTAATAATTTAATCATCTCGCTTTGGACCATTTTTTCCTTTAGGGCTCAACGTGTAAAGGGTTTCGGAGTCCCTAATTTATTTCTTTTATTTATTTGGTTTTTCTTGAAATGGGTTTTTCGAGCTTTCATGATAGAAAAGGTTTTCAATGAGAAGACTGTAATATGGAATTTTCCCTTTAAAATTAAGGGTTTCGAAATATTTTCTTTTAAACAATAGTTTATTTAAATCTATGTAATCATGAAGATTTGATCAACAAAGTTGGGATCCAGGTAAACATTGACTTGGGTTATATATATATATATATATATATATATTAAAAAATGGCATGTTGGGTTTGTTTTGTGGAAATTATTTTTTTTATTTTTCTGTTTTAATTAAGGGGAAATAATTCATTTTAAATGACATTTTCTAAAGTCTGTCACTTTTTGGAAAATATTATTTTATTTGTAACTTGTTTTTTATATAAAAATAATAATTTAAATAAAGTTAAAATATTATTATATTAATAATAGATTCTACTTTTAATTTTTTAAAATATTTAAATTTTGATCTCAAATGTTATAATTTTTAATATTATTAAACATGCGTATTTATATTAACCATATAATAAACTATTAATATAATTTATTATTGTAATAAAATAATTTAACATTATAATTTTATTTTAATAATAAATTTTAAAATTAGTAATAAATTAAACATTGAAGTAATAATCTTAGTATTATTTTATTGAATAAATTTACATTCATATTTTAATAATATAAATATCAATATTTATTTAAATACTGATTATTTTCATTTATCTCTACTGGCTATAATATGCCACTCTTGTGGCTCATATATAATATATAACTTTGAATTAAATTTTAATTAAATATTATCTATTATTAAGTCTATTTAAAATATTATTTATTATAAAATATTATCTTATTATAAAATAATTTTTGACCATAAAAATAAAATGTTATTAAAATAAATTGTATAGTGTTTGTTTTACTGAAAATAAATTTCAAAAATAATTTTAAAAAGTAGTATCAAAAAAATATTTTATACAAAATCATCCTCACATAAAAAGTCATCATTCTTAGAAAATTAATTGGTTTTCTAAAATCCATTTTTAAAAAGTTATTTTCAATCCTAAATATCAAATTTCAACAAATTACAGATACAAAATATATATTTTATAATATATTTGGTGAATGTGAACGAGACTGAAGACATGATGTTACCAAAAACGCGATTTTCAACTGTTGAGAGACTAAATTTATTGATTTACTTTTTCAACAACAGCTTTATATTTAAAGACTGAAGTTCTTTGTTTTCTTTTTGGGAATAAGACTAAAGCTATTATTAGCAGTCCAGGGTGGAATTATTATTTGACAATTTAAACAGGTTTAATGCTCTAAGCAAGTATATTTGAGGAAAAATAATATACTGGCTGCTCCCAAAATAATAAAGGTCAAGCAAGATAATCAGAAACTGCTAGTTTATATGCAGCAATACCAAGACTTGAATTCTTTTCTTTTTTTTTTTTTCAAGATATCACCATTCTTCCTCGTGTTATTTCTTGGTAACTATTCTCAATCATGTCCAACTTTATTACTATTATTATTAAAGACGCATTGTTTAAAAGGTTAATTTGATTTTTTAAAAAATTTTAAGTAGAATTTTTTTTTTACCCTTATGCCAACATAAAAAGCCCATAAAAAACCTGAAAAAGATAAAAATAAGGGCCTAGAGCCCAAACCCAACAAATGCAAACCCTAACAAAACTACAAAAGGAAAACCCTAACTACAAGTCAGAAGCCGACGTGGCTGGAGGGACAAGCGTCGACTGACGAGAGCATCATGGAGGCCAGAAGTTGGAGGCGAGGTGGATGTATCCATCGCTTCATGTCAGCATGAACGTCTCCGAAGAGACCATGTCAAGACCGATGCCCGAAACCAATCCCGATGGCTGACAAGGAAGCAGGTCGACGTAATGGCGGAATCTTAGAAATTATGAAAGCTATATATATATTTTTATGATCATAGGTTTTATGTTTCAGGAAAATAAAAAAAAAAAATGTTTGAAAGAGAGATTTGTTACTGATTTTGGTTGTTTATCCACAATATTTCTCATCTTGGTTTTATGATTAAATCTTGGTAGTTGAAAGCTTAAGACCAAAAAGTTATTGGTCGAGTCGACAAAAGCAAATGCTAGTTAAAAAAAAATAAATCACAATCTAATTTTTTTTAATAAATAATAATTCACGATTTAATTGTTAAAAGAAGAAGGAAAGATAATTTCATTTGGCAAGAAGAAAAGAAGAGTTTTAGTCGTAATTAAACCCTGCAGTTATTTAGATAAAAGAAAACGATGATGGTGAATACAATGTATTTTGGAAAATAATTAATTCATAAAGTATAGAAAGATACCTGAATGGGTAGTGCCATTATTAATAAAGCAAGAATGAGGAGCCAATATTATAAAATAAAATAAAATAAAAAGGAGGGATATGTGTGAAGTAATAAACATGACAAGCATTTCAATCTTTTGGAAGAGATGAACCGACGTATGAGAAAGAAATTCACTTACAGCAATAGCTTGGATAGGGGGAGAGAAATTAGCTCATTGGAAAACAAAAGTAAGAAAAAGAGAATAACTTATGGAAAGAAGGGAGGAGACATTTATTATTCATTATCATTTTAGAAAATAATATAATTTATTATTAATTTTTGTTAAAAAAATAAAGGAATTTGTCTTGCCCCGCGGCTGTCTTTTTTAGGGTGCAAGTCTGTCGTGCCTAGGGTGCATGATTATTCTTTTGTTTTTGTTTGTTCTCTTCTGATTTGTGAAAAGATGGAATCTGAGTTTAATAGGTTGTGAGAAAGAAGATGCAGAGTTGAAGGTCGAAGTGGAGAAAATCCAAATTGATAATATTGATTATGATCTATGTATTGTTGGGAGATTTTTGGGAGAGCGGGATTCTTTCTCTCTGGAGGTCTGTCTAGGGTGTTAGTATTAAGCAGATCAAAGAGAGGTTTATATCTATTTCAGTTTTTCCATATAATTGATATGAAAAAAATATCTCGAGAGGTCCGTGATCGTTTAATAATTGTCTGCTTTTGACTCGTAAACTAGAAAAAAGGGAAAACCCGAAGCATATTAAGATTCTCGATATTTGGGTTTAAGCTCACGACCTTCCAACAGGTTTTGTGTCAATAGAAGTTGGCCAAAAGTTTGGGAAACATTATAGGTAAGTTTACTGAGTATGATGCTAGTGGTCGGCGTAATTTCCTAAACTCTTATATGCAGATTCGGGTTCGCCTGGACATTTGGGAACCTCTTATGCGGAAGAAAAAGATCAAGAAAAAAGGTCATGAGTTTCTTTTAGGTGTCTGTTAGTTACAAGCGAATTTTGTTGGTTTGTCATATTTGAGACATGATGTTACATTTGTTACTAAAGCAATAATAATATGTAACACTCTATACTTGACCCGATAATCAGATCTAAATTATAGGATGCTACACAAATGATCTGAAATTAACTAACTAAATTTTATTGCTATCCGAAATTTGCGGGTACAAAATAAAAGTATGAAGAAAGAATAATTACTTGATTAAACTTGTAATGTTCATGAATTTAATACATCTATTTTTGAAGTCTTATAAATTTACAAGGTGCATTAAACATGACCCTAAGACTTCGCCTCTAGATCACCCCACTATATTCATCTTACAAGAAGCAAATTGCTTGAACATGGCAGTTTTTGGCCCAGTCCCTCTTTGAATCCTCGCGTCTCCCCTTATTACCTATAATATATAATAACACACGTAAGCTTTAACGAACTTAGTGAGTTTCCATACCTGCATTAGCAGAATGCTAACAAGATGGCGCTTCATGATTTCAAATTAAAGTCTAACTTAATGTACTAAAATAGTTCGCCAATCTCATTAGTGCATCATTAACATCCCACGAACTGGCTTAGTTGTACTTGGTATATTATCTTTAATGACACCATTGCTTGTTTATTCGCACATCCTGGAGAGCAATTTAACTTCACACATCCTAGAGAGCAATTTAACTTACTCGTCTGCATTCAATCTACTACTAGCTCCTTGAACACAAAAGATTTCATATTCTACTCTATAAACCTTGTACAAACCAATCTTTCACTGAGGTGGTTTCATATATGTAATATCAGGATGCAAATTTAATACCGTTTGAACTCTTGCCGAAATAGCCTCGCGAAATCTATCGAAATAGCCTCGCGAAATCTATCTTCATTAGTTGCCCTAGTGAACCCATATGTATCTACTTCCTTAAGAGGAAACCTTTACGGATTCTTCTTTCGAACTTATAAAAGAAAACTCATAGATGATTCCCAATTCACCTTTTTGCCTCAATAATAAACAGATAACCAAATAAGACAAATCCTGGCGGATAGTCTCTGTTGCGAACTACTATTAGCGGCTTGTCCTAACAGACTTAGTTTCGTATTACAATCCTCATGGATTCCTAGTTCAGACCTAAGCCTGTGGATTCATGCTTTACGAACATACTAGTGAATTCATAAGGAAGACCCAGTTAAAAACTGGGTTAAGATAGAATTAGAAATCCAATAATCTTTATTTGAGGTGTCCCAAGCTAGTAATTTATTAGCCCAACACATAAGTCCCTTTGTTGTGGAAATGTTGCAACATTGAGCCTTAACAGGTAAACTTCAAGCCCTAATTTCCTCCCAGTGCACAAAATTGCTTCAATTTTGCAATAATATGTAAAATTAGAATGTAATTAAGTAAAAATAGAAAATTTTCCTTAACTTTATTCAACTTGACAAATTTGTAATAAAAATACAAATTTTTTTGTCAGACACTTAAAATTTACATTAATTATTAGTTAAAAAATACGATAGATATCTCTATATTTTAGAGTTATCACACCCCCAAACTTAATTCATTGCTCGTCCTGAATAATGTCCCTCAAAGAAATGCCAAAACATTTAAATTCAACACCCTTAGTACAATTAATTCTCCATCTTGGTCATGTTTTAGAAAAATTGTAACACCCCAAACTCGGCCCAGACGTTATGGTTGAATTTGAAAATGTTACGAAGAAGGGTTTTGAAACCAACTTTCATGTTAAAACTTCTCGTATTAATTGTTCTAGAATAGCCCACTTTTTTGGAACTATTCAATATTTCTCTCTTAAGTAAAACTGTATTTTTTGTCCTTTTATGCAAAACATTAATTTGCAGCGGATGTTTATAAGACGTTATAGTTGAAAATCGAGCTTGATTTCAAAAAAATATTTGTTTGCATAAAACCATTGTTTTCGTAAATCATTTTGCTTAAATTTGTAAAAATATCAAAAAAATCCAAAACCAAAATTAAATCAAACAGTCCGATGGGTTCCAAAAATTACAAACTCTCAAAATAATCCAAAATTTAAATAAAACTATTAATTAAACCAGTTCGTGAACCAGTGGTCACCATTGAGACTCTGTCGCACCGACCTGCCTATGTATATCGATTACCTGATCAGAACAGACAAATAGATGTGAGTGTTTATAAACTCAGTGTGTAACTTAACAAAGTCATGTATATACATAAATTCAGGTTTCTCAGAATATTAGAACAGAAGCAGACATGAGTCCTTATCAGATTTAGATCATATCAGGAACAAATTACAAGAACATGCAAATGTGCAAAATCTTAACCCCATCTTCTACACACTATTTCTGTCCATCCCAATACACCATGTGGGGTTTAAAACACCCACCCATCCCAACAAACCACATACTATCGTTACGACACTTATCAGAATAGTTGCAGTCAAGCTGCTAGTATATCGGTGAAATGTCGCCTCAGATAACACTTCCTCCACATATATGAATCCGACCCCATATATAGATACGAATGAGATATAATAGATATATATAACAGAATTAACATGTCATGCATGCTTATATACAGATAACATACATGTTATTATGGACCAGTCAAATCATACAAATCAATTTCTAAATGCTCAAATCAGTCTATTAGAATAGAAACTATCATGCCTTAGGGTTTGTTTCGCCCTTATTGACCCTACGGAAGGCCCATAGTCGATTAGAATGACATATGTGACCTTAGGGAAAATTTCAGAATTTTGGGCCCCCTGCCTGGGTGGCCCACACACCCAAATTGGCCTTACTCGTGTGGCCCACACGACTAGGCCCACAACCCACATGCCCATATAGCATGCTCGTATTCACCCGTCACACGGCCGTGTGTCGAACACAGCCAACCACATGACCCGGCTCAAGCCTGTGTGGCATCGACAAGCCACTTTTTCAACTTTCGTCGAACCTCATTTTGTCGTGTTTCCATTACACACCTAGTTTATTTTTGACGTGAATGTAATTACGAGACCACCTAAACCTAACAATCACAGTACATGCTCCCAAAAATCAGTCTTACTCCTCAATTAAACCAAATTACAAAAATTGACTACAGTGAAAATCAAGCGTTCGTCACGTACCCCACTTCCCAAACCATCCTGATTCTACGATCCCACAAGAGGAGAGCTCTGCTCCTCAAGGTTCGTTGCTGCCAACAACTCAAAATCAAAACTAACGAAAAATAAAAGTCAACATCATTAAAAAAGAAAAATCACTTTAAAAGAATTCTCCCCTAACTCGAGCAAAACCTTTCCATCACTACTTACCAAGCCGTACGAAAAACAGGAAGACCAAAACACCTCGATTTGAAAAGGAGGTTATGACAGAAATTAGAAAGAAAAGAAAAAGAAAATTTTGATAAGAGGAGAACAGAAAAACGTCAGAATGGAAAAGTTTTTGGGAAAAGAAAATAAAAATTTTAAAAAATAAATATTTCAATAAAATATCCCTAATATCCACTAACCAACCTAATCCCACCAAATCAAGCACCTACTAACCACATCCAACTGCTTTAGAACTCTAGCTCCACCAAAACTCCATCAGACAACTGAGACAAAAGTTAACATTCACGTTCACACAGGGATTCAAACACGAGACCTTCAACAAACTAACTCCTTACCACTCAAACCAACAAGCTTATTCTGATATGAGTTTAGCGAAATTATAACATAAGCCCACTTAAAAAGGATAAGGCTAGGACCAAAAATAACAAAATTTTGCAAAGAGTGGGACTTGAACCCAAGACCTCATACATACCTTCAAATCACTTAACCACTAAAGTAGATACTTATTTATGTCAGATTTTAAAAAAACAAAGTGAAATAATTCACAGCGTTACAAAAATTCTGCTTAAAAATAAAAATTGCGAACATGTAACTTAAGTACATATATCATCCAATTTCTCTCAAGTATTAAAGTGCTAACAAAGATTATGAATTGAGTGCCTTCTCATTATGATTGTGCATTAAGGCACTCAATAAGGAGACATATGAAGACACTCAATCCTAAGGGTTAAATTATGTCTTCATATGTTGAAGTTAGTAACCCCTCTCCACTAATGTTGTAGGCATAAAAATTTAAATAAATAGGTCTTTAACAAAGTTGTTAATTGGGCTTTGCTCAAGGTATGGAAATAGATAGTTATTTTTAGGCCAGACAACCTCAAACTTAGCTTACATCGGGCCTTTAAAATACAATTTTCCCCCTAAAGTACCTAATTCTTCCATTTTAGCTCCCTTTGGATGTTACACCTGATTTTATAAGATTCCCGAACTTAAAGGAGATTTGAGAGTTAATTAAATAACATAAAATTTGGCGGGATCTATTAGAAGACTTGGAAAAATTTGCAGTTGATTGGTAATTAATTAAGTTCCAACTCTAGTTCGGTTAAGTTGGAACTAGCTGGCCCCTTAGTGGAAGACAAAATGATTGCTGATTGATGACTTAATTGGGGCTTTAGTGATCGTACAAGAAGGATTATATATGTAAGGAGCCTTAACTGGCTGAGGAATTCTTCTCAATTCTATTTTCAATTGTCTTCTTCGGTTGTACCGAAGGAAAAAAAGTTGAGAAAAGCTTTACATGGGGTATTGATAGTGAGGATTGAGACCAAGAAGTAGAGAAATTTGAGAACTGGTAAACCCTTCTATCTTTCTGCATTCGTGAGATTGGGGAAAAGATAAGTATGTATTTCCAAAATCATCAAAAAACTTCTATAAGATACTAGATTTTTGGGTTTTAAATTTAAATATGTTTAGTTTAATTGGAATATAGGTTGTTGTGCTTAGCTGCTGCCAAGACGAAAGAGGCTTTGACATTTGGGCAAGCTAAGTTGGTGAGGATAAAAGATTTCATGGGAGTTTATATGCTCTACCTTAGGTGTTGTTTTTTATTTTGCTAGAATGTTTGCTCATGTGTTTGTTATAAATTCTATCTTAATTGTTATAAATTATATCTTAATTCTTTAGTTGTATCTAGTGTGATGAATAAGTAACCTTTGCATGTATAATGATGTGGAAATAAATGAATGATTTAGATATGTTCTCTAAATGCAAGATGTGGAAAGGTATAGATGTATTGATATATGACGTACTACAAGACATAGTAATAAGTGAATTATTATGTTTGTTACATATGCTCTTTAAATGTAGAGTACGAAGGGAATTGCTTTAATGGGGTAGTTGAAGATAGGAAAAATCGACGTGATGGAGGAATGGGCAAATTGTTATGGGATACAAGTTTGGTGGTATCATGGAATGATTATCTACTGGTCTTTTGGGGCAACACCGTGACGACAAATATCTATTGGTCTTTCAGGACAACATCATGATGATGATTATCTATTGGTCCTTCAAGGAACACCATGTAAACGGTATGTAGGTCCTACGAGGTGACACCTCAAAAGGGGTTTGCAAATTCTTCGTAGTCAAAAGTCCATGGATAACCATTGCATGATCTAGTAGTGAACAAGTATACTTATGGGGAATTGGTGCCCTCAGGTTAGTAAATAGGGAAGCATATTAGGGCATAAAATGGGAAGTTATTTTATGACTCACATGGCGAGCAGTTTGACATATCAATCAAGGCATGGTTGAGAATGCGAGCAAGCGTGTTCATCCGAGGATCCGTAAAATTACTAAGATAGGAAGAACTAGAAGAAACAACTTGAATGCTATCATAAGTGAAGAGAAGGGGTATTTCCTTCAAGGTTTTTGAAAAATATGTACCCGTCATCAGAATTCTGTCATAGTCTGCAGAGTAAATTAGCATAGGCTTGAATAAGATGGGATGATTATATGGGTTGAAATCCTAAGAACTTGTGGGTAGATGTGTGCATGGGCTGGGCTGGGTTGGGTTCGGGCTGAGCCCAACTAAAAATTTAAGCCCGTTTTTTAGGCCCAGGCTCGACCTGACCCAAAATATGGGCTTGAAAAATTGTCCAAGCCTGGCCCGACATAAAATTGGTAAGCTCGAGCCCGGCCCGGCTAGGCCCATATTAATTTTTTAGCTTATTTTATTAAATAAAAATAAAATATAATAAATCAAATACATTTAAAAAAATAAAAGCAAATATTAAAACAAAAAACAAATAAAAAATGATACTAAAACAAAATACAAAAACATTGAAATTTTTCTAGATTTTATTAGGAAATGGCTCCTACCTACCTTGAGCCTTTTACAGCTTGTTTTTCTCAAGCCAATGGAGACTTGCTTTCTACCATTTTAGGCTCTTTATTTCCTTTACACTTGATTTGAAAGGCCTTTCTTAATCATCAAGGCCATGGTCATCACTAACAAAATCAACATACTAATTCGTTAAGTTTTTAGTGGTTGATGCCCAAAGATGTGTTTTTTTTTTTTTTTAGTTATGATAGTAATTTTATGCTTTTATGCTTAAGGTTCATTGTGCTTTTATGCTTTCTTATATCTTTTCTTTTCAATATCATCTGCTGTAATTGTAAGACTAAAGTGATGTTATGCACATAAAGGTTAAAATCCTCTTCTATACCTATGTATGTACACTGTTGGCATTGTATAATTTATAAAATCAATTTCTGTCTCTCAAATCAAATGCAATATGTGATGGAACATGCACCCAAACGCAACCGTCCATTGTTCATCTCCACAAAAAAAGTCTTGATATTCAATCAATATATTATAGGATCTCAAAGATCATATCGAAATAATATTAAAAACGATAAAAGAACAATAAAAAGTAGTTATATTGAAATTGAAACAACTTGTTTGAACTAAAATAATAACCAAGTTAATAATAAAACAAAAGTTCTCCAATATCGAAATAATATTAAAAATGACAACAGAATAATAAAATACCATAAAAGTACAACAAAACAACATCAAAACAGCACCAAAACATCATCAAACAGCATCAAATAGCATCAAACGCAACAAAACAGTGCCAAATAGCATAAAAATAGCACTAAATAGCAGAAAAACAACAACACCAACAACCCCAAAACAGCACCAAAAACCTGCAAAATATAATCAACCAACCAAAATATCTATACATTAACCAATTAACATATTTAAATTTATAAGAAACTATAAATTGTAAGCTAAATTAAATTGTCAATAGTTAGAAAGGAAAGTAACCTAAAAAGTAATAAAAGAAACATCGTTATCATCGTCCTCGTCATCATCGTCATTCTTGTCACCAATTTCTAACGTGAAATAAGAATAAATAATTAGATTATCAAATTAATAAAAAATAATATAAAATGAAAATAATAAAATGAGAATAATAATTACCCGTTGAAAATCTCTTAGCTCGCATCCAATCATCAAGACAAACAACGACTTGAACCATTTTTGGCTCAAATGAACTCCTCAAAGGTGTGATAACTTTCTTACTCATGCTAAAAGCCGATTCAGAAGCTACAGTTGATATTGGAATTGCCAAAAGATCACGAGCCAATAATGAAACCTCATTATATCGAACTGAACTTTTGCTCTAATAATCCAAAACATCTATTTGACTATTCAACTCAAGCTCCAGTTCTTCCAAATAAATGTCTAATTGTGACTTTTCACTTTTAGTGCTAGATTCATTTAAATACCATTTATATTCATCACTCTCATCAAAATCTCCCCCAAAATCAACACTATTAACATTGTGTTGATGCAAACTAGAATCAACGGGATCTTTATCTGAGACATTAGAATTCTTAGCCAAAGAGGAAGACATGGATTTGAATTTCTTAACATACTCATCAAGCAAGAGTCTAAGATTGCTAAGAATGGTATCAACAAAATCTGAAGCATGACTACCATAGATTGTAGTAAAGCAATACTGCACATAATTCAACTTGTAACGAGGATTTAAAATTGCAGCACATGACAATATCAATGAATACTCAGCCTAATATTTATTAAATTTCTCTTGCATTTGCTTAACCATTAGAGTTAAAAAAGAATAAGGACCTTTAACTGTATTAAGCAAGACGTTGTGAACCTTCCAAACCCCTCTGAAATAAAGATTGGTCGTCAAATAATTAGAACCAGAAAAAAGTCACATCATAAAAGACTTTCAAAAATTTGTAAAGAATAGCAATATTTCTCCACTCCTCGTCAGAAAGTGTAAATATTTTATAGTCTTTATCCTGTTGGCCCCAATAATCTAGCACATCTTTATAGTAGAGAGAAGATTCAAGTATCAAATAAGTAGAATTCTATCTCACACACACATCTTGACGCAACTTTTTGGTCACATTCAAATGAAAACTTTTGTCGGCCACATCATAAAATCTTTTCTTACGAATTCTTAACTTTTTTATGTACTTAATTCCATTTCAAATCTTACCAACAACATCATCAGCAAGTTCCAAACCAGCTTTAACTAAAGATTCAATATATGTGCACACATCTAACTTGAAAAAAAACACCATCATACAAAATAGCTCGGTTCGCACGAAAATGATTTTTAAGATAAGAAACCAATACATCATTATAAGAGCATTATCCAAAGTAATGCTAAAAATTTTCTTGTCTATACCCCATTGAGATAAACATAAAACAAGTTCACCTGCTATGCTCAAACCATCATACGGAGGAAATAAAGTTCTAAACCTTATGATTCTCTTTTGTAGCTCCCAATCTTTGTCAATCCAATGTGCAGTAATGCAAATATATTCATCATTAGTATACTCTGAGTTCTAATTATCGGAAGTTAGACAAATTAAATTAGGTGCTTTAGCCAACTCTTCTTTAACATGATTTCTCTCTTTTGCATAATACATTAGGACATCCCTAGCAGATGTAAATCTACTTATATTCTTAAAATGAAGACTAGCAATTCTCATCATGTATCTAAATCCTGGTTCTTCAACTGTCCTAAATGAATGCTTGCCACACACAAGAAAAGTAGAAATAGCTTGACGACACTCATTAGTATCAAACTTGTAGTTTTTTTATAGATGGACCACCTTCTAATAATGGTTGATTGGCTATGGTGTATTGAATGATGTCCTTATTAACTTTTTTCAAACATTGATTTAGATGACGTCTTAAATGAAAGGTCCCACTAGAAGATTTAGCAGAAAAGATACTCTTACGGTGATTACATTGTGCCTTCAAATCATTTTTTCCTTGCATTCAAGCTTTGTCATTTCATCCCACACCTTTGAAGTGGTAGACTTTTGACATTTGATAACACTTTCATACTCATTAAACCCATCGTCCACAAGTATAGGAGTGTTCGAACTAGCCATAGTCATAAAAACTCAAGTCCTGAAATCCAAATAAACCAAAATTTAATATAATTGTTCAACAATTATATATAATATATGAATTATTCCATATTATTATTTTCTACTATCATAAAATGTTAGCTAAAATTTACAATAGCCCAAATTAGGGCCTAGTCGGAATAGTGGTTTGAGACCACAAATCTGAAGTAGAAAAATATATTTTTATAATTATTATGAAGTTATTGATATGATTGCATGATAGTGAGAAAATTTCATGCAGGAATTTTTATGAAATAGTGGTTAAATTATCCTTTAGGACTAAATTGCAAAAGTTGCAAAATTGAGTTTCTAGAAGCTTTAAGAATGAATTGGCATTAGAAAAATTATTGGGAGTTCTTATTTAGCAATTATACCATTTATTAGCATGATGGACAAAAATGCCCAAGGAAGGGTAAAATTTTAAAAAAAGACAATAAGGGTATTTTGGTCATTTGGTAAATTAATGAAATAAAAAGAGAAAAAGAAAGAAAAAATGTGTCCATCTTCTTCCTATGGGTGCTGAAATTCCTATGCTTCATAGCTAGGGTTTGTTTCATCTTTTCAAGCTCCAAGTAAATAACTCTTAGCACCATTTTTCATGTTCTTTGTATTTTTGAAATCCTCGTAACATAAATAAGCTATTTTTACCACTAACTTGAGCTAGGGTTTGTGTTCAAAAATATACCCATGCATGACATGCAAGTATTTTGATGCCTAGTGGTAGGATATGAAAGTTTAATGTGTAGCAAACACCTTTTTCTAGGTGATTTTTCATGAAAGTCCCTAATAGGGACCAAATTGTATAGTTAGCAAAATGTGTAGTACAAGTATAAATTGATGAGAAATGTGGGCTGTTATGAGTACTAATGAGTTCAGCTAGGCTTGGGTAACCAAGAAAATAAGTGCATTTTGTTATACGAGCCTAGGGACCATTTTGCAAATATGTAAAAGTTTAACGGTAAAATTATAAATTTTGCCAAAGTGTCAACTATGGGCTATTTAGCCAATGTGAGTATTAAATAAGTTTAATTTGTCATTTTAGATCAAAAAAACCCGAAGCTCGAACCGAAATCGGGGAAAACGTAAGGTGGTGGGTTAAACCGAGCATCCACTCGCATTTTGGATTCGAGGTAAGTTGTATGTAATAATTTAGCTTTATGCATTATGTAAACTTATGATGATGATATTCTATGAAATTATATAAATTTTCATGAATTTGTGTAATATGACTTTCATCAAGAAAGGATGAATTATAGTTGAGAAATCCCAAATAAAATGTTAAAGAATACGAAGGATACCGAAGTCATGACATGAGCTATGTAGGTTCCGTGTAAGACCATGTCTGAGACATGGCTTCGACACCAAATTGAGATCCCATTTAAAATCATGTTTGGGACATGGCATTGGCATCGAGATTAGATCCCATGTAAGACTATGTCTAGGACATGGCATTGGCATCGACATGAGGTCCCGTATAAGACCATGTCTAGGACATGGCATCAGCACCAAGATGAGACTTAGATCCCCTGTAAGACCATGTTTAGGACATAGTGTTGGCATCTAAGAGAGATCTCGTATAATACCATGTCTAGGACATGGCATCAGCATCAGATTACGATCTCATGTAAGACCATGCCTGGGACATGGCATCGACATCGATATGAGATCCCGTGTAAGACCATATCTGGAATATGGCTTCGGTATTGACTTGAGATCCCATGTAAGACCATATCCGGGATATGACTTTGGCATCTCACCATGAGAATGACATTCGGGTATCCTTCGGTATTCCAAGTAAATTAACAAGAGAAGCATGTAAGTAAATAAGTTTATCGAGGAAGACTAAAGTTTTGTGATGAGTGATACAGGTGTACACAACTAAGTCACGAGAAATTGTACATAACGTTATGAGTACGGTGATAAGAAAAGCATAAGTAAGAAATTGTACATAATGTTATGAGTACGGTGTTACATTTAGTGGTATTAGAGCTAGTGTTTAGTCAATTCTAGGACTAACCTAACATATTCATGAGTCTGGCTATACATGCCATACTTACGTATATATGTGATATGATAGTGTGACGAGTACTGACATGTTTAAATGTGTTTTCTTATAGTAAATAGATCCTGAATGAGCTACGGCAGATGATGTAGAAAGTAATGCGTCAGCTCCCACTAAAGGGATGGTGCCAGCTGGATTAGAAAATAGACCAACTACTATAAGTCAGGGAGGAGAGGCCCGGGAGGCCTTCTTTCGAATGATGAAAGAATAGTTCAATGAGTTCATTCGAACGAACCCGACCGCTCAACAATAAGCTCTACCCCTTCAAATTCCTCAATATACCCTAGTAGCTCCTCAAATAGTAGAGGTAGTAAGACGAGAAAAGCCCCCGGTTGATAGAATCCGAAAACAAGGAGTAGAAGAATTATGGGCTAATAAAGACGATGACCCAGAAAGAGTCGAGTTTTGGCTAGAGAATACTATCAGGGTATTCGATGAATTTTCCTGCACACCTGAAGAGTGCATGAAGTGTGTTGTGTCCCTCCTTCGAGATTCCGCCTATCAGTGGTGGAACACTCTTGTGTCAGTGGTACCAAGGGAAAGAGTTAATTGGGAATTTTTCCGAGAGGAATTTCGCAAGAAGTACATCAGTCCAAGGTTTATCGATAAGAAATACAAGGAGTTTCTAGATTTGAAGCAGGGTCGAATGACCATAACAGAATACGAGTGTGAATTCATGAGGCTCAGTAAATATGCTTGAGAATGTGTATCCACTGAAGCCATCATGTGTAAAAGGTTTGAAGATGGACTGAATGAAGATATTCGGCTATTGGTGGGAATTCTTGAATTGAAAAAGTTTGTTGTGCTAGTAGATAGAGGTTGTAAGGTCGAGGAGTTGGCTAAAGAGAAGAGGAAAGCTAAGATGGAGTCTCGTAACTCAAGAAAGAGACAGTTAAGTAAGTCATTACAGTCCTCCTCAAAGAAAACAAAAGATTTTGCTACTCGATCTACAACTTCAGTGAGGTTTTCAAGCAAGGGAAAAGGTCAACAGTATTCGGTCTCTAAGGCCCAAACTACTTGAATTGCGAGTGTAGGTAACAGTCGACCCAATAAGCCTTAATGTCCCCAATGTGGTAGGCGCCACCTTGGTGAATGTAGAGCTCATGAGAGGGCCTACTTCAATTGTGGTTCACAAGACCACTTCATTAGAAAGTGCCCTGAGATGGTCGAAAAGGACAAAGATCAAAGTGCAAGGTCAGGCAATGCTCCCTCCAGAGGTAAACACTAGAGAAACCCGGGTATGAGAGTGAGTAATAGAGGTGCACCAAAGGAACAGACTGCGAGACCTGAGGGTAGAGCACCAGCAAGGACGTACGCTAGTCGCGCTCGTGAAGAAGCATCTTCACCCGATGTGATAACAAGTACATTTTCTCTCCATGGAACTTCTGTTATTGCTTTGATAGACCTAGAATCTACCCACTCATATGTTTGTGTGAATCTAGTTTCTAGCATGAATATACTAGTAAAGCCTACGGAATTTTTGATAGAAGTATCCAATCCCTTAGGCAAATGTGTGTTAGTAGACAAAGTATGTAGAGATTTCCCTTTGATGATTAAGGGTCATTGTTTCCCAGCTAACCTCATGCGTTTGCCATTCGATGAATTGGTATGGACTGGTTAACCACTCATGATGTAATAGTGAATTGTGGTAGAAAATTTATTGAACTAAAATGTGAGAATGATGAAACTCTCCAAGTAGAGTCAGATGAATCTAAGGGTTTGCGTACAATGATTTCTTCCATGGTTGCTCAGAAGTGTAAAAAAAAATGGTATGAAGTTTGCCTTACTTTTGTGATGAATACAAAAGAATCAGAGTTGAAAATAGAATCAGTACAAGTAGTTTGCGAGTATCACGATGTGTTTCTAGAAGAGTTACTCGGATTGCCCCCGATTAGAGAGGTGGAGTTTAGTATAGAGTTGGTTTTAGGTACTACACCTATTTCTATTGCTCCTTATAGAATGGCTCCGACTGAGTTAAAAAAGTTGAAGGCTCAGTTATAAGAATTGATAGAAAAAGGTTTTACAAGACCAAGTCATTCCCTGTGGGGTGCTCCCGTATTATTCGTGAAAAAGAAAGATGGTTCGATGAGGTTATGCATTGATTATCGGCAACTTAATAGGGTAACCATAAAGAACAAGTACCCTTTACCAAGGATCGACGATTTATTTGATCAGTTGCGAGGAGCCACAGTGTTCTCTAAGATAAACTTGAGGTCTGGATATTATCAGTTAAGAGTTAAGGGGTCTGACATGCCGAAGACTGCATTTTGGATGAGGTATGACCATTATGAATTTCTTGTCATGCCATTCGACTTGACTAATGCCCCTGCAATGTTTATGGATTTAATGAACCGTATCTTTTGGCCATACTTGAATAAATTCGTTGTAGTCTTTATTGATGATATTCAGATTTATTCTCGTGATGAGGAGGAAAATGCTTAACATTTGAGGATAGTTTTGCAAACTCTATGAGATAAGCAACTTTACGTCAAATTCAGTAAGAATGAATTTTGGCTTCAAGATGTTGGATTTTTGGGCTACATCATTTCGGGTGATGGCATCAGAGTTGATCCAAATAAGATTTTGGCAATTGTTGAGTGGAAGCCGCCGAGAAATGTATTCGAAGTTAGAAGCTTTTTAGGCTTGGTTGGCTATTACCGGAGATTTTTCAAGGTATTTTCCATGATCACCACTCCAATGACGAGGCTTTTGCAAAAAGATGTTAAGTTTGAGTGGACAAAGAAGTGCCAGCAAAGTTTCGAGAAGTTAAAGTCATTACTGACTGAAGCTCCTATTTTAGTGCAACTAGAACCCAAAAAGGAGTTCGTAGTTTACAGAGATGCATCCTTAAACGGATTGGGTTGCGTACTTATGCAAGAAGGCAAGATGATTGCATATGCCTCGAGACAGTTAAAACCTCATGAAAAGAATTATCCGACTCATGACTTGGAGTTGGCCGCAATAGTGTTTACGTTAAAGATTTGGAGGCACTATTTATATGGAGACCAGTGCCAAGTATTCACCGATCACAAAAGTCTTAAGTACTTGATGACGCAAAAAGATTTAAACTTACGGCAAAGAAGATGGCTCGAGCTATTAAAGGATTATGAGTTGGTCATTGACTACCACCCAGGGAAAGCTAATGTTGTTGCGGACGCTTTAAGTCAAAAGTCCTTATTTGCCATGAGAGCCATGAATACGCAGTTGTCCCTAACCTATGATGGTTCGGTTTTAGCAAGATAAGAGCTAGACCGATGTTCATTCAAGAGATTTGTAAAGCACAGTCAAGCGACAGAGAATTACAAGCTAGGAAAGCTCAGTGTGAATCAGGTACCAATTCAGATTTCCAAATTGATTCAAACGGTTGCATAAGGTTCTAAGATCGAATTTGTGAACCAAGAGATGGTGAGCTCATTTAGAAAATTTTGCATGAGGCACATAGTAGTCGTATGTCCATCCACCCTAGCAGTACCAAGATGTACAATGATTTAAAGAAATGATATTGGTGGCTGAATATGAAAAGAGATATCTCCAAGTATGTTTTGAGATGCTTGATCTATCAGCAAGTAAAAGAAGAACACAAAGTACCCTCAAGTTTACTACAACCTATCATGGTTCTCGAGTGGAAATGGGACCGTGTTACCGTGGATTTTGTGATGGGTTTATCGACAACACCAAAAAAGAAAGATGCTATGTGGGTTGTGATTGATAGGCTTATGAAGTCAGCTCATTTTATACTGGTACGTATGGATTATTCACTTGATAAGCTGGCTGACCTATATATTTCAAAGATTGTGAGACTACACGGAGTACCATTATGGATCATTTCGGATAGAGATCCGAGATTCACGTCACGATTTTGGAAGAAGCTACAAGAAGCTTTGGGCACAAAGCTAAATTTCAGCACCGCTTTCCATCCACAGACCGACGGTCAGTTGGAGAGAGTAATACAAGTGCTCAAAGATATGCTCAGATGTTGTGTGTTAGAATTCCAAGGTAATTGGGAAAAATACCTACCTTTGGTTGAATTTACCTACAACAACAGTTTTCAGTCGAGCCTAAAGATGACGCCTTATGAGGCATTATATGGGTGTAAGTGTCGAACGCGTTTGTATTGGATAGAACTCAAAGAAAATCAGATTCACGAGGTTGATTTAGTTAAAGAAATAGAAGAGAAAGTAAAAGTGATTCGAGACTGCTTAAAAGCTGCTTTCGATAGACAAAAGTTATATGTTGATTTAAAAAAGGAAGGAAATAGAGTTCCAAGTTGGGAATAAAGTGTTTTTGAAAGTGTCTCCATGGAGAAAAGTTCTTAGATTTGGCCGAAAAGGCAAGTTAAGTCTGCGTTTTATCGGACCATTTGAGATCACCGAAAGGATAGGACCGGTAGCTTATTAGCTAGCCTTGCCATCTGAGTTGGAAAAGATTCATGATGTATTTCACGTGTCTATGTTGCGACACTACCAATTAGACCCTTCACATGTGATTACCTTGACAGAAATTGAGATTCAGCCGGACATGACTTATGGTGAGGAACCGGTTAAGATTTTAGCTCGAGAAGTTAAGCAATTAAGAAATAAGAGTATAGCCCTTGTGAAAGTATTATGGTAAAGACATGGGGTAAAAGAGGCAACATGGGAGCTTGACGAAACCTTGAAAACCCAATATCCTAACTTGTTCACCGGTAAGATTTTTGGGGACGAAAATCCCTAAGGGGGAGAATTGTAACAGCCTGGATTAGGGCCTAGTTGGAATAATAGTTTCGAGACCACAAATCTGAAGTAGAAAAATATATTTTTATGATTATTATTAAGTTATTGATATGATTGTATGACAGTGAAAAAATTCCATGAATGAGTTTTTAAGAAATAGTGGTTAAATTGTCCTTTAGGACTAAATTGCAAAAGTTGTAAAATTGAGTTTCTAGAAGCTTTAAGGATGAATTGGCATTTGAAAAATTATTGGGAGTCCTTATTTAGCAATTATACCATTTATTAGCATGATGGACAAAAATGGGCATTTTGGTTATTTGGTAAATTAATGAAATAAAAAGGGAAAAAAAAGCAAAAAATGTGTCCATCTTCTTCCTATGGGTGCTGAAATTCCCATGCTCCATAGCTAGGGTTTGTTTCATCTTTTCAAGCTCCAAGTAAGTGACTCCTAGCCCTGTTTTTTGTATTTTTGAAATCCTCGTAACTTGAATAAGCTATTTTTACCACTAACTTAAGCTATGGTTTGCGCTAAAAAATATACCTGTCCATGATATGCAAGCATTTTTATGCCTAGTGGTAGGATATGAAAGTTTAAAGTATAGTAAACACATTTTTCTAGATGATTTTTCCTGAAAGTCCCTAATAGGGACCAAATTGTAAAGTTAGCAAAATATGTAGTAAAAGTATAAATTGATGAGAAATGTGGGATGTTATGAGTACTAATGAGGTTCGGCTAGGCTTGGGTAACCAAGAAAATAAGTGCATTTCATTATACCGAAGTCATGATATTAGCTATGTGGGTTCCGTGTAAGACCATGTCTAGGACATGGCTTCGACATCGAACTGAGATCCCATGTAAAACCATGTTTGGGACATGGCATTAGCATCGAGATTAGATCCCATGTAAGACCATGTCTAGGACATGCCATTGGCATCTACATGAGGTCCCATATAAGACCATGTCTAGGACATGGCATCGGTACTGAGATAAGACTTAAATCCCTTATAAGACCATGTCTGGGACATGGCGTTGGCATCTAAGAGAGATCCCGTATAATACCATGTCTGGGACATGGCATCAGCATCAAATTACAATATCGTGTAAGACCATGTCTAGGACATGGCATCGACATCGATATGAGATCCCGTGTAAGACCATATTTGGGATATGGCTTCGGCATCGACTTGAGATCCCATGTAAGACCATATCCGGGATATGGCTTTGGCATCTCACCATGAGAATGACATTCGGGTATCCTTCGGTATTCCAAGTAAATTAACAAGAGAAGCATGTAAGTAAATGAGTTTATCAAGGAAGACTAAAGTTTTGTGATGAGTGATACAAGTGTAGACGACTAAGTCACGAGAAATTGTACATAACGTTATGAGTATGGTGATAAGAAAAGCATAAGTAAGAATATGTAATGACATGAATGAATTGGTAAGAAAGAGCATGAGTAAGCTCTATGATTGCATAGAGAAAGTTATAACATTTCACGTTACTTTACATTGAATGTTTACGTCATGAATTATGTTGCTATTTTATTTCATGCAACTTACTAAACATATATGTGCTTACTCCCTTTCTTTCCCTCTTCCATGTAGATTAACAAATAAGCTCGAGGATCGTTATAGTTGGAGCTCAAAGTCACACTATCAAGTCGTCCATTTTGGGTATAGTATAGTTAGCTATTTTGAGTATGGCATGGATAGAAAACTTTATCATTCTCGTAGGTGTTATTTTGAGTAGCCAAATGTGTTGGTTATTTTCATTATTCAAGTCTTGTTGTAATAGCCTTTAGAAATAGGCTAATCTTGCTTAAGTTGATTTTATGCAATGATGATAGTGCAAGTTGCATGTTTTAGTAGGAAAAGTGGATGTAGATTAATGCTTTAGATTGTAAGTAATGGATGTTTATAAATGTTTATGATGCCCTATTGGAGTTGGCTTTGTGTTGGTTATGTTTCAAGTGGCAAAAGGCTTGGAAAATAGCCTGAATTTGTCCACACGGGTAGGTACACAGGCGTATGCCTAGGCTGTATGTGACACGCGGTCATCCCCAAGGGGCATGTTGGTAGATCGTGTGTCCCCTGCATCCAAATTAGTTAAGTCAGTGTTGTGCACGGGCAGAACACACGAGCGTGTGCTTTGGCCGTGTGAATTCCAATGTATGCTTTCAATGAAGTTAGATTGTAGCATGGTTTGATGACATGGGTGTATCTAGGCCGTGCGAGGGACACGAGCGTGTGTCGAGGCCGTGTGAAAACACATGTAGGTTCAAAAGAAAAATAAATTTGACACGGGTTAGGGACATGGGCATGTGTGACCACACGGCTTGCCCACACGGGTGTGTCCTATCCCACACGAGCATGTGGCCCTGTCTTAAGCAAGAATTTTCTAAGTGCTTGGAACTTCTCGGATTGGTTTTGAACCACTCCCGATGTATGTTCTGGGCCCCATATGCCTATGATAAGGATATTAATAAAATAAATGAAAAGTTTTAAAAATAAAATTTTATAGTCTGAGTTTATATGTTTAAGCAATATTAAGTACGGTAATGCCTCGTAACCCATCGTGGCGTCGGACTCGGGTAAGGGGTGTTACATTTAGTGGTATCAGAGCTATTATTTAGTCGATTCTAGGACTAACCTAGCACATTCATGGGTCTAGTTATACATGCCATACTTACGTATATATATGATATGATAGTGTGACGACTCCTGACATGTTGAAATGTGTTTTCTTATAGTAAATGGATCCCGAACGAGTAACGACAGATGATGTAAAAAGCAATACGCCGGCTCCCGCTGAAGGGACGGTGCCAGGTAGATCAGAAAATAGACCATTTACTGTAAGCCAGGGAGGAGAGGCCCAGGAGGCATTCGGAACCAAGTCTATATGTTTAAGCAGGATTAAGTACGGTAATGCCTCGTACCCTGTCTTGGCGTTGGACTCGGTTAAGGGGTGTTACAAAATTAGCCTAAATTATTCCTACCACAACACACCAATTCCAAAACAATGAACATGAAAATTACCACCTTACAGTCTTTAAAAAAAATATTAACAGTTATATTTATCAAAAGCATCTCATATCCAACAGGTACAAAAAAAAAGACAAGCAAATGAATGTTATGTTTTCCTGCTTTAGGTGTAATAATTTTATCATATTTGATGAATTATAAAAATAATTAAATTAATTATTCATAAAAATATACAAATGTCATTTATTATCTCTACGTTGATAAATAATCACTAGTTTTATATGTATAAACAAATCTAGCTCAATGATTACATATTTAAACTAATAAGAAGTTGCATCATAAAAATTATTTTAAATGTAGAAGATAAATTTTATTAGTTGGTTATCTAAAATTATATTCCATAGTGTATGGAGTCATGGTGAGCAATCAACTATGTTGTTTAAAGTCCAAAAGAGGAAGATATGTTGTCTTGATTATTACAATGGGATTAACTCCCAAATATTTATATAAATAGATAGGTAGATAAACACACACTAAAGCAATTTGAAGAAGCATTTTAAGAAACTAATCTTATGTGTTAGATTATTGTCATTTTGTCAGCTAAACAATTGTATATATAGTAAGATTTTTCATTAAATATATATTTTTTATAATTACCTACTTATAATTAAGAGATATAAGGAATGTTTTGAGAATTAAAATACAACCGACACATTGACATTTTCATTAACCTAAATTTTAGTGTTTTCCTTTAACCTAAATATTATTTAGCTAATGAAATCTAATTACGCATGTATGAATAAAATCCACCAAAATTGTCATTGATTCCCATTCTCATCGATAAATGAGTAAAACTTACATTTCAAATAGTATATTAAGCAATAAATTTGCATATAAAAACTGAAGCAAAATATTCTATTATAGCAACTAACTCCCTGGCTAAAACGATGTTTGATAGTTACAATTTTTTATTTTGAGAGTACATAGTTAATATCTTTAAAGAAAATAATTAAAAAAATGCTTAGAAGGAGTGAACAATGCTTATTTCCTTTCTTTCAATATAATTACTGAATTCAGATTACTTAACATAGATGCTAAAGTCTATTCGTGGAAACTTACTGTCTTAGGGCCAACTAATTTAAAACTATATGTTTACTATTAGTCAAAACCATTAACATCCTTAATCATTTCGTTAATCGACTTATGTGGAGCTTTTTAAAAAAAATAAAAACATAAAATCGGAACCCAAAATTTTTGATATCAAAAGGGTAAAGTTATGGATTCAAGGATTGTTATTTTCCGAATAATAAAATTTTTTATTACATAGCATTAATTATGATAAAAAATTAAAGATATAATTCCCAAACAATCTAACTGAGGCAGCTAATGCCTTTCGAATATTTGAAATTAAATATGTCAAGGATATGTATCACACTAGAAGAATGGGGAAACAGTGTTTTGGTAGAATTTGCTAATATTTTTGGTCCTAAAATAAAACCACTAATGTCCCCACCTCCTCCCCTCTTCTTCTGGTGTGTGTTTGCACAGCTATTCTTTGTTTTCACAAAAAAAACTTTTAATCAGGTAGAAACTGAAACAGAATGGGTACAGCAAATTATGAAAACACAAAAACAAGCTATTTTTCCTCAACAACACAGTAAGTTGTAAGCCTCTTCTTCTTATTCTTCTTCATATTTTTTTTTGGGGTTATCGCGATACTCCACCAAACAAAGAATTATAGTGAAGCAGATTGCTTACTACCAAATTTTCTAAACTAAAAAATATGTTCCACTACTAATTTGGTTCGATGGAGCAAGAAACTTCTTTTCATTATTTCTTTATTTATACTCCAACTCTTTCATTCTTTATTTCAATGTCTACAATGGAAAAAGAAAAATAACAAATAAATTTAAATTAACTTTAAATATGATATACATATTTCAAAAGTATGCATGCCTTAACACAATCTTTGTTTTTTTTAAGCTTTGTACTTGCACCAACATTTTCTTCCATCTCCCTTTATTAATTTAAGTACTAAACGACATCTTAAAGCATTGAAACTCAACTTTCACAACCAATAAGACTATTAACAATATTAATAGCAAATTGCTTTAAAGATAAAGGTTCATATAATTTTCTTCTAAAATAAATATTTAATCCACCTTAGCTTCATATTTGCCCTTAGCTATTTCATGTAGAAGTTATTTTAGGGTCGGTGGTCTCTCTTGTGAAAATGGTGTAGTTTTCTGGGCATACTCTTTTCATTAAGTCACCATTTTCACTTACAGCTTTGATAAAGTTAAAAGAAGAAGAAGAAGAAGAAGAAGAAGAAAAGGCTTACAGCTTACTGTGTTGTTGTGGCCGTGGGTAGACATAATGAGCTAAATTGAGCTTGAGGTGGAGAGTAGAGGTGAATGAGTATTCGGGAGGTGGAAACTGTTGGACCGGTGGAGGTGGTGGTGACTGGTGACTTAGGGATTTTGGAAATGGGAATAAGGGGGAGGAACCAGGAAGAGAAAGACAGGCAAAATGAAAGTTAAACTAAAAAAAGGTAAAGTTAAAAATTAAAAAAGGATTAAAAATAAAGTAAATTATTTAATATATATTTCGGGCCAGGCCGGGCTGGGCTGGGGCCAAAAAATTCTTACCCAAGGCTAGACCTGTTTTTCTAAACGGGCCTCGTTTTTTATCCAAGCCAATTTTTGGGGCCTATATTTTTACCCGAACCCTTCTATTTTTTGGGCGGCCCGGCCCATGCTCAACTCTATTTGTGGGTAAGGAGGTCATTGTTAATAAGAGGATTTCACCAAATATGTGGATGGATAGTACATCAGAAAACAACAAAAGATGCGGATGTTCGTCAGGATTTTATAGCGAAGGGTAGTCACTTTGGACTACCAAGTAAGGAAGCTTACCAAGGGAAATCCAAGAAGGAGATAGTCCACCAGGAATTACCTACTATTGGAAGTACCTCAATAGAAGGTTCTAAAGTGGGAAAATCTTATGAGCCTATTTTGTGGGTACAAATCCAAAAGGAATTTGGAGTTTATGTATACGCCAAACCTCTAATTCAAGTTAGTAAATGATAATATCAATAAATGGATCTACCTTAAAAGCAGGGTTTAAGTACAAGCTAGCTCAAAAGAAGAAAACTTTTGGGTAACTTAGTAAGTCTATATGGAATTCAGTAAGAATCCACAATGGTAGCAAGACCACTACTAGTCCACCCTTCTACCACCTCAACTAAAAATGCCTCGTGTAGGAGGCTTTTTCTTCCCTCCTATTTTCAACCTTATCCCTAACCCGTGAAAAATTTTTAGAACCTGAGATAATTTTCAAACATCTTGAGAATCTCATGTCATGGGCTCTTACATAGTTTTTTTTAATTCCCCTGATTGCCTATATAAATGGGGGGTTTTGCTCCCCCATAATCCATCAACTCTCTTAGCCACAGTCCCTTACAAAAGAACAAATTCTCTTCTAAATTGTTTTTCTTAGTTGAGTGTTGAAAATTTTGGAGGGAAAGATTTATTTGTGCTTATGTTTGATAGAGACAATGTGATAGTTTTAAGGTGTATTTGAGTTTACAATGATGCAGTGATGCTCAGAGACTCATACATTTCATCTGTCATGTGGGAATCAAACAATTACCATAGAAGCCCATCACATTGCAACTCAAACTCCTACTTCATGATAATTATACAGTCATGAGTTCAAGTATAACTAAGGCTCTCGATTGAAAGTGGTTATGTGGTCACGGGTTGAAGTATAACTTGGACCCCTAGTTGATGGTGGTTATGCGATCATGGGTTCAAGTTTCATGCTGCTGAAAGAGTATATTTGTAAACCCCATATATAAGTTAGAGATCATAATCATAGGAAAAACTAAGGGGATTTCTTGTATAATCAATTTATTCTTTTTCTCCATCTCCACCAAAAGTAGTATTCTTAACCTTTTTGTTCATAACCTGTGATAGAGTTAGGGGTAAGAGGACTTTCAAGGGGGAGGAGTTACTATTAATGAAATGCGACTCGAGTCGGAAGTGATTGTTGTAATTATAGAACTCATTAATAACTACAACCATTGACGACTCGACTTGAGTTTTAGCTTTTTTGCTACTGTGTCACTCCCCTCTTGAAAGTCCTTTTACCCCCAACTCTATCATAGGTTTCGAACAATGAGGTTAAGTGTAACACTCTATACCCAGCCTAATCACCGAACTCAAATAATAGGGTATTACATGCAACAATTAAGACAACATCTGAAATTTATACTATAATTCAAATGCATTGCAATGAAATAAATTGAAGTCTACAAGGACTTAATTGTGAAATTTAAGAATGAAATGGGATTAATTTGCAAAGTTTCCAACGTTTTAAAGTTACAAAAATTTGTATCGATATTTAATTGTTGGGTGTAATACTGTATCGATACCATGTCCAAATAACGATACCAAAATTCAATTCTATTTATTAGACAAAATAAGGGTATCGATATTTATTACCTGGTATTGATATTTTAAGAAAAGTATCGATACTCATATAAAATCGATGCCATTTTAACATTCTGTTTATTTTAAAAATTGTTCACATGATCAAGTATCAATACCAAGTACAAAAATATTGATACTTAAGTTCAGAAATGGTAAAATTTCATCTTTAAAATGTCTAATTCATGCTCAACACATCTAAATCTTAATTGATACTTTTTAGAAACAAATAGAGACCTAAAATCATCAATCATAACTTATAACAAAGTTGACCATATATATCAAGCAATCCTTTAACTTTATAACATATAAAAATCCATTCAAACCTCAACTTTTACACATATACATTCATGATTCGAAGCATCTCATTATGTAATAAACAACAATCCATCAAAACATTACCGTTACATAATTCCTCATGCTTCAAGGATAAGTACATATCAAAATGATATGTTTAAACCATTCATTTATCAGCATGCCAAATAGCCTTTATACATTTATATTTCAATCATACAATTACCTTTGCAACTATTTAAAACTTACCATATCATTGAAACAACTTAATTTAATAGATGCATAGACCACAACAATCAACTAACACATACACCAAACATTTCATCCAAAATTAATCATTTCCCAACCACTTCATGATCCAACATCAAACATTCCATTTCTAAACATACTTTCATCATTTACCAAATATATACCATAGGAATCATTAAGTTCAACCATTACACATATTACAACTTCAACTCATAACTTTAAACTATTAAATCAAAATAACGTATATACATGTCACAAAGCTGAAATATATCAACAAATCAAAATCTATCGAAACTGAAGCTTCATAGTGTAACGCCTCGAATTTTAGGCCTAGATGAATTGGGCTTTGGGTCTCATAAAATTTTTTTTAGTAAGCAAGAAAATGACAAATGACATGTTGGCTTTAAGGGTTTAATAAATTTGGAGTGTCTAGGGGTGTTGGAGAAGTTCTGGGTTCAAACTTTGAGGTGAAAGAATTTTAATTTAATAATCAAAGGAACCTTGATGGCAAGTAGCTTGGCTTTTAAATAAATGGAGATAAGATAGGACACAAACATGGCTGTGGTGTAGTGGATAGGTGACGCCACTTAGGGTGTAGGGAGGTGGCGTTAGTAGCAAGCAAGGGGATCCTAAGTTCAAGTGCTGGCTTAGTATTTTTAGAAATTTTATTTTTGCCTTCTAGATGGTTGGTAGTGGCATGGAACTGGACTCTAAGAGAAGTGATGAGAAGAGAAATTTTTGGAAAGGATTAAGGAGCTTATCGTAAAGAAAAGTTAGGAGATGGGGATAGAGGAAGTGGTGGAGCCGAATTGGCAATTAAGGGAAGGCAATTTTGGCTAGTATATATATAGGTGCCGATTTTGGAGTTCTAGGCTAATGCCAAATTCTTTCTTCTTATTTTTCCAAAAACTACTTTTCTCTCCAAGTACCCAAAAGTCGAAAAACCTTTATTCTTTCCCTTTAAGTTTGTGCCAATTTCTTCCCTTCCTTTCTCATTAAAATCTTCTCTTTCTTGCTCCTAGTTCACCTTCACTAAGCCGAATACTTTGTTGGCCGAACCTTTTCTGTGCTGCACTACTCCTTTTTTGGGCCGATTGCTTCTTGGGTAAGTGTTCTTGATCTTAGTTGGCTGAATCGTCATAGTTAAAGAAAGAGGGACTTGTGTTGGATACAAGTCACCTATTATTTTGGTTTTAATAGTTAAGATTGGTGTAGATCTAGGAGTTGGTCGTGGTTAGTGATTAAAGAAAGGGCTATATTAACTTGTCACGCAAGGTAAGGTGAAATGTGAGGTTTCGGTTTTGTAAAGATATGTATTAAGCATGCGACTAATTGAAGGATGATACCGATTGTAGGTTCATAGCTAAGGAAATCGTAGCATGTTTTGTTATCAGGTGTGTACAAATACTACAATCACATAATAGATCAGCAAATCTCGAAATGTTGGAAAGCCGAAAAGCTAAAATGTCGAAATGCCGAAAAGCCGAAAGTTTGCCTACGGTAGTCTTGTGAGTGTGCGAAAACTCGTATGAGGGTAATCGATACGTTATCAGAGGCCCCATGAGTGACCTTATGGACTTGGGTTACGTTTTGGCCAACCGGGCCAGAATAGGCCAAATGGGCCCGACGGGCTCGTGGGCCCAAATCAGTAAAGATTGATAAGTTGATAATGAGTGACGAGCTGATAAAATTGGTTGAATGGTTTGGAATGGATTGGGGCTGATGGGCTATATTTATGTATGAAAGCATGTAGACTTGCTAGGGTTTTATAATAGACTTTTAGGCCTAGTTTCTAATGAATCCTTAAGTGGCATAAAACTTAATTAATTTATCAAGTGCGTCTGTGGACAAGTCATAAGGTTAGAGTGTGGCAATAAGCATATGCATGTCTTGGATTGGATCTAGGGAGAGCTTGGTACTTAAGCGGTCTTAATGACCTACCTCTTCTTTTCTAGAATCCTACCTGGTGCATAGACTCTGTTCACTCTAGCCAATGAGGACTTGCTGACGGGCCAAAGTTCGTAATTAAGACCTATACGTTAGACAATTACTGAAACACCCCTGTAGGGTAAAATTACTGAAATACCCCTGTAGGGTAGAATTATTGAAATACCCCTGTATGTTATAAGTATGACTTACGCATACTGTATGCTACATGTTGCACTCATGTGTTATGATGTTGCATGTGGGTGGGAATTATGTTGGAGGAAGTGTTATATGAGGATCGCATAGTCGCTTGACGACCGTGGATCTAACGAAGGCTTTTAAGCCCATTATATGATCAGCAGCTTTGCTGCAACGTTAGGTAGTACCGCAACCGGCACTACCATTGATGTGTATCGGATGGGTGGGTTAATATAGTTATCCCCACAGGATGTGTTTTGGTTGGACGGAGATGATGTGTATCGGTTGGATGGGGTGGGCATTGCATCATTGCATTATTGCATACATGATTGCTCAAGATTTTGTGCTATTATTGTATTGGGCTCAGGCCCAAGATGACTTGTGTTGCATGATATATATATATATTATTGCTGAGGGTTGTACACACTAAGTTTCGAAACTCACTCCCTCTTTTATTTTTCTCAGGTGAACCTTAGTAGGCAGTTTGACGGATGGAGGGACTCGGAGGTGGCCAACTAGCAAGACAACTTAGACTTGATTCTTTTTCTTTATTAAAAGTTCTAGTAATTTAATTGTTTAAGTCCGAATTGTAATAAGGCCTTTTCTCTGGTTATTACTGTTCATTATGATACTTTAAGACTGGAACATGAATTTATTCGTTTTAAACACATTTTTAAGTTTTCTTTTCTTTTTTGAAACCACTGGTTGTTCTTTTTAAAAAAATAAACTTCCGCAGTTAAGTAAATTTTTCCAACGTAACTTTTAACATGAAGTAAAAAGTTAAAAATGACTTCTGAATATACCTTGTTATAAAAGAATGTACAAACTGGGTTTTTACTTAAAATTTCTTTAGAAGGGTTTTTTAATGGAAACAAGGTTTTCGATAAAACACTTCAATATGACACGCTGGATTCGGCCATAATATTCGGGCCAGGTTTGGGGTGTTACAGATAGTGTAAGCCTTGAATATGATCTGACTGCCTAGTTCCACAGACATCAACTTTAGAAAACAGGAAATGAAACATAGTAAGCGTATAAAGCTTAGTAAGTTCATAAGTATTTAGACAAAATTGTTACCTCAATTTACAATTAAGTAAACAAATATAACTAATTTAATACGATTTCCTGTCAAGACATTTACAACAACAAAGTTAGCGTTTCATGTGTCAACCGTATAATCTTTCAATCATTCAGTATAACATATTTTTGTATCATTCAATAGTAAAGGTCTAACATATGAAACATATTAACCAATTAATCATGTCATTTCATATTCACAATCATATACCATTTCTTTTAAAGATATAGCCCTGTTGACATTTATCACGTTTACTAAGGGAGTGTTTCATACATAAAAACTATAAACCTTCCAAGCATTTTGGTATCGTTTCAAAACAATTTTTAAACACATACTCACCAGTTATTCAATCTCATCAGTTAATATTTCAATAACCATATTAACATACCATTGCCAAACAATTCATGTAACGGCCCGATTTTGGGCTTAGTCAGAACAATGATTTCGGAACCATAAATCTGAGGTCGGAGAAATTATTTTAATATTAATTTATGTGTTATAGCATAATTACATGAGTGCATGAAATTTTGGTGAATTAGTTTTAGCGATTACTTGCTTAATTTTGAAAAATGACTAAATCACATAAAAGGCAAAATTTGTGTTCTACTAGTTAAAAGTGTCATATAGCTAGAGAACCTTAAATTAGAGGTCCTTGGAGAGTAAATAGGCCTATATCAAGCTGATGGCCGGTCATAGAGACAAAGAAAATAAAAAAAAATCAAAATTTAGTGGTATTAGGTGCCTTAATATGTAATAAAATAAAACAAAAAAAAAAGGGTTGTCATCTTTTTCATAGTCTTGTCCATACCACCAAAAATATCATCCATTTTTAAGGGTTTTAGAAGCTCAAAATTTCAGCCACTCTTCACCCTTACAAGTAAGTGATTTTGACAGCCTTTCTTGATAATTTTTGTACTTTTGGGACCCTTGTAGCTTAATCTAGCTAATAGAGGGACTATTTTGGAATAAGGTTGAAAGTTTAGGATTTTCCCATGAAAGCATTTGTGTTGTTTGCTAAAATATTATGAAAGAAAACGAATCTTGGTTGATAAATAAATAACTTTTGTGAAAGGATTTTCATGAAAACACCTAGGTTGGACCTTTTTGAAAAAGTTGTAAAATAGTTAGTAATTGTGTGAAATAATTGAAATTGTAGGCTGCCATAAGTATAAAACAGCTAGGCTTGGTAAGTGGGAAAATTTGATGGAAATCAATTTACGAGCCTAGGGGTAAAATCATAATTTTGTGAAAATCTAGGGGCAAAATGGTTATTTTGCCAAAGTATGAGTTATGGAATGTATTGGTTAATGTGATGATTAAATTAGTGAATTTTATTATTGAAGAAAAATGGGATCCGGACCTAGACTGGGGGAAAACCAAGTTATTGGATTAAATCGAATTGGTCGGCCATATTTTGCACACCGACGTAAGTTATGTGAGCATGTTATTGCATGGTAAATTAGTTGTTAATTATTTACATGCAACATACTAAGCTTTATGCTTACTTCCTTTTGTTTTCATTTTTTTTTGTGCTACCTAATTAGCTTGTGGATCAACGGTCGTCGGAGGCATCGATCACACTATCAATAGAAGCACTTGGTATAACTAGTTTTATCACTTGAGTAATGGCATGTATAGGGGCTTAGTCTTTTTGTGTTTTGTGTCATTGTTAAATTTGGCCAAATGTGTTGGCTTGATATGAAACTAGTCATTTTGTATAAGGCAATGAATGATGGCTAATATTGAAATATTGATATATGCATATGAGAACGTCTTTCATGAATGTGTAATTTTGGTATGGTGAGACATGTGGTGTGTCAATGCATGAATGGATAAGTGCATGATTAGGTTGTTTAAGAATGTGATTAGTGTTGCTTGTGCATGAAACGCAATGGTGTAGCTGAATTGGTCATATGATTGTGTGCGAATTGGTTTTGCTTAGTGAGGTTTAGGTTGGTGCAAGTAAGGGTGGCAATAAGGCTTGGTAAATAGCCTTATATTGTCCACACGGGTAGACACACGGGCGTGTGTCTAGGCCGTGTGTAACACACAGTCCGTCTCATGGGCGTGTGGTCAGGCTGTGTGTCCCCCGCACCTTAAGTTGGCTAAGTCATAATGCCCAGTAGTAACCACACGGCTGAGACACAGCCGTGTGTCTCAACCGTGTGGAAGACACGGCCATAGGACATGGGCATGTGCCCAGGCCGTGTGAAGTTTGCACCTTGCGTGTGGAATTTGAAATCACCACACAGCCTAGCACACGGGCGTATGCCATAGCCGTGTAACCTTAGATTGTTGCTAACGTTAGAAACAGAATGTCAAGGTTTTTGTACACGGGCTGAGACATGGGTGTGTCATAGCTGTATAAAGGACACGGGCTATGGACACGGGCGTGTGTCAGGCAGTGTGAAAACCCCTGTAGATTCGATGTGAAAAATAAATCCACACAGGCAAGGGGCACGGGCGTGTCCCTATATACTTAGGCCGTGTGAGTTACACAGACCTTCAACATGGCCATGTTAAAAGATCACACCGGCATGTCACCCTTCCTCACGGGCGTGTCACCCTTCCACATGAGCGTGTGCCCTAAAGTACTCGATTTATTTTTGAAACATTTTTAAAGTGTGTTTTGGGTCTCGTAGGCTTGTATTAGGGACTTTAAGACAACTTTAAAAGTTTTAAATCTGAACAAACTTTTATGACCAGGAAATGTGTGTTTGTATGTGTTGAAGTAAGGTAATGCTCGTACCCTATTCCAGCGTCAAAGATGGGTAAAGGGTGTTACATTTAGTGTTATCAAAGTTATGGTTTAGTTGATTTTTGGACTAACCAGCTTATGTATGAGTCTAGTTATACATGCCATATATGTAATATGATAGTGTGACGACTCCTGACGATCTAAAATGTGTTTTCATCTAATAAATGGATCGCGACGGAGCAATGGTGGATGATGTGGAAAGTAATGCACCGGCTTCCGTAGAAGGGACCGCACCAGTCAAAAGTAGGCCCGTGACACTAAGTCATGGCAGAAGGGCTAGAGAAGCCTTCCTCCACATGATGAGTACTTGGTATTCAGGGTTTCTTCGTGCAAATCCGAACACTCCACCTCCCCTACCTCCTCCAATCCTTCAACCTGCCCCTTTAGCTCCCCAAGAAGTAGAAAGGTTAGAAGAGAGAAACCTCTGGTAGATAAAATTCAAAAGTAAAGTACCAAGGAATTTCGATCGAATATAGATGATGACTCAAAAAGAGCAGAGTTCTGGCTAAAAAATACCATTAGGGTATCTGATGAGTTGCCTTACACATCATAGGAGTGCATGAAGTGTGTAGTGTCACTCCTACGAGACTTGGTTTACCAATAGTGGAATACCCTCGTGTCGGTTGTACTAAGAGAGAGAGGATAACTTGGGAGTTCTTTCAGGAAGAATTTCGTAAAAAGTATATCAGTCAAAGATTTATAGACCAAAAAAGGAAAGAATTTCTTGAACTGAAGCAGGGCCGCATAACGGTGACGAAGTATGAGCGTAAGTTTGTGAGGCTTAGCAAATATGCGCAGGAGTGCGTATCTATAGGAGCCATCATGTGTAAGAGGTTTGAAGATTATTGGTTGGTATTCTAGAGTTAAGAGAATTTGTGGTGCTCATTGAAAGAGCGTGTAAGGCTAAAGAATTGGCCAAAGAGAAGATAAGAGCTGACATTAAGTCTCGTGACTTAAAGAAAAGATAGTTGGGGAAATCACATTAGTCCTCATCTAAGAGATCGAGATAGTTCACTACCCGATGGAGTGCTTCAGTGTGGTTCTCGAGCAGAAATAAGAATAAGTAGTACATGATGTCTAAAGCTCAAACCACTTCTATCGCGAGTGTTGGTAGTGCTCGACTGAACAGACCGAAGTGTTCACAGTGTGGTAGACGACATTTCGGTAAGTGCCGAGGAAATGATAGAGGTTGTTTTAAGTGTGGTTCGCTAGACCATTTCATTCAAAACTGTCCTGAGATGGATGAGAAAGACAAAAAGCAAGATGTGAGAGCGAGTAATGCTCTCTCGAGAGGTAGACTGCAAAAGAACTTGGAAGGCGGGGGCTAGCAGCAGAGGTGTGCCAAAAGATTTTGCCATGAGGTCCGAGGGTAGAGCACCTGCGAAGACTTATGCTATTCATGCCTGTAAAGAGGCTTCGTTTCCCGATGTGATTACGGGTACCTTTTCTATCTATGATATACCTGTTGTTGCTTTAATTGATCCGGGATCCACCCATTCTTATGTTTTCATAAAATTGGTACCTAGTATGAATATGCTAGTTAAGTCTACTGAATTTGTGGTAAAAGTGTCAAACCTGTTAGGCAAACATGTGTTACTTGACCAAGTGTGTAGAAATTGTCCCTTGACAATTAAAGGTCATTGTTTTCCGGCTAACCTTATGTTATTGCCGTTTGATGAATTTGACGTAATCCTCAGTATGAATTGGTTGACTGCACATGATGTCGTAGTAAATTATGGAAGGAAATTCATTGAACAGAAATGTGAAAATAGGGATGTTTTTCTGGTTGAATCAGGTGAACCAGATAGCGTGCCTATAGTGATATCATCTATGACTGCGGGGAAATGTATGAGAAAAGGGTACGAAGCTTATCTCACTTTTGTGTTGAATACTCAAATGTCTGAATTAAAGATTGAGTCAGTGCCAGTGGTAAGTGAGTACCCGGATGTGTTTCTGGAAGAGTTGCCTGGATTGCCTCTAACTAGGGAAGTTGAATTTGGTATCGAGTTAGTCCCTAGTATGGCACCTATCTCAATTGCCCTATATAGGATGGCTCCGACGGAGTTAAAGGAATTGAAAATGCAGTTACAAGAGTTAATAGACAAGGTTTTGCTAGACCAAGCTATTCCCCGTGGGGTGCTCTGGTACTATTTGTGAAAAAAAAAAGGATGGTTTGATGAGATTATGTATAGACTACCGACAGCTCAATAAGGTTATAGTTAAGAACATGTATCCTTTGCCGAGGATCGACGACTTGTTTGATCAATTGAAGGGAGCTACCATGTTTTCTAAGATAGACCTGAGGTCTGGTTATTATCAGCTGAGAGTCAAGGAGCAAGATGTGCCGAAAACTACATTTCAGACGAGGTATGGCCATTATGAGTTCCTTGTCATGTCCTTTGGCTTAACAAATGCCCCTGCGGTATTTATGGACTTAATGAACCGTATATTTTGACCGTATTTGGATAAGATCATCGTTGTTTTTATTGACGATATATTAATTTGTTCTAGTGATGAGAGTGAGCATGCAGAGCATTTGAGAACTGTCTTGCAAACTTTGAAAGATAAGCAGTTGTACGCCAAGTTTAGTAAAAGTAAATTTTGGCTTCGAGAGGTAGGATTCTTGGGACATATCATGTCAGGTGATGGAATTAGAGTTGACTGGAGTAAGATATCGGCTATCGTTGAGTGGAAACTACCGAGGAATGTGTCAGAGATTAGAAGCTTTTTGGGCATAACCGGTTACTACAGACGATTTGTTAAAGGATTCTCTATGATTGCTACTCCAATGACGAGGTTGTTGCAGAAAGATGTCAAGTTTGAATGGACAGAAAAGTGCTAACAGAGTTTTGAGAAACTAAAGGCCTTGTTAACCGAAGCCCGGTTTTAGTGCAACCAGAAATGGGAAAAGAATTTGTGGTGTATAGCAACACCTCCTTAAATGGGTTGGGATGCGTACTCATGCAAGAAGGCAAGATAATAGCATATGCCTCGAGATAGCTGAAGCCACATGAGAAAAACTATCCAACACACGATTTAGAGTTGGCCTCTATCATGTTCGCATTAAAGATATGGAGACATTATTTGTATGGCAAGAAATGTCTGGTATTCACCGACCATAAAAGCCCAAAGTACTTGATGACTTAAAGGGAATTGAACCCACGGCAACAGAGATGGCTTGAGCTAATAAAAGATTATGATTTGGTGATTGACTATCACCCAAGGAAGGCTAATGTAGTCGCTAACGCATTGAGTAGAAAGTCATTGTTTGCATTGAGAGCTATGAATACTCAGCTATCTGTGACTGATGATGGGTCAATTCTAGCAGAGTTAAGAGCTAGACCGATGTTTCTTCAAGAGATTTGTGAAGCCTAGAAAAATGATAAAGATTTGCAAGTCAAGATAACTTAGTACGAGACGGGTATTGAATCAAATTTTCGGATGGATTCTGACGGTTGCTTAATGTTTCGAGACAGAATTTGCGTACCGAAAGATGATGAGCTTATTCAGAAGATTTTTCAAGAGGCACATAGTGGTTGTCTGTCTATCTATCCGAGTAGTGTGAAAATGTATAATGACTTGAAGATAATGTATTAATGGTCGAGAATAAAAAGAGACATCTCAGAGTTTGTCTCTAAGTGTTTAATTTGTCAGCAAGTGAAAATCGAACACAAAGTACCTTCGAGTTTACTTCAACCCGTGATGGTTTCTGAGTGGAAATAGGACCGTAATATCATGGATTTTGTGTCTGGACTGCCGTTGACACCAAAGAAGAAAGATGCTATTGGGTTGTGGTTGATAGGCTAACTAAGTCGGCTTATTTTATACCAATGCGCACCGATATCCACTTGAGAAATTGGCCTATTTGTATATTTCTGAAATTGTGAAACTTCACGGGGTACCTTTATCAATTATTTCAGATAGAGTCCGAGATTTACATCACGATTTTGAAAAAAGTTGCAAGAAGTGTTGGGAACAAAACTGAATTTTAGCACTGTTTTCTATTCGCAAACCGACGGCTAGTCGGAGAGGGTAATTTAGATACTTGAAGACATAATGGGGTGTTGTGTTCTTGAGTTCCAAGGCAGTTGGAAAAAGTACTTACTGCTGGTAGAGTTTGCCTACAACAATAGTTATCAGTTGAGTTTGAAAATGGCGCCTTATGAAGCTTTGTATGGGCGTAAGTGCCGAAAGCCCTTGTATTGGACTGAACTTAGAGAGAATCAAATTCACGGGGTTGACTTAGTCAAAGAGACCGAAGAGAAAGTAAAAGTGATTCGTGACTGTTTGAAGGCCACTTCGGATAGATAGAAATCTTACACAGATTTGAAACGAAAAGAAATTAAGTTTCAAGTTGGTGATAAGGTGTTTTTGAAAGTATCTTGGTGGAAGAAAGTCCTCAGATTCGGTAGGAAAGGCAAGTTAAGTCCACAGTTTATTAGACCTTATGAGGTGACTGAGAGAATTAGACCGTTAGCATACCGATTAGCTTTACCGTTTGAGTTGGAAAAGATACACGATGTATTTCATGTGTCAATGTTGCGCCATTACTGATCTGACCTTCGCATGTGATTTCGCTAGTAGAGGTTGAGATTCAACCATATATGACCGATGGTGAAAAGCTTGTTAAGATTTTGGCTCGGGAGGTTAAACAATTGAGGAATAAGAGTATAGCACTTATGAATGTATTATGACATAGGCATGGGGTTGAAGAGGCCACATGGGAGCTCGAGGAGGCTATGAGAGACCAATACCCGAACCTTTTCACTGATAAGATTTTCGGGGACGAAAATCCCTAAGGGGGAGAATTGTAACAACCCGATTTTGGGCTTAGTCTGACTAGTGGTTTCGGAACCACAAATTTGAGGTTAGAGAAATTATTTTAATATTAATTTATGTGTTATATCATGATTATATGAGTGCATGAAAATTTTAGTAAATTAATTTTAGCGATTACTTGCTTAATTTTGAAAAAGGACTAAATCGCGTAAAAGGTAAAATTTGTGTTAAGTGTCATATAGCTAGAGAACCTTAAATTAGAGGTCATTGGTGAGTAAATAGGCCTATATCAAGCTGATGGCCGATCATAGAGACAAAGAAAATAAAAAAAAAGGTCAAAATTTAAGGGTATTAGGTAACTTAATATGTAATAAAATAAAACAAAAAGAAAGAGGTTGTCATCTTTTTCATCTTCTTATCCATACCACTGAAAATATCAACCATTTTAAGGGTTTTAGAAGCTAAAAATTTCAACCACGCTTCACCCTTGCAAGTAAGTAATTTTGATGGCTTTTCTTGATAATTTTTATACTTTCGGGACCCTTATAGCTTAATCTAGCTAATGGAGGGACTATTTTGCAATAAGGTTGAAAGTTTAGGGTTTTTCCATTAAAGCATTTGTGTTGTTTCCTAAAATATTATGAAATAAAACGAATCTTGGTTGATAAATAAACAACTTTTGTGAAAGGATTTTCATGAAAACACCTAGGTTGGACCTTTTTAAAGAAGTTGTAAAATAGTTAGTAATTGTGTGAAATAATTGAAATTGTAGGCTGCCATGAGTATAAAAAGAATTCGGCTAGGCTTGGATAGTGGGGAAATTTGATGAAAATCGATTTACAAGCCTAGGGGTAAAATTGTAATTTTGTGAAAGTTTAGGGGCAAAATGGTCATTTTTCCAAAGTATGAGTTATGGAATGTATTAGTTAATGTGATGATTAAATTAGTGAATTTTATCATTATAGATCAAGAAAAATGAAATCCGGACCTAAACCGATGGAAAACCAAGTTATTGGATTACATCGAATCGGTCGGCCATATTTTGCATACCGAGGTAAGTTGTGTGTAAATAATGCAACTATATTGTTATTTGGCATTGATTAATTGATATAGCATAAAATGTTTGAATGTGGATTATGAATATGCATGATGAGATTGATGTGGTAAAATCCGGGTGAACCTTGGGAATAGATTGGATATTCATGCCATGACGTTAGGGTGTTACGAGAGCCACTGTAAGACCATGTCTGGGACATGGCATCGGCCTCGACATGTGAGCCAGTGTAAGACCATATCTGGGACATGGCACCGACCTCGATGTATGAGAGTTAATGTAAGACCATGTTTGGGACACGACATCGACTTGATGCGTAAGCCAATGTAAAACCATGTCTTGGACATGGCATCGGCGTCTTACCCTATGTTTGAGGCTCATCGAATATCCTTTAATATTCCAAATGGTTCAACGGGAAGTTTATAGTTTATGTTAAAATGAGAGTAGTTATGACCATGTTGTGAGTGGTACAGGTATCTATATGAAATTCATGAGATGTGAGCTCAATTTATGTTGTGTGATTAGTAAGGGATGAAAAAGAGTAAGTTGTGCTTATAACCATTTACGTATTATGTGCAAATTATGATATGTTGTGAGCATGTTATTGCATGGTAAATTAGTTGTTAATTATCTACATGCAACTTACTAAGCTTTATGCTTACTTCCTTTTGTTTTCATTTTTTTATAGTGCCACCTAATTAGCTCGTGAATCAACAGACGTCGGAGGCATCAATCACACTATCAATAGAAGCACTTGGTATAGCTAGTTTTATCGTTTGAGTAATGACATGTATAGGGACTTAGTCTTTTTGTGTTTTGTGTCATTGTTAAATTTGGCCAAATGTGTTGGCTTGGTATGAAACCAGTCATTTTGTATAAGGCAATGAATGATGACTAATATTGAAATATTGATATATGCATATAAGGTCTTTCATGAATGTGCAATTTTGGTATGGTGAGACATGTGGTGTGTCAATGCATGAATGGATAAGTGTATGATTAGGTTGTTTAAGAATGTGATTAGTGTTGCTTGTGCATGAAATGCAATGGTGTGGCTGAATTGGTGATATGATGGTGTGGCTCTCGTACATCTGACTCACCGAGGTGCCAATGCTGCTCGAGGCTTTCACACATCCAACGCACCAAGGTGCCGAATGGCTCGAGGCTCCTGCACATCCGACGCACACAATCATATGGAATTTAAAATCACCAAGTCAGGTGAAGTCTGCACCTTGCATATGGAATTTAAAATCACCACACGGCCTAGCACACAGGTGTGTGCCATGGCCGTGTGACCTTAGATTGTTGCTGACGTTAGAAACAAAATGTCAAGGTTTTTGCACACGGGCTTGGACATGGACGTGTCATAGCCGTGTGAAGGACACGGGCTATGGATACGGGTGTGTGCCAGGCCGTGTGAAAACCCCTGTAGATTCGATGTGTGAAAAATAAATCCACACGAGCAAGGGGCACGGGTGTGTCCCTATATACTTAGGCCGAGTGAATTACACGAACCTTCAACATGGCCATGTTAAGAGATCACACGGGCGTGTTGCCCTTCCACATGGGCGTGTGCTCTATTTTCAATAGAAATTTCTAATGTTCATTAAAGTACTCGATTTATTTCTGAAACATTTTTAAAGTATGTTTTGGGTCTCGTAGGCTCGTATTAGGGACTTTAAGCTAAAGTTTAAAAGTTTTAAATTTGAACAAACTTTTATGACCCAGAAATGTTTGTTTGTATATGTTTAAAGAAGGTAACACCTCGTACCCTGTTGCGGCGTCAAACACGGGTAAGGGGTGTTACAATTCATGAAGTCAATCCATATATTTTCTTTTAACAGATAGCCTGATGAACTATAGTAACATAACTTGGATACTCGGTTAACTGCATCACACCAGAGAGCATCGAAATGCTAACCAAAGGCACCGTAGTGCAAACAAAGGCAACTAAGTGCAAACAGAGGCATCGAAGTGCAAATAGAGGCACCAAAGTGCAATCCTGTATAAACGTGCGTTCTAACCCTATTGGCATGTCAATCGTATCCTAATCGTTTACTACGTTCAAACGGACATTTAACAGATTTCATAACATTTATGACTCAGAGGAACTTCAAGAAATATTCCCATACACATGCCGCAATTCGATTATTTTCTTTCTAAAACATATAAATTAGAAATATTCATCACATTACAAGTAAGTCTTACTCACCTTACATTCAACTGTAAACAATTAACATCCTCAATTCAATATTAATAATTCAACCACAAATTAATTAACTAATTCATAAGTGCATATAACATGAACATATAAATATATATTCTATGAACTTACCTAATACAACCAGCAAACAAATTTGTTCGTAGGGACTATTCTGTAATTTTTTCTTTTTCTTGATTTTCCTCCGTACGATTCAGTCATTGATATATATAATAATTCATCTCATATTATTGGCTTTTAACACTTTAAACCATCTAAATTCATGAATATAATATCTTTCATTCATTTTACACAATTTCCCCAAAGTTTTGTATTTTATTCATTTTAGTTCTTAAAGTAGAAACTATTATATCTTTCAAAATCAAGCTTTGATTTTCAATCTCGTTACAAATTCATCACTGTACAACCTTCTAAAAACATAATTTTAAAAAAATTCAAGACAAATTTTACATTATTACAAAATTGGTCCTTATACACAAAACTAACAAAATTTATTTAACAATTTAGTCCTTATTCACAACTAAGCTCACAAACATACCATTAAACATCAAAGCTTCAATTTTCATCAATGACAATATTTTAAAACTTTAACAATTTTGAAAACAAAAATACGGGTTAATTGAACTAAATTACTATAATTCTAAAAATATAAAAAAAATCATAAAAATGGGTTAGAAATGGCTTAAATGCAAGGAACACAAGCTTCAACCGAAATCATGGTTGTTTTCCCCCTTTTACAAAGCTCAAACGGTGAAAATAAAGAAATAGGGTTGAAGATGACCTTTTTCTTTTATTTTAATATTATTTACCTAACTTTTAATTTAAAAAATTAACATTTTTTTAGGAGTTAAGCACTAATAGTATAAACTTTAGCACTATGATATATTTATTTAAAAAATTAACATTTACTATTTAAGCTACTTAATTAATAAAAATTAATAACTAATTTTGCAGTTTTTATGATTTAGTCATTTTTCTTCAAATAACTATCAAATCATCAACATTATCAAACCAAGCTTCAATCTACTAATACAACAATTCCGTAAAATATTTAATAAAAATATTTACGACCTCGGCTTGTGAAAACGAGGTCCTAATACCTCATTTTTCAAAATCACTAACTTTCGGTATGTACCACTTATACTTTAACTAACTGAACAATTAATAAAATCTATTAAATCATAATTCACTATTATAATATATTTAAATCATAAATATTAATTAAATATATCTACAGACTCACTCGTCGTAATTGTGGTCCCAAATCCACTATTTTCGACACTACTAAAAAACGGTCTATTACATTAAGGATGCTATTTTGGTGGAGGTAGAGAAAAAGAATAAGTTCATTATACTGAAAAGCCCTCAAACTTACGTATGGGATTTATAAAGCATTCTCTTCTGGTATCATGAAACTTGAACCGAGAACTGCATAATCACTGTCACTAGGGGTCCGAGTTATACTTCAACCTGTGAAGGCATAACCACTATCAACTGGGAGCCCTAGTTATATTTCAACATGTGACCATATAACCATCGTGAACTAAGAGTTTGAGTTGCAACGCGATGGGATTCTAAGGTAATGGTTCCATCCCCACATGACAGATGAAATATATGGGTCTTCGAGCACCATTGCATTACTGTGAACTCAAAGATACCTTAAAATTATCAAAATGTCTACCTCAAACATAAACAAAAATAAATCTTTCTCCTAAAATCTTTATCTACAAACACAAACACCCAATACCAAAAAAAAAAAAAGAAAACACATCCTATATGAAACGTTTTCTGCTAAGGTGTTAGCCAAGGGGCTGAAAACGCATCCTAATTCCTACTGAATGTGTTTTTTATTTCTCTCTCCAAAATCGACTTATTTCTTTAAATATTAAAAAAGTCGAACTAAAACCCTAATTATTTTTAAAGATTATTTTCCACTTCATATAAAAAATGGTACCAAATGCTTAAACAACTTCATTTTTAATTATTTCATAATTAAACTAGTATTTCAGGGTAGACTTAAATATAATATAAATAAACATAGATTGAAAAGTTATAATATAATGTATAAAAAAAATAAAATATGAAATCCCAAAAATATATGAACCGCCGAAATTGAAGTGGAGGGAAGAAGTGATTGCCACTTTAGAGGTCAAACTCAGAAAATCAATAACGACGCGGCGGCGCGCAGCCCGGTCATTTCACTAACTCACCCTTCTCCACGCGTTCTTATGTCATTGGATATATGTTTCCATATTCAACCAAAAAAAAAAAAGAGAAGATTTTCAATTCCCAAAATTTCCTACAAATATATTTTTACCTTATTATATCACGCCGAATTTCCCAGAAAAAAAAAAACAATTTAAAGATTTAAGAGTCGTAGTGGTGCAAAATGGATTTAATAGAAGATTGGGATTTTCTGGATTATAGTTTCATCGATGAAAATACATCTCCAGATATGCTTTTGCCCAATTACAGGTTTTTTCCCCTAAAGAATTTTGATTTAATCTAGGTTTTGTTTTTCTCAGTAGCTTGTTATAATTCAGTATTTTTTTCCCCTTGAGATTTGAATTTGGATTACAATTATTGTTCCAGTAGCGGCAGGGAAATTGTTGTGCATCAAGAAAAGGAATTCGTCGATAGAGATTGCTCGCGCAAGAGGTATTGTCTCAATCCATATTTCAATGTTTCTCTAATTTCTTAGCGGTTTATGGGTATTTAATTGTCGAATAATATAAAGTAGGTTTTTTGTTCGGACCCATGACGCTTAGTTCTTAGAACAAAAAACAATCCTTTTTTTTTTTGCTTCATGTTTACTTGTTATTGAATTTGACATCAATTGCAATAAAAAATTCGTGTTGTTTTTTTTTTTTTTTTTAAGTTTTCATATTAGTTTTGTCTGATTTATTATTAAAATCTTAATTTGAAAGACTGATATTAGAAATTGATGGCATTTATAGGGGACGCAGTGGATCATGCAGCAGGCCTGGGACTAAAGCTTGCCGTGAGAAATTAAGACGGGAGAAATTGAATGAAAGGTATGTATTTTTTTTTTTTTTTGGGTAAAAGTACCATAAAGGCCCTCTACTAAAAAAAAGCAAATTAGTCCCCGCACATTAGATCAAATAGTAAATTAGTCCTTAATGTTAAAATATCTATTTATTTGTATTGTTAAAAATGACTCTCCTTGATGGAATAACTAGACAGGGACGTGCTACGTTTACGTCATGCTAACGTAAAGAGATAAATTTTTAACTATAGAAATGGATGAAATTTTTAACAGGACGGGTTTGCTCTCTGATCTAACGGATAATGAGTGACTAATTTGCTTATTTTTTGAGTAGATGGGGCAAAATGCAATCTGATTCCTACTTCAGGGGCTTTTATGGTACTTTCACTATCTTCTTCCATTAGTTTCTTCATGAAATTGTTCGAACCTTTTATATTTTCTTTCTAATTTTTGAAGCAAAGGTATTGTTTTTGGTTAATATTGCATTTTTTTCTTTTCTTTTCTGGTATTCATATTGGTGATAACATTTTATCAAAGGTACACTTTTAACAGCACATTAATCAGGCTGTGAATGTCAAAGAATCAGATTTTGTTATTCTCTTGTAGGTTCCTGGATCTAAGCTCTATTTTGGAACCTGGGAGACCTGCCAGGACTGACAAATCCGCAATACTGGATGATGCAATCAGAGTTCTGACCCAACTAAGAACTGACGCTCAGGAGCTCAAAGAAACAAATGAAAAGCTATTGGAGGAAATTAAAAGTTTAAAGGTTAGTTTTCTTTCACTTTAGGTAAAACTAGATATTCATATCATGTTTGTTCTATAATTTGCTCAAATCTTCAGTAAACTGCTAGTCTTTTAACTCATTGATTTGTTAAGCAGCATTCTTTGGCCTCTGAACCATGTAAGGTGTATGTTGCTGACTTTAATTTTGGTTTATCAGTATCGTTTGGATCAGTTTACCGTGTTGAGATACATAGACGAAAATTGATAAGTTAATTGTTGTGCTCATTTTTTATACAATTTGGTGTAGCTGACATCCTGTTCAGTGCCATGTCTTGATTAATGCAAATTTTAATCATTTACATTTGTATGCAAATAATAAATGGAAATATCGTAGACTTGTCTAGCTTAAAACAAGTTGGTCTTTAACTGAATTTGCGACAGAACGAAATCTTTGAAAAGTTGAGCTTGGAAAGCAGGCATACTAAAGTTCCAGACCTTTAAAATTGCCTGAGATATATAGATACTGATTTTGTTGATGAATGGTTTCTGTTGTTTCCGATTGCATCGTATATTATACTGTCTTCATTTTCTTTCCCATTTTTCTTTGTTAACTTCCCACTACAAAAGGCTGAGAAGAATGAAATTCGTGAGGAGAAGCTTGTACTGAAGGCAAATAAAGAAAGGATAGAGCAACAGCTGAAAACATTGAACGTTTCACCAGCTGGATATCTTTCTGCTCACCCAGCAGGGTATCATGCCGCGGCAAACAAGATGGCAGTTTTTCCTGGTTATGGTTTGGTCCCAATGTGGCAATATTTACCTCCATCAGCACGGGATACGTCTCAAGATCATGAGCTTAGGCCCCCTGCAGCGTAATGCTTTTTTCTTCATTTTGAATTCGAGTATCCTCGCATGGTTTTGGCCTTGGCTGATCTGTAGATATGCTATTGAAAGATTGATTATCCCATTTTAAATTCAGCCATTGGTTCTATTCACTGCTATTACTGCAATCTAACAATTGAAGCTTTTGCTTCAGATTGTTAATCTGAAATTTCTTATTTGGACAGTGTTTTCAGAGTTGCAGCTTCCAATGAATTCAATGTTAATCCTACTTGTTATAGACTCAGTCAACTTGTGATAGTTTCTAGTCTGTGGCTTTGAATTCTTTAATGTGACTTTGTTTTGGAGTTTGATCCTGCTAGACCAACTTACAGCTTGCTCCTCTAATTGGGTTACTTTTTCGTTACTTGCTCACTAACTTTTGTTATCAAATCATCCAACTATCAAAAGTTAGATTATAATCATTTTCGTTATCAGATTGTTACTTTTTGATCAATCATCTGCTGACTTCTGTTCTCTATTAATGAAATAGTATGGAATTATATTTAAAACATTAGTTTGGTATTTAAAAAAAAATTAATGGTAATTTTTTTAAAAAAAATTGAAAAAGGTAAAAATATCATAAAATTTCAAAGAAAACAAAATCTAAGAATTCATAAGTTATTTTATATAAAAAATTATGAAAATATTTTTAAATTTATAATTATTTGAAACAAATTGAAAAATTCATAAAATTCATATTTTTTATTCTAAATTTTGATTGAACTTAAATTTATACTTTCAAATGATTCGAAAGGAAAAAAAATTGTTAACTCTCCTTGAGCTCACTAAACAATGTGGACATAATATATATTTGTAACTTTTGTGTCATTATCATGATTAAGTTATTTTGTAATTATATTTTACTTTAAAAATAATAATTTAAACTTGACCAAATTAAATCTATATTTTCAAAGTTATGCTTGAATTCTTTTTATATTTATTATTATTTTATTTAAAAATAATAATATAAATTTTTATGAACATAATACAAACATCTTAACACGCGAAGATTAATAACTTATAAAATAAAGTTAAAAAATATATTAAACTAAAATAAATATTAATATAAAAAAGTACGGATTTGGAAAAATTCATAATGATTTTTGTTTTTATTTTCATCATATTACACAATCAATATTTTAAAAATAATTATAATAAAATTTTCTACCTAAAATAGATAATGAAAGGAATTTACTGTAGTAAAAATTTCTTTTTTACATAGAATAGAGTTATATCATGTAAAGAAGTCGAAATATGATTTTTCTTGATGATTAAAAAATGATGATAATATTATTTTTTAACATAAAATAGATAAAGGGAAGAAGTCTAAGTAGTGATAATATTTTTGTTAGTAAAAACTTTTTATTGATTTTATTACTTTCAAAAATTTTCTGGTAAATTTTTAGTATTTTGTGATGAAACTTCAAATAAAAATCTAATGTTGAGTTAATGTGATCTAATATTATCTAATTAATTCATGCAATAATAAAACTTTTAAACCATGATAATTTCCTTGATTTTTTTTATTTATCATATAACACTTTTAAAATAATTATAATACAATTTTTTACATAAAATATATAACGAGGAGAAGTCTAGGTAGTGATAATATTTTTCTTTATTTTATTACTTTTAAAATTTTACTCGTAAATTTTTTATTATTTTGTGATGAAACTTCTAATAAAAACCTAATGTTCAGTTAATGTCATCTAATATTGTTTAATTAATTCATATAATAATAAAACTTTTGACTTTCATGATATTACTCATTCGACATTTTAAAAATAATTATAATACAATTTTTTACATAAAACATATAATGAAAAGAAGTTACTACAGTAAAATTTTCTTTTACATAAAATAAAATTATATCATGTAAAGAAGTCTAAATATACTTTTTCAAATATTTACTCAACATTTACTTACCCAGATGAACTAATACTTTTTGTTTATCAAACTTTACCTGTATTCTTACCCTTCAAAATTCTTTTTCAACAGAATTTTATACATATCATCATAGCCTTTATTTCCTCTTTACTATGCTCGTATACTTACTTATTTTTATAGATACCATCATTCTTTATATATTTTATATACTTCTTTTTGAATAGTATACATAAGAGATGTTAGGATAAAAACTCACTTGATACTCACCTACTGCATTTCTAAGCTCCAGACTTAGATATCCTTCTCGAACCAGTAGCAACATTCGAAGATAGAATAACCACTCATTAGCTAAGAACGATAGCTTCCAACTTAACGAGGAAGAGATACAATTAGACTTAAGAAAAAGAATCAGAAAGTAGCATTGAAGGAAGAAGAAGAGCCCTCTTCAGAACCCTTCTCACAAATATATATGATCCATCCTACTTACTGGAACTTAACAAGTGTTACAACTTTAGAACTTGACCTTAATAGCCTACAGTTTTCCAGAAAAATATAAATGAGAATCATGTATTATAGATATCAGACTAGTCTATCTAGTTGGTTCCTAACTAGATTACTTTACTACCTAATTAGTACTGTACTTCAGACAAACACAGTGTACTATATCTTTGGTGTTAACCCATACCATAATTAACTTTTCACTTAACCAAATATTTCTCTTTAAATAGTAGAATAATTTAAAATAAATATATTCACTTACTCACACAGTGGTTACTATATGCCCACACTTATGCGCCAAAAGAAACATATGGGCAGATTACACTTCGCGATATACATTATTTTGCCACCATACGCCAAAATCTTAGATCCGTCGGACTTAAAGTGTGACAATGACTGTACAGACTCAATATTTGATCAGTCACCTGATCAACCAAGACATGATTAGTCAAGACATTGGGACAACCTGGATATTCTATTGGCTTATTTGACTTGGAATTTTTTCTTGTGATGTTTCCATAACCAAATAGACTTTTAGGATGTGATTTAAGGATGGAATTTATAGTGCATCACAGTCACGCTCGAATTTGAAGTTTTAAAGATGTTGAGATCGACTTAGTTTTGTGGATAAGGCTTGTGCTTACCTTTTATCCTTATTTTAGCAAATTTATGGGCTGATTTTAAGGAGATCAATCTTACTTTATCTTGTGATAAGATTGAAGGCTATTTATCCTAATTATTATATTAAAGAAGAAGAGTTTATCTTGAACTATGTTGATCAAATATGCTGCCATATTAAGCCTATAAATAGGCATCTAATAATGCAAGGAAGATGCATATTTTAAAGGGAGTGTTGTGTTGATTTGATTAAGTTATCTTAGTTATTTTCCCTTGTATTTACGCACTCTATTGGTGGGCATTCTTTCTGAGAGATTGAGCCTTTGTATGGGTGAGTGGTTGTAACAAATTGAGACTAGCTATTAGGGCTATAATTATTTTTTTGTGTAATGGTAGAATGAGTTTTAGTTAATAGGTGGTTGGCTCCAATGAAATCATTTACTAAGTGAGGCTTTGTAGACAGTGGCAGAGCCAAGGGGGCTAGCAAGGGCCTGGACCCCTATAAAATAGAAAATTTTTTATTTAGACCCTTTATAATTTATAGAATATTAAATTAGTAATAATAAATTTTACACTTTGGCCTCCCAAAAAATAATAAAAAATTAATCTAATCCTTTGAAAATTATAAAGATATGGACTATTAAAATGGTGAAATTGTATTTTTACAATTATAAAAATATACAATTTAATTCCGACAGCTCAAAAAAAATTTCTAGCTCATCCTCTGAGAGTAAGATTATTTCTGAACTGCTTTAAAAAATAATTGTGTGCAAAGTCTTTCTTTACTTTCTTACTTTTTCATTTATATTTTAGTATCTGTTTAATATTGTGACTGAATACATATCAAATTAAATTTATATCAAATTTACTAGGTTTTTTTCAAAAATGGATCAACATTATGAACTAATCGCTGAGTTATTGGAAAGCAGCAACTAGAGGGACGATTGCCACTATTTGATTGAAGATGAAGCAATTAATGGAAAGACAAAAAGAAATAATAACAATTAAAGAAAAAAAAGAAAGAAAGAAAGAAAGAAAGAAAGAAATATTGCAACAGTAGCAAACGGTGGTAAAGAAGGAATGGCAACAATTAAATGAACTTAAAAGCTGGTGGTAAGTTTTGAAACAATTAAAAACCAAAAACCAAAAGAAGCCGAATTTTTTAAAGGGAATTCTACAACTCAACATGAATTGATTCTAAAAAGAAGTTCAGAGTAATCGGCTTTTGGGCCTTTGGGCAAATAACAGCATAAAACCTCTCCATTCTTTTCTTGTTCAAATTAATCCCTAAACTGTTAAAACTTCTAATTATCCTATTCTTTTGAATAAATCCTTAGCTCAAATTAATACCCAACAATATCTAAAAATCCAATAAAAACTATTAACACCAAAAATAATTTCTAACTCCAAAATCAGAACTCTAATTATTTCAAAAAATACTTCTAACTAAAATCCTAACTTAATAATAATAATAATAATAATAATAATAATAATAATAATAATAAACCAAACAAGCCACATTCTCTTTTAAAGAAAAATAAACAAAAATGATTAATTTCAAGATTAGTCCCTCATTAGTAGATGAAAATTCAATTTAATCCTTAAAAGAAAATCGAACTTCAATTTAATCTTGAAATTTAAACTAAAAATTCAAATAATACCATGACTCAAAAATATTAAAAATCTAAATTTTATTCTTCCATCAAAATTTTCTAAGACAGTTTATTATAAAAAAATTTACCAAACTTATCTCGAATAGAAATGAAATTCGAAACATAAATTTTAAAGGGTTGCAGGTTAACTCAATAGAATATCTTAGTCAATATTCTAATTGGTATTTATAATTGATAGAAACTCCAATTCTGGTTGGGATCCAACACTTAAAATAAAAGATTAGTGTTCGAGGGTTAATTGTTACGCAAAAGATTTTTTTGAATTATTATTATATTTTTTAAAAAATATTTATGTATATTTATATATTTTTTTGAATTTTTTAGAATTAGATCAAATTGAGATTATTTGTAAGTTTGAGGGGAATCTTCAATCATGTTCCTTTCGAATTGCAGCGTATTTTGGATCATTTGGATGGTGGTCGTCTTTATCTCAAAATTATTTGCGTTGTTTGTCAATTGGTCTATGCTTCCTCGTATCATGTCTAGTGTAGGTAAGGCATATTCGCGCAACGTTCTCTGAACCATTGGGGCTTCTTCTCTATTTTGTCCTTGTTGTTCTCCTGGCTCTTCGAATAACGAATTTTCCAGGGGTAAGTTTATAACTGTGGGTGGATCGTTGTTTATTACTTAACGGTTGCGCCTGGTTAGTTGCTCTGGATATGGGTAAGGTTCAATTGGAGTGTTGGAGCTTCAGATTGTAAACGACCTGAAAAGAAATTAAAAATACAAATAACAATAAATAAACAAGAATTAAAATTGTATCTATAGGTCCTAACGTTCTTACTTATCTTATTAATTGTAAAATTTTGTTTTCAAAATTTATTGTTGAAACCTCCCTAGCAACGACGCCAACAACTTGACCGCCTATAAACGAACTGTCGTTTATAGAATAAATATAACACCAAAAATATAAGAATTGATCACGGCGGTATCTGCAAGTGCATGGATCAAATTGTAATATAGATGTACAAAAAATACCAAAAGTATTCTGATGATTATATCCAAGGGAGGATGGAATAAACAATGAAAATGCTTTTTACAATAATAAGTCTAAATAGTACTAATTAATTTCTATATTACGATAAATCATAAAATAGATTGATAGATAAAAATAAATAAACAATGGAAAGAAATAAATAAAGAACAATAAATGTAACACCCCAAACCCGACCCAGACGTTATGGCCGAATCTAGTGTATCACATTGAAGTGTTTTATCGAAAACCTTGTTTTCATTGAAAAACCCTTCTAAAGAAATTTCAAGTAAAAACCCAATTTGTATTTTCTTTTATAACAAAGCATATTCAAAAGCCATTTTTATTTTATTTCATGTTAAAAGTTACTTTGGAAAATTTTCTTTAACTACGGAAGCTTAATTTAAAAAAAAAAAAAAACAACAAGTGGTTTCAGAAAAAAAACTTAAAATGTGTTTAAAACGAATAAATCCATGTTCTAGACTCAAAGCAACATAATGAATAATAACAACCAGAGAAAAGGCCTTATTACAATCCGGACTGAAATAATTAAAATACTAGAAATTCATAAGAAGAACATGTCTAAATCGTCTTGCTAGTTGGCCACATCTGAGTCCCTCCATCCGTCCAACCGCCTACTAAGGTTCAAGTGAGAAAAATAAAAGAGGGAGTGAGTTTCAAAACTCAGTGTGTACGACCCTCGTCAAACAAATAACATGCAACACAAGTCATTTTGGGCTTGAGCCCAATACAATAACAACATTTAGAGCAATCATGTATGCAATAATGCTATTATGCAATTATGCAATTCCCACCCCATCCAACCGATACACAACATCGCCATCCAACCGAATCACATTCTGTGGGGATGACTATATCGACCCACCCATCCGATACACATCAAGGGTAGCGCCGGTTGCAGTACTACCAAACGTTGCAGCAAAGCTGCTGATCATATATTGGGCTTAAAAGCCTTCGTTGGATCCACGGTCGTCAAGCGACTATGCGATCCTCATATAGCACTTCCTCTAACATAATTCCCACCCACGTGCAACATCATAACACATGAGTGCAACATATAACATATAGTCATACTTATAACACACAAAGGTAATTCAGTAATTCTACCCTACAGGGGTATTCCAGTAATTCTACCCTACAGGGGTATTCCATTAATTCTACCCTACAGGGGTATTTCAGTAATTTACTAACGTATGGGTCTTAATTACGAACTTTGGCCCGTCAACAAGTCCTCATTGGCTAGAGTGAACAGACACTATGCACCAGGTAGGATTCTAGAGAAGAGGAGGTGGGTCATTAAGACCGCTTAAGCACCAAGCTCTCCCTAGATCTAATCTTGACATGCATATGCCCATTGCCACACTCTAACCTTACGACTTGTCCACAGACGTGCTTGATAAATTAATTAAGTTTTATGCGCTTGAGAATTCATGGAAACTATGCCTAAAAGTCCATTATAAAACCCTAGCAAGTCTACATACTTTCATTCATTCATATAGCCCATCGGGCCCAATCACATTTATATGGCCCTTTAGGCCCAATCACAATCATACTGCCTATCAGGCCCAATCCATTCCAAACAATTCAACAAACTTTATCAACTCATCACTTATTATCAATATATTAATTTTTGCTAACTTGGACCCACAAGCCCGTCGGCCCATTTGGCTTATTCTAGCTTGATTAGCCAAAACGTGACCCAAGCCCATGAGATTGCTCATGGGGCCTCTGCTATCATATCGGTTACCCTCATATGAGTGTTCGCATACTCACGAGACTACCGTAGCCAAACTTTTAGCTTTTTGACATTTCGGCATTTTAGGATTTGCCGATCTATTGTGTGTGAAGTGTATGTACACACCTGGTATCGAAACGTGTTACGATCTCCTTAGCCCTGAACCTACAATCGATATCACCCTTCAATTAATCGCATGCTTAATACATATCTTTACCAAAAACGAAACTTCACCTTTTACCTTACCTTGCGCGACAAGTTATAACAACCCCTTCTTTAATCACTAACCATGATCAACTCCTAGATCTACACCAATCTTAACTATTAAAACCAAAATAACAAGTGACTTGTATCCAACACAAGTCCCCCTTCCTTTAACTATGACAATTCGGTCAACTAATATCAAGAACACTTACCCAAGAAGCAATCGGCCCAAAAGAGGAGTAATGCGGCACAGAGAAGGTTCGGCCAACAAAGTATTCGGCTTAGAAAAGGTGAACTAGGAGCAAGAAAGAGGAGTTTAATGAAAAAGGAAGGGAAAAAATCGGCACAAACTTAAAGGGAAAGAACAAGTGTTTTTTGGCTTCTGGGTACTTAGAGAGAAAAGTAGTTTTCAAAAAAATAAGAAGAAAGAATTTGGCATTAGCCTAGAACCCCAAAATTGGCACCTATATATTTACTAGCCGAAATTGCCTTCCCTTAATTGCCAATTTGGCTCCACCACTTCTTCTATCCCCATCTCCTAACTTTTCTCCACGTAAGCTCCTCAATCCTTTCCAAAAATTTCTCTTCTCATCACTTCTCTTAGAGTCCAGTTCCACGCCACTACCAACCATCTAGAAAGGAAAAATAAAATTCCTAAAAATACAAAGCCAGCACTCAAACCTAGGATCCCCTTGCTTACCACTAACGCCACCTTCCTACACCCTAAGTGTCGTCACTTATCCATTACACCACAACCCTGCTTGTGTCCTATTTTATCTCCATTTATTTAAAAGCCAAGCTACTTGCCATCAAGGTTCCTTTAATTATTAAATTAAAATTCCTTCACCTCAAAGTTCGAACCCAGAACTTCTCCAACACCCCTAGACACTCAAAATTTATTAAACCCTTAAAGCCAACATGTCATTTGTCATTTTCTTGCTTACCAAAAAAAATTTATGAGACCCAAAGCCCAAAGCCCAATTCATCTAGGCCCAAAATTCGGGGCGTTACAATAAACAAACGAAATAGATTGATAAACCAATCAGGAAGATCAACTCGCTTCAGGGTTTGTAACTAACTTTGAATTAGGGGTCTAGAATGGATTAGTCATTGATTAGGTAATCGAATGCAAATGAAAATATAGAATGGGGACGGGGTAGCAAATCTCTTGATTGGAATAAAGAAATAAAATGAATACAAAGGAAAATATAAACTAAATAATTTAATTAAATAAATACATTCTTGAATCAAAACTAATTCAAGAGGAAAACAAGAAAGTATTTAAAAAGCCGAAAAGAAAATAAACTAAAACTAATTCTAAACTACAAAGGTTTTTTAAGGTGTCTAGGACGACTTGATTAAATTCAACCCCTAATGTCTTATTTATAGAGGTGTTGGCAACCCAAATTAGTTCTTCGACACGTCCTAGGTCTTCGGATAAGTTTGATAGCACAGACGAAAATAACCCTGAAATAATTTGGCAACACGTCAGCCTTGTGTCGCACCATACCCATTGCGTGCTGCGAAACAAAACCCAATTACTGTATTGTCTCATGCATTTTGTGCTTTGATGTCCTGGGAAGCTTGCACATCACTTGACCTTTACTTCCACGTCAATTGGTCCTTTATATTACCATCATACACACTCAATTGAACCAATTAGCACAACCTAAGGCCCGTGTCAGCCTATTGGGTCACAAAACTTACAAAATGTGCTAGAACCACTTATTTTTACTAACTTTTAATCATAATGGCTAATTACAGAAAACATAAATTAAAATTCTAAATTGCTTAGAAAACAAACTCCTTAAATGCAGAATTGACCCGAATTGACTACTACATTTGGCGGCAAGTCAATCCTCTATTTGCGACCATCTCTGAAAGTAACTTTCTAGACATTACATTCATGTAGATACTTCATAAAATCTTTGTTTTTCGGTCATCTACTTTGAACACTCGCGGCTTAAATACCAAACTTCTTTTATGGCTATCTTCAAAGATGTACGAACAACAAGTAGACTCTTTTCACATTCTTTAACCCATATCCACCTTGAATGTTGTTTTCTTGTCTCAACTTTTGTTCGAACAATGCTAACAACAAGATTAAACTTCTTGAAACATTCTAGTAGCTTGTAATAGTATTGTCTTATGTGACCCTCTTTTTTGCAAAGTGGCATAAAAAAAATTCGTCTTCTTATAACATGTATTTATCATAGTAGAAGCACCCATGTTAACTTTAAAGGAAGTAAAGGAAAAATCAATAATCATACCATTTTTGAATACTGAGACCACATCGACTAGGTTTAAGTCTCCGTGTCGATAGAATCTCTTCTTCTTTATCACTCTGCCCTTCGAATTTTTTAAGAGTCAACTTTTTTTTATCAAGTTCTTTGTTGACTCTGTCAATAATTTGATCCTTGTTAAGGATTTCCATTTTAAAGGCTTCCTCCTTGCTCTTACATACATCTTCACAAATATATTCGTTGATTTCACACATCAGTTGTAACAATCCGATTTTAACCCTATTCAGAACGGTGGTTTCGGGACCACAAATCTGAGTTAGAAAAATATTTTAAAATTATTTTCTGTGTTTATTATGTGTGAATTTATATCCGTGAAATTTTCATGATTTAATTTTTTCGTTTGTGTGCCCGATTAAATAAAAAGACTTAATTGCATAAAATAAAAAATTGGGTGGTTAAATGTGAAAGTGCTTATTTGAATTTGTCTTATTAATATGAAGTATTTATAAGGTAATTTGGCCATTTCTAAATTTAGTGGACGGCAAAGGACATTTGTATGTGATAATATAATAAATTTAGTTAAGGTTAATATAGTCAATTGATTAAATAAGTTATATAACATAATTATATTATAAACAAAACCATTTTTAAGTGTTATATTCTTGGTGTTCTTACCGAAACAAGAGAAGAGAAAAAGAAAAACTTAGTTTGGCACTTTGAAGCTCAATCCATGTATGTGTTTAGCTCGGTTTTTGAAAATTTTTACGTTTTTGAAATTGTTACTTTGAATACTACTCAACCCATGTCCTAATTTCTGATTTTGATGAAGAATTCATGAATTTCCATTATTGATATTTTAGTAAATTTTGTGTTTGATGTTGATAAATTAAAGATATGTGTTAGATTATTAGGTTTATATTGGAAATTTTCATGAAAATTAAGTAAATAGGGCTTAATTGCAAAAATAGTAAAAAGAGGGACTAGATTGCGAATTAAATTAAATGTGAGGACTTGTAGGGGCTTAAGGAGTATTCGGCCCTAGCTTATTGTAAATAAATCATATTTATTTTGTGTTTTGTGAATTTTGAATTAAATTGTTAAATGTGTAAAATGTATTGGGCAATAGTGCAATTTGCCCATTTATGTATTTTTGAGTAAATTAGAATGAATATTTGATGAAATAAATTTAATTTATATCAATTTAGATCAAGAAAAGAGAAAATCGAATTCAGATCGGGGAAAAGCCAAAATAGTCGAATAGTCGATTGATACAGTTCGTTGATATCCGAGGTAAGTCTTTAAGTAATTAAATACCATTTATTTTGAATATGGAATAGTTTACTTTGATAATTTGAATTTTATGATTGTTTAGCTTAGAAGCCGAATGCCATGTTTGTGGAAATTAGAATATTGAAACCTATTTGGACTAAGTTGTGATATTGTAAGGTTTATATGAATAGTGTGAGATATTTGAATTTCTTATGGGTGATGTGATTAAGATTCGATTATGTATCGTTAATAATCAGGCTCTATGCCTAGCAGGCTCAATGCCGGTGTATAGAAATCAGGCTCTATGCCTAGCAGGCTCAATGCCGGTGTATAGAAATCAGGCTTTATGCCTAGCAGGCTAATTGACGGTGAAAAATATCAGACTCTGAGTCTAGTAGGCCTTGTACTGGTGAATAATTCACGCTTATGTCTAGCAGGGTTATTACTGGTGATTTATATCAAGCCTATGTGTATAAGACTTTATATTGATGTGGAAAGTGGAACAAGTAAGTTAATCTAAATTATTTCTATATTGGCCACATAGGTAAGTATATCTGAAGTTATATGATCTTGCGTATTCAATTATATGTGAACTTATATGGAACTTGTATATTTAGTTACAGGTGAGGCAATATAGAATTTATATATGTATTCGGCCATATGAAGTAATATAGTGAACTTTGTGAAATTGGCCAAATAGGTAAGTCTTGGTGATTGGATATAATAGATTATATATATATTCGATTATATAGGTAAGAATTTAGGTGATGTTATAATTGATCTTAAGTATTCGACCAAGTTAACTTATTTGAGTTTAAGTATATCTTTAAAGGTACAATTCGGTTTGTATGAAATAGTTTGATTATTTATTTGAATTATTTAAGTTGCTTAAAGCTTACTAAGCTAAAATAGCTTACTTGTGCATATGTTTCTATAATTGTTTTATAGATTTTGGAGGTGGTTTCGGGCTCGGGGATCGTCGGTGAAGTTATCCACACTATCGTCTACTTTCGGTACTATTAAAAAATTTTAAGTCAAACTTATGGCATGTATAGGCTTAAATAATTTTGTTCAATGTTGGATTATGTATGTATGTCTTGCCATGCGAAAATGGCAATCTTGAATTATTAAATGTGTTAATTCAAATATTACTTTTGTGTATGCTATATGTGATAAATTTGATATGAGTTTCCATGGTGGTTGATATAATTTGATTCAAGTGAATTATGCAAGGTTGATGAATAGGTATTATGTGATGGTTAATGTTATGATCATTTAGATGTGTTTTAAACTTATTCTTGAGACAAATTTAACTGTGGTTATATTTGTGATGTTGGTTTAATAAATGGCATTGGTTAAATTAAGGCAAAATGACTGGTTAGCTATGAAATTAGTTAAATAGAACAGGTGTGTTTAATGATATACTTAACGTAATGTATAGTCTTAATATTTGGTTAGTATTGAGATAAAAGTGGGTTCTATGCTTTGATTTTGATATGTGTATTTATCTTGTATGCCGTGTATGTGTCTATAAATTTGACATTGAATTAGGTATAATATGGTTCTATTTATTATGACTTAAAAATGGTGATTGGTATAATAGAAGTGGTACCAATTATGGTTAGATATAGATTTTTCTTTTGGATATGTACTTGCAGTATAAGCAACTATGTTATATGTGACCATAATATAAAGTTGCTAAGTTATATATATATGTTTGTTTAATTCATTATGCATATGGTTTTGTAGTTAGAAAATAGATAAGTTGTGCAAAGCATGTTTATTTATATGGACTAATAACAATGTCGCATAACGTGAGTTGCTTTTAAGTGAGTGATATAGCTTATTTAATTATTCTTGTGGAATGCCATGAATGTTTATTTAAGTTAAGTTAAAAAAGTAATGCCTTATAACCCTACTCCGGCGACAGACACAGGTTAAGGGTATTACATCAATTCTGTCTTTGTTAGTAAATGAAAATATGTATGGTCAATAGAGTCTTCACAACTATCACTTTCTTCATCATCTTCAATTTTGACAATTCTTCATCATATTCAAACACATCACGGTGTCACTCCACAGCCTACTGACTGTCATTGTGGTGTTGCTTTATGAAACCTAAAAGCTGTCAACATATCTATACCAAATATGTGTGTCATACATGCATAAAAAACCCCAAAACCTCGAACAGTCCTAAGCCACTGTTTAAAGAAACTTTATGATCCAAAACTGAATAATAATAAAATAAGCTAAAAATATAATTAAATTAAAATATGATGACGAAGTAAAGTCCGAAGGCTACTGTACGTCCGCATGCCAATTTTGATCCTAAGTTCGACCATTACGTGAGAAGTTGAGTTAATGGGGTTAGCTTAACAAGCTTAGTGTGAGACTAAACAAGTATTAAGCATTCATACAAGCAATTTCATAGAGGTACCAATAGCACAAACAAACATTATAGATAATAATTTCAAATGCACATGATCGTGAAAAATGCACATGTTAGATCCTACCCATACCATCCGCTACATACCACGAGTTCCCCAGAACCCATCTGCCAAACTCCAACGTATGTGAGTAAAGCTTGATGTGGTAAAACCACCAATAATCAATAATGTAGTGAAACTGTCAAACAAATATTGTGATATAATCGCCAACCCCCTCGGTACTCTAAATGTAGTACACTGACTAAAAATATATGTAGATTTAATATGCTATCGATACTCCACGAAACTCCTCCGTCAACCACAAAATCTCAACCCAATGCATATGCAATATGTAACACCCCTAACCTGTATCTATTGCTAGAATAGGGTTTTGAGGCATTACCAGAGTTTACAGAACATTTTTAAATAGATAAAGTCAAACACTATTCATTTTCTGAGATTAGTCATAGCGTCCCTTAGTAGGCCCTTGAGGCCCAAAACATATATTAGAATCGATTTGAGACCAAATCGGGATCTCGAAGAAATTTTTTGCAAAATTTCAAAATTTTTCTCACATATAAGAGATATGCCCGTGTGGTAAGGCCATGTGGGTTTACACGACCATGCCCCTAACCCATGTAACTCTCTAACTTGCAACCCATGAAGAAATTTGGGTCACACGGCCAAGTGACACGCCCGTGTGCTAGGCCGTGTGGTTAGTTTGAATTTTTGAAAATAGGTTTAGGTTTCATGTCGTGTACCTCACACAGCTGAGGCATACGCCTGCGTTGAGCTCGTGTGCTCAATATGGGGCATTCTGTTTCTCAAATTATAAGATGCAGGGGACACACGGCCTGGCTACACGCCATTGCATCAGTCTATATGTCATACACGGCCTAGACACACGCCCATGTGTCTACCCGTGTGGACAAAATAAGACTATTTTCCAAGCCTTATTTCTCACCCATTTTCATCTAACACCTGCACCAAACATTTCCAATAGCAACCAACTAATTCAAACATGATTTATAAGTTAATTTAACCATACAATATGCTACTTTATCACATACACATTTATTTTTGTTTCTATCTTCTTTAACATGCATATTTAGATTAATTAATCCAACCAAATCAACATACATGCAAAAACAATAATTTCACCTTATATACATGCCAAAATTAAATCATTACTAGCCATTCCAATGGCTAGGTTACATTCGTCCAATTCATCATTAACATCGACACTAGTAGCCTATACATGCCATTATACCAAAATAGAACATCTTTATATACCAAAACGAGGCAGTTGATAGGGTGATGATAAGCCGACCGTTTTCCAACCTTCCGAGCTTCCGAGCATTATAAAACATAGAAAATAGAACCTAGTAAACACTTAGTGCTTAGTAAATTCATGTAACAAGAAACCATCTTACCATGTATTATCATGTACTTTAATCACATACATAAGCATCCAAATAAATGAATTACTAGCCTATCACAAAACTCAAACAAATTAAGTTAGTCAAGTAACTTTGCATAATCTCACTATTTGGATGAGCTCATCATTTCATGATTTCCATGTATTTACAATTTCCCTATCATATGTACATTTTCAAGATAAAATCATTCAAATTCCATGAACCCCTTTCCAAGCTTTGCCCGTTCAATTTATCGGAATATCGATGGATATTTTTATATAGTACACTTAAAGTGTACGAAACTCTAGAGCCACCTTTTTATTTCATTCGGGTAAATCATATACTTTGATGCCCACATAGAGCTACAGTAGTCCACAACGTATGCGGAATTACTACCAATACATCGATGCTCACACAAAGCTATGGTAGTCCACAACATATACGACTACCAATCAATATGCTTATACCTCGATGCTCACACAGAGGTACGGTAGCCCACAACATATGCGGAAGTGCTACCAGTCACTATATTCATAGGACTTTATCTCATGATGCTTGAGAGACTTATCAGGATTACTCATCCTAGCTAAACCCTATCTACAACATATGCAGAATCACCTTTACACTAATCTATCGAATTTCCTTCATTCAACCGGGACTTATCCCTTTCCTCAATGCAATTTCAACCATTTCATCAAATTTGTACATTGAACATTCAATTTATCATTCTTATCACATATCATGCATTTCAAGCATTTCAAGATTCAATATTAAGTTACACGGACTTACCTCAGTACTTGTTTGTACAAAAATCTACTAATCTAGAATCTTTTCTTTTCCTCGATCTTGCTTCGTATTTGAGTTTTCTAGATTTATATAAATAAATTTAGTCATCAATCTATCACTTTTCATATTCAATTAAACTTAATTTACACTTTAGGCAAAATTACTATTTTGTCTCTAAACTTTTCATTAATTCCAATTTCGTCCCTAGGCTCGAAAAATAAAATTTATGTAATTTAATCCTCTTTCCAAGCTTAGCTAAAAATTTCATGTAATATTTTCAGTACATATATTTCTCAAAAATCAGAATTTTTCTTTGAATTTCACAAGTTTACAATTTAATTCCTAAATCACAATTTCATCAAAAATCACTTTGTAAAAGTTGTTTATCTACTAACAATCTTTCATTTTCTACCATGAATTTTCAATTTTCAGCATGTTCATCCATGGCACAAATCTTAAACTTTGATAACTTTTCAAATTAATCCCCAATTTAGATAGATTTCACCATCCCAATTTCAAAAATATAAAAATTACTAAAAACGGGAAATGAGAACTTACCCAATTAAGCCAAGAAAGTCTCTTCTCTCTCTCCTAGGGTTTCCATGGAATTTTTAGGGATGAAGATGAATAAAATGATGATCGTTTCTAATTACTTAATTATCATCTTTTATTTTTTTTACAATTCCAATTTAGTCCTTTTCTTTTTCTCAAATTCCATGGATGATTCATCCATAAATATCTACTAACTTTTGATTGATGGTCTAATTACCATATAAGGACCTTAAGTTTTGAATTTCATAGCTATTTGATCCTTCTACGTTCTAGTATTCAACTTCTACATTCTATGCAATTTGGTCCTTTTTCTAATTAACCACTAAATCAATAAAATTTTTCTATCAGTATTTTTATGCAACTTTCCTATCATATATAGACCATGCCATAATTTTAAAATAAATTTTCTTTCTAGCTCGGATTTTTGGTCACATAACCACTGTTCTAATATCACTAAAATTGGGCCATTACACAATATGTCATACAAATTCATACATAATCATATTTCAATAATTTTCACATTTATTGGACATGTTCACCATGTCCTCAATAATTATATACTTTCAAAAAAATGAAGTAGTGTTCCAATTTTTGAATTACCATTAAGATGGTATCTATCAATATCATACAATTTACATACATTACGAATCTTATTGTGCACCAATAGCAACCTCACGTATATATATCATAGTAATTATTTCTTGCATTTAAATCATGCATAAATCTAACATCTTAACATTTCATACCATTCAATCAAACATTCTCATATTACATAATATAATTATGCATAACAATCTCAATTACACATTTATACAATCAAACTAGCAATTTTGCCAACACATCAATCTTTTAAGGCTCAAAGCGTACCTGATTCACCCACTCGCAAAACTAATATTTTGGCTACTATGCCAAACCAATCAGCAAGCTAATTTATCAAATATAACATAACATTTATCATTATCAAACAAATTTTACAAGTTTAGGACCCTAACCTTATTTTTTGCTTTCATGTGGCACCCTAGTGAATCATCCAATTTTCTTTAATAAACCTTTATACAATCCTAAATAAAAATTTTGTAACACCCTTAACCTATATCCGTCGCCAGAATAGGGTTACGGAGCATTACTGGACTTATCACTTAAACAACCATACATTTCATGTATATTTCTCATATCCAAACAAAAGTCATTGAGAATCAGTCATATAGTCCCTAAAATGAGCCTTCGAAGCCCAAAACAAGCATTAAAAACAAATCGGACTAAATCATGAATTCAAGAAATTTTTGGGAAAACATTGAAAATTTTCAAAGTGTAGGGGACACAAGCTCGTGTGGCCAGGCCATGTGTCTCACACGGTCAAGAGATACGCTCGTGTCTTAGGCCGTATGGGCATTCAAAATGATAGTACATGTTTGTGTCCCAGCCCGTGTCCGACCCCGTGTAACTCACTGAATTGGGTTACATAGCCAACCACACGCCCATGTGACTAACCCGTGTAACTCACTGACTGGCTTTCTAAAAAGGTATCAGGGGAGACATAGTCGTGCCACCCACACGGCTGAGATACACACTCGTGTGGACAAAAATAGGCTATGTCTCAAGCCACATTCCTCACCCAAAATTTTACAGCAACCTACACATACCGAAAAGCATATGACCAATAGGCATTAAAACCAACCAAAGTCAAGTCTAAATCATGCAATTTCATTACCAACAATCATAAGCTCTTAGGCATCTCAAATGATCATTTAAATGCAAGCCAAATTACCTCTAAAACCTATCTACATGGTCAAATGCATATATACACTTGTGTGCCTAAAACTTAACCTATATGCCATATCTCAATGTTATCAATATGGTACTCAAATACCAATTCACAATCAAAGCATTCCTAAGGCAACCATACATCATACAAAATGAGGCTTGCTACACATATATATACATAACAACAAATACCATATCAAGCTAAATTAAATGGCTAATTACAAAACAAAATGTATAGACTTCCATTAGCCAAATGACCTACACATGCCATATAACCAAAATACATTTATACAAAAGTACCAAGATAGACGATTGATAGTGTGATGAGATCTCTGACAACTTCCAATCCAAGCGAGCTTTCGAATCACTATAAAATACGAAAAATTAAACCGACTAAGCAATTAAGCTTAGTAAGTTCGTATAACTAAAATATAACTTACCAATTAACCACAATTAGACAAGTAATTTAAATTATAATACAACTCAATTTGGATTCTTTAGCCTAACATATCATCACCAACAAAGTTAACTATGAAATCACAAATCTCATAGATTCAATTTCCACATGATCCAAGTACATACCTGTATTGGTTCATATCGAACTTGTAACAGCCTAGTTTAGACCCTACTCGAAATAGTGGTTTTGAGACCACAATACGAGTCAGAAAAATATTTAAATATTATTTTCCGTGCTTATTATATGTGAATTAGCATGTGTGAAAGTTTGGTATGAAAATTTGATTGTTTGTGTGTTTAATTTGCAAAAAGGACTAAATTGCCAAAAATGCAAAATTTGTCCTTCTATTTAATTATGTGCCGAATTGAATGTGGCTTTTAAATGTGATGGCCTTGTTTGGTAATTATACCATAGTCTTTGTTAATAGACATTAATGGCCAACCACTATATGTTATATTATTGTTAAATGAAAGGTTAATTTTGTAAATGGATTATTAAATGATTTATAATAAAACAAAAAGAAAAACATGGCCATTATCATCTTCATTTTGCCGAATTTGAAAAAAAAAGAAAGGGGCTTTGTTCTTTTATTCATTCGGCCATGGTCAAGCAAAATTAGGTATGTGATTTTGATCCATTTTTTTATGATTTTTATGTTTTTGAGATTGTTGCTAAGTTTACTATCAAGCCCATTTCTCAATTTTTAGAATTGATGATGATTTTAAGTTATGCCATTGATGAAATTATAAGCTTTGTGATGTTTGATATTAGAAAATGAAAGATATGTGATAGATTAATATGTTTTGTCTTTGAAATTTTGATGAATTTGAGTATTTGGGCTAATTTATGAATAATGAAAATTTTGAGGACTAAAATGTGAAATAAATGAAATATATGGGCTTGTATGTGTTATGTGAAAATTCGGCTAGGCACTTGTATAAAGAAATTTTGTGAATTTGATGATTTTGTGAAATTTGGACTAAAGTGTACAAATGTGAAAATGAGAGGGCTAATTTGCAAAATTCCCTAAATATGTGTATTTGGATTGATTTGAATGAATATGAAATTGAATGAGTTAAATTTGAATGTGTTTAGATCAAGAAACAAAGAAAACGGAATTTGATCGGGAAAAGTCGAAAGTAGTTGATTAGTCGTTTCCATCTGTACGAATCCAAACGAGGTAAGTCTATATAAAAATAAATGCATTAAATTGAATTATTATCATTTATATGATGATTGAATTCTGTTGAATGGCTATGAGAGTCGAGTATATGAAATCTGAGATAAATTTTGAGTATGTGACAATGTTCGAGAAGCCCCATCCGAACCTTAGGAATAGTTGGGATACATATGTCATGACATAGGATCCAATTTGTGTTATTTGTGTAAGACCACATCTGGGATGTTGACATCGATTTATGATTTACGTGTAAGACCATGTCTAGGACATCGACATCGTATTGATTTCGTGTAAGACCCTGTCTGGGATAGTGGCAACGATTTATGATTACATGTAAGACCACGTCTGGGATGTTGGCATTGTATGAGCTTTCCGAGCTATCCGCATATCCTATTTGATTCAAAATGGTTCAACGGACATTCAGAGAAATGCATGACTATATTAAGATATATCCAATTCAGGTACGTTTGAGATATGTCCAATATTTGATAAGGAAAGGTATGTATATGTGCAATTGAGTATATGTGAAATATGAATGAGAAAAGTATGTTATGTATATATGAGTACATGGAAATGAAATGTGATATATGTGCAAGTGAGCTTTGATTAAATGAGCTATATGAGCAATATGGAATTATGATTGTGTTTGACCATTACATATGTGAATGAATTGGATTATACTTGATTCATGAGTTGAATTTATTTGTATATGGCTTACTAAGCTCTTTGTAGCTTACTTTGTGTGTATTTGCATTATTTTATAGATATCGAAGCTACCGGAAGCTCGGGGATCGTTGAGGATCATCACCATTCTATCTAACCTTGATTTGGTACATTTTAAAAGTGTAAATGTCATGTGATATGGCTAACTAAATGATGTGATATTTCTTGAAATTGGTATGTGACATGTGATGCAAATTTGGTATGTTCAATAGTGCATATATGACCTCTTGAAAAATGGTCATTTTGGTATGATCAATGTTATGAATTTGGTAAGTTTTGATATGAGATGGAATGAGGTATAAAATGAGTTAAGTGTTATAAGTTTTGATATGAAATTAACTTACGTTTTGGCATAAATTAGTATGGATATTAATTATGATTTTGGATTATGGTTTTATGGCATGAATTGTATGCATTTTAGTTGTGATTTGGCTAAGAAATGATGGTATAAAATGTATTGGTTTTGGCTTGTAGGGATGACCCTAAAAGGGTGGCAAAGTTGACTTTTCGAATGGCCTATTTTTGTCCACACGGGCAGAGACATGAGCGTGTGTCTTAGTCATGTGTGACACACAGTCAAAGTATATGACCGTGTGTCCCCTGGGGTACCCTTTCGAATTAAGTCAGTATACCCTACAAGTTTGACATGCTTAGGCATATGGGCATGTCTAGTGGCCGTGGGTGGTACACGGGCTGGCACATGGGCGTGTGATCGACCGTGTGACCCAAGTCAGTAACCTCCCTAAATTTCACACGGCCTGGCATATGGGCGTGTCCTCGGCCGTGTGGTGCAAGTTAGAATGGTTGCCCTGTTTTGTCACGGCCTAGACATACAGGCCTATCTAATGCCGTGTGAGGCACACGGCCTGACCACACGGATGTGTGACCTCTGTACCTTTGAAAAATGTTTAGGTTTCTAAAAATTTTGTATGAGTTCGGTTTAGTCCTGACCCTTTTATAATGCATGCTTAAGGTCTCGTAGGCCTTCTTAAGGGACTCAAAGTGTATGTTTGATATGTTTGAGAAATACTCGTAAAAGTTTCGATTCATCTGGTAATGCCTCTTAACCCTAGTCCGGTGACAGATATGGGTTAGGGGTGTTACATTTGGTTGGTATCAGAGCTATGGTTTATTCGATCCTAGGACTACCATAGCATATGTCAGTCTAGCTATACATGCCATAACCTGAAAATGTGATAGTGTGATGAGTCCTAACAAATAAAATGTGTTTTTTCGTATAGTAATGGATCCAGAACATGTTGTAGCTGACGATGTTAAGAGTAATGCACCATCTCCTACACAAGGGGCAGTGCCTTCTGATTCGCGAAACGTAACTAGTAGCGATGAGGGAGAAGCTAAACAAGCTTTCTTCTAAATGATGAGTGAGTGGTTTACGAAGTTCGTTCGTACGAATCTGGCTGGTCAAGAACCTTGGCCCCTGCCAAATCCCTCTTAGACTTCTTTTGTACCTCCAATTACGAATTCGATTCTGATGAAAAAGCCTCCTGTGGATAAGATCCGAAAGTATAGGGCCGAAGAGTTCAAGGCCACTAGTGACGATGATGCTGAGAGAGCTGAGTTTTGGCTTGAGAATACCATCCGAGTGTTCGATGAAATGTCATGTACCCTTGATGAATGTGTGAAATATGTTGTTTCTTTGTTAAGGGACTCAGCTTATCAGTGGTGGAAAACTTTGATTTCGGTTGTTCCAAAAGAGCGAGTAACCTGGGATTTCTTTCAATCCAAATTCCGTAGGAAATGCATCAGTTAAGGATTTATTGACCAGAAAAAGAAAGAGTTTCTTAGGCTTAAATAGGGCTGTATGTCCATTACAGAATACGAGTGAGAGTTTGTCTGATTGAGTCATTATGCACGTGAATGCATATCAACCGAAGAGATAATGTGTAAAAGATTCGACCTGAATGAAGATATCTTTCTGCTAGTTGGTATTATTGAGATCAAAGAGTTTGTCGTGCTTGTTGATCAAGCATGTAAAGCTGAAGAAATTGGGAAAGATAAAAGAAAAGCTGGTTCTGAAGCTAGAAAAGTGGAAAAGAGCTCTGCAAGTAAATCATTTCAGTCTGTATCAAAAGAAATTCCGAGATGACTATAGCCGTTCAAAGGCTAATGTGGGACATTCAAACAGAGATCGAGTTAGATCGCATTCGAGCTTCAGAGCTCCTACTGCTTTAGTTGCAAGTGTTGGGAATGTCAAATCTGATAGACCTGAATGTAAATATTGTGGTAAAAGACATCCAGGAAGTTGTAGACTGAATGACTGAGCTTATTTCATATGTGGATCTATGGATCACTTTATCTGAGATTGTCTCGAGTCTGTTGAACCAGAAATTGCACAGAATCCGAAATCGAGCAATACTTCAGCTAGAGGTAGACCTCTTAGAAATGTGGGAAATGTTTGCGGTAGCTAAAGAGCTATGAAAGATATTACTGCTCAATCCGAGGCCAGAGCACCTGCTAGAGCCTATGCTATCCAAGCTCGAGAGGAAGCTTCATCTCCAGATATTATTACGGGTACATTTACTCTTTAAGAAACTTCTGTGATTGCATTGATAGATCCTGGATCTACGTACTCTTATATATGCATGAATTTAGTACATAGTAAGACTTTGCCTGTAGAGTCTACTAAATCCGTAATTAGAGTATCGAACCCTTTAGGCAACAATGTCCTAGTTGACAAAGTTTGCAAGAACTATCCGTTAATGTTTCTAGGTATGTGTTTTTTGGCTGATTTGATGTTATGACCCTTTGATGAGTTTGATGTAATTCTGGGTATGGACTGGCTAACTTTGCATGATGCTGTTGTGAACTGCAAACGAAAACTTATTGATATGAGATGTAAGAATGATGAAATAGTCCGAATTGAATCTAGTGACTTAAATGGGTTGCCTACTATGATATCTGTAATGAAAGCTCTGAAATATGTGAAAAAGGGTTGTGAAGCCTACTTTGCATAAGTGATGGCCTTCTTTGGTAATTATACCATAGTTTTTGTTAATGGACATTAATGGCCAACCATTATATGTTATATTATTGTTAAATGAAAGGTTAATTTTATAAATGGATTATTAAATGATTTATAATAAAACAAAAACAAAAACATGGCCATTATCATCTTCATTTTGCCGAATTTGAAAGAAAAAGAAAGGGGTTTTGTGCTTCTATTCATTCAGCCATGGTCAAGAAAAATTAGGTATGTGATTTTGATATGTTTTTATGATTTTTATGTTTTTGAGATTGTTGCTAAGTTTCCTATCAAGCCCATGTCTCAATTTTTAGAATTTATGATGATTTTGAGTTATTCCATTGATGAAATTGTAAGCTTTGTGATGTTTGATGTTAGAAAATAAAAGATATGTGATAGATTAATATGTTTGTCTTTAAAATTTTGATGAATTTGAGTATTTGGGCTAATTTGTGAAAAATGAAAATTTCGAGGACTAAAATATGAAATAAATGAAATATATGGGCTTGTATGTGTTATGTGAAAATTCGGCTAGGCACTTGTATAAAGAAATTTTGTGAATTTGATGATTTTGTGAAATTTGGACTAAAGTGTACAAGTGAAAATGTGAGGGCTAATTTGCAAAATACCCTAAATATGTGTATTTGGATTGATTTGAATGAATATGAAATTGAATGAGTCAAATTTTAATGTGTTTAGATCAAGAAACAAAGAAAACGAAATTAGATCGGGGAAAGTCAAAAGTAGTCGATTAGCCGTTTTCATCCGTACGAATCCGAATGAGGTAAGTCTATATACAAATAAATGTGTTAAATTGAATTATTATCGTTTATGTGATGATTGAGTTCTATTGAATGGCTCTGCGAGTCAAGTATGTGAAATCTGAGATAAATTATGAGTATGTGACAATGTTCGAGAAGCCCTGTCCGAACCTTAGGAATAGTTAAGATACATATGTTATGACATAGGATCCGATTTGTGTTATTTGTGTAAGACCACGTCTGGGACGTTGACATCAATTTATAATTTACGTGTAAGACCATGTCTAGGACATCGGCTCATATTTGATTTCGTGTAAAACCCTGTCTGGGACAGTGGCATCGATATTGGATTACATGTAAGACCACGTCTGGGATGTTGGCATTGTATGAGCTTTCCGAGCTATCTGCGTATCCTATTTGATTCCAAACGGTTTAATGGGCATTCAGAGAAATGTATGACTATATTAAGATATATCCAATTCAGGTATGTTTGAGATATGTCCGATATTTAATAAGGAAAGGTATGTATATGTGCAGTTGAGTATATGTGAAATATGAATGGGAAAAGTATGTCATGTATATATCAGTACATGGAAATGAAATGTGATATATGTGCAAGTGAGCTTTGATTAAATGAGCTATATGAGCAATATGGAATTATGATTGTTTTTTACCATTACATATGTGAATGAATTAGATTATACTTGATTCATGAGTTGAATTTATTTGTATATGGCTTACTAAGCTCTTTGTAGCTTACTCTGTGTGTATTTGTATTATTTTATAGATATCGAAGCTACCGGAAGCTCGGGGATCGTTGAACATGATCACCACACTATCTAACCTTACTTTGGTACATTTTGAAAGTGTAAATGTCTAAGTATGGCCTGGATAGTCTAGATAATTTGGGATATAATTTTGATATGTATATATGTTATGCTATGTGATATGGCTAACTAAATGATGTGATATTGCTTGAAATTGGTATGTGACATGTGATACGAATTTGGTATGTTCTATAGTGCATATATGACCTATTGAAAATGGTCATTTTGGTATGACCAATGTTATGAATTTGGTAAGTTTTGATATGAGATGGAATAAGGTATAAAATGAGTTAAGTGTTATAAGTTTTGATATGAAATTGGCTTATGTTTTGGCATAAATTAGTATGGATGTTGAGTATGATTTTGGATGATGATTTTATGGCATGAATTGTATGCATTTTGGTTGTGATTTGGCTAAGAAATGATGGTATAAAATGTATTGGTTTTGGTTTGTAGGGATGACCCTAAAAGGGTGGCAAAGTTGGCTTTTTGAATGGCCTATTTTTGTCCACACGGGCAGAGATACGGGCGTGTGTCTCGGCCGTGTGTGACACACGGTCATAGTACATGGCCGTGTGTCCCCTAGGGTACCCTTTCGAATTAAGTTAGTATACCCTATAGGTTTGACATGGCCTAGGCACACGAGCGAGTCTAATGGCCGTGGGTGGCAAACGGGCTAGCACATGGGCGTGTTGTCGGTCGTGAGCCCCAAGTCAGTAACCTCCCTAAATTTAACAGGGCCTGGTACACGGGCGTGTCCTTGGCCATGTCGTGCTAGCCAGAATGTATGCTGTATTTGGCCGCGACCTAGACACACGGGCCTATCTAATTCCGTGTGAGGTACACGGCCTGACCACATGGGCGTGTGACCTCTGTACCTTTGAAAAATGTTTAAGTTTCAAAAAATTTTGTATGAGTTCGGTTTCGTCCCGACCCCTTTATAATGCATGCTTAAGGTCTCGTAAACCTTCTTAAGGGACTCAAAGTGTATGTTTGATGTTTGATATGTTTGAGAAATACTTGTAAAAGTTTTGATTCGTCCAGTAATGCCTCTTAACCCTAGTCCGGTGACGAATACGGCTTAGAGGTGTTATAGAACTCAAACACTTTCATAAGATCACTATGCCTATTGAACCATTTGGAATAATATCGGATAGTCGGGTATCTCGCACACTAAGTGCTAATACATGGTCGAAACCATCTCTATCTCATATCTCATATAGATGCTCCCTCTTGAGCCATCATTGGGTCTGCTCACACAAGCTGATGGTCAAGACGTAACTACATGGTGCTACTCACACAAGCTGTCCAGTAATCGCAACACATACCGAAAAAATCAGCCATCAGTTGAACGTACAGGACCAACACCCAAAACAAGGTAACCTCTAATGACATGTCATTTGTATCCTATCTATTCCTAAGGTTCAACCGGGATTCCATACGTCTCCAAATCTTCGTCAAGTATTTCTGTGGAGTTGTATTAATCAAGAATGCAATAATAAAGCATTTAAAACATAATTACTTTAATGTTTATTAGCATACGAACTTACCTTGAACTCGTACGACGGAAATTTATCGTTTAATCGATAACTTTGTCTTTCACTCGATCTAATTCCATACTTCACTTTTCTTGATCTGTATAATCAAATTTAACATATTGAAACCTTAATCTATTCAATTCAATCTAAAAATCATATTATGGCAAAATTACTATTTTACCTTTAAACTTTTAACTTCTTTACAATTTAGTCCTTAGCTCATAAAAATACAAATTCATGCAATTTAGTCCACACCCATGCTAGCCAATTTCTATATAGACCCCTAATAGCCCATGCATTTCATTATTTCATACATTTCACCACTTAAGTTTCCGTTTTCTCAATTTAATTCTTATTTGACATTTTCAACCAAAATCACTTTACAAAACTTGTTTATCTAACAACAACCACACATTTTCTATCATCAAACATCAAAACACATATATATTCATCAATGGTGAAACTCAAACTATTCAATAGTTTTGCAAATTAGTCCCTGGGCTAGCTAGATTAAGCTACATTGACTTCAAAAACATAGAAATCATTAAAAACCGAGTAAGAATGCACTTATATGCACTAGAAATGTTGGTTGAATGCTTCAAGCCCAAACTATGGCTTCCTAACCTTCAAATTTCAGTAGTGTTTAGCTTTTGGGAAGATGATACTTTAATTTTACTTATTTTAATTTTAAGTTATTTGGTTATTTACTAATTTAACCTTAACATTTAACCTTATAATTTCATTTTAATGGCTATAAAAGTCCAGTAGCAATTTATATGGTCTAATTGCAACATAAAACCCTCAACCATTTAATCATATTGTCATTTGATACCTTTGACTAATAGAAATCAAGTTTTTGCACTTTACGCAATTTAGTCCTTTTTATCGAATTGAGCATGCAAACGATAAAATTTCTTAACGAAAGTTTCATATGACTCTAAACATGCTGTAGACATTAAAATAATAATAAAATAAATATTTTGACTTTATATTTGAGGTCCCAAAACCACTGTTCCGATTTAACTAGAAATAGGTTGTTACAACTCTCCCCTTAAGGAATTTTCATCCCCGAAAATCTTACCAGAGAATAGGTTAGGGTATTGCTTTCTCATAGCTTCCTCGGGTTCCCACATAGCCTTTTCATTGCCATGACGTTGCCAAAGTACCTTAACTAAATCTATGCTTTCGTTTCTTAACTCTTTAATCTCTCCTGCTATAATTCTGACCGGTTCTTCACTATACAACATATCAGGCTGAATCTCAACCCCTGTCGGAGAAATTATGTGTGATAGATCTTATCGGTAATCTCATATGGCCCAATAAATTGGGGACTCAACTTTCCTTTGCGACCAAATAGAAGAATTTTCTTATAGGGCGATACATTTAGAAACATTCTATCGCTGATCTGAAATTCAATATCTTTATGTTTCAAATCTACATACAATTTTTGTCGATCTAAAGCTACTTTTAAACTATCACGAATTACTTTCATTTTCTCTTCGGTTTTTCGGATCAAATCAACCTCGTGAATCTTTTTCTCGCTAAGCTCGATCTAGTATAATAGAGTTCGACATTTACGACTGTATAAAGCTTCATATAGTGCCATCTTTATGCTCAACTAAAAACTACTATGATACGCAAACTCAACCAACGGTAAATATTTTTCCCAATTGCCTTCAAACTCTAAAACACAGCAATGAAGCATATCTTCGAGAATTTGAATCACTCTCTTAGACTAACCATCGGTTTGAGGATGAAATGCAGTGGTAAAATGTAATCGTGTACCTAAAGCTTTTTGTAATTTCTTCCAAAATTGTGATGTAAACCTCGGATCTCTATCCTAAATAATAGAGACTAGCACTCTGTGCAATCTGACAATCTCTGTAACATATAACTCAGCTAATTTATCAAGTGAGAAGTCTGTACATACTAGAATAAAATGTGCAGACTTTGTCAAACGATCAACAATAACCCAGATAACATCTTCGTCAAACGATCAACAATAACCCAGATAGCATCTTTCTTTTTCAGAAATCGGGGTAATCCGGATACGAAATCTATCGTAACTCTATCACACTTCCACTCAGGTATCATCACTGGCTATAATAGTCCCGAAGGTACTTGATGTTCAACTTTAACTTGTTGACAAATCAGACATTTGGTTACAAAGTTAGAAATATTAGGTTTCATACCTGACCACCAGTACATCTGTCTCAAATCATTGTACATCTTGTTACTCCTCGGATAAACAAATAAGCTACCACTGGGAGCTTCATGCAAAATTTTCTGTATAAGCTCTGGATTTTTTTGGTACGCAAACTCTACCATGAAACAATAAACTATCATCTATTCCAATTTGAAACTCTGAATCAAGAGTTGACTTACACTGTACTCGTGTAGTTTTTAATTCACTGTCACATTTTTTAGCTTCGCAGGTTTGCTGGAGAAACATCAGTTTAGCTTTTAGCTCAGCTAAAATTGAGCCATGAATAGACAAAGTCAATCGTGTATTCATCGCTTCCAAAGAAAACAAGGGTTTTCTACTCAAAGCATCCGTGACAACATTTGCTTTTCCCAGGTAATAATTAATTATTAACTCATAATCTTTCAACAATTCGAGCCATATTCACTGTCTCAAGGTTAAACCTTTCTATGACATCAGATACTTCAAACTCTTGTGATTGGTATATATGCGGCATTTTTCACCAAACAAATAGTGTCTTCAAATTTTCAATACGAATACAATAGCGGCCAACACTAAGTTGTCTATCGGATAATTCTTTTCATGCAGCTTTAACTGTCTAGAAGCATAAGCTATCACTTTGCCTTCTTGCATTAAAACACATCCCAAACTGTTTAATGATGCATCACTGAAAATCACAAATTCATTACATGACTCAGGCTGAACCAATACTCGTGCTTCGGTTAACAGTGCTTTCAACTGATCAAAACTCTATTGACATTCTCAGGCCACTCAAACACTACAACTTTCTATAACAATCATGTCATTGGTGTAGCTATCATCGAGAATCCTTTTACAAATCTCCGGTAATAACCAGCTAATCTTGGAAAACTTCTGACTTCGGATATGTTTCTTGGTAGTTTTTAGTCAATAATTGCTGAAATCTTACTCGGATCAACTCAGATGCCTTCTACTAAAACAATATGTCCTAAAAATCCAACTTCTTAGAGCCAAAACTCGCATTTGCTAAATTTAGCAAACAATTTCTTATCTCTCAATGTTTGTAACACAATCCTCAAATGCTCAGCGTGTTTAGACTCATCTCAAGAATAGGTCAGAATATCATCAATGAATACAACAACGAATCTATCTAAATACAGGCTGAAAATTCTATTCATCAAGTCCATAAATACTATAGGAGCGTTAGTTAACCCAAATGGCATAACAAGAAATTCATATTATCCGTACCTATTTCTAAACGCAGTCTTCGGCACATCTGAATCTTTAACCCGCAACTGATAATAACTAGATCGTAAATCAATCTTTAAAAATATTGTTGCTCCTTTCAACTGATCAAATAAATCATCAATTCTCGATAAAGGATACTTATTCTTAATCGTAACCTTGTTGATTTGTCAATAGTCGATACACAATCTCATTGATCCATCTTTCTTCTTTACAAATAAAACTGGTGCACCCTAAGACGAGAAACTAGGTTGTGCAAAACCTCTATTTCTTAACTCTAGCAACTGAGACTCTAGTTCTTTCAACTCTGTAAGAGCCATTCTATATGGAGTTATAGATATCGGTGATGTTCCCAGTACTAACTCAATAGCAAACTCAACTTCTCTGACTGGTGGCAACCCAGTTAACTCTTCTGGAAACACATCTAGATATTCACAAACCATTAGTACTGATTCAATCTTCAACTCAGACACTTTTGTATCCAGTACATATGCAAAGTAAGCATTACAACCCTTTCCTACATATTTCTGAGCTAGCTTAGCCGTTATCACATTAAGCAATCCACTCGAATCATTGGATTCAATAAGAAGAATCTCACCATTTTGACATTTCAACTCAATAGTCTTTCATCTACAGTTTACAACAGTATCATGCAGAGTCAACCAATCCATACCCAAGATTGCATCGAATTCATTAATTGGTAAAAGCATCAAATCGACCGAAAAATAGTAACCCTGTGTCATCAAAGGACAATTCTTGCTGACCTTATTAACTAGGACATATTGGCCTAAGGGGTTTGATACTTTAACCACAAATTCAATGGACTTAACCGATAAACTCTTACTAGACATTAAATTTATACAGACATATGAATGGGTCGATCCAAGATCAATCAAAGCAGTTACATCATTGTTATATAGAGAAAAAGTACTGGTGATAACATCTGGCGCTGATGCATCCTCACGAATGCGAATTGCATAAGCTCTGGCAGGTTCTAGTGCCTCAAATCTCATAGCAGAATCCTTTGTTGCACCTTTTTTACTATTCATATTTCCAGTATTTCGAGGTGTTCTCCCTTTTTTAGCTGTATTACTCAGCCTTGTAGTTGAAAGTTTGTCTTTCCCAAGCAACTCAGAAAAATCAAGAATAAAATGCTCTTGCGAGCTACATTTGAAACAGGCTTTATTATTCATCCAACAATCTCCAAAATGCCATCTTCCACATTATTGACACTTCGGTTTGTTTGCCCTGACACTACCAACAGCTGAAGTGACCTGAGTTTTTATACTTGCGTGTTGCTATCCACGATCTCTGTTAGAATATCCCACTGAAGCAGTCAAACGGCTATGCAAATCCTTCGATTTCTTCGACGAAGAATGATATGATTTACCCATTAACCTCTTTCTTGAATCTCTAACCTTAGAATTAGCTTTTTTCTTTTCTTTACTAAGTTACGCAGCTTTGTGTGCTTTATCAACCAAAACAACAAATTCTTTCAGTTCTAGAATTTTGAGTAAAAGTTTGATATCCTCATTCAACCCGTCTTCAAAATGTTTGGCACATAATCTCTTTAGTTGGAATGCACTCTCGGGCATACTTGCTCAGTCTAACGAATTCTCTTTCATACTCGGCTATGGTCATACTGTTTCAATTCTAGAAATTCTTTGCATTTTTAATCAAGAAACCACTGACTTATATGCTTCTTTCTGAATTCCGTCTAAAACAATTCCCATGTAAGACGTTCCATCGGTACCATAAAAATGAAAGTGCTCTTCCACTGGTATTAAGCATTTTTCAGAAGCGATACAGTGTATTTAACACATTCTGTTGGTGCACAAGACAATTCATCAAAAACCCGAATCGTATTCTCAAGCCAAAACTTGGCTCTCTTATGGTCATCATCAACTGTAGCTGTAAACTCTTCTGCCCCATACTTTAAAATTTTATCAACAGATGGTTTGCTTAAATGTACGAGTTCCAGAACTTGAGAAGCTACAAGAACTGGTCAGGGAAAATGTGGGGTAGAGGTTGTTTAGCAGCCAGATTTGTTTAGACAAACTCAGAGAACCACTCATTCATCATTTGGAAAAAGGCTTCCTTGGCCTCTCCTCTATGACCCTCAAATACGAGTTTCAATCTAGATAGTGCTACTTCGTGAACGGAGGCTGGCACATTACTTTTTACATCATCAGAGTCTGCTCGATTGGAATCCATTACTAAATGGAAACATGATTTAAAATGGTTAGGAGATATCACACAATCACGGGTTATATACGGCATGTATAGCTAGACTCACATACGCTATGTTGCCCGAGAATCAACTAAATCATAGCTCTAATACCAATAAATGTAACACCCCTACCCTATATCCGTCGCCAGAATAGGGTTACGGAGCATTACCGGACTTATCACTTTAACAATCATACATTTCATGTTCATTTCTCATATCCAACAAAAGTCAATCAAAATCAGTCATATAGTCCCTAACACAAGCCCTTGAGGCCCAAAACAAGCATGAAAAACAAATCGGGACTAAATCATGAACTCAAGAAATTTTTGGGAAAAAATTAAAAATTTTCAAAGTCCAAGGGAAATACGCCCGTGTGGCCAGGTCGTGTGTCTCACACAATCAAGAGACACTCCCATGTCTAAGGTCGTGTGGGCATTCAAAATGGGATCACACGGCCGTGTCCAAGTCTGTGTTCAACCTCGTGTAACTCACTGACATGGGTCCGCGGCCAACCACACGCCCGTGTGACTAACCTGTGTAAATCACTAACTTGTTTTCTAAAGAGGTATTAGGGGACACATGGCCATGCCAGCTGGCTGTGTATCACACACGGCTGAGACACATGCCCGTGTCTCTGCTCGTGTTGACAAAAATAAGCTCTGTTCCAAGCCACATTCCTCACCCAAAATTTTACAACAACCTACACATACCAAAAAGCATATGACCGTAGCATCAATAGGCATTCAAACCAACCCAAGTAAAGTCTAAATCATGCAATTTCATTACCAACAATCATAAGCTCTTAGGCATCTCAAATGGTCATTTAAATACATGCCAAAATTACCTCCAAAACCTGTTTACATGGTCAAATGCATATATACACTTGTGTGCCTAAAACTTAACCTATATGCCATATCTCAATGTCATCAATATGGTACTCAACTACCAATTCACAATCAAAGTATTCCTAAGGCAACCATCATTATACAAAATAAGGCTTGCTACACAAATATATACGTAACAACGTATACCATATAAAGCCAAATTAAATGGCTAATTACATAACAAAACATATAGGCGTCCGTTAGCCAAATGACCTATACATGCCATATAACAAAAATACATTTATACAAAAGTACCAAGATAAATGATAGATAGTGTGATGAGATCTTCGACAACTTCCAATCCTAGCAAGCTTTCAAATCACTATAACATAGAAAAATTAAATCGTGTAAGCAATTAAGCTTAGTAAGTTCGTATAACTAAAAATATAACTTACCAATTAACCACGCTTAGACAAGTAATTTAAATCATAATGCAACTCAACCTGTATTGGTTCATATCGAACTCATACACTCTCGTAACATCACTATGCCTGTTGAACCATTTGAAATAATATCGGATACTTAGGTATCTCGCACACTAAGTGCCAATACATGGTCAAAACCATCTCTATTTCATACCTTATATAGATGCTCCCTTTCAAGCCATCACTGGGTCTGCTCACACAAGCTGACGGTCAAGATGTAACTACACGGTGTTGCTCACACAAGCTATTGAGTAACCGCAACACATGCTGAAAAACTCAGCCACCGATAGAACGTACGGGACCAGCACCCAAAACACGGTAACCCCTAATGACATGTCATTTGTATCCTATATATTCCTAAGGTTCAACTGGGATTTCATATGTTTCCAAATCTTCATCGAGTATTTTCGTGAAGTCATATTCATTAAGAATGTAATAATAAAGCATTTAAAACACAATTACTTTAATGTTTATTAACATACGAACTTATCTTGAACTCGTACGATAAAAATTTATCATTTAATCGATAACTTTGTCTTTCCCTCGATCTCATACCGTTCTTTGCTTTTCTTGATCTATATAATCAAATTTAACTCATTTAATCATTAATCTATTCAATTCAATCCAAAAATCATGTTATGGAAAAATTATTATTTTACCCTTAAACTTTTGACTTCTTTACAATTTAGTCCCTAGCTCGTAAAAATATAAATTCATGCAATTTAGTCCACACCCATGCAAGCTAAATTCTATATAGACCCCTAATAGCCCATACATTTCATTATTTTACACATTTCACCATGTAATTTTCCCTTTTCTCAATTTAATCCTTATTTGACATTTTCAACCAAAATCACTTTACAAAACTTGTTTATCTAACAACAACCATTCATTTTCTATCATCAAACATCAAAACACATATATATTCATCAATGGTAAAACTCAAACTATTCAATAGTTTTGTAAATTAGTCTCTTGGCTAGCTAGATTAAGCTACAATGACTTCAAAAACATAGAAATCATTAAAAACAAAGTAAGAATGCACCTACATGCACTAGAAATGTTGGTCAAATGCTTCAAGCCATAACTATGGCTTCCTAACCTTCAAATTTTGGTAGTGTTTAGCTTTTGGGAAGATGATACTTTAATTTTACTTATTTTAATTTTAAGTTATTTGGTTATTTACTAATTTAACCTTAACATTTAACCTTTATAATTTCATTTTAATGGCCATAAAAGTCCAATAGTAATTTATGTGGTTTAATTGCAACATAAAACCCTTAACCATTTAATCACATTGTCATTTGATACCTTTAACTAATAGAACTCAAGTTTTTGCACTTTACGCGATTTAGTCCTTTTTATCGAATTGAGCATGCAAATGATAAATTTTCTTAACTAAATTTTCCTATGACTCTAATAACATGCTGTAGACATTAAAATAATAATAAAATAAATATTTTAACTTTAGATTTGTGGTCCCAAAACCACTGTTGCGATTTAACTAAAAACTAGCTGTTACAAATTTAGTATAAATCCAATAAATTTACCACTCAACCAAATCCCAATTATTCACTTATGGGTTCAAACTAATTTTCGAATTAATAACTATTTTATGAATTCAACTAGTTCGATTCATTACCTTGTATCGATGCGAACCGTATGTACAATCGTTCTTCAGCTTTACGGTTGATTCGGGGTGTTTGGGTCAGCAGCTAATTCCATAATATATTGGAAAATCAGTAGCTAATAATTATTAATGTAACAGCCCGAATTAGGGCCTAAACGAAATGGTGGTTTTTGGACCGCGAATCCGACATAGAAAAGTTTATTCTGATAAAGTTTTAAGGTCTATTGTGTGATTGATTGCATAAGTGAAAATTTAGTAAATAAATTTTATCGATAGAAGGCTCGATTGAGTGATAGGACTAAATTGCAAAAATTTCAAAATATGTGTTCTAGAAGCATTTAGTGTGAAATTGAAATGAATTCATAGACTAGAGGTCCTTATTTAGTAATTAGACCATTTTATGGCATGATAGTAAAAAATACCCATGGAAGGAAAAATTTTCAAAGAATGTCATTGAGGGCATTTTGGTCAATTGGGTATTAAAAGAAATAAAAAGGGAAAATAAGGCCAAAAATGTGTCCATCTTCCCCAGGTGTTGGCCAAAACTTACAAGGGTTCCATAGCTAGGTTTTTCAACTTTTCAAGCTCAAAATAAGTGACTCTTAGCCTCGTTTTTCATGTTCTTCATATTTTTGAGATTCTTGTAACTTAACTTAGCTATTTATACCACTATTTTAAGCTAGGGTTCATGTTTAAAAATTTACCCATGTGTGACATGAGAGCATTTTGATGAGTATTGGAAGAAAATGAAAGTTTGATGTGTAGTAAACAAATTTTGCTAGGTGATTTTCATGAAAATCCATTTATGGACTAAAATGCAAAGGTTGTGAAACATGTGCATAAATTGTGAAATGTGCAGAAATGTGGGCTGCTATAAGAGAGAAATAGGGTCAGGTAGGCTTGGGAATGTAGAAAAATAGATACATTTCATTTTACGAGCCTATGGACTAAATTGTAAAAATTAACAAAGTTAGGGGTAAAATGGTAAAAATTACCATAGGATGATTTGTGTCAAATTGAGTAATTTACGTATTAAATAAGTTAAATTTGATGTTATAGATCAAGAACAACGCGAAATCGACCTTAACCGGGGGAAAGGCAATGTATCAGACTAAATTGTAAATATTAGCATTTTGCACCGAGGTAAGTTTTATATGCAAATAATGAGTTATTATAACTATTACGTTTAATTACCTTAATTATTTGAAATTTGAAATTTTATAACAAATTATTGAATATGTGTTTTGATAAATCGATAAGTGAGGAAAAGCCCAGGTTGAACCTTAGGAATCATTTAGGATACGAGTGACATGTCACTAGGAAACCATTGGTTGTGATCGATTGTCTATGTGATTTTGGGTGTTGGTTTAGTTCGACTACTAGTGTCTAGGTAATCTTACATTTGTTGCGGATACCTGTCAGCTTGTGTGAGCAGCACTAGGTAGTTTTGACTATACTGTAGCTTGTGTGAGCATGTAACAGCCCAAATTAGGGCCTAGTCAGAATATTGATTTTGAGACCACAAATCCTAAGTAGAAAAGTATAACTTATGATTAGTCTTAAGTTTATGACGTGATTGCATGTAGTGATAAAATGCCATGAAGAAATTTTTATGAAAAAGTGGTTAATTTTTCCTTTAGGACTAAATTGCAAAAGTTGCAAAATATGAGTTTCTAGGAGGTTTAAGTATGAAATAGCATTACAAAAATTATTAGAGGTCTTTATTTAGTAATTAGACCATTTTATAGCTTGATGGACAAAAATGCCCAAGGAAGGATAAAATTTTAAAGAAAGGCCATAAGGGCATTTTTGTCATTTGGTAAAATTAAGTAATAAAAAGCGAAAATAAGCCAAAAATAAGCTCATCTTATCCATATACCAGCCAAAATTTCCAAGCCCTCCATAGCTAGGGCTTCTTTCAATTTCAAGCTCCAAGTAAGTGCCATTTAGCCCCGTTTTTAATTCTCTTTGTATTTTGAAATCCTTGTAGCTGAATCTAGCTATTTGTACCACTAATTTGAGCTAGGGTTTATATTAAAAAATATACCCATTCATGACATGCAAGTATTTTGATGTCTAGTGGTAGAATATGAAAGTTTAAAGTGTAGTAAACATCTTTTATTAGATGAATTTTTATGGAAATCCCTAATAGGGACCAAATTGAAAAGGTGGTAAAATGTGTAATAAAGGTGAGAATTTTTGAGAAATAGGGGCTTTTATGAGTACATGAAAGGTTCGACTAGGCTTGAGTGGTCAAGAAAATAAGTACATTTTATTTTACGAGCCTAGGAACCATTTTGCAAATATGTAAAAGTTTAGGGGCAAAATTATAAAATTTACAAAAGTGTTATTATGGGCTAATTAGCTAATGTGTGTATTAAACGAGCTTAATTTGTCATTTTAGATCAAGAAACACGAAGCTCGGATCAAAACTAGGAAAAAAGTAAGGTGGTGGACTAAATCGCACATTCACCCACATTTTGAACCCGAGGTAAGTTGTATGTAATAATTTAGCGTTTTGCATGATGAAAATTATTATGATGATATTTCATGAATTTTATGTATTTCTATGAAATTTATTGTTATGAAATTTACAAAGAAATGATGCTGAAATAAATGTGAAAGCTTGGTTAAAAGTTAAGGAATATGAAGGGTACCGCAGTCATGTCAGGAGATATGTAGGTCCCGTGTAAGACCATGTCTGGGACATGGCTTCGGCACTAAATTGAGATCCCATGTAAGACCATGTCTGGGACATGGTATTGGCATCGACATGAGGTCCCGAATAAGACCATGCCTGGGAAATGGCATGGGCCTCTAAGAGAGATCCCATATAAGACCATGTCTGAGACATGGCATCGGCATCAGTTTATGATATCATGTAAGACCATGTCTGGGACATGGCATCGACATCGGTAAGAGATCCTGTGTAAGACCATATCTGGGATATGGCTTTGCATCTTTCCATGAGAATGACATTACGGGTATCCTTTGATATTCAAAGTATATTGATAGAGAAAGTATTCAAGTTGATTAGTTAATGAGAAGGACTAAAGTTTCGTGATGAGTGTTACAGGTACATTTGAGTAAGTTACGAGAAAACGAAAAGTAAGTCATGAGAACGAGTAGGTCATGAGAACGAGTTCGTCATGAAAATGAGTAAGTTATGAGAATGAGTAAGAAAGCATATACTATTTATGATACTCTCTTTGAAGGATGCTTCATGATCTATGTTGCTATTTTATTCCATGCAACTTACTAAGCATTTTATGCTTACACCTTCATTTCCCTTCTTCATTGTAGATTCGCCGAATTAGCTCGGAGTTCGATCAAAGTTGAAGCTCGAAGTCACACTATCAAGCCATTCATTTTGGTATAGTAAAGTTAGTTATTTTGTTGTATGGCATGTATAGGAAGTTTGGTTATTTTGATATATATTATTTTGAGTAGCCAAATATGTTGGCTATTGATATGACTTGAGTCAAGTTGTAATGGCCTTTGGAAATGGACTAATATTGATTAGGTTATATTTTATGCAATGTAGATGAAAATCATGAGTGTGCAAGTTTGCAAGTTTAAATAGAGTAATGATGGATGAGAATAATATGAATGGTGGTATGTGAGTGCCTTAAGTTGTGAATGTTTAAAAAGTATAATTATGTTTGAAATTGGTATGAGTTGGTTATGTTTCAGGGTGGCAAAAAGGCTTGGAAAATAGCCTATTATTGTCCACATGGGCTGAGCACATGGGCGTGTGTCTTGGTCGTGTGAAATCAAGTAATTCATAGTGTTCTAACAGAATGGTCTACAGGATAATAACACGGGCGTGTCTAGGCTGTGTTAGGGATACGGGCCATAGACACGGGTGTGAGCTCAATCCATGTTCAGTCCTGTAGGTTTGAAATAAGAAATAAATTCAGCACAGGCTAGGGACATGAGCGTGCAGCCCACATGGGCGTGTGGCCTGCTTATGCAAAAATTTTCCAAGATGCCCAAAAGTTCTCGGATTGGTTTCAAACGACTCTCGATGTATGTTTAGGGCTTCGTAGGCCCATGATAAGAATATTAAGAGCATGTTTGTAAAAGTTTTAAATTGGAGTGAGATTTAAGGCTCGATTTAGCAAGTTTGAGCAAGGTTAAGTAGGTAACGCCTTGTACCCCGTCCCGACGTCAGACTCGGGTAAGGGGTGTTATAGAGCAGACCCTTTAATAGCTCATTATTGAGCCCTTATGTGGTATGTGGTATGTGTTAAGTGGTAGCCTCAGCTACAAATTAGTGGTAGCTTTGGCTACATTATGTGTGGCACTTTGTGCCTTATTCCAAGTATCCTTTAGTATTCCACGTGGTTCAACGGGTTATTTGAATCGATACAATAAAATGTGATTGTGTGTGAAAAGATTTGACCGTGTGTTAAGAATGTGTATGTACAGGTTATATGAAAAATATCATGTGTGCTAAGTGCTTAATGTATATATCAAAATATGTGGTAAGACTATATGAGTAAGTGATAATCTCAAACTTAATGTGATCATAATGAAGCTTATTTCCTTGGATATGAATTTCTGGTTCAAATGCTCATTAATATTACATATAAGCTTGCTAAGCTTTATAGCTTACCCCTTTTCTTTTCCCTTCCCTTATAGGTTCGTCACGCTAAGCCGAGGTCTAGTGATCAAGTTGGGATTCCATCAACACTATCAACAACTATTTGGTATTTTGCTAGTAAACTTGAAATTATGGCATGTATAGCTGGTCTAATGTTTTGAGTTATATGTCATTGTCCTTTGGGTCCAATGTTGTTAGTATTGATTTGGTAATTGGACATTTGGAATGAGCCAAATTTGGTTTAAGTTCTATTTGTTAAAGTGTTGTAATATATTAAGGTGCAAGCTTGCAATGTTTAAGTGGAATGTAGTATAATGTGTGTACTTGATGATAGTAGAGAAATTTAGTGCATGAATGCCAAATTATGGATGTTTGAGTGGATTTTTATGCTATGTTCAGTATTAGAAAAATTTGGCTGGTATTGGTTGTGTTTCAGGGTGGCAGTTGGCTTGGAAAACAGCATATAATTGTCCATACGGTAGACACACGGGCGTGTGTTCACATGGCTAGCCCCATGGGCGTGTTGATAGGCCGTGTGTCCCCTCCACCTGAAATTATGAAAATTAAATGCCAGCAGTAAACACACGGGCAGAGACATAGCTGTGCGTGTCAACCGTGTGCTTGATATGGCCTAGCCTACGGGCGTGTGGCTTGGCCGTGTGATGAAAACTTCGTGATGATGTCATAAATAGAATACACAGGATTTTTCACACAGGCGTGTGCCCGGCCGTGTGAAGGACATAGTCTAGGACACGGGCGTGTGCTCGGCCGTGTGAAAACCCCTGTAGGTTCGAATTGAAAAATAATTCCTCACGAGCTTGGGACATGTGTGTGTGTGACCACACGGCCTACCCACATGGGCATGTCCCTGTCCACACGGGCTTGTGCCCTGTTTTGAGTAAAAAATTTTCTAAGTGTCTGAAAAGCTCCAGATTGGTTTCAGATCGTACTTGACATCTCCTTTGGGCCTCGTAGGCCCATAATAAGAATGTTTTAGATAAGAATGAAAAAGTTTTAAATTTTTCGTGAAAATTTTATATCATAATCAAATGTTCGTGTGCGTGTGTGTACAATAACGCCTCGAACCCTAATCTAGCGACGGATGTGGGTGAGGGGTGTTACAATTAAATTCCTTCATTTAATCAATCCATAACATTTACCCTAAAATTATGTCGAAACAACAATTAATTTTACGCTTAACTGCACTTACGCTGCCCAAATGATCAAGAACATTTTTCGCTAATTGATATGGGTTTAATAGTAGATTAGGAGGGCTTAAGAACTCAAATTAAGGCTAGAATTAATTGGGCAAGCTTCAAGAAACAAAACAGCCCCTTGCTCTTTACATGTGCGCACGCACCACCACCCATGGTGGCCGAAATTAGGGCTAAATTTTAAAATGGTTTAAGACCTCATTAAAATATGGGAAAATACCTTTAAAGACATTTAAAATCCCCTAAATTCCAGACCTAGAAATTTAGGTTTTTGATGGATAATATTAATTAAGAAATTGAAGAGAAAAGAGACCTTACACAAACTAGTCGAGAGAAATGATAGTGGCACTTCCTAGGCGATGTTTGGGATCGATCTTGGAGTTCAAAATTTCAGACTTGGGGCTGATTTAATTGAGGAAAAATTGCAGCAATATAGTAAAGGAGATGGTGTACAATCTTGATGCAAAGAAGAAGAAGAAGAATATGGTAAAAGGGGAGGTGTAAGCAATGACAACAGTGGAGGAAAAAAGGAAAAGAAAAAAATAAAGATGAAGAGAGGGAGAGGGGGTTAAGGGGTTAGGGACGGCTAAGGTAGAAGAAAAAGGGATTTAAAGGCTGAGTATTTTGATAAAAAAAATTGTATTTGTACCTAGGTTTACTAGGCTTGGCGACATAAAAAAAATAAGGGAATTGGCAAAAATCAATTTATTTTTGTAAAATTTGAGACTTAAACTTGGGACCTCTAACTAACTTTCATCTTTTCACATTAAATAACTAACCATTGGGTCAATTCTCTATTTTTGATATATTTTTAAATTTTATGGGGTTAAATTTTGGATGTTACAACTTTACCCCCTTAAAGAAATTTCATTCTCGAAATTACCTATTTCGAGAAGATGAGGATACTGAAGCCGAATTGAGTCCTTCGGCTCCTAAGTAGCCTCTTCGATACCATGAATTCTCCATAGTACTTTAACTAATGGAATTTGTTTTCGTCTTAGCACTTTGGTCTCACGTTCTAATATTCAAACTAATTCCTCCTCAAATGATAAATCTGGTCTAACGTCAATCTCCTCAACTGGAATAATATGCGATGGATCGGATCGATCTAACTCAGATGGCAACTCGAGTAGGTAAGCCACAGGACTAGCCTTTTTAAGCACTCGGTAGGGACCAATGAATCTAGGGCTTAACTTGCCATTTCAACCAAATATCAAAACTTTCTTCCATAGAGAGACTTTAAGGAAAACGAAATCCCCCACATTGAACTCAATGTCCTTGCGCTTCAAATTGGCATATGACTTCTATCTATCAGAGGTTGCCTTCAATATCTCTTGAATTAATCGAATTTTATCATGGGTTTCAGTAACCAATTCTGGACCAATCAACTTTCTTTCGCCCACTTCAGTCCAACATAAAGGCGAGTGACACTTATGACCATAAAGAGCTTCGTAATGTGCCATTTGGATACTTGACTGAAAACTGTTATTATAGGCAAATTTGGCCATCGGTAAATGCTCCCCCCAATTGCCTTGGAAGTCGATTACACAACTCCTCAACATATCTAGCAATATCTGAATGACCCTTTTTGAGTGACCAACAAATTATGGATAGAAAGTCGTATTGAAATCCAATCGAGTACCCAAAGCCTCGTGCAATTTCTTCCAAAATCGAGACGTGAATCTAAGATCCCGATCTGAAATAATCGACATTGGCACACCAAGCAATCTCACTATCTTAGGAACATAACGCTTAGCTAACTTCTGGAGAGAGTAATCAATACGAACAGGAACAAAATGGGCGGACTTAGTCAATCTATCAACCACAACCCAAACTAAATCTTTCTTAGTAGGCATTAAGGGCAACCCACTAACAAAGTCCATTGTCACTCTCCCCCACTTCCACTGTGGAATTCGAATCGTTTGGAACAACCCTGATGGAACTGATGTTCAAATTTAACCTATTGGCAACTTAAGCATTTAGATACAAATTCAGTCACTTCACGTTTAAGACCCGGCCAGCAATATACTTCCTTTAAATCATAATACATCTTAGTACTCCAAGGACGCATAACATAAGGGCTGCTATATGCTTTTCAAAGTATGGATTGTCTTTAATTTTGATCATTAGGCACAGAATATCTCCCTCTAAAGCATAAAATTCCGTCAGAACTAATCTCAAAGTCCTCAGTCAAACCATCCTCAACCTGTTTAAATCGAGGTGTTAGAGTTTCATCCAAACTCTGCTTATCTTTGATTTCCTAAACCATGCAGGCTTTACCTGCAATTCAGCCAAGATACCCCTATCATAAAAAAGACTCAAGCAAGCAAACATAGCCCTCAAATCAGATATTGCCTTTTTTCTCAAGGCATCAGCCACAACATTGGCCTTCCTTGGGTGCTACTCGATTGTGCAGTTATAGATTTTTAACAACTCAATCCATATCCACTGCCTCAAATTAAGTTCATTTTGGGTAAGGAGATATTTAAGGTTTTTGTGATTGGTGTAAATAATACACTTCTCGCCATACAAGTAGTGTCTCTAAATTTTGAGTTCAAATAAAACAACTAGCAACTCCAAGTCATAAGTGGGGTAGTTACATTCATGTAGCCTAAGTTGTTTTGAGGTATATGCTACAACTTTACCATCTTGCATTAGAACACAACCAAGCCCAACAAGCGAAGCTTCGCTATACATAACATATTCCTTACCAGATTTCGGTTGAATTAAGACGAAAGCTTTTGTCAACACGAACTTCAACTTTTCAAAACTAGCTTGTTGTTCGTCTCCCCACTTAAATGGAGCATTCTTCCTAAACAGCTTAGTCAATCGGATGCTATCAAGGAGAAACCCTCGAAAAACTTTTGATAATACTCACCAAGACCCAGAAAACTTTGAATTTCTGAAATATTCTTCTGTTGCTTCGAATCTAGGATAGCTTCAACCTTTTTAGAATCTATGTGAATACCCTCAACTGACACTACTTGACCAAAAAAAATCACTTCTTTTAACCAAAACTCACACTTACTAAGTTTAGAAAAATTTTGTTTTTCACGGAGTATCTGTAAAACTACTTTTAAATACTCATCATGCTCGATTTCTATCTTGGAGTACACAAGGATGTTATTAATGAAAACTATGATGAACTGTTTAAGGAATGGTTGGAAGACATAATTCATAAGATCCATAAAGGCTTCTAGTTTAGTTAATCCAAAAGGCATGACAATGAACTTATAATGTCCATGACGAGTCTTAAAAGTAGTTTTGGGAATATCGGATTCTTTCACTTTGAGTTGGTAATACCCAGATCTTAAGTCACTTTTCAAAAAGACAATTCCACCTCTGAACTGACTGAATAGGTCATCAATCCTTGATAGAGGGTACTTATTCTTGATAGTTAATTTATTCAGTTGTCAATAATCAATGCACAATCGTAAGGTTCCATATTTCTTCTTCACGAATAAAATCAGTGCATCCTATGGCGAAACACTAGGTTTAATAAAACCCTTGTCCAATAGTTCTTGTAACTACACCTTCAACTCTATAAGTTCTTTTGGTGCTATGTGGTAGCGACCAATAGACACTGGTGCCATTCTCGGTAACAACTCAATTCTGAATTCCACTTCCCTTTCTAGAGGTAACCTTGGCAGTTCATTAGGAAATACATTGGGAAATTCCTTTACTGTATGAATACCTTCAACTATAGGGTCAACGAAGCTTGCATCTTGGACATAAGCCAAAATCGCTTTGCACCCTTTTCGCACCATCTTTTCTGCTACTAAAGTAGAGATTATATTGAACAAATAATTTCAAAGTTCCTCTACTATAACAACTTCTTTCCCAGACTCAGTCACCAAAGTCACCCTCTTCAATGCATAATCTAATTGAACTTGATGCTCAACTAACACAAAATCGAATCGAATTTATTGAAAAGAAGTTTCATCAAATCGGCAAGGAATACCTGACCTTGAACCTCTAAAGGACATCTTTTATAAACTTTATTCACAATGTGGAGGATCTTAAGAGACTAACTACAGTTACAATATTTTCGGTTTCCTCTACCCCAATCCTGAATTTTACAGCCACATTACAAGCAACATACGAATGAGTAGATCATATGTCAATTAAAGAAAAATAGGGTATTGAGTAAATAGTAAAGGTACATGCTATGAAGTCAGCTGCATCTATATCCTCTTAGCGTCTAACCACATAAACCAATGCAAGTTGTCTCATCTTAGCTCGATTCACACTTAAGCTAGTGCTCTTTGACCTCGATTACCATTTCCATTTAGATTCTGATTATGGCCTCTCTGAGTACCCTTATTACCTCTCTGATTTTAACACCCAGCTGGACCTTGATTTTGAGTCAGAGCTTGCACCTGATCCTGACGACGAGGACAATCCCTAATCTTATTCTTCAATGAACCATATACCAAACAAACACCCATCATTCTTAAACAATCGCTCGAATGGCGCCTCTGAAAATACTGGCAAACTTGAGTATGCCTTTGTCTAGGGTCCACTGCTTTCCTATTTTGCGGTGGCCTAGCCTCTTTAGCCCACTTAACAGGTTGCAGATTTGGGCTAGTAGTGCCCGTTTCTCTTTTGGGCTGATCCTTTTATTTCCCTTTCTTTTGGCACTCCATGCGTTTAATCTCCTCAACAATCTTGGTCTTATTAACCAAAGCCTCAAACACACACTCTTGGTGTGGAGCTACCTGAACCTTAAGGTTGTACCTTAGACCTTCCTAAAAACGGAAACTCTTTTCTTGCTTAGACGCCACCATAATAGGTGCATAGCGGCTCAACCTTAGAAATTTCGCCTCATACTCAGAAATTGTATTGTCTCCTTATTTAAGTTCAATAAATTCCAACCATCAAACCTCCACATAGCGAGGGCCCACATACTTACCTTGAAAGGCCTCTTGAAAATAAGCCCAATCAATATGCCCTAGCAGTGTTCCTCTAACCACTGATTGCCACCATTGATATGCCTCATCCCTTAACAGAGACATGGCACCCATAAGTTTCTACTCAAGAGTTCATTCCAAATCCTCCAAAATTCGTTAAGTGGTTTCCATCTAGTACTCAGCCACAATAGGAGTAGTTTCAGCAGTACTCCTAAACAATTTTACCCTACTAGAGCAGAGCCTTTCAGCAATCGTCCTACGACTAACACCTCCTATTAGAGTCGTAGCAACCCTATTCAAAACCCTCAATAAAGCCTGAGTTACTGGATCATTACCAACATGGTCATAATTAGTATTCCCATTTTTTATATTCCCACCCTCAGTAGTGGGTTCACTATTAACCTAATTCTGTTCATTATCCTGTTCTGGCCATAACGATACAGTTGACTCAACTGGAGCCCTTAGAGGTTGCCCCCTACGGCCCCTCTTACCACGAGTTATCATTTTATGTGCATTCATTTATGTGTTTTATGGGTCTACATTTTTACAAGTAAGAGCTTTTAGTACTTTGTTTAGTCTCTTACGCACTCGCATTTTATTATTATGGTTAAGTGTTCTAGGTGTATGTGAGAGGTCTCAAGTTCAAGCCTCGTGGGTAAATTTTGGTATTTTTATGAATAAATCCCTATCTTTGGTTAATGGGCTTATAGGTAATTATTGGTAAATTTATGACAGAATGGGCCTGCTGGTCTGGTGGTTAAGTGGAGTGTTAATATGTTGGAGGTGTTGTGTTCGAGTCCTTACGCGAACAAGGGGAGCATTCTTTTTGCTGGTTGTCTGGCGTGTAGTAGAGTCTGGTTAGGAATGGAATTCTGAGGTGGTTGAGGTGATAGTGGGTTAGTGGAGTAAATCTAAGGATTGAGGGAATACCTAGCTTTTAGTTTTATTTGTGTTTTCAAAATTTTGATTTTCTTTCTTTGTTTGACGTTCCTTCCTATTTCTTTTGCTACCAAAATTTTGATCTTTCACATCCCTCTCGTTCTCAAATTCGTTCCACACTGTCTATTGACGTTTCATGTCTATCTACCATCCTTAGATAAGTTTACTTCGCTTAAGCCTTAATATTATTTTGGGTAAACTTGATAAGGGGATTTGTGTGTTGTTTTTGGTAGGCGAAGAACGACTTCTGGTTTGGGTTCTATAGCAGAATAAGCAATCAAAGTTTTGGTTTAAGAACGGTAAGTTTTGTGTGCGAAAAATGTTGTTCATAGGGTTCGGTCAATTAAGGACTATCTGAATCTCGTATTTTTGTCTCTGATTAAAGACTTTGATTGGGCAATTATAGGTTTTCGGAGTGCTCGGTGACCATTTATGCTTCAATCGAACCAAGTGTTTACCCGAAAACACAGAAAACGAGAATAAGCAAAAGTTGAAAAATGATTCTATCGATGCCATACAGGCATGTGGTCGCCTGTGTGTAGGCCGTGTGATAGTACATGGGCGTGTGATCAACGAGCCAAGCCGTACGCGCAAGACACAGATGCATGACACAGCCGTGTGATGGCCGGGCGGGGTCGTATGCGAGACACGAGCTTGACCAATTGGGTCGTATGGGCTGCACGAGCGTGTGGGCCCACACAGGCATGTGGAATTTTAGACCAAGCCTTGTAATCCATACGGCCAAGGCCAATTTGGGTCGTGTGGGCCATATATGCATGTGGGCCCACACAGGCAGGCCATATGGGCGGGTGAGCCCGTTCTTTTGGAAAATTTTGTAAGGTTGCACGGGTCACCCAAGTCGACTGTGACCTATCATATGGTCGGTAAGCATAACTTAGACCCCTAGTTTCGTTATCTGATTATGTGATATGTGAAATGAGCATATTACACTTAGCATGTATATTTGACTGATTGTATAATCTGATAAATTGCACTATAGCATGTTATATTTATATGTTGCATTACATCGGGGTTGGGGTGATATGTATAGAGGAAGTATTCTGGGAGGCTCTTCAGCCTGATATTTGGCAGGTCAGTTGCAATTATCTAATTATGTGCCGTATTTCTGTACAGCATAGTGTGTTGGGATGGGTGGGTCGATTTTATCCCCACATGGTGTGTTGGGTTGGACGGAGTTGTTGTGCAGGGCTGATGGGTTGGTTTCTGATATTTTGTTTGCATCTGTATCTAATTGGGCTAAGGCCCTAGTTTATATCTGATTATGCTTTTGAATGGACTAAGACCCGAACTGATTCTGTAATAGGCTTCGACCCCAGACTGTTTATTTATGACACTTGATGTGTATTCTGTATGTGTGATTTCTGTGGGGATTACACACTGAGTCTGCGAAAACTCACCCTTTTCTGTTTGATCTGTTCAGGTAACCTCCAGCATTAGACGGGTCGATGCAGCGGAGGACTTGACGGTGACCAATGCTACATATACTACTACACCATGGATTTATGGTTTTATTATTACTACTATTATCATTTTTGGGAATTTTTGATGTAATTTTTGGACTTGGGACTTTTGGTTTTAAATTTGGGCTTTTAAATTGTTGATGATTTTATTACTGATAAGCATGATTAAAACTCAGTTTTCTCTAAAAACGAACGGTTTTCGCTAAACAAAATGTTTTCTAAAGCTTCCGCATATAAGAGATATGTTTTAATCATAAAAACGGTCATGTATTTCTAATCCGGGATAAAGTAAAGATTAAATAAATGTAACAGTTTTAACTCGTCAAACACGATTTCAAAAGCACTATCATGTGATATCGCCAGATTTGGCCAGAACGTCCAGGTCGGGTTTGGGGTGTTACACAAATCTCAAAGTAGCTCTTAGGTGAATTTTGAATTAGGAAAAATTAGCAAGAACCTTGACCCGCTATCAAAAAGTAATAGGAACCAAAGATATATGAACGCCACACTAAAGGTGATAAGTTCGGTTTTGCAAGGAAAAGAATGATGCCACAAGACAACTTGATAAGTCAATTTAGGCCCGAAAAGAACTATGAGAATTGGATATCTCACAAGTTTCAATTTAAACATAAAAATAACAAAAGTCCTTAAAACAAGCTGATTACAAAGTATTTATAATGCTAACCAATGCCTAGCCGAATAGTCACTTGGATTCAACTTAAATGGGCTGATTTAATGAGCTTGAAGCTTAGGCTTTAAATTTTTTCTTGAGCAGCCAAAGAGTTTAGAATAAGCTTTAAATTCTCCCTTGGGCAGCCGAATAGACACCAACAACATTGATGACATTTTAGGCACAGAAACAGACCATGGTCTAAACATTAAGAAGCAATTGATTATGGAATGTGAAAAGGATTCATGAACTGAATGGCCATGTATGAACACTTCTTTGTCCATTGCTATTCTTGAACAACTCCTTGGAGAAGAGGAATAGGTTGCTGAATTAAATGGTGCATAATGCTCTCCTTAAATGTTGTCCATGTACATAACTGACATAACTGATTCCAACTGAATAGTCATCTACAAGCATTAATTAACATTCAACCAAATAACAACTTAATAAGCTTAATTAATAAACTAAATTAATAAACACATTTAACACTTACATTTAACGGTAATTTATTCCAGCAACTCAATTATTAACTAAGATGAGTTTAATTAAAAATAAAGTTCAGCTTGCAATAAACTGCAATGGACGCCTATTGAGCTGGTCCAAGCATGATCAGTGGATTCAGCTACTTGCTCTCCCCAAGCTCGATCAACGTAGGTTGCTAACGCATCTTGGGACCTCTTAGCACGAGACCGAGTTATAGGTCCTTGTGGCAGCTCAATGGGTTCAATGGTAACTTCCCAAGCTAGGGTTACATCGTAAACACCTTCAAAATAATGTTTGTTATTTTATAAAATAATGGAGTATTTGATAATTTACGAGCTAAATTGGGGCATGGTTGATAGGTAGCACCAACTTATTCATACATTCAACACTAATTTGCAATTCAGGTTTTTCAACTATCTTTATCCCTATCTTTACAAAGAAAAAAAAAAAACCATAAAGATACTAATTGCTCTTTATTCATAAATAATAGAATGTCGAAGAAGAGATGAACATGTAAGAATTAAAGGAGAGCAATTTTTGGTTTTGGTTTAGTCATGTAAGACAGGTTGATTAATTTTGACCTTAATTTAATTGGTCAATTCGATTAGTTATGGATTTTTTAATCTCGAAATTGAATCGACTGAAAAATCAGCATATTTAATATTATTTTCGAATTAATTGAAATATATTTGTAATTTATAATATATAGTAGATCTATAACTTTATAAACACAACCCAATAACCTTAAACCCAACCTAATAACCCAAGGTTGGTTAATCGAAAAAATCGACCTAACTAACCAAATCAAAGTCAATTTAGTTTGGTAATTTTTTCTAAAATAAACTCAATCAAATCAAATTTCTTATGTTAAAGCTGGTTAAGTTGGTTTAAAAAAAAAAGTCTACATCATTCGTGTTAAATTGATTGCTCTTTCCTAATAAGAATAAGCTAAAAAAGTATTTTTGAGGGATAAAAAAGCCCTACAGTAAAAATTGAATCAATAAAAAAATCTCATAATCAACATGCTTCTCTAATACGACAGTAAAAAATTTGGATAAAAAATGAGCTTTTGACTTTGTAAAATTCAAAAAAAAAAAAAAATATCTTCATACATTTCTACTTTTTTTTAAATAAAATTAGTTTTTATGAGATACTTAGTTACTACTATTATTTAAAAATATTTATTTATTCTTTCAATTTTGAAATTATAAAAAGAAAAATAATAACTTTTTAGTCCTAAACATTTATCCCTTTTTTTTATCTTTTTGTTAATTAGTTTTTCTCTTCAAAAGTGTATAAAATTATAGAAAAAATTAGTTTTTTTTTTCTATATTTTCAATAAGAAACCTAATATTTTTTAAAAAAATTATGAAAAAATTTCTTTATAATTAAAATTTCAAAAATTAATAAAAATGTGTTATTTACTTCTTAAATGCTAATAAGTTCTCCCTAAATTTTGAGCTATTTGCCTAATCCATATTAAAATTAGATTTTAATAAGTATTTTTTAATTTAATTCGAATCAATTGTATTAAAATATGATTTAACAGTGATTGAACAAATAGCTCAAACTTTGGGAAGATGTTATTACCATTTAGAAGTAGATAACATATTTTTGAAAATTACATTTTTATTTTTGGGATTTTTTTATTGAAATATACTACAAAATTATAAAAATGTTATGTATCAAACTGACAAAAACTATAAACATTAAGGGTTAAAAAGTTATTCTACCTTATTTATAATTGTAAAATTTTGAACAATAGATCAAAATTTTTAAATAAAAAAACTAGATTTAATATCTCAAAATTAAATTATAAAAACTAATTTTAAATTTAAAAAGGAATACAAACACCTTTAATATATTTATTTCAATCAACTCAAAATATTTATAAATAATAAGTAAGATAAAAAAAAAAAAAAAAAGGAGAGGTTAAAAAATAGTTTTACAAAAACAAAATGTAACGTAAAAAAGAAATTATTAAATTCTACCTATTTCGCTTCGCAATTCAAATATCACATTAACAGTCTATTTAGTTTCGGAACATTTAATGATGAATGTTAATGTGAGAGAATAAAAAGTAAAACAAAGGGTACCAAGAAAAAAAATCTAATCGTATATGTTATACAAATATGAAGTTTAAAAAAAAATTGATGTTGATATTATAGTATTAAAATTAATGAAGATTAAATTGTTAAGTTTAAAATGTAGTTTTTAAATATATATATATATATATATATATATTAATAACATATATCACATGAAATTTATAATTTTCAAATATAATGAGAGTTAATTACATTCATTAATTAGAGTAAAACAAAGATAAATATAAAACTACAAAAAAAATTGAATACTAATCATTTTAATATTAAAACAAATTAATTTAACAATATATATAATAAATAACTTGTAAGAAATTATTAGTAATATTATTTACATTAAAATATATTAATATTAATATTCAAACCATAATAATATTTTATTTTTAAATATTAAATATTTTTAAAATTAAATAACATAAATATAACTAAATCTAAATTTGTTAAATATTTTTAGATTATATTACTTTTTAAGTTTTTTTTAAAACACTTTTTAAGTTATTAATTGTTTTTTAAGAACTTCATTAAAAATTTTAAATAAAATCCAATATTATAAAAAATATTATAAGTTTTAACATTAAAATAAGTTTGTTTAACAATGTATATAAAATAAATAACCTATAAGAAAATATTAATAATATTATTTAAATTATAATATATTAATATTCAAATAATGGTGTATTTTTGTATTATTTTAATATTATATATTTTAAAAAAATTGTAATTACATTGCTTTTTTAATTTATCAATGATTTTTAACAACTTCATTAAATTTTTTAAACAAAAAATAATACTATAAAAAAATATTATAAATTTAATATACAAAATCGTTGCATAAGAATACAAACTAATATATATACTATAAAAATAAAAGGTTGCAAAACAAAAAAAAAAAGAAAAGAAAAGAAATAAACAGTAATGTTCAAATTTTGATTTAAGATGCACATTCTCAATCCTTCGAAAACCATCTGTATTCAACATTCTTTTGTTGATGATTCTCCCTTTTCAACCATCTCTGAAAGTGACTTTCCCGACAGCGCATTCATGTAGATACTTCAGAAAATCTTTGTTTTTGGTCTTGTGCTTTGAACACACGCTATCCAAATACCAGAAAACGTCTCTTTCACCTTTTTCAACCCATATCCACCTTGATTGTTGTTGTCTTGTCCCAACTTTTGTTCGAACAACATTGACACCAAGATTAAACTTCTTAAAATCTTCTTGAAGCTTGTAATAGTATGGTCTTATGTGACCATCTTTTCCGCAATAGTGGTATACAAAAAATGTTACCTTCCTGTAACCTATATTTATCACGGTAGAAGCACCCTTGTTAGCCTTAAAGGAAGTAATGGATAAATCAGTGATCATACCATCTTTTGGATAACTGAGACCATGTCGACCAGGTTCAAGTCTTGTGTCGATAAAATCTTGTCTTCTCTAGCACTATGCCCTTCAAATTTTGTAAGACTCAACTTTTCTTTATCAAGTTCTTTTTTGACTCTATCAATAATTTGATTCTTGTTGAGGATATCCTTTTCGAGGGCTTCCTTCTTGCTCTTACATACATCTTCATGAATATGTTCGTTAATTTTGCACATCAATTCTATTATTTTTAGTAAGTGAAAATATGGATGTTCAATAGAGTCTTCACCGCTATCACTTTCTTCATCATCTTCAATTTTGACAGTTCTTCATCAGATCCAGACAAATCATCATCAGTCTCTTCGTTGCTCCATGTAGTAACCAGAGATTTCTGCTTCTTCTTGATATTTGCACACTTGGATTATATGTGCCCATACCCTTTACATTTGTAGCACTAAACAAATATATTCACCTCTATTCTTTAAGATCGTCGAAAACCATCTTTTTCTTAGCAAAGCACTTGAAAGTTTTGTTAAAAGTTTTAGAGAGCAATGCTATTTGTTCCTTAATCTCCTCCATGGTTTTGATAGATTTTTTGTTAGATACAACAGTATTTTGGACTTTAATAGCCATAATTTGTTTTACCTTGTTCCATTTAGCTTCTATAAGATTCATTTCAAAAGTTTTGAGGGAGCCGATCAACTCATCTAACCTGAGTGTAATAATGTCTTTAGCTTCTTCAATCTTTGCTAACATTATAGCAAACTGATCCCTCAGCGATCACAAAACTTTTCACACTAATCTGATCATGGAGAATCATTCGCCAACACAAAGAGCCTCATTAGAGATTTGTAATGCACCAAAAATATAAGTTGTTATTTGTTAAAATTTATCATAAATAAGTATTTGTTTCGGCGTTAAGTGTTGGAGTTATGTCCGGCATGGGCAAATTAATTATTGTTTTAGGGCTTGGGTTAGTTGGTCAAGAGAGGTGTTGGAGTGGGATTTAACTTCTTTTTAAAAAATATATATAGTCTATCTTAATATGATATTTTTTATTTTTTATTTTCAAAAAAATCAGGTGGTTAAACCAAAAATTTGGTTCCCACGTTTGCCTCCATACTATTTCACTTTTTTTTTCTGTCTCTTTCTTTGCTTTCTTTGATCCTTTTTCTTTCCTTCGAAAGCTCTTTCCCTTTCAATTTCTTTTGTTTGGTTTCCCCATATTTTTAATTCAATTTTTTGTTACCCTCAGGTGGTATGATTTCCGTTGGGCTGGTTTCAATCCTTGACAATAAGGCTATATTGATTTCTACTTTGTTCTTTTGCGAAGTTGTTCTTTGGGTATGTGGGGATTTCAAAATTTCGTTAATGTAGCGGGGAATTCGTGTGTTACTTCTATTTTCGTTATGTTATATAATTAATTCGTTATGTTTAGGAGAGGTCCAAGGCGCAGTTGGTGTGCCTCCAGTGACGTAAAGCTCGTGTGGTGGCTGCTCGTTAAAGGTAAGTGTGTGGATGTTCTTTTAGGAAGGGTTGAGTATGTCGATTGTGGTCGATTTATTCGATTACATTTTACGAGTTATTGAAATTACGAGTGTTAATTATTATTTTTAGGGTTGGGATATCGCGTGGTTGTTTTTACATCAGAATCAAACCAGGTGTGTAACGAGGCACCCGAAAAATAGCGAGTAGAGAAAGCCAAAATTAGGGCTTGTCGATGCCGCACGACCGTGTGCGAAACCGTGTGTGACACATGGTCTAGACCATTTTAGGCCGTGTAGGCCACATGGGCATGTGTAGGCCGTGTGTCAAGCCGTGCGGGCTACAAGGGCAAGGCAATTGGGGCCGTGTGGGCCACACAGGCAAGGCAATTTGGGACATGTGGGCCACACAAGCTTGTGGGCCCAAAATTCAAAAATTTTCCCTCAGGCCATACACGTCGTCCCGATTGACCGTGGGCCTTTTGTAGGATCGATATGTGGTTTTATAAGCTATAAAACATGAATTCTGTTAGTATGAAACTTGACATATATAACGTTTAATACATGTAATATCCATGTATTGTGATGCGATATGTATGATCAGTTATGTATATAGTCTGTTCTACATCTGTTATACGAATATGTACGATACGTAAATCCTGGTATCTGTTATTTTTGTCATTTCTATTGTTCTATTTATATTTGGCTATAGGGTGAGACATATATTATGTGGAGGAAGTATTCTGTGTGAGGTGATAACTTGCCATTATATTGGCAACACTGCTGCGATTATTCTGAAAAGTGTCATAAGGACACTAAGTGGTGTGTAAGGCTGGGTGGATGTTTTATACCCCACATGGTATGTTGGAATAGTCAGAGCTGGTGTGTAAAGGATGGGGGTAAGAATATATGTATCTGTATCTGTACTACTCTGATATGATTCTGAATCTATATAAGATATATGTTTGTATCTGTTCTGCCATGTGATTAAATTTGAAACTCTATTTTATTACGAGTTACACACTGAATTATAAAGACTCACTTTATGATGTCAGATAATTTTAGGTAACCTTCAGACTTAGGCGGGTCAATGCACAGGAGCTCGATTATGTCCATTCCTTCATAAACCACATTTACTTTAAAGTTGACTTATTTAAATTTCTATTTGAGAGTTTTGTATATTTTGGACTCTCTGGAATTTTACTATTTATTTCTGGTTTGGATTTTATTTTTGGGATTTCTAGCATGACAATGGATTAAACGGCTTTATGAAAACAAAACTCAATTTCCTAAAATACAATGTTTTAAGACACTCTACTACATAATATTCGATTAATTTAGAATTGTAAACAAATAAAAATTTTAATTGAAAAGGTATGACCAACATGATTTCCTAATAAAATGGGTTTTTTGAGTAACAAAGATTCACACTGTTTTTAATAAATAGAAGTTAGATTTCAAACCATTTAACGTAGCCACTCTAGATTTGGCAATAACGTCTAAGCCAAATTTGACGTGTCATATTTAGTAGTATCAGAGCTAGGTTACAAAACTCGAGCTGTGAAACCTTAGGTTCAAAATTGTATTTGTAAAAACTATTTTTTCGAGTGAGGTTTACTTCTGAATAAATCTGAAAAATAAGTTTGTGGAATACCGAGTCTCCAACATTGATCTTGTAAGTGCTTGCTAATAAACACTGAAACTGATGCATAAAACTTTGTAATGTAGATAAATCTGTGAATACAATGAGTACTCGTGGAACACGTGGTCATGGTACCCATAGGCACAACGAGCATCTTAGAGGGACTTGAGTTGAGTAGTTCTCGATGGGTAGTAGGCCCAATCTGGATACGAGTGAGATACCGACTACACCTACTACTAAGACCGAGTCTCAAAACCGTTAAGCTGGGGATGACGCATTGTGCCAAGCCATGCTTTGAGTATTGGAGAGGGTCGTTAGGCCACATTCTAGTTCTGAGAGTCGTGGGCCTGTAACTGAATGACTCTGATCTAACAGCACTAAGTTATTTAGAGGCGTCACTAGAGTCACCCCGACTATGGCCAAATATTGGTTGGAGGCCATCAAGAGGATCATGAAAGATATTGATTGCACCCTTGAGTAGAAATTGAAGGGTGCAGTATCTCTGCTTCACGATGAGGCATATCAGTGGTGGTTAATGGTTAATGAGGGTACTCAGCTGGATCGGATTGAATGGGATTATTTTTAGAGCGCCTTCCAAAGTAAAAATGTGAGGGTGAGTTATGTGGATACTCGTAGACGCGAGTTTATGAACCTCACTCAGAGGGATAAGACTATAGCAAAGTATGATGACGAATTTTTGAGATTGAGTCGTTATGCTCGTGGGATAGTGTCAACTGAGTATAAGAAGTGTATCCACTTTAAAGAAGGATTAAGGGATAACCTAAGGGTTCTGAGAGCGAGAATTCACCGTCTTGGTGGACAACGCAAAAATTGCTGAGGAGTTTAAGCGTATTGAGCCTGAGAATAGAGATCGTGAGAGGGTAAGAATAGGAGGATTCGGAGCCCTCTAGTTCTGTTCATAGGCCTAAGAAACGAGCCAGGTCTGATGGGCCTTCAAAAGTTGGGTTCCAGTTGCTCCTACTATGGCTCAGCCATGTAGAGATTGTGGTAGACGCCATCCAAGCGAGTGTTGGAGGAGGTTGGAAACATGTCTGCGATATGGGTCGATGAAGCATCGTATCAGAGATTACCAATAGTGTCCTGATTAGATTCAAGCTCTAGCTTTAGGTTTTGTTTAGCCTCAACGGGCAACTCGCTGCCGCCTAAGGGCTGTGGCCCAGCTAGGAGTGGTAATGGTGTGGGTAGAGGGTAGAGAGCACCAGGCAAATGTGCTACTTAAACTGAGGCGAGGCAGCCTAGTTGGTTGATACTGCTATACGTTATGAGGGAAAAGACACCACTGATGTGATTTTCGATATGTTCTTTATATATGATGCCCTTTATTTTGCATTGATAGACATAGGGTCAACACATTCTCATGTAGCTAGCTCTATTTTTGTAAACTTGGGGATTTCAGTTGAGAGCACTTCTGGTGAGATTACTATACTTAGCCCGTTTGGTTAATCTATTCGGGTTAGTAGGTTGTATAGGAATGTACTGTTGGAGATACTAGGGGTTGTATTTCTAGCTAATTTGATGGAACTACTGTTTGGGGAATTTGATCTGATTCTAGGAATAGTGTGGCTTGTAAAGCATCGGGTCAGTTTGGATTATGCTTCTAATAGGGTAGTTTTGAGATCAGAAGATGATGTGGAGGTGGTTATGATCGACACCAATGTGATCTCTGCTCTTATGGCCGAAAAATTAGTTTGGAACAGATGTGAAGCGTACTTGGCTTTTATGAGTGATTTACCTTATGTGGATTCGTCTGTTAGGAACATCCAAATGATTAAAGAATTTTTAGATGTTTTTGTCGAGTTATTATTGGGTTTACCTCTAGATTGGAAAGTTGAGTTTAGTATTGAGCTTTTACCGTGTACAACTCTAGTGTCTATCGCTCCTTATCGTATGGCACCGAAGGAGCTTATGGATTTAAAAGCTCAGTTTTAGGAGCTCATTGATTGTGGATTTATCCATCCTAGTGTGTCTCCGTAGGGGTACCGATTTTTTTGTAAAGAAAGAAGATGGTACCATGAGAATGTGTATTAACTACCATCAATTGAATAAGCTAATGGTGATAAACAAGTACCCACTACTGAGGATCAGTGACCTATTTGATCAGTTTCATAGGGCTTCTGTGTTTTCCAATATCGATATTCATTCTGGGTATCATCAGCTTAAGGTTAAGGAGGTTGATGTCCATAAGACTACTTTTAGGACTCGTCATGGGCACTACAAGTTCCTAGTCACGCCCTTTTGTTTGACAAATACTCCGGCTACATTTATAGATCTTATGAATTGAGTTTTCCAATCATACTTGGATCAATTCTTCATGGTCTTCATCGACAACATTCTGGTATACTGTAAGACCAAAGATGATTATGATGAACATCTTAGAGTAGTTTTTCAAATACTGCAAGAGAAGTAGCTCTGCACTAAGTTGAGCAAGTGTGAATTCTGGTTGAGGGGAAGTAACTTTTCTAGGGCATGTGATTTCAACAGAGGGGATCCAAGTTGATTCTAGGAAAATTGAGGTTGTGCTTGAGTGGAACCAGCCTAGGAATGTTTCTGAGATCCGCAATTTTTTGAGACTTGAGGTTATTATCGGAGATCTATCGAGGGGTTCTCTTTAATAGCAATTCCTCTTACTAAATTGTTGCATATAAAGCCTTTTTATTTGGACTGATGAGCAGCAATCGAGCTTTGAGAAGCTCAAATCTGTTTTGACTTAGGCTCTTGTTCTGGTACAGCTTGGATCTAGTAAGGAGTTCGTGGTATACAGTGATACATCTTATGTTGGTTTGGATTGTGTATTGATGCAAGACGGTAAAGTAGTGGCTTATAGTTCCCAATAGCTTAAGTCACACGAGGGAAACTATCCTACGTATGACCTTAAGTTAGGTGTAGTTGTCTTCGCCTTAAAGATTTGGAGGCACTATTTGAAAAGTGAAAGGTGTATCATCTACACCAATCATAAGAGCTTTAAGTATCTTCTGACAAAAAAGGAGTTAAACCTTAGGTGGTGTAAATGGATTAAACTGCTTAAGGATTACGACTGTACGATTGAGTATCATCTAGGTAAGGCTAACATGGTGGTCAATGCTCTTAGTTGTTTGGCAATGTCTGATTTGAAGGCGTTGTTTGCTCCCCTAAGTTTGTTTGATGATGGGAGTCTGTTAGTCAAGTTACAAGTTAGCCAACTTGGATTGGTCAGTTTCGGGTTAAATAGTTAGGGGGTGATTATCTGGTTTTGTGATTCCGTTAAGTGGAGGAGGGTAGTACTTCTGATTTTGGGCTAAATAGTGACGGGGTTATGTGCTTCCGATGACGAGTTTGTGTACCTAATTATTCTAATTTGAGACAGTCTATTCTAAGAGAAGCACATAGTAGCCCTTATGTTATACATCTCGGTGGAAATAAGATGTATAAGAATCTTCGTGAGCTGTATTGGTAGCTTAGTTTGAAACGAGAGGTAACAGATTTTATTTCTCATTGTCTGACTTGCCAACAAGTTAAGGCTGAGCACCAGTTACCTTTAGGTTTACTCCAACATGTTAAGATTCCTTTATAGAAATGGGAACGTGTGACTATGGACTTCGTTAGTGAGTTGCCCTTAACACCTACTAAGAAGGATTCTACGTGGGTCATCGTGGATCGATTGACCAAGTCTGCCCACTTTATTCCTATTCAGACATATTATTCTCATTAGAAGTTGGCCAAGTTATATGTTTCAGAGGTCGTGAGACTTCATGGGGTACCGGTCTCAATTATTTCTAATAGAGATCATCGCTTCACTTCTTGATTTTGGGGGAAACTTCATGAGGCTCTAGGTTCGAGGTTGGACTTCAGTACTGTGTTTCATTCACTTCACGTTTCTTTTTTTTTTGTTTTGCTCTCTCTTTCTTGGCTTTCTCTGTTCCTTTTTTCTTTCCTTCAAAAGCTCTTTCCCTTTCAATTTCATTTGTTTGGTTTCCCTATTTCTTAATTCAATTTTGTTGTTACTCTCAAGTCGTGTGATTTTCGATGGGCTAGTTTCAATCCTTGGCGGTAAGGCTATATTTATTTCTACTTTGTTCTATTATGAAGTTGTTCTTTGGGTATGTGGAGATTTCAAAATTTCGTTAATGTGGCGAGGAATTCATTTGTTACTTTTTTTTTGTTATGTTATCTAATTAGTTCGTTATCTTTAGGAGAGGTCTAAGGCGCGGTTGGTGTGCCTCCAGCGATGCAGGGCTTGTGTGGTGGCTATTCGTTAAAGGTAAGCGTGTGGATGTTCTTTTAGGAATGGTTGAGTATGTCGATTGTGGTCAATTTATTTAATTAGATTGTACCAGCCATTATTGAAATTGCAGGTGTTAATTGTTATTTTGAGGGTTGCGATATCGTGTGGTTGTTTTTGCGTCAGAATCGAACCAGGTGTGTAATAAGAAACCCAAAAAATAACAAACAGCCCCATTCTGGTTAGATTTTATGGGACGCATTGTGCCAAGCCATGCTTAGAGTGTTGGAGAGGGTTGCTGGGCCCTATTCTAGTTCTGGGAGCCGTGGGTCGATAACTGAATGACTCTAATCTAGCATGACGATTAATAAAACGACTTTATGAAAATGAAACTCGGTTTCCCAAAATATAACATTTTAAGAAACTCCATTGCATAATATTCGATTTTATTAGAATTGTAAATAAATAACAATTTTATTTGAAAATGTATGACCAACATGATTTCCTAATAAAATGGGCTTTTTGAGTAACAAAGATTCACGTTATTTTTAATAAACAAAAGCTAGATTTCAAACCATTTAATGTAGTCACTCCAGATTTGGCCATAACGTCTAGGTCGAGTTTGGAATGTTACAAGATTTCACAAAGATGAGCATAGAATTCAAAAATGGTTTCTTCCTCATTCATCTTTAAATTTTGAAACTAAGTTTTTGGAATTTATAACTTTGACATACTTACAACAACATTTCCTTCGTGTTGATTCAGAGGAATGGTCCAAGCTTCCTTGGTAGTTTCACACAATGATATAACCTTAAATTGCTCCATATCCACACCATTAAAAACCGTAATCAATGCCTTTGAATTTTTGACATCTAGTCTCTTTTCTTCGTTAGTGTATTGTGCCTTTTTTTGGGTGATTAGTTCCTTTTATCCCAATAATAGTTGGTCGAGTCTAGCCTTCTTCAATAGCTTCCTAGGCAGTAGCATCAATAAAATAAAAATAAAAGCTTTTACATAGACATTCCAATTGGTGTAATTAGACAAGCCTACTAGAATGGCACTTGAAAAACTGAACTTATAGAAGCTTAAGTTTCAATGGTATCGGAAAATATGGTTTCAAAGCCTCATTTTCATAAATTGATTCCGTAAATATTAAGTATGAATATTTATGAGATTAGCATAAAAATATATTAATGTTTGGTCCATAAATGTTATCAATTAAATAGTTAATCTAGGTATAGGAACTAAATTGTAAAAGTTTACTCGCTATTTTAATTGACCAAAAATTTAGGGGTTTAAATTGTAATTAACCAAAGGTTTAGAAGGGTAAATTAACCATTTTTCAATAGGATTTAGTGATTTATGATGACATCTTCCACTTTAGTTAATTAAAGGGTTAATTATGTTAATTAAAGCATGATTAGTTTAATTAATCAAGTTAATTAGTCCTTAATATTATTATATAAGTTTAAATAAGGTAAAAAGATGGCATATTTTCACTCACCTTATTCTTGTTGAATTTGAAGAAAGAAAACCCTGTGAAGCTTTTAACATTTGGCCATCTAATTGGTAAGAAATTTCAAGTAATTTTCTTATAATTTTTTTGTCTTTGAGGTCATTGGAGCTTGATTTAACTAGCCCATGTACTAATTTGTAAAATTTTTAAAGTTTTTTAAATTTTCCATTGTTGATATCCTAAAGAATTGGTGTGAAATTGATAGATTCTAAGCTTAGATTATGAAAAGGACTAAATTGTAAAGTTTAATTTTTAGTTTTGTACGAAGGGACTAAAGTGAATAAAATGTAAAAAAAATATACAATTTTGGTATAAATAGAAAGTAGAGGGTCCCTAATTAATGTATGACAAGTCAAATTTTAAACCGAGGTTAAAAATTGAAAAATATGGTTATTTTGAATTCAGGGACTAAATTAAATAAAATGTAAAAATTTAAGGGTGTCAAAAAATGAGATTTCGTAGGTTCATTCATGTCATGGCATATCATGTAAATGTTTAGTATGGATGGATTGTATGGAATAATTGTATAGATTAAGAATTGGATCAAGACGAAGATAATTGAGGAAAAGTTAAAATTGTCTATTAGTCCTTGAAGAATCATCTTGTTTGGTGGTTTGATCAGGTAAGTTCAAATGGTATTGATTTACTTAGGTTGTTATGTATTTTATTTGAATATATATGTTTGATTGTGAATTGGTATGAAAGGTGAGAATTGCACTAAACTAAAAAGTGACATTTATGTGTAATAAATGCCCATGTGAACTTAGTAAAGGTTAGGATACGATTGGTATTCTAATAGGGTCTTGTGCACGTTTGTATAGGATTGATTATCGATGTTACCAAGGTCCAACATTTGTTGTGGACTCTCAAATATATGTGACACAGGTTTAGCTCAGATGAGTAACTTGATGTGTCATTTTAAAGGTTTAGCCCGAACGAGTAACCTAATATGTATAAATTTATCTCGGACTAACAACTAGTGTGGTGTAAATACATGTGTATTTGAGTTCGTTTACTAGGGTTCATCGAGGGAAATAGTTTATATGAAATGAGAAGAAATGAAATTGATGTTCAAATGAAAATTTATTGAATGAATTGAGTATAAAGCCTTTGACATGCATGAGATTGTATTACCCTTGGATTGAATGAGCTTTTGAGATTAATTATCTAAAATGGCATGAATTGGCATGTCAAGAAATTATGGCATCAATGGTTTTGATTATAAGTTAATGCCCACGTTGTTGATGTTTTGATTTACCATGTCTAATCGAACTATGCCAAGTTAAGGTAGCTTATAGTATCCAGATAAAAAGATAAGGTAAGCCTTGTACTATACATATGACCTTACTAATCATCTTATATGCTTACCTTGTTTGTTTTCTCTTTTTTTTCTTGTACATCGTCACCTTGTGAAACTCGTCAAGCCTGATCGTCTTGAAGTTCATACTATCATCGAATTAATTGTTATATAATCATTTTGGAATATAGGGTTGTTGCATGTATATAAGTGTTTTTTTGTGTACCTTAATGTATAAAAGTCTTAATGAGCTAAAAATATGGTAATGTGACTTACTAAATGCATGATTTGGCAATGGTTGATGCCTAGTTGGAGGTAATATATTTGCTTCTCATGATTGGGGTATGAGTTGGTGTATGGTTGATTTAATTAATTTATAAGGTCATGAAAGTTTTGATGGTTGAATTATATATGTATTCTTGATTTTTGAAGCTCATGCTTAAGACCTATAAGCTATAGATGGGTATATGTACATAAGTGTCTGTAATTGAAGTGAAATGGCATGTTTGAATGTGGTATGACATCGGTAAATGTTGGTATTTGAATGGTTTAGATGTTAAGTCTTGATTACATTAAATTGTTTGGGTCTAATTTAATGAATAAGTATTAATTGTATTGTTAAGAAGTTGAATTTAAATGTTTGAACTTGTTTGATATGTTTTCGTATGTATTAAGTTAAGTGAAAGTGGTATTTAGGTATGCATATCGAAAGGTTTGGCTGGAAACTTTGGATTAGGTACCAAATTATGCATTTTTACATAAAATAGGGGAAATGTTGCGACCTTGAACTTTTGACATTGCAACGTTGCCATCATAGTATGTCACGATCACATGCCTATGCTCATTACGTGACATACTGTGATGGCTACATCATGACGAAAACGTGACGAAGTCACGACATCGTTTAAAATCCTTACGGTTTGGTCCTAATTTAAAAGTGAACTAATATAAATACATTCTTAAGCTTGTGTAAGTCCTGTTATTAATTATGTATCACAATATATGCATGTCTTGCTTGCATCTATGTGTATAATATCATAATTTGAATGTATATTTGTTAAAACTTTACAATTTTGTCCTATTTCATGCTTGGGTTGACAAAAGAGCTTTCGTAAGCTCGTATAAGACTAAAAAAATGATTGTTTATCATAATTTGAATGTGATTAACATTTGATTACATGTGTAAATGTTTATATGTTGCCTAAATAACCATTGTTGCCCCGACAATGAATGTAGCATCCTTTAGTTTGGATGCGATGATCGGATTGGGTGAGAGGTGTTACAAAACTTCCTTCTCTAGTCGATTCCATTGTTACACCTCGATTTATGTTTTATTATCATTAAATTTTGAATAAGTATGAGTTGTGGCTTGGTGGTTAAGAGCTAGGGAGAGTATCCGTGAGACCCAAGTTCAATTCCCTTTATGTATTTTTTTTTTAGAAATTTCGACAAACCCATTAGTCATCCCTCCCTTGCCGCCCAAATGGGTTTTCAAACTCAAAGATTCCCTCATCTTTTCCCTCATTTTTCTGCTCTTTCTACTCCTTTTTCCCCTCCATCTCCTTTCTTCTCCCTTGTTTCCCTTACTTATCATTTTCTCTCCCTTTGACTAGTTGTGCCACCCCTAATACTCAACCATAGCTCTTCATTTGTTTTCTATTGTTCATTTTACTCTCCACCACCACCTTGTACTGCCCCCTCTTCCTCGTTCCTCCTTAATCCTCTTATTCAATTTTACTTGCACCACCGCCGTACTACCTTGCACTACCATTGTCGTCGCTTGCCACCGCCCTTGCTCTTTTGCCACCTTTCATTCTTTTCCCTTTACTTATCTTTTTTTTTTTTTTTGCATCTTTCATTTTCTCTTCCTTTCTTTTGTCGTCATCACCGCACCACCACCCTGTCGCCGCCATCACTTTTCTTCTATTCTCTTTTCATATTTTTCTATACCTGAATTCTTTTCGTCATCTAAAATTTCTACTAAATATTCATTCTTGATCAAATTTCCAAGGAAGAGTAAGTATTAATCTTTATTATTATAACTCTGATCTCATATTTATATATCTCATATTATCTTGGACAAATCTAATGGGTGTATATAATTTTTGTCTAAGGCTCAATTGAAAATTTTAAATCTCCACCAATGGTTGAGATCAATCACAATTCTCCTATCAAATCCGTGTTAGTTTAAGTGTTTTCAAAGATTAGAATCCATTTCTCCTTTTTGAATCTGTCAAAACCAATTCTAAAAGTTTGTATTTGGTTGTTGGAAGTACAGATCTAATACATCATATCAACTCTAATCTATAAGAGTGATATTGATTCAAATCTGTAGATCAAAGATAATAGTAAGTGTTTTCCTCCTACTTTCTAAATAAGATCTATAGATCTTATTCTAGATTTAGTATAGACAAATCTAACATGGTGTTGATTGTGGATTTGATGTAGTTCAAATTTCATATCTAAATCGTAGGAGTGTTGAGAATCGAAGTTAATGTAAACAAATTTGCATTCGAATGTATGGGTTCTAACTAGTATGATCTGAGTATGATTTGCTCATAAGTATTTATGTGTGTGTTTAATAATATCTGAATGAATCCATATTTTAATTATGATCAATCGATGACATAACGATCTTTGGAATAGTAGATGACTGCGATACGTACAATTTTTCTAGAGTTAATCAAAAGTAAGCGTCTCTAACTAAGATTTGTTGAATTGGACGAAGTGGTGTAAATTGTTGTTGTATGTTTTGTTTTGAATCACATGTTTTGTTGATATTAAGGTCTGATATGATTACTGATATTCTAATCACATGTTAATTGTAACAGCTTGATTTAGGGCCTAAATGGAATAGTGGTTTCGAGACCACAAATTCGAAGTAGATATATTTATTGCAATGAAGTTTTAATGTTTACTGTGTGATTGAATGATTGTGTGAAATTTTCGTTGCAAAATTTTTTTGTTTGTGTGTTCAATTTGATTCTAGTTCATAAAGGTACTTGTTTGTAATGGTTTTTTAAAGTGGAGGTCCTTAGATAGTAATTATACCATTATACTTTTGTTTGGACAAAAATACCCAATGAGGAATAAAATACCAAAGGTTTTTAATAAAGGGCATTTTGGTCATTTGGTTAATAAAAGAATAAAATGGGAAAAATAAGCCAAAATTGTGTCCATCTTCTTCAACCTTGGCTGAACCTTTTGGAGAACACCATAGCTAGGGCTTTTAATCTTTCAAGCTCAATAGTAAGTACATCCTAGCCCCGTTTTTAATGTTCTTTACATTTTGAGATCGTCGTAGCTCGATTTAGCTATTTCCACCATTATTTTGAGCTAGGGTTTGTGTTTAAAAATTTAACCGTGGATGACATGCATGTATTTTGATGTTTTTTGGAAGAATATGAATGTTTGGAGTGTGATAAACAACTTTTACTAAGTGATTTTTAATGAAATTGCATAAAAGGACTAGTTTGTAAAAAGTTGTAAAATGTATGTAAGTGTATGATTTAGTGCAAATTGTGGACTGCTATAGTTGTGAAAATGGGTTATGAAAATGGTTTGGTTAGGCCTAAAATGCAAGGAAATTGAATAAAAATAATTTTTCGAGCTTAGGGAAAAAATCGTAATTTTGTGAAACTTTAGGGGCAAAATTGTAATTTTTTCCATAGGATGTTTTTGGGCTGATTTGAATAATGTGAGCATTGAATAAATCAAATGTGTTATTATAGATCAAGAATGACGTGGAATCGACCTTGATCGGGGAATGAAAAAGATAGTGGACTAAATTGCAAAATTACTACATTTTGCATCGAGGTAAGTTTGTATGTAAATAATATATCGTTTTTACTTATGTTATAATATTTTGTTATTATATGATATGTGGTTGCATATTGAATGCTCACTTGAGGTAAATTATGAATTGAAATTGAGTATGGATGAATTGGTAAAATGTTGAAAAGTGAGGAATTTCCCGGTTGGACCTTCAGAATAGAAAAGATACTAATGACCCATTGTGAGAACATATGCGTAGTACTACGTGAAGGCTACTATGTGTTTAAGATGGTTTTAGGTCATGTGTGTAGTACTAAGTGCAGGCTACTACGTGTAACACCCCTCACCCGTATCCGACACTGGATTAGGGTACGAGGCATTACCTTACTAAAACGCATGCAATTATTCAATCTTAAACCACCAAAATACGTCCCAATTTAAAAGTTTTCAATCATGACTCCTCGGTCCTTCATATAGGCCTACGAGGCCTTAAACATGGTTTTGAAACAACCTAGGACCTTTTCGGGCACTTAGAAAACTTTTAAGAAATTCCACTAAAAAAACAGGGCACAAGCCCATGTGGAAGGGCACCACGCCCATGTGGCCTTAAGACATGGTCGTGCTAATGGCCCGTGTATTTTGCACGGCCTAAGAAATCAAGGGACAAGCTCGTGCCCCTCGTCTGTGCTGATTAAATTTTTACACTGAACTACCGGGGTTTTCACACGGTCTGGCACACGCCCGTCTCTGTGTCCCTCACACGGCCATGACACGCCCATGTCGCAGACCGTGTAAAAACCTTGAAATTCTATTTCTAACATCAACAAACACACTGCTGTGTCTCTCACACGGTTGAGACACACGGCCATGTCTCATGCCCGTGTAGAACACTGATGGGCATTTAATTCTACCCATGCAAGGTGCAGGGTACATACGGCCTAGTCACACGCCCGTGTGCCTACCCGTGTGGACAAAAATAGGCTATCTACTAAGCCTCTTTGCCACCCTGAAACAAGACCAAAACATAGCCTAACATACCAAGGCTTTTATGCTCAACATATAACCATAATTTGGCATTCCAACATATTAATAAATACCGATCCAACCAATCATACACATTTCTACTACTAGTACACACATTTATGAATAACTTCAACTTTTCCTTGAACTGATCCTTATTTCATTACTAATAACTAGAACAATTTTAGCCAATTCCAATGGCCATTTACAAAATTAACTTAAATGACATAAATGGCCAACACAATTGGCTCACTAGTATATCTTACACCAAAATGACCAACTAACCTATACATGACATTACTCAAGACACAAAATATAACTATACCGAATGCTTCGTTTGATAGTGTGAGCAATGCCTCTGACGTCCTTGGATCCTTAGCTACCTAGGCGGCTCTAAAAGAAAATGGAAAGGAAGTGGGGGTAAGCATAAAGCTTAGTAAGTAGAATGCAAATATTAACAACTAAGAATCATAAATTAACATTCTTAAAATCCTTACACAACATGAATGACTATGAATATAACTTACTCATTATATCTTCCTTGCTAATCATGCAATATATAATCGGGCTCGTATCTTATACATGATATATATATACATAGGTACATGTACCACTCACAACAAGATCGTTACTTCTTTTACATAATATCCAACTATAAAATCTTTTCCCATGGAACTCAGTGGAATAGAAGGGGATACTCGGTGGCCTCAAACATGGGTTAAGCGTCGATGCCATGTCCTTAACATAGTCTTACACTGGCTCTCATCTCATCACCAATGCCATGTCCTCGACATGGTTTTACAATGGCATTAAACTCATCGCCAATGCCATGTCCTCGGCATGGGCTTACAATGGCATTAAACTCAACGCCAATGCTATGTCCTCGACATGGGCTTACAATGGCATCAAACTCATATCCCCCAGTCTCTCAGCCTGATTTATCCAATCTATCCCAACGGTTCCACCGAGAAATTACCATTATGACATTTCATTCTCGTTTCATAGATACAATCAATATCTGATGTAGTATAAATACATAAATGAATATGAAATAAGTAGATTGTAATATTTACACCCCTCTTACTTCCGTATACAAATGTGGCAAGTCTCGATTCACTTTGTTTATTTGGCCTTACCCCGGTCTAGGCTCGGGTGTTGTACCTCTTGATCTAGAATGAATGGAAATTCACTAATTTAGTCATCATATTAACTAAGACACTATTTCAAAATTTGGCAAACTGACCATTTTGCCCCTAGACTTTGGCAAAATGACCATTTTGACCTTATACTCTTAAATTGATTTTTATCAAATTTCCTTACTTCTCAGGCCTATCTAAACCCTTTTTTCTCTTATGGCAACTTCAAACTTCCATCATTTCATGCATATACCATACAACATACCCATTTTACAACTAGCCCCTTTTTAGGTGTTTTCTATGAACACCTCTTTACAAAAGTTGTTCATCAACCTTCCTACATTCATTTTCTTTCATAAAACTCCAGCAAATGACATTTATACATTCATTGAAAAACTTTGAACTTTCAACTAAAATGATCAATATACCCCTCAATAGAAAGCTTATGTTGTGTAGGTCTCAAAAGTACTAAATTTTTTGAACAAATGACCTTAAAATCACCTACCTTTGAGGGTTAAATATTGCTGCAAATTTTGAAGCTTTCAACCTTTAGTTTTGCTAGAAATTTCGGCAAGATGAAGAATAAAATGATGAAACATGAAGGCTAGGCCACATAGGTAATATTTTATGAATTTTATGAAAAAAATCTCACCAAACTTTGACTTTTCTTACCACTTTAGCTACCTTGGCCGGCCATGCTTATTTAATGGGCTTATTTTCCCTTTAAAACCCTCCAATTTTTTTTCTCTATCTAATTAACTCAATTTACTAATTATTTGTTACTTTTATCCTTAATGCGATTTAGTCCTTTTTCACGATTAAGCCCTCAATCAAGTAAATTAATTCACCAAAATTTGCATGCACACATTTTATCATGCTATAACTCATTAATTAACACTAAAATAATTTTCTTAAACCTCGGGAAGTGATTTTGAAATCACTATTCTGACTAGGCCCAATTTCGAGCTATTACACTACGTGTACCAGATGGTTAGGTCACATGTGTAGTACTAAGTGCAGGCTACTATGCGTACTTGATAGCTTCGATCACATGTGTGGTACTGAGTGCAGGCCACTATGTGTAAGAGATGATTTTGGTCACAGATGTAGTACTGAGTGTAGGCTACTATGTACACCAGATAGCTTTGGCTATAAGGGTGGTACTATCTGCAGGCCACCGTGTATCTGTTATTATTCCAATGAGTTCAATAAGAAATTGACTAAGTGAAAATACATGTGATCATGTAATGACTAGTGTAATTGAATATGACTATATGATGAATAAGTGCAGGTATATGTATATGAAAATTTATGAGCACTGCGCTCGATAGTTGATCAAGCTTTCGGTAAGATGAAATGAAGTAAGTGAAATTATGTAAGAGTGAAATTTGTAATAAAATAGTTTTAGACAATAGCAATTGTGTGAATTTGAAAAATCACCAAAAATGGTGGAAATCAAATTAGAGGTTGAATAAGATATTAAATTAAAGCTTATTGAGTCTATTTTCACATAAAAAGAAACAGAGTAAGCAAAAGAATTTCATATTATGAGATATTTGAGTTTTAGTGAGACAGGGTCGGAATGATTTCAGAATCCCCAGTTTTGACTTTGGAAAATCATTAAAAATTGTAAAAAAAAAAGTAATTATGGGTTAGAATTTACATGCTTAAAATACTTAATAAGTATATTTTCAAAAGAAATAAATGGGAACATTATCCGAATCTTGTACGAAGAGATAATTAATTTTTAGTCCAGAGGGGTTGGAACTATCAGACAGTAAAGCAAGGAGACTTTAAAGAATAAACTATACTTATTGGCTAAACCAAAAATTCTGGAAATTTTATGGTATGAATATATGTGAGTCTAGTTTCATGGAAAATTAGCGGATCTTAATTTGGAGTTCCGTAGCTCCAGATAGAAATAATTTAGTGACTGTGACTCAAATAGACAACTTGTTTTGAACTTGAGTAAATCGTGGATCTATGTGTAGTTATGATTGTATTATTTTGAAAATATATTTTGAGGTTTTATAAAAGCATGTTAATAATTTATTTATTATTTAATACTTACTTACTAAGCTAAATGCTTACTTCCTTCTCTTTTCTTTCCCTTATTTTATAGTGACACCAAGCTAGCTTGGGATTCAAAGATCGTCGGAGATCTATCCTCACTATCAACACTCTTTTGGTATTTTGAAAACAATATTTTGGGATTATGGCATGTATAGAGGACTTGGCTATTTTGTTATGTGTCATAACTGATTTGGCCTAAAATGTTGGTCTATGTTATTTGATAGTTTATTTTGTATAAGGCCATTGATGTTGGCCATTATTGATCAAGTTATATGTTTATGATGATGCAATTTATGAGAGCCTGACTAGGTTGAATGAGTGTGTGATGAAGATTGAAAAGTTTTAAATTTGGATGTAAATTTTATGTCTTGGTTTAGTAAGACTTTATGTGTTTTTTTGCTAGTAATGCCTTGTGCCCTGTTCCAGCGTTGAACACGGGTAAGGGGTGTTACATTAATACATGTTATTATCATTATTTTGCAACTGTTACTGATAGCATGTTATATCAAGTTAACTGTATTTGATAAATTTGAATACATGTTGAAAACATGTCTACTGTTTTTGATATATCTAATTGCATGTTAAAATCATGTTTACTGTACTAATTCTATTACTGTCATTATATGTCATAGTGCATTGCATTAGGGTTGGGACGTTTATGAAAGGAGGAACTTCTGATAGTATAAGTGCAATTCTAGTGGTCTAACCACATATTTCTAGTAGCTTGACTATAATTACTGGTGGCTTGTCCACATATTTCTGGCAGCTTGACTGCAAAACGGGTGGCTTGTACTGATGGCTTGTCCATAAATTGGTGTGTTTTTGGATGAGTGAGTTTTGGGGAACTCTTACTATGGTATGTAGTGGAGTTGGGTAGGAACCTCCTTAAAAATATTGAATTGCCATGTTCATGCATATTGAAACAGTGAATCTGTATTGTTTTAATTCTCTATTTTATTCCTAGCTTGAATGTTATTTTTACTGTCTTATATTGATTACTGGAGTTATGACTCACACTAAGCTTATTAGCTCACTCTTCAATTTATTGATTTATTTTCAGATAATCCTCAAAGTTAAGACTTGGACACGACTTTTGGAGGAGCAACTTGGATGTTTTTACTTTAAAGTATTTTAAACTTATCTTTAATATTTTTTTTGGAATTGTAATAAATTTTATTTGGACTATGGCATGGATTTTTAATTTGGGATTGTTTTGATTGCATGACATTAAAATTTTTAAAATTGTTTAAATTGGTATTTGGAATGATTATGAATGAAACTTGGTTTTTAATAAAAATTTGGCAATATCACTCTTTTCCGCTGCAATACTGAAAACAAGTTTTTAATAAAAATTTGAATAATTAATGTTTACTATGCAATACTAAAATCAATCTATTTCTAAAATTAACATTTTTTTTTGCTAAATTAAGAGAAATATTCGATTTCACTAGTTTTGAACGAATAAGAAAATGATTTAAAAGTACTTTTGAAATACAAAAAATTAATTAGGCCATTTCAATAGCGAATGTATCCTTCAGAATTCAACCATAATGTCTAGGTCGAGTTAAGGAGGTTACATTCATAGTTGCAAACATATAACTAGATCATCACCAAATAAAGCAACTGTAGCAATTCGTCTCTATCAGCTAAAACCTATAAACCATTACAAGGCAAGCTTATGCAACCCCAATAGAGAACAGTAATTCAATCAACATATGTAAAAAGAAAGTTTCAATTCCATTCAAGAGTTTTCACCAACAATCAACTGATGGTCACTAAACTAACTATAATTATGACAAAGGCAAGCGCACCTATCGAACAATAGTATAGCTATGGTGAGTAGGGAATATCGTATCCACGAGGAGTAAAAGTAATAGTAATTACCGTTTTTCTATTATTTAGCCGATAAATTAAAATGTTTGTTTTTAATCTAAATTTACTAATCTAATCTAACTATGAATGCAACAGAGAATGAAATAGGAAAATAATTGAAGATACTCAATAAGATAGTCAATACCCAGGAAAGAATCCACCTAGACTGCACCTATTATTATGACTCTAAATTAAACGATTTATTCACTTATGCCTTGATCCGTAGAAATCCCTAAATTATGTTAATATCTCTTTCGAGAGTAAAAACAACTGACTTTAGGTTGATTAATTAAAATCTCTCTCTAATTAAAACCCCTATTGTTGCATTAACTCGATCTATAGATTCCCCTGTTAGATTTAACTCTAATCCAATAGATTTATGTGGTCCTATTTCTAGGATTGCATGCAACTCCACTCAATTATGCTAGATCTATTCTTAAACAGGGCTTTTGCTCCATTGAAATAAGCACTTTAAACATGAATTAATATCCTAAAAATATTTAAACACGAAATAAGCATACATAATTCAGAACAAGAATCAAGTATTTATCATGTAAATCTAAAATCAAATAATAAGATTTATCATAGGTTTCATCTTCCTTAGGTATCTAGGGAATTTAGTTCATAATATGGGATGAAAACATCTCAAAATTAGGATAACAACAAGAAATAAAGAAACTTAATAAAACTTCGAAGGAAATTAAATGGAGATCTTTAATCTTGAAGGAGATTCACTTCTGAGTTGAACCCGATGGTGTTCTTCGAGTCTTTTCTTCAATCTTCTTTGCGTGTCATCTTAGATCTTCTTCCAATTGATATTTATAGACTTTAGAATGCTCAGAAAGCCTAAAAATTGGGTTTTTCTGCGTGTTTGGGAAACAGGGTGTGATATCGCCCATGTGTTAGCCCGTGTGACTGTGGCCAACCCTTGTGGAGATGGCCAGTCTGTGTGGATCCTGAAAATAGCTCTATTTGACCGATTTTAGCTCATTTTTAGCTCTTTTCGCTCCCAAATGTTTTCCTAAGTATAGAAACATGAATTTAAAGGATTATGAGTATCAAATTCACCAATTTACATCATTAATCATCCAAAAATGCATTAAGAATGAGATTAAAATATGTTACTTTTATGACTTATCAAATATCCTCACACTTAAGTGTTTGCTTGTCCTTAAGCAATATCCTCAACTTATAATTAAAATAAATCTTTCTCAACTTATAATTCTCATTAATGATGTTTCGTCATAATTCAAAAATAATCATACATTGATAATTCAACTAAAAGAGCACTAAAGATTCAAACAATCCAAGTCGAACATTTTTAAAGCATAAAAACATAGGTATTTCCCATTATCTAAGTAATTACCTTTAATTCAAAATCGACAAGAATTGACATCCTCACTAAAGATTCACTCAAAGTGTTCAAATTTTAATAATAAACACTCAATAGTCAAATATGAAAAGTTATTACCATAGGCTTGCATGAAGATCAAATCTCCACCACTATAAAATGATATGATACACAAATCAAAAGGTCTTTAAAAGGTTGTAATGGTGCTTGGGTTAAAGGTGTGGAGAAAGGTTGAAAAAGTTGGTTAAAATCGAGATTGAATTGTTAAATTACCAAACTAGAAAAAAACAAATGTTGAATTGAAAACAAGTGTATAATTCAAGAACTATTCAAAAATAAGAAAATGAGCTTCTCCTCGAAAAATGAATTTAACTGTTCAAGCACAATCATAGAACTAAAGAATAATCAATATATCAATATATTATTTTTTTTCCAAGGAGAGTTTTTTGTGTTTTTGAAAATAAGAAACAATTTAGCAAATTAAACAAAAGAGTATAGTTAGGCAGCTAACCAAATCGAATCTTAACAAAAAGGGAGTCAATAAAACGGGAAAAATTCTCAATGAATCAAAAATATAAGTTAAGGGTTAAGATTAATGGGTAAATTCAGAAACGGTATGTTAGGCTCAACGGGGTTCACTAAGGGTTAATTAAAAAGGTAGGCTTTTTATGGATAGGTGCGTTAAAAACCTAAGTGCCTTTATCATTGTAACAGCTTAAATTTGGGCCTAGTCGGAATAGTGGCTTCGAAACCACAAATTTGAGGTTGGAGAAATTATTTTAGTATTATTTTATGCGTCATGGCATGATATATGGGTGTTTGAAAATTTTGGTGAATTAAGTTTTGTGATTGCATGCTTAATTTTGAAAAAAGACTAAATCGCGTAAAGAGCGAAACTTTTGTTTCATCAACTAAAGGTGTTAGTTAGATATGAAACAATAAAATATAGGTCCTTACTGAGTAAATAGACCAATAAAAAGTGGTGGCTGGACATGGATTTTTAATTCAAGAAATTGGTCAAAGGTTAGGTAGATTTTTGGTTACTTAATTGATAAAATAATCATAAAATAAAAAGAAAGCTTCATCTTCATTCTTTCTCTTCACCATCAAAAGTTACAACAAAAACAGGGGTTTCTACAGCTTAAAGTTTCAGCCAAACTTTCCACTTGCAAGTAAGTGTTTTTGATGGTCATTCTTAATGATTTTTGTATTTTTGTGACCCTTGTAGCTTAAGCTAACTAATGGAAGGACTATTTTGCAAAATGGTTGAGAGTCTAGTGTTTTACCATTTGAGTATTCATGTTGTTTGCTGAAATTTTATGGAAGAAAATGAATCTTGGTTGTTAAATAAACAATTTTTGTGAAAGGATTTTCATGAAAACATCTAAAATAGACCTTTTTGTAAAGATTGTAAAATAGGTGGAATATCTGTGAAATAATTGAAATTTTGAGTTGCTATAGGCTTAAAACAGATTTGGATAGGCTTGGTTAATGAATAAAATTGAAGAAAATCATTTTACGAGCCTAAGGGCAAAATCGTAATTATGTGAAAGTCTAAGGGCAAAACGGTAATTTTGCCAAAGTAGGAATTTTGGATTGTCTTGATTAATTTGGTGATTAAATAAGTAAATTTTGTCATTATAGATCAAGAAAAATGGAATCCAGACCTAGACCGGGGGAAAACCAAGCTTTCGGACTAAATTTAGACTAGTCGCCCGTATTTTGTATACTGAGGTAAGTTCACATGTAAATAATGTAACTTAATATTATTATGCAATTAATTATTTACTTTGCATGAAGTGTTAATTATTGTTATGTATCTGTTTGATGAGATTTAATGTGGTAAATTTCCCAATTGAACCGTTAAGATAGTCAGGATACTGAGGTCACGACATTGGGGTTACGTGAGCCAGTGTAAGACCATGTCTGGGACATGGCATCGTCATTGTTATGTGAGCCAGTGTAAGACCATGTCTAGGACAGGGCATCGATATTGTTATGTGAGCCAGTGTAAGACCATGTCTAGGAGGCATTGTTATGTGAGCCAGTGTAAGACCATGTCTGGGACATGGCATCAGCATTGTTATGTGAGCTAGTGTAAGACCATGTCTTGGATATGGCATCGGCATTGATATGTGAGCCAGTGTAAGACCATGACTAGGACATGGCATCAGTATGAGACATTGTTTAAGACCATAACTGGGCTATCGACATCGATGTATGATCCCATGTAAGACCATATTTGGGATATGGCTTTGGCATCATACCCTTTTGTGTGAGGCTTGTCGGGTATCCTTTAGTATTCTAAATGGTTCAATGGGTAATTTAAAGGTTATATCAAAATGAGAAAAGTCATGATTATGTTGTAAGTGGTACAGGTACCTACACGAAACTCATGAGAAATAAGCTTGGTTTATGTTATATGAATAGTAAGGATGAAAATGAGTAAGTTATGCCTATAATCATATGATAATTTTGTGTAAGTTTATAATTTATTGTGCGTGTGATAATGTATGATTGATGTTATTAATTATTTACATGTTATTAACTATTTACGTGTAAACTTACTAAGCTTTATGCTTACTCCCTTTCCTTTCCATTTTCTTATAGTATCGCCAAGCTAGCTCGGGGATCAAAGGACATCAGAGGCTCGATCACACTATCAATCTGAACATTTGGTATAGCTAGATTTATCATTTTGAGTATGGCATGTATTGTAACACCCCTTGCCCGAGACCGTCGCCGGAGTCGAGCACGAGGTGTTACCGGACTTAAGTTACTCATTCGGGCATAGAAATTTGCTTTTAAAATTAATTTATTTTCATTCATTCAATAAATCCCTAAAAAGGGTCATCGAGACCCTAAATCATGCTATTAAAATGGTTCGGGGCCAAACCGGGATCAATAAAAGTTTTCCGATTACTTAAACGAACCAAAATAAAATTATTTCTCTGTTCCTTATAAAGCTATCCAACTGCATCACAGTCACTAAATAAACATAACTCAAGTTACAAAACTCGAAATTTAATTCAGTAAATTTTCCCTACAACTAGACTCATATACCTTCTTACTAATTTTTTTATATAATTTTTAGTCTAGCTAATTAGTATAGTTTATTAGTTAAATTCTCCCCTATTATGCAGTTCGACTACTCTGACCTCTGTTCACTATGAATTAGTTTTCTCTCTGTAAAAACTTCAAATAGGCATGCTGTTTATTTCATTTGAAACTAGACTCAATAAGGAATCTAGACATATAAACTATAATGCCTAATTATTTATTTACAATTTATGATGAATTTTTAAAGTCAGAACAGGGGATCACGAAGTCATTCTGAGGTAGTCTCACTCAAATGCAAATAAGTCATAATAAATAATTATTTTGCTTACTTTGCTTCTTCCACATGAAAATATACTCATTAAGCTTTAATTTAATGTCTCATTCACTATTTAATTCCATTCCTAATATTTTTAGTGATTTTTCAAATTCACGTCACTGCTGCTGTTCGAATCTGTTTTTAAGCTATTTTCACCTTTTTCATGGTTTCCATGTGATAATTACCATTTAGGCATACATAGTATTAAACCTATGTTTGATTAGTCATTCCAATATCTAATCATCAACAAGTATTTACATACCATTCATTAAACATATCCTAAGGACATTCATACCAAAAGAAGCCAAGTCCCTTTACATGCCATACGCGAAATGAAACGTCTAGCTATACCAAAATGATCCTGTTGATAGTGTGACCAGATCTCCAACGTTCCTTGCGATCCCTGAGTTGGCTTGGTAAGAACTATAAAAAGAAGGAAAATAAAGAGAGTAAGCACTAAGCTTAGTAAGTTTACAAGTAAATAAATCACAACATTCACCCTAAATAATAGTTAACCATAATATCATCAAGCATCATAAGCTTTCCTTACACCTCATTTCTTACCCTCTTCCTTATTCACTTACTTTCTTCTTACTGATTATTCAATAAACTCATGAATATAACTTACCTTTCTTTTGCTGAAAGTTTCCTGTAATTTAACCTGTACAATAGCCCGTTGAACCACTCGGAATACTAAGGATACTCGGGTTTTCCTACCTGATTTTAGCCTGTCAATGCCATGTTCTAGACATGGTCTTGCATGAGATATTTCCTGTCCCACCAAAGCCATACTTCTAGTATGGACTTACATGGGATATTCCTGTCTTGTCTGATAACCCAAAATGTCATGACATTCCGTATCCCAAACATTCCTAGAGTTCAAACGGGGCTTTCTAATACTTTTTCTCTGTCATCTCGTCTTTGGCTCAACTTCGAATATTTTCATAAAGTAAATGTATATATGCTGGAAATTAACAACATTAATGTAAAATAATGAAATATTGCATTTATTTACTGTAAACTTACGTTGATACAAAATACGGTTAAACTTTACAATTTAGTCCCTTACTTTTTCCTTTCCCCGATCTACTCCTAAATTTCGTTCTTCTTGATCTATAATAGCAATTTAGCTTATTTAATACTCACATTTATCAAAACAGTCCTTAACTCAAACTTTGGAAAAATTACATTTTTGCCCCTAAACTTTTGCATATTTACACTTTTTCCCCAAGGCTCAAAAATTAAACTTTATCCAAAATTCTTATGTTTTAGGACATGCTGATCATTTATTTACCAACAACAGCCTCAAATTCCCACTATAACATGTACTTATGAACAATAGGTATTTTTACCGATTAAGCCCATTTACTCGTTTTTACTTAAAATTGAGTAGCACAAGTTGTCTAGCATAATTTAAAACCTCATATTCTATCATAAAACACCAAAATAAACAAATTTCACCTATGGGTATTTTTCCAAATATGAACCCTAGGTTGAATTATTGCTAGCATAAGCTAAATCGAGCTACCGGGATTCCAAAAGCATAAAAATCATTAAAATCGGGGCTTGGATGCACTTACTATGAAGCTTGGAAGTTGAAGAAACCCTAGCTATGGAGAGAGTTAAGGTTCGGCCAAGGCTTGAAGAAGATGAACACAATTTGGCCTTAATTTCCCTTTTAATTCATTTTAATTACCAAATGACCAAAATGCCCTTAATGCCTTTCTTTGAAAATTTTCATGTACAAGCCCATTTTCGTCCAAAATTTTAGAAATTGGTCAAATTTCTATTTAAGACCCTCTAATTAATATTCCAAGGAAATTTCATACTAAAAGCTTCTAGAATGCAAGTTTTGCAACTTATTCGATTTAGTCCCTAATTTCAAATTAAGTACTTTATGCGTAGAATTTCTTCATGAAATTTTCACAAAATCATGCAATCATATCATAAACCTTAAAATAATTATAAAATAATTATTTCTATCTCAGATTTGTGGTTTCGCAACCACTGTTCCGTTCAGGCCCTATTTTGGGATGTTACATTTCTCCCTCCTTTAGGGATTTTCGTCCCCGAAAATCTTACCTGTGAAGAGATTTGGGTACTATTTTCGCACGACTTCTTCGTGCTCCCATGTAGCCTCATCAACCCCGTGTCTATTCCATAAAACTTTCACAAGAGCAGTACTTTTATTCCTTAATTGATTTACCTCTCGAGCTAGAATCTTTACTGGTTCTTCACTATAAGTCATATCTGGCTGAATCTCAACCTCTGTCTTAGAAATCACATGTGATGGATCTGAACGATAACGTCATAACATCGACACATAGAACACATCATGAATCTTCTCTAACTTAGTCGGCAAAGCTAACCGATATGCTAATAGTCCAACTCTCTCAATCACTTCAAACGGTCCAATAAAACGTGGACTTAACTTGCCTTTCCTTCCAAATCTGAGAACATTCTTCCACGGGGATACTTTCAAAAACACTTTATCGCCAACCTGATACTCGATCTCTTTTCTTTTCAAATCTGCATATGACTTCTGCCTGTCTGAAGCTGCCTTTAAACAATCTCTGATAACTTTTACTTTTTCTTCTGTTTCTTTAACTAGATCAACCCCGTAAATCTGATTTTCCTTAAGCTCTGTCCAATATAAAGGTGTACGACATTTGCGTCCATACAAAGCTTCATAAGGTGCCATCTTCAAACTCGACTGGTAATTATTATTATAGGCAAACTCTACCAATGGTAAGTATTTTTCCCAACTGCCTTGAAATTCCAATACACAACATCTAAACGTATCTTCAAGTACCTGAATAACTCTCTCTGACTGACCGTCAGTTTGGGGATGAAAAGCCGTACTAAAACTCAACTTTGTGCCCAAAGCTTCTTGTAACTTCTTCCAGAATCGTGAAGTAAATCTCGGATCTCTGTCTGAAATTATCAATAACGGTACCTGGTAAACGATAAATTATACATTTTTTACCTCATGTTTAGCCTATATTTTGGATGAATTATTATCAATTTTGTGAGAATTGGTGCTTTTAATCTTTCTTTTTCATATCTTATACTCAGAAGAGCATAGGGAAGAGAAAAGAATGGAAAACGGAACAAAAACAAGGAAAATGGGCCAAAATGTGAAAACGACATGGCCCAAGGAGTCACCACACGACCGTGGCACACGGCCATGCCAACACGGCCCAGCCCCGACAAGCACGGCCAGGCTACACGGCCGTGCCACCTCAACAGGCCCAAACACGACCCTTATCGAAACTACACGGACGTGGCACACGGGCGTGTCCATGTCGTGAGGAAGTTCAATTTCACTCAGATTTGGATACTTAGAGGCTAAGAAAAGCATCCCAAAGCTCGATATAAAGACCCTAGGAGGCAACTCTAGGGGAGGTACTTCTTTTCTCCCAAAAGAAGCCTCATATTTCTGCCAACACAAGGATTGAGAGCGAGGGATTACTCCAAGGGAAGCCGATTGATTCATCTCAGAAGCCAGGAATTCTACATCAAGATAGAGGATCTCACTAAATTTCTTCAGGGGTTTTTGGGTTCTTTATGTTTTGTTATTTTATATCTTCTGAGATGTTTTCTTTCTTAATTATGAACTAAACCTCTCAAATACTTGAAGGGGATGAAACCTAAGACAGATCTTGTTATTATTTATTCTTGAATTATATGATAAATACTTGAATTGTTCTTAATTATGTGTTCTTCATTCTTGAATTAATAATCCTAGGTATTAATTCAAGAAACAGATGTGCTTAGGCAGAGGAGCAAAAGTCCCTATTTTAAGTGTAGATCTACCATAATTAAGCGGAGTTGCATGCAACCCTAGACATAGGGCAACATAAATCTGCCGGATTAGGGTCAAAGCTAATAGGGGGATCCATAGATCGAATTAATGCAACTTAGGGGTGTTAATTAATAAAGAAACTTTAGTTAACCACCTAGGATTAGTTGTTCTTATCCTCGATGGAGGTATTAACATAGGTTACGGATCTCTACGGATCAAATCAAGTGAAGAAATCGTCTAGTTCAATAAGCCAAAAACAAGTAAAGTCTAGGTGGATTCTCCTTTGAGTATTGCTTATATCAATCAGCTTTCCCAAAGAGTCTTTCCCTACCTTACTTTTTGTACACTTTTAGTTAGTTTTAGAATTAGTTTCAAACAACCCTCTTTTATTTTTTAGGCTAGATAATAGAAAGGAAGTAAGTACTAGTACTTTTGGTTCCCTTGGGTACGATAACTCGATCTTACTGCTAAACTATACTACTATTCGATAGGTGCCTTGCCTTTAAAATCGCGATATTAGTTAGTTTTTGGTGTGATCAGTTTTTATAAATTGTATTACTTAATATCGCGAGTATCAAGTTTTTGGCGCCGTTGCCGGGGAACTAAAATATTACGAAAACTCGATTTCTATTACTTTAGCCATTACTATATATATATATATATCTATTTGTTTTTATTTACTGCTATTTATTTTATTTTCTTTTTTTTCTTTTATTAGGTATCTCTAGTTTATGACTAGAAGAAACCCTGCAGGACCACTACTTTTTGACGAAGACTTAGAAGCTATAGTCCGCAGAACTCGCAGAGAAATCAAAAGAAGCTTACATTATCCAGAGCAAGATCAAAATCAAGAATCAGAACAGGAGCTAGAACTTATAGAAGAGATGGAAGCAAATCAAAACATTTGACCACCTCCAGCATTACCCACAGAACCAGATGAAACGCCTCGTACTATGTATGATTATGCTAAACCTAGTTTGGCTGGTACTCAAACTAGCATTATTAGACCTACTATTACTGCTAATAATTTTGAACTAAAACCTAACACTATTCAAATGATTCAGCAATTTGTGCAATTTGATGGTTTACAGGATGAAGATCCCAACTCACATTTAGCCAACTTTTTGGAATATGCGATACCTTTAAAATAAATGGCGTTTCTGATGATGCCATTCGTCTTAGGCTATTTCCATTCTCATTGAGAAACAAGGCTACACAATGGTTGAATTCTCTACCACGAGGCTCAGTCACTACTTGGGACCAAATGACCGAAAAATTTTTACTTAAATATTTTCCTCCAGCTAAAACAGCTAAATTACGAAACAATACCTCTTCTTTTGTGTAGATGGATTTAGAAACATTTTACGATGCCTGGGAAAGATACAAAGATCTTTTAAGAAGATGCCCTCATCATGGCCTACCTTTATGGCTACAAGTTCAAACCTTTCACAATGATTTCAACCCATCGACAAGACAGATGATTGATGCAGCCGCAGGAGGAACAATCAACAACAAAACACCAGAAGCAGCTTATGAATTTATTGAAGAGATATCACTGAATAATTATCAGTGGCAGGTCATGAGGATAAAACTGACGAAAGCTGCCGAAGTTTATAATATTGATGCTGTCGCTATGCTTACTAATCAGGTAGAACTCCTAAATAAAAAGTTTGATAATTTTGTTGGTTCTACGCAGGCACAAGCAGTGATGCAGTGTGACACAACTCAGGCAAATATGTTCACTCCAGACTACTCATCTTTTGACAATGGCACAGAAACTGGGCAAGCCAATTATATGGGTAACAATTTTAGATCTCAAAATAATCCATATAGTAACACATATAATGCAGTTGGGGAAACCATCCCAATTTTTCTTGGGGAGGACAAGGGAATCAAAGACAACAACCCCCTTAGGGATTTCAGTAGCCACCGCCGCAATAGGAGAAAAAGCCCAACCTTGAAGAGATGTTTACCAAATTCATGGCCATGTCAGAAACCCGCTTTCAGAACACTGAAACAGCATTAAAGAATTAACAAGCGTCAATCAAAGGCCTTGAGAATCAAATTGGTCAACTCGCCAAGTTAATATCAGAAAAACCACAAGGAGGACTCCCAAGTAACACTGAGACCAATCCTAAAGAGCAACTACATGTCGTAAATACAACAGATGAGGAGGTATTAACCAAGGACGATCCAAAATTATGCAAGGAACCTGAGGTGAGCAAAGGTAAAGTAGAGGTAAGCAATAACAAACCAGACATAAAAGAACACAAACCTCGAATCCCATACCCAAACGCACTAAAGAAAGACCGCACAGATGAGCAGTTCGGTAAGTTTTTTAAACTCTTAAAGAAATTACACATTAACTTACCATTTGTTGAAGCAATTTTGCAGATGTCAAATGCTGTTAAATTCTTAAAAGAGTTCTTGACAAACAAGCAGAAACTAGATGAGAAACTTCATGTGGAATTAAATTCAGTCTGCTCAGCTATTCTACAGAATAGACTGCTGACTAAACTAAAGGATCCAGGGAGTTTCACTATTCCTTGTTTACTTGGTAGCTTAGAGGAAAAAAATGCTTTAGCTAATTTAGGGGCAAGCATAAATGTCATGCCTTATAAACTGTTTAAACAACTAGGTCTTGGAAACCCTAAGAAAACTAAGATGAGCATTCAACTAGCTGACAAAACTATTAGGGCACCTAAGGAAATAATTGAAGATGTACTTGTCAAAATCGATAAATTTATATTCCCAGTTGACTTTGTTGTTTTAGACATTGATGAGGATAGCAATGTACCCTTAATTCTAGGGCGACCCTTTTTAGCAACTACTAGAACTAAAATTGATTTAGAAACAGGTGAACACACATTACGAGTAGGTGATGATATAGTCACCTTACGAGCTCACAACTCAATTAAAACTACGGACGAGAATAAAGTTTTGAGTCCCTGTAAAAACACTGAATTCACCAGTCAACCTTCTGTGCAGGATACCCACTACGTGGACGCAACCGACCAACAGTTGAGTCCGTCCAAAAAAGATGCACCTAAAAAGCAAATGCTTCAGATCGAGGAACTTGATGAGTGGCTGAACTATCATGAGAAACCCAACGTACGCCACACCAACCCAGAGTCTCACCAAGACAACCTTCAAAAACAAATAAATCAGTTCAAGATAGGGGATAAGGTAACTTTAAGGGACGATGATCCTCGAACATTAAATTCAAAGGAACACACAAGTGACACACCCTACTTCACGGTAATGAAAAACTTCCCTTACGGAACAGTCGAGATAAATCATGAGTCACTCGGCACTTTCAAGGTAAATCAAACCTGACTCAAACACTATTTTGATAATGTAATTGAAAACAGGACGGAAGAGTATCAGCTTTTCAAGCCACCATAAACATACAGAGCTCGAACAGAGCCGAGCTTAGACTATAAACAAGCGCTTCTCGAGAGGCAACCCAAGCACTAACCTAGTAACCTTTTTTTTCTTGTAATTTTAGTCTTTTTATACACCAACTAACCCCTTTTAATGCAGGAATTTAGGACCACACGGCCTGACACACGGGCGTGCCTAAGGCCGTGTGACATTTCCAACCGAGACACGGTGGTGCACCTAGACCGTGTAGGAATTTTCCCAAAAGCATAGGCTGTCGACAAAACACCACGACCATGTGACATGGCCGTGGCAACCTTTCCACTTTCACACGGGCTTGCACAACTCCACACGCCCGTGTTCCCAAGTCGTGGCCAACACTGTCAATTTAGACATGGCCGTGTGACAACCTACACGACCGTGTGATTAACGAAGCACCGATCGCAAACGGCCGTGTGACCGCTCACACGACCGTGTGAAAAATGAACACGATCGCAAACGGTCATGCGGGATGGCCAACACGGGCATGTGTCTCGAACCAGGGGCACCAAAACCACCGAAATTCGAAAAACAAGGGCAACATTCGAGTCACACGGGCGTGTGCCCTGCCCGTGTGACCCAAAAACTATATATAAGGGGTCACTATTCACTTTCTCCTTCACTCAAACCCTCAATCCTCTCACCCAAACTCTTCCCCAACCACCACAAATGCCACCTCCGACCCTCAAAACACCACCACGCTCGCACACAACCATCCTATGCCCATGCAAAGCACCCCACGATCGTGCACACCTCTCAGATTTGGTTCTATTTCCTTATTTTCATTTCAAATTTTTACTATTTTATTTATTAGTTTTATTTTATTATGAATTTAGTTAGATTCAAGCATAAAATTAGTTGCACTAGGATAGAGAATTCAGAATGATATATGTCATTTTATGATTTCATTTGATTGTCATTTTCTCATGAATTTAGTATAATACATACCCATATGGCTTACTTTTGATATCATATTAGAATGAGTAAACTTATATTAGTCCCCATTTTATGTTTTTAGGAACATCGTAATGTTAATCTACATTTTATTTCATATATAGTTCTTGAGTCAATTTAATTTCAATTTTTAGGACTAATGCATTGTTTTTTTTTTTATTTTTAGGCATCATGTCGTCATCACGCAATAGGAAAGCTGTCGTCCCGCCTTCAAAGAAACGCAAGGGACCTGGTGGTTCATCCTCGCGACCCATTACCGAGAACCGCCATCCTCTCCTCCATTTTTTGCAAGCCTCCCAGGGGGAGCGATATGAAATACTACAAGCTCGCACTCTAACCACTGGCCGATGCATAGATTGGGCTGCCCTCGAGCAAATACACCTAGTGGACGAGGTCAGGGCCCTATTAATGACTGATTGTGGGCACAGTTCTTTCAAATCCTGGAACCCACATACTTGGAACTCACACTTGAGTTCTATCTCACATTTCACCTCCAGACTGTGATGAACAGATACGATGATCCAGGGACAGTACAGTTCCGTATAGGAGGTCTCGTGCGACAGCTTAGTGTCCCAGAATTCAGCATAGCTCTCGGTCTCTATACCGAGCAATTTATGGAAGAGGAGGACCTCTCCAAGCTTCACCACCACATTCATTTAGCACCATCTAGGTGTTGGGAGGCCCTAGTCCCTGCGTCATCAACATACGACCCTAGTCGCTCTAAAGCGACTAACCTTATCCCGACCCTGAGGTATCTACATTCTCTTCTTGCACACACACTAAGCAACAGGGGAGAGAGCACAGGAGTCGTCCGTACCCATGACGCCTACTTCCTATGGTGCATGGCAAACACACATGTTATCAACTTAGCTTACTTCATCGCCCATGCAATCCAGCATTAGATAGAGAGGCACCGCAAGGGCATAATTTCTATGGGCCCACACATCACGAGATTAGGCCGCTACTTCGGCCTATTCAACACTGCAGCCCAGACATCCTCATACACTTTAATGGGCCAGATATCCCACAGGACATTGAGACCATGCTTCACATGAGGATGATTGAGCGGAGACCAGGAGGCAACCCCTTCCAATATCGCCTCATATAGGAGGGCAAGGATCCTGAAGACATTCCTGATGATGTCCCACCACCACCGGAGGAGGATGCACCTACCGAGCCACTACCCCCTTACAGACCAGTTCATGCGGCAGCTTCCTACGCTGACCTATCTGAGCGCTTTTCACAGTTTGAGCAGCAATGCTTCCAGCGCTTTGATCACATCGATGCGACATTACAGCAGATATGCCAGCATCTCCACATCACGTCGCCACCACCACCACGTGATCCATTCGAGGATTAGATATTTCTACTCCTCTTATGTTTATTTTTATCTTAGTTTTTATTTTTCACTTTGATTTTTCTTTTTCCTTTATTTCTAACTTTAGTTTCCTTTTTTATTTTGAATTTAATCCTTTTTACCATTTGAGTATTAGTATTTTTAGAACTTAGTTTATTATTTTTCTGCTATTTATTTTCTATCATTCATATCAGCCAATCCCTAACGGATAATCTCTATTACCATGACTAATTAAGATTTTCGTAGTTTCAAAAAGGAGCTCTACAGCTCATATTCAAACGAAAATGGAAACACCCTGCCACAACTACCGACTCTTCCAATATCTATCTCACAAATTCATCCTAAATTCAAGGAGTTTCAATTCTCTCCCTATCTTATGATATTATGCTTCTCTTGCTACTTATGTTTCTTTGTATATTGAAGGCAATGTACATCTTAAGTATGGGGGGAACTTACTTTACATTATCTATGAAATCCCTGAAATTTTTTTCTTTTTGTATTGTTCTCAATTCTGCATTATCTTTAGTCTCCTATTAGGAATTAATTCTGATTTATTTATGATTTTTATTGATATGTTGAGAATTAAGATATAGGTGCTTGTACTTTGATTATTCAAACTTTAAAACATTAGGGAATCAAGCATGATAAGTTGAAATTTTTGAGAACCCCATGTTTTGCATAAGTAATTTTCCTTAATTCTAAGTATTATCTTGAGATTTGAAATTAACAGAATTGACATCAAAAGCCATAATTCTGGTGACATTTTGAGCCTTTTTGAGCATACATTCTTTCGTGCTCACTTTTATTATTACTTTGAGTGAGTCAATGCTAATTTGTTAGTCTAGAACTTGCTTTGACTATACACGTCAAGACCACATCATTGATTTGATATATCGGGATGATAGAGGCACTTAAGATTTAACCCACTTACTCCACAAAAAGCCTACCTCCATAAATTAACCCCTAGTGAACCCCGTTGAGCCTAACAACCTATTTTTTAACTTACCTTCTAATTATTAACCAATAACCCATTTTTGTTGAATCTCATTCAATTACTTTGACCCCTATTTTTGTCGAGATTTGAGTTGAAATTATTATCTAGCTTTATTCTCTTTTCCAAAATGTAAAATTGTAAATATTCTAGTTATTGTATTTTGATTTGAATTGTTCTTAAAAAATGTATATTCAATTAAGTTCAGTTGTAACATGTAATAGTTCAATAGTTTTTGCATATTTCCATTTTAAGGCTACTAAGGCATAAATGAAGTTATCATAAGAATTAGCCCGAGAAGTATGTTATAAGTGATAGATATTTCTAGCTAGATAATTTTTCAAGTTCAATCTTGATTCTAACCCTCTTTTGCAGCCTGTGACAACACCCCTAACCAAGCCCCGTTACAACCATTACAAGACCTTTTGATCGACGTGTCATGTCAATCTATAGTGGTGGAGATGTGACTTTCTTGCAAGCCTATGGCAATAGCTTTTCAGGTTGACTAGAGAGTGCTTAATTCTTGAACCCTAAACACTTAGAGTGGATAGAGTGAATCTTTAGTGAGGATGTCAACTCCTGTTAATTAAGATGGAGAGATAATTACTTAGAAGAAGGGAGAAAACTTATGTTTCAATGATAAAATTCTCAACTTAAAGTGATTGAGTCTTTAATTTTCTTTTGATTGAATTATCATTGTATGATTACCTGTGGATTAGCCTGAAACATTATCGATAAAGATTGTAAGTTGAGAAGAATGATTCTTTATTAGGGATTGAGATTTTGCTTGAGGACAAGCAAAGGCTTAAGTGTGGGGGTATTTGATAAACGATAAATTATACATATTTTTACCTCATGTTTAGCCTATATTTTGGATGAATTATTATCAATTTTGTGAGAATTGGTGCTCTTAATCTTTCTTTTCATATCTTATACTCAGGAGAGCATAGGGAAGAGAAAAGAACGAAAAACGGACCAAAAATAAGAAAAATGGGCCAAAATGTGAAAACGACACGGCCCAAGCAGTCACCACACAGCCGTGGCACACGGCCGTGCCACAAAAGGTCCAACATGGCCCAGCCCCGACAAGCACGGCCAGGCTACACGACTGTGCCACCTCAACAGGCCCGAACACGGCCCTTATCGAAACCACACGGGCGTGGCACACAAGCGTGTCCCTGTCGTGAGGAAGTTCAATTTCACTCGGATTTGGATACTTAGAGGCTAAGAAAAGCATCCCAAAGCTCTATATAAAGACCCTAGGAGGTAACTCTAGGGGAGGTACTTTTTTTCTCCCAAAAGGAGCATCATATTTCTACCAACACAAGGAGTGAGAGTGAGGGATTACTCCAAGGGAAGCCGATTGATTCATCTCAGAAGCCAGGAATTCTACATCAAGATAGAGGATCTCCCTAAATTCTTTCAGGGGTTTTTGGGTTCTTTATGTTTTGTTATTTTATATCTTTTGAGATGTTTTCTTTCTTAATTATGAACTAAACCTCTCAAATACTTGAAGGGGATGAAACCTAAGACAGATCTTGTTATTATTTATTCTTGAATTATATGATAAATACTTGAATTATTCTTGATTATGTGTTTTTTATTCTTGAATTAATAATCCTAGGTATTAATTCAAGAAACAGATGTGCTTAGGCAGAGGAGCAAAAGTCTCTGTTTTAAGAGTAGATCTACCATAATTAAGCGAAGTTGCATGCAACCCTAGACATAGGGCAACATAAATCTGCTGGATTAGGGTCAAAGCTAATAGGGGGATCCATAAATCGAATTAACGCAACCTAGGGGTGTTAATTAATAAAGAAACTTTAGTTAACCACCTAGGATTAGTTGTTCTTATCCTCGACGGAGGTATTAACATAGGTTACGGATCCCTACGGATCAAGTTAAGTGAAGAAATCGTCTAGTTCAATAAGCCAATAACATTTGAAGTCTAGGTGGATTCTCCATTGAGTATTGTTTATATCAATCAGCTTTCCCAAAGTCTTTTCCCATTTTACTTTTTGTGCACTTTTAGTTAGTTTTAGAATTAGTTTCAAACAACCCTCTTTTATTTTTTAGGCTAGATAATAGAAAGGAAGTAAGTACTAGTACTTTTAGTTCCCTTGGGCACGATAACTCGGTCTTACCGCTAAACTATACTACTGTTCGATAGGTGCGCTTGCCTTTAAAATCGTGATATTAGTTAGTTTTTGGTGTGATTAGTTTTTTTAAATTTTATTACTTAATATCACGAGTATCAGTACCCCATGTAGTCTAACTATCTCTGAAATATACAACTCGGCCAACTTGTCAAGTGAATAATCCATACGAACTGGGATAAAACGAGCCGACTTAGTTAGCTTATCAATCACTACCCATATTGCATCTTTCTTTTTCGGTGTCAGCGGCAACCCTGTCACAAAATCCATAGTACCTCGGTCCCATTTCCACTCATGGACTAGCACAGGCTACAATAAACCTGAGGGTACCTGATGTTCGGCCTTTATCTGTTGACAGATCAAGCATCTAGAAACAAACTCTGAAATATCTTTTTTCATTCCTACCCACTAGTACAATTTATTCAAATCATTATACATCTTTATACTACCTGGGTGAATAGACAATGAACTACTATGTGCTTCCTGTAAAATCTTCTGAATAAGCTCATCATTCTTTGGTACACATACTCTGTCTCTAAACATTAAACAACCATCAGAACTAATCTAAAATTTTGATTCTATGCCTCACTCACATTGAGCTCTTTTAGCTTGTAACTCACTATCGTCTTTCTAAGCTTCGCAAATTTCTTCAAGAAATACCAGTTTAGCTCTCAATTCAGCTAAAATAGAACCATCATCTGACATGGCCAAGTTGGTATTCAAAGCTCACAATGCAAATAAAGATTTTCTACTTCAAGCGTCAACAACTACATTTGCCTTACCTGGGTGATAATCAATCACTAACTCATAGTCTTTAATCAATTCCAACCATCTTCTTTGCCTCAAGTTTAAATCTTTTTGAGTCATCAAGTATTTCAAACTTTTATGATCGATAAATATCCGGCACCTTTCACCATACAAATGATGTCTCCAAATCTTCAACGCAAATACAATAGCAGCTAGCTCCAAATCATGTGTCGGGTACTTTTTCTCATGTGGCTTCAATTGTCTAGAGGCATAAGCAATTACCTTTCCTTCCTGCATAAGTATGCAACCAAGCCCATTCAAGGATGCATCATTGTAAATCACAAATTCTTTACCCGGTTCTGGCTGTACTAAGATAGGAGCTTCAGTCAACAATGCCTTTAACTTGTCAAAACTCTGCTGGCACTTCTCAGTCCATTCAAACTTAACATCTTTTCGTAGCAATCTCGTCAGCAGGATAGCTATCATAGAGAATCCCTCTACAAATCGTCTATAATAACTAGCTAAGCCAAGAAAGCTTCTAACCTCTGAAACATTCCTAGGAGGCTTCCAATCAATAATGGCTGAAATTTTGTTTGGATCAACTCTAATACCTTTACCTGAAACAATATGTCCAAGGAATCCAACTTCTCGGAGCCAAAACTCACTTTTACTGAACTTAGCATACAACTGATTATCTCCCAGAATCTGTAAACTGTTCTCAAATGCTCTACATGCTCAGTCTCATCATGAGAATAAATCAAGATGTCATCAATGAACACAACTACAAACTTGTCCAAATACGGTCTAAATATTCGGTTCATTAAATCCATAAAAATGGCAGGAGCATTAGTTAAGCCAAACTGTATCACTAGGAATTCATAATGACCATACCTATTTCGGAATGCAGTCTTCGAAACATCTGACTCTTTAACTCGCAGCTGATAATATCCCGATCTCAAGTCTATCTTGGAAAACACAGTGGCTCCCTTCAATTGATCAAACAAGTCATCAATTCTGGGCAGTGGGTATTTGTTCTTGATAGTTACCTTGTTAAGCTGCCAATAATCTATGCACAATCTCATCGAACCATCTTTCTTTTTCACCAATAGCACTAGTGCACCACATGGTGAACTACTGTGTCTTGCAAAGCCTTTATCAGTTAATTCCTGCAGCTGAGCTTTCAATTCTTTCAATTCCAACAGGGCTATTCTATAAGGAGCAATAGAAATGGGTGTGGTACCTGGAATTAGCTCAATACCAAACTCAACTTCTCTTACAGAAGGCAAACCTGGTAATTCTTCTAGAAATACATCTGGATATTTGCACACCATGGGCACTGATTCAACTTTCGAGTCTGGATCTTTAGTAGTCAACACAAAAGCAAGATAAGCCTCATACCCCTTTCTCAAATATTTCTGAGCAGACATAACGGAAATCATGGCAAATGAACTATCTGACTCATTTGAATCAACCCGAAGAATTTCACCATTTTCACATTTCAACTCAATGAATTTCCTTCCACAATTCACTACCACATCATGTGCAATCAACCAATCCATACCCAGAATAACATCAAACTCATCAAAAGGCAATAGCATGAGATCAGCCGAAAAACAGTGACCTCTAATTATCAAGGGGCAATTTCTACATACTTTATCTACTAATACATGCTTGCCTAGTGGATTCGATACTTTAATCACAAATTCTGTAGATTCTATAGGCATACTCATACTAGGCATCAATTTCGTGCAAACATAAGAATGGGTCAAACCCGGATCAATCAAAGCAATAACATTAATATCATGCAAAGAAAATATACCCGTAATCACATCGGGGAAGGATGCCTCTTCACGTGCACGGATAGCATAAGTCCTCGCAGGGGCTCTAACATCTGGTCTCGCTGCCGAGTCTCTAGAGGTGCCTCTGTTACTCGCTCCTACTCCCGGGTTCCTCGGTGATCTACCTCTAATAAGAGCATTTTCCACTCTGTATTACTTCTCGTTTAACCACCTCTAGACACTCTCGCACAAAATGATCTGAAGCACCACACTTATAACAAACAGTCTCGTCTGCTCGACAAGGGCCAAAATGAAGTCTACCGCACCGTGGACACCATTATCTACCCAATCGAGCATTACCTACGCTCACAATCAAGGTAGTTTGACCTTTCGGATCCTTAAATCTATTACCCCTATTTCGACTAGAATAGCCGACTAAAAAGCTAGATCTAGTAGAGAACTCTCTAGGCCTCTTAGATGTAGACTGAAACGACTTGCTCATCTGTCTTTTCTTCGTATCTTGCGTCTCAATTTCAACTTTGCCTTTTGTTTTTAACAGCTCCTCTGCCTTACAGGCTCTGTCAACTAGAACAACAAACTCTTTTATTTCTAGGACACCCACGGACAGTCGAATATCATCATTAAGCCCATCCTCAAACCTTTTACACATGATCGCCTCTATAGATACACATTTTCAGGCATAATTGTTGTGTCTGACAAATTCACGCTCATATTCAGTCACTGTCATATTATCCTGTTTCAATTATAGAAACTCTTTTCTTTTCTGGTCGACAAACCTCTGACTGATGTACTTTTTACGGAATTCCTCCTGAAAGAAATCCCAAGTAACCCTCTCTTTCGGTACAACTGATACAAGTGTCTTCCACCAGTGGTAAGCTGAGTCTCTAAGGAGTGATACTACACATTTCATACATTCCTCCGGTGTACAGGATAATTCATCAAAGACTCTAATGGTATTTTTGAGCCAAAATTTTGCTCTTTCTGCATCATCATCTTTAGTAGCCCGAAACTCTTCGGCTCCTTGTTTTTTGATCTTGTCAACTGGTGGCTTTTCTCTTATCACTGTACCTGTGACTGGGGGACCTTGAGCTACATGGGTGGCCTGAGAATCATGAGGGGGTGGAGGTCTAACAACTAGATTCGTACGAACGAACTCGGCAAACCATTCATTCATAGCTTGGAAGAAGGCTTCTCAGCCCCTCCTCCTTGATTCACAGTTGCGGGCCTATCCTCGGATGGCACTGCCCTTCCGCTGGAGCAGGTACATTACTTTCTACATCATCAGCACCAGCTCGTTCAGGATCCATTACTATAAAAAAAATATTTTAAAATCGTCAAGAGTCGTCACACTATCAAAATATAAGCATGGCACGTATAGCTAGACTCTTACTCATGCTAACTATTTCGAGAACCGACTAAACCTCTACTCTGATACCAATAAATGTAACACCCCTTACCCGAGACAGTCGTCGGAGTCGAGCATGAGGCATTACCGGACTTAAGTTACTCATTCGGGCATAGAAATTTGCTTTTAAAATTAATTTATTTTCATTCATTCAATATATCCCTAAAAAGAGTCATCGAGACGTTAAATCATGCTATTAAAATGGTTCAGGGCCAAACCGGGATCAATAAAATTTTTTCGATTACTTAAACGAACCAAAATAAAATTATTTCTCTGTTCCTTATAAAGCTGTCCAACTGCATCACAGTCACTAAATAAATCATAACTCGAGTTACGAAACTCGAAATTTAATTCCGTAAATTTTCCCAAAAACTAGACTCATATACCTTCTTACCAATTGTTTTATAGAATTTTTATTCCAGCCAATTAGTACAGTTTATTAGTTAAAGTCTCCCCTATTACGTAGTTCAACTACTCTGACCTCTGTTCACTACAAATTAGTTTTCTCTCGGTAAAAATTTCAAATAGGCATGCCGTTTATTTCATTTGAAACTAGACTCAATAAGGAATCTACGCATCTAAACTATAATTCCTAATTATTAATGTAAAATTTATGGTGAAATTTTAAAATCAGAACAGGGGATCACGAAGTCAATCTGGGGCAGTCTCACTCAAATACAAATAACTCATAATAAATAACTCTTTTGTTTACTTTGTTTCTTTCACAAGAAAATAGACTCATTAAGCTTTAATTTAATGTCTCATTCACTATTTAACTCCATTCCTACTATTTTTAGTGATTTTTCGAAATCACATCACTGCTGCTGTTCGAATCTGTTTTTAAGCTATTTTCACCTTTTTCATGGTTTCCATGTGATAATTACCATTTAGGCATACATAGTATTAAACCTATGTTTGATTAGTCATTCCAATAGCTAATCATCAACAAGTATTTACATACCATTCATTAAACATATCCTAAGGACATTCATACCAAAAGAAGCCAAGTCCCTATACATGCCATACGTGAAATGAAACGTCTAGCTATACCAAAATTATCCTGTTGATAGTGTGACCAGATCTCTGACGTTCCTTGCGATCCTCGAGTTGGCTTGGTAAGAACTATAAAAAGAAGGAAAATAAAGAGAGTAAGCACTAAGCTTAGTAAGTTTACAAGTAAATAAATCACAACATTCACCCTAAATAATAGTTAATCATAATATCATCAAGCATCATAAGCTTTCCTTACACCTTATTTCTTACCCTCTTCCTTATTCACTTACTTTCTTCTTACTGATTATTCAATAAACTCATGAATATAACTTACCTTTCCTTTGCTGAAAGTTTCCTGTAATTTAACCTGTACAATAGCCCGTTAAACCACTTGGAATACTAAGGATACTTGGGTTATCCTGTCTGATATTAGCCTGTCAATGCCATGTTCTAGACATGGTCTTGCATGAGATATTTCCTGTCCTACCAAAGCCATACTTCTAATATGGACTTACATGGGATATTCCTGTCTTGTCTGATAACCCAAAATGTCATGACATTCCGTACCCAAACATTCCTAGAGTTCAAACGGGGCTTTCTGATACTTTTTCTCTATCATCTCGTCTTTGGTTCAACTTCGAATATTTTCATAAAGTAAATGTATATGCTGGAAATTAACAACATTAATGTAAAATTATGAAATATCGCATTTATTTACCGTAAACTTACGTCGATACAAAATACGGTTAAACTTGACAATTTAGTCCCTTACTTTTTCCTTTCCCCGATCTACTCCCGAATTTCGTTCTTCTTGATCTATAATAGCAATTTAGCTTATTTAATACTCACATTTATCAAAACAGTCCTTAACTCAAACTTTGGCAAAAATTACATTTTTGCCCCTAAACTTTTTCATATTTACACTTTTACCCCAAGGCTCAGAAATTAAACTTTATCCCAAATTCTTATCTTTTAGGACATGCTGATCATTTATTAACCAACAACAACCTCAAATTCCCACTATAACATGTACTTATGAACAATAGGTATTTTTACCGATTAAGCCCTTTTACTCGTTTTTACTTAAAACCGAGTAGCACAAGTTGTCTAGCATAATTTAAAACCTCATATTCTATCATAAAACACCAAAATAAACAAATTTAACCTATGGGTATTTTTCCAAATATGAACCCTAGGTTGAATTATTGCTAGCATAAGCTAAATCGAGCTATCAGGATTCCAAAAATATAAACATCATTAAAAACGGGGCTTGGATGCACGTACTATAGAGCTTGGAAGTTGAAGAAATCCTAGCTATGGAGAGAGGTAAGGTTCGACCAAGGCTTGAAGAAGATGAACACAATTTGGCCTTAATTTCCCTTTTTAACTCATTTTAATTACCAAATGACCAAAATGCCCTTAATGCCTTTCTTTGAAAATTTTCATGTACAAGCCCATTTTTGTCCAAAATTTTAGAAATTGGTCAAATCTCTATTTAAGACCCTCTAATTAATATTCCAAGGCAATTTCATACTAAAAGCTTCTAGAATGCAAGTTTTGCAACTTATTTGATTTAGTCCCTAATTTCAAATTAAGTACTTTATGCATAGAATTTCTTCGTGAAATTTTCAAAAAATCATGCAATCATATCATAAACCTCAAAATAATTATAAAATAATTATTTCTATCTCAAATTTTTTATTTCGCAACCACTGTTCCGTTCAGGCCCTATTTTGGGATGTTACATGTATAGGGACTTGGTCTTTTTGTCAAGTGTCATATTGTTTTGGCCAAATGTGTTGGCTTGTCTTGAAGATTGATTCATTTTGTATAAGGCCATGGATGATGGCTAATACTTGTTATTAATATATATAAATGATGATGTTTTTCATGAATGTGCAATTTGCATGGCTGAGTTCATGGTGTGTTAATGCATGAAGGAGTAAGTTGCATGATTTTCTTAATAAAATATGTGATAAGTTTCACATGTGAATGGAGTGTAGTGGCCTTGATGCGTGCATGTGTTGATTGTGGCAGATTTTGGTCATGTGTTTATGTGTGGATTGGTGTTGTTTAGGTTGATGCAAGTAAGGGTGGCAAAAAGGCTTGGTAAATAGCCTTATTATTGTCCACACGATTTTCCCCATAGGCGTGTAGGTAGGCCATCTGTCCCCTGCACCTAAATTTGGCAAAATAGAATGCCCAGTAGTAACCACACGGGCTGAGACATGGTCGTATGCCTCATCCGTGTGGAAGGCACGGCCACAGCACATGGGCATGTGCCCAGGCCGTGTGAAGTCTGCACCTTAAATGTGAAATTAAATTCACCACACGGCCTAGCACACGGGCATGTGCCTTGGCCGTGTGACCCTAAGTTGCTGATGACGTCAAAAACAGAATGTCAAGGTTTTGGTACACGAGCTGAGACACGGGCGGGTGTCTCGATTGTGTGAGGGACATGGCCATGGACACGAGCGTGTGCTAGGCCGTGTGAAAACCCCGTAGGTTCGAAATGAAAATAAATCCACATGGGCTAGGCAGATGGGCGTGTGTGACCACACGGCCTGCCACACAGACGTGTCCCTTGCTACACGGGCGTGTGCCCCTATTTTTAGTGAAATTTTCCAAAGTTTTCTAATGTGCCCTGTTTAGTACCGAACCATTTCTAAAGTATGTTTTGGGCCTCGTAGGCCCATATTAGGGACTTTAAGATGAAGTTTGAAAAGTTTTAAATTTGAACAAATTTCGTGACCCGAAAATGTTTGTATACATGTTATTAAGTTAGGCAACGCCTCGTACCTTGCTCCGGCATAGGATACGGGTAAGGGGTGTTACAATCATCTCAGTATATCAAATCTAAAGGTGTGGTCTCGACAGTATGATCGATGCAAGTTCAAAAATAAAAAATCAATTTGACACTCATAACCAATAATAAAATGAGCAAGAAAAATGTATGCTCTAAAGGCTCAAAATCTCACAAAAAAAATCATGGTTTTTTATGTCAATCTTGCAATTTTCAAACTTCAAGATAATACCTCAATTTAGGGAAACAACCTAAAATTTTTTTAATTCTGAAAATAAACTTATCATGCTTGATTCTCTCATGCCTTAAATTTTAAAACAACCAATACACAATTATCGGCAAATTAATCTAAACATATCAACAAAAATAACAAATTAATAAAAATTCATTCTAATAGAAGTATGAGAAAATTACTTAAACACAAGACATAATTCAGGGATTTTCTAATAATTATATAAATAACCTCCCCACACTTAAGATGTACATTGTCCTCAATGTACAAATAGATATATTCACAGTATAAATAGAATATCATAAGAGAGGGAAACAATTGAAACTGCCCGAATATTGGATGAAATTGCCAGAATGGTGAAAAGCGGAGTTGTAGACAAATCTAGATGTTGTGTATGATTCCGAGAAAACTAAGAAGAAAATAAACAAAAATAGTGTAACATCCCAGACCCGGCCTATAACACCCCAAACCCGACTTAGACGTTATGGCCGAATCTAGCAATGTCAAATGGAATGGGGATTGAAATCGAGATTGACAAGTTAAAGCTGTTCTAATTAATTAGCTTTTATTTAGTTCAAAAAAATGTGAACTAGCTGATTCACTTTAAAACGTGCCTTTTAAGCATAAGCTTTTGAAACCAATTATTTTACGAAACCAAAAATCATAATTTTTAGAAAAACCGTGTTTTGTTGAGTTGCGGTTTAAAAATCCATAAAAATAGTATAAAATCCAAAATTTAAACAAGATAGTCCAAAGTCCCAACATTACAATAATAAATACCCAAAAATAATATAAAATCAAAAGCTGTAATAGAGCAGTTTAGTAATGGTGGTCACCATCGAGCCCTCTGCTACACCGATCTGCCTAAGTCTGGGGATTACCTGTATAGATTAAACAGAAAAAAAGGGGTGAGTTTTCACAAAATCAGAGTGTAATCCCCACAAAAAACATGCATACAGATGCACATCAGAAAATAATCAATTACAATCTGGGGTTGAGCCTATTATAGATTCAGTTTGGGCCTTGGCCCATTCAGATACAGTTTCAGATATAATTTAGGACTTGGCCCATCTCAAATACAATATGCAATAGAAGAAAATCAAAATCCCACCCACTAGCCTTTACACACCATCTATGTCCATCCCTACACACCATGTGGGGATTAAATCAACCTACCCATCCCTACACACCATGCTGTACCAAAATGTGGCACATAATCAGAAATTTATAGCAGAGCTACTAGATAACAGGCTTAATAACCTTTCAGATACTTCCTCCAAATAACAATAATCCACCCTGATGCAATGCAACATACAAAAGATGTCATGCTATTATGCAGTTACAGTACATACATTTAGATATCATAATTCATGCTCGGTACAGAAATTAGACAGATAGATCACTCATATAGGGGCCTAAGTAAGGGTTACCGACCCTTCAGTAGGTCCACAGTCGACTTGGGTGAGCCATGCAACCTTAGACAATTTTCAGAAAAATAGGCTCACATGCCCGTATGGCCTGCCCGTGTGGACCCACACAACCGTGTGGCCCACTCGGCCCAAATTGGCTTTGGCCGTGTGATTCATTTTTAATGTAACCCATGCTAGCTAAATATTCATATATGTTTTCACTATTTACTTATATGTTCCTTCAAAGCTGTCTACTTGAGTCATCGTCACTAAATTATTTATATCTTGAGCTACAAAATCCAAATTAAGATCCGCTTAATGTTTTTGAAACTAGACTCAAATACCTTTCTACCATAAAATTTTTAGAATTTATAGTTTATCAAATCAGTACAGTAAAATCTTCAAATTTATCCTGATTCTGCTATTTGACACCTTCAACCTTTCCTTACTAAAAATTATTTATCTATTAGTACGAAATTTGGATGATGTTTCCAAGTTTATAACACCCTTATTTTCTTTCTCTGCAATTTTTTGCATCATGTTCTCTTATTTCTCTTATTTCTCGACAGCAAACAATTTCAGCTTTTCGTTGAATCCCATTTTCTGTGTTTTGGGTACACACTTGTATCGTTTTTGCTACTTACGCAATCCCGAGATCACTAAAAACCTATAATCGATAATCCCAACTTTAGAATCAGTCTTAAACTAAGATTAAACCGTATTCACGTACCAAAAGGTCTAAGCTTGCCCATTCATCACTTACCTTCTAACTTCGTACAATTCCACTACTACTCAACATGAGGGATATAGTAACCGAAATGATTTGTTGCTTATACGCTTACCAAACGATCACCACTTCGAGTCAAATTGATGAACATTCATTCCAACCTCACGACCGAATCCTAAATAGTCAACAAAACACCCCTTAATCCCTTATCTAGAGTAACATTCAAGTTTAATAAAATGGAAACTTATCGTACAACACAATTGCACGCTTGCACAAAGGGGAAAAGATAAAGAAAGACAACAAAAATAGAAGGAGAATTCAAAGGAAATTTGGCAACAAGGATTTTCTTTGGAAAAAAGAAGAAAATCGAAAATTGAGAGTGGGGGAGAAGAGAGAAAACATCAGAGAGCAGAGGAAGGAAAAAGGGGATTTCGGCAAAAGGGGAAAAATAACGTCAGAAAGGTGGAAAAGAGTCCAAAATTTGAAAAAAAAACTAAACAAAAAGATAATGCCTAAAAATTTGGTAACTCATCTCCTTATTTCTCTCCCTAATCTCCCACAACAACTCCACTTACTCGAAATTTCAATTTGACTAGGACTCCACCACGCCATACAGCCAAGCAACAAAAATAATTCCCTTGCTCGCATAGGGACTTGAACTCCAGACCTCCCACACACCAACACACACCTTAGCCACAAGACTAGTAGGCCCATTCTGATATATTTTTACCAACTTTTAATTATAAGCCTACTGACCAGATATAGGGCTTTATTCATAAAAATACCAAATTTTGCCCAAGTCAAGGCTTGAACTTGGGACCTCATACACGCACCTAAAATACATAACCACTGAAGTAGATAGATATTTGTGTCATATATTTACAAAAACAATAATATACATTTTTGGGGCGTTACACGACCTAGACGTTATTGCCAAATCCGTAAATGTCATAAGGAATCGGTTTTGAAAACTGAGTTGTTTCGATAAATCGTTCAACTTTAATAACTCATATTCATTCATGATTATTACTTAAAACATCAAGTAATCAATTCATTTGCCAAAACACATATTACATCAGAGGTTTAATAAAATCAATACATTTTGGAAACCATGTTTGCATTTTTAGAAAAACCTTTATTTGCATAAAATTGTCATTTTCATAAAACATTTTACCGAAGCATGCAAGTTATCAAACAAACCAAAAATCAATAGTTAAAAACCATGCAATCCAGAGAGTCCTGAACAAAACAGACAAATAGATGTGAGCTTTCACAAACTCAGAGTGTAACCCAACAGAAATAGACACGCAATACATACAGTCAACTCATATACTGTCAAATACAGATTCGGACTCAAGTCCATTTCAGATATAAATAATAAAATCAGATAAGCAGTACAGATATGCAAATTCCTACCCCCATCCTCTACACACCATCTCCGACCATCCCATCACACCATGTGGGGTTAAAAATACCCACCCATCCCTACACGCCATATAGTGTCGATCTGACACGTTACAGATAATGTGTAGCCATGCTGCTAGAATATAGGCGAAGGTCGCCATACAGAATACTTCCTCCACATATACAAAACCCACCCTAATCATAGATACAGAAATAACAGATTCAATAATATCATGCATATCATGCTCATATACGGATATCCTATATATATATATATATATATATATATACACTTAACAGAATAATCAGTCATGCATATCAGTGTCACACTCAGAGCAAAATTTCAGACTATCAGATCACATAGTTTAGGGTTTGGTTAGCCCTTACCAACCCTACGATAAGACCACAGTCCATTGGAATGACCCGTGCAACCCTAGAGAAAATTTTAGAAATATGGGCCCACATGCCTGTGCAGGTTACCCGTGAGCTGACATGCCCCTGTTGCCCACATGCCCAACTTGGCCTAGCCCGTGTGGCCCACACGACCACACTCACACCATGACACTGCCATATCTAGAGCACGGCCAAGCCTTCATCAATCACACGGCCATGTCTCAAACACAGCCAACCACATGGGTGACCACACGCCCGTGTGGCATTGACAGAATTGTTTCTCGACTTTTGCTGAAGCTTGATTTTCTGCATTTTAGGTACACACCCCATACAATTTTGATGCGCAAACATTCCCAAGCCTTCTAAAACTTAAGATCAATGTACCAACTTTGATTTAGCAACCAATTAACAAATTCAATAAAACTAAATCGAGAAACATTCAAAAACTTACCATCGTAAACACAACTACATGCAGAAACTAATCCGTAAAAGCGAAAATTGTAGCTTCACCGCCTTCTTCTACACAGCAATTCATAGAAATCAAATTCCCTAAACCATCATTACGCTACTAAACAAGAATGAAACCAAAAGCTTACCAAAATGAGCAAATAACAGAAGAAGTGAGACCCGATTGAAAAATGACAAAAGAAACGGAGATCAAAAGGTATATGAGGGGAAAGAAAAATGAAACAATAGAGCTCAAGAGAGGAAGACCAAAATTAACGTCAGAAACTTAGAGAAGAGAAGAACTAAAATTTTTGAAAAGAAAAAATAAAAATAAAATCAGATAACTCCCAAATCCCAACTCTCCACTATCATCTCAACCCCAACTACCCACTCCTTCAGACTTCTAAACCCATCCAAACTCTCCAAATCAACAGAGCAAAAACAACATCCATGCATGCATAGGAATTCGAACATAAGACCTCTAGCACATTAACACCCTTACCACTCGAACCAGTAAGCTCATTCTAAAATGGATTAACAGAAAATTTAATATAAGCCCACTCATCAAGGGTAAGGCTTGGTTCTAAAATAGCAAAATTTGGCAATAAGGAGATTGAACCCAATACCTCATTCCTAAAACACTTAGCCACTGAAATAGATATACATTTGTGTCAAATATTTACAGAAACAGATTAACATACTTAGGGCGTTACAAATAGTGAAGATTAAGAGGTTATAACTCGATCAGAAACAACCATAAAAATATATTTCAAAAAAATAATAATTAAAATAAGTCTAGAAAAATAAATAATAATAAAATAAAGCAACTAAAACAAAATTAAAAAGAAAGATAAATAAAAAATAAAATAAAAAATGAAATGAAAATAATAATAATAAAAAGGGTAAAATTGGTATTTACTAATTAAGCATTAATTAAATAGTACAAAGCATAAAATACGTCCATTATATGTTCATATTACTGAATTTATCAAAGAAAAAGAAAAAGAAAAGAGTTCTAGCATTCAACACTTGCATTGGCTAATTAGGTATGTGTTTTCAATCCGTTTTTGATGATTTTTACGTTTTTGATATCGTTGCTATGTGTTCTATCAAGCCCATGCCTAAATTTTAGATATTTTTGATGATTTTGTGATATGCCATTGTTGATTTTGTGAGCTTTGAAGTGTTAATTGATGAAATATGAAAGATATGTGTTAGGCTAACATGTTCTGTCTTTGAATTTTTGATGAATTTGAGTAATTATGGCTAAATTGTGAAAATAATAAATTGAGGGACTAAAATGATAAATAAATGAAATGTATGGACTTGTATGAACAAGAGGAAGATTCAGCCTAGTCATGATGTTGTGAGATTTTGCATCTTTTGTGTTTTGTGAAATAGGGACTAAATTGTCAAAATGTGAAAATGTGAGGACTAATTTGCAAAATTCCCTAATTATGTGTTTATGAATTGAATTGATTGAGTGTGAGACTGAATGAGTTAACTTTATATACGTATAGATCAAGAAAAGTGAAATCTGGATTTGAATCGCGGGAAATCGAAAGTTGGCAAATAATCGACTCAATTTGACGTATCATACTCGAAGTAAGTTCATAGGTAGTAATTTACTATAAATGAATGTTAAATGCATTGATAGCGTATGAATTGTGATGAATGAAATTTCGGATGAGATGGAAATAGTGAATGTGATGTTAAGAATGTGGATAGTGATGGAAATGAAAAGTGAGACAACTTGGTTGAACCGTAGGATTAGTTTCGGAATGCTAGTGACATGTCATTAGGTTATGAGTTGGCTACGGGCCATGGTATAGGTATTGTATGGGAGTTACCTTGAGTTGGCTATGGGCCATGGTATAGGTACTCCGGGATAAGTTACCTTGATTTGGCTTCAGGCCACGGTATAGGTATTTACTGATCAAAATATACATGTATCCGATTCTGACTTCGAATGGTTCAACGAGTGAGCAAAGGTTGTAAATGAGTAAAAGAAATTAGTATGAATTGAACAGGTACATACAATATCTATACAAGATTTATCGAGATGAATTAATGAGATGCATTGAGAAAGGCTTATTGAGTTGTATAAACCATGTTATAAGACATGGATAAAGGTTTGTGGTATTATATATTTGGCTTGAAATCATGTAAATGGATGATTTACAATAAAATTTGTATATTGAATTACTTACTTGTGAACTTACTAAGCTCTAAAGCCTACTTGGTGTGTTTGTTTCTACTTTATAGATTATCGAAGCTAATAAAGGCTCGGGAATTGTCAAGGATCATCATTGCACTATCGGATCATATATGGTACCTTTTTGTGGTTGTAAATAGTTAAGTATGGCATATATAAGCTAGGGGTATTTTGAATACATTTTTATTTTGTATATATGTTAAGCCAAATGGTTTGGCTAACTAATAGGTTGTAATTATTCTTTAGTTGATATGTGCTATGAGTTGCAAATTTGATATGATTTATGTTGTATACAAGGGCTATTATGAAATGGTCATTTTGGATGTGAATGTGACTTGTGATTTGGTATGTTTTGGCATGGAAATTGAGTATGGAATTGGTTGAGTATCTTATAGATAGAAAGATGTATGTTTGGGTTGGAAATTTGCTGATTTTGGTTGCCTATTTATGCTTACAAATGTGGTATATTTGATGCTTGTAGGACAAGGCATGTAACACCCCCTTACCCGAGTCTGACGCCTAAACGGGGTACGAGGTGTTACCTTACCGAGTCATACTATAACTTGAAATCTCAAGCTATAAAATTTCTTTTGTTTTAATAACTTATCGTTCATTCTCTTAACAACCATATCATGGGCTTAGGTGGCCCATAACATACATTGGATACATTTCGGAACCAATCTGAAAACTTTTGGGCACTAAGAAAATATTTTTTTACCTAAACAGGGCCACACACCCATGTGGGATGGGACACGCTTGTGTAGACAACCCGTGTGATCTCACATGCCCATGTCCCTAGCCCATGTCTCATTTATTTTTATTTTCAACCTACAGAGGTTTTGACACGGCTTGGGCACACGCCCGTGTCCATGGCCCATGTCCCTCACACGGCGTAGACACATGCGTGTCAATATCCCGTGCAGTATTCTAACTTGAACTCTATAATCATCAGAGGTGCACACGCCCGTGTGCTTAGCCTCGTGTTCTATACTGACTTAAGTATTTAGATGCAGGGGACACACGGCCTATTAACATGCCCTTGAGGTTGACCGTGTGTCACACACGGCCTAAGCACATGCTTGTGTGCCCAATCGTGTGGACAATAATAGTCTATTTTCCAAGCCTTATGCCACCTTGAAACATAAACAAACACAAGCCAATTCCATAACACACAACATGGCATAACATATTCTCTAAATACTCATAATTAAGACATCCCAATGCCAACATACATATCATTCTCAAACACTTTACTATACTTAAACATGCAAGATTGCACATTCATGAATTCCATCTTCAATGCATAAAATATGAGTTAGGCAATATTAGGCCATTTCTAAAGGCCATTACAACACTACTAGAGTAACACCAAAGCCAATGCCTATGGCTACACAAAATGACACTTAGTAAAATGATCATTCTTTCTATACATGCCATACATCGAAATAACTAATTTTGCTATACCAAAATGAATGTCTTGATAGTGTGACTTCAAACCCCGACTTTAACAATCCTTGAGTTGGTACGGTAAATCTACATGGAAGAGGAGAAAGGAAATAGTAAGCACATAAATGCTTAGTAAGCTACATGAATAAAATAGCAACTAAAATTTTGAGACATTACTCATATAAGTTATCATAAACCTAATATAATTTCGTACTCATCTTCATGAATTACTCGATTATATACTTACTGGTGCTTTCCATGTTGTATTTCTCATAACATTATACTCTCAATATCTCATACTTTCTCGTATATACCTGTAACGCTCATCATAAAACTTTATCCTTTCTCTTGAAATTTATCAACCTGAACACTTTTCTCGTTTAGAATTCTTTTAAAAAAATATACTGAATGATATCCATAAGTCAATCTCATGAAATGATGCCAATGCCATGTCCAAGACATGGTCTTATGGGACCACATATTGATGTCGATGCCATGTCCCAGACATGGTCTTACATGAGATCGTAATCTGATGTCGATGCCATGTCCCAGACATGGTCTTGTACGGGATTTCATATCAGATGTCCATGCCATGTCCCAGACATGGTCTTACAGCGGATCTCAGTTCGTGTCAATGCCATGTTTCAAACATGGTCTTATACGGGACTTACAAAACTCATAACATGATTACGGTATCCTTCGTATCAATTAATCTTGCATGTAATTTCTCTTTTCATGATTTTCCTCATTTCTTGGTAGTATTCCACATCAACAATATCATGAATCTCATACATTTCCTCAACATATCAATATCATGAAAATTTAACATAACTCATACAAAATCATACACATGTCTTCAAGAATTACCACAATTTCATAAAAGCCATAGTAATGAATTCATATAACATAGGAGCTAAATTATTACATACAACTTACCTCGAGTCCAAAATGAGGGCGAATGTTTGATTTAGTCCACTACTTTACTTTTTCTCTTGTTTCGATCCGGGCTTCGTGTTTCTTGATCTAAAATGAAAATTTTGACTTATTTAGTACCCACATTGACTAAATATCTCATAATTCATACTTTGGAAAATTTTAAAATTTTGCCCATAAACTTTTGTATATTTACAAAATAGTCCCTAAGCTTGTATAATGGAATGTATTTATTCTCTTGGCTACACAAGCCTAGCTGACACTCACTAGTGCCCATAAAGGCCCACATTGCTCAAAATTTCATACTTTTACTACATAATTTACTAACTTTGCAATTTGGTCCCTATTAGAGACTTTCATGAAAAATCACCTAGAGAAAGGTGTTTACTACACTTTAATCTTTCATTTTCTACCACTAGGCATCAAATTACTTGTATGTCATGCATGGGTATATATTTGAATATAAACCCTAGCTCAAATTAGTGGTAGAAATAGCTAGATTAAGCTACGAGGATTTCAAAAATACAAAGAGCATGAAAAATGGGGCTTGGAGTCACTTACTTGGAGCTTGAAAATGAAGAAAAACCTAGCTATGGAGGGCTTGGGAATTTCGGCTAGTACATGGAGAAGATGAGCATATTTTTGGCTTATTTTCCCTTTTTATTTCATTAATTAACCAAATGACCAACATGCCCTTACACCCTTCCTTTGAAATTTTACCCTTCCATGGGCATCTTTGTCCAAAATGTTTAAAATTGGTATAATTGCCAAATAAAGACTCCTAATAATTTCCCTTATGCTATTTCATACTTAAACCTTCTAGAAACTCAATTTTTCAACTTTTACAATTTAGTCCTAAAGGATAAATTAGTCACTAACTCATAAAATTTCCTTCATGAGATTTTCTCAATATCATGAAAGCATGTCATAATCTCAAAAATAATCATGAAATAAAATTTTCTATTTTGAATTTGTGGTCTTAGAACCACTATTCTGACTAGGCCCTAATTCGGGCTGTTACAAGGCAAAATGGGGTGTGAAAAATGGCTTAAACCAAGCCTATTTCGTACCACATGGCCTGAGCACATGGGCATGTGTCTCGATCGTGTGACTCCTATTTTGTAGCTAATTTGGGCAATATGGCGCATGGGCTGGAAACACGGTGTGTCTGGTGACCGTATGGCCAAATTAGGATCACACACGAGCTGGACACACGGGCATGTCTGGTGACCATGTGACCTAGTCAGTGTTGCATACAGGCTAAGGTAAGATTTGAGGTATGGTCCTGTAGAGTACACGGCCTAGCCACGCGAGCGTGTGTCTTGTTTTAGAGGAAAAAATTTCTAAGTCTCGTAGAAGTTTCAAATATTATCGGTTTGGTCCCGACCCCTTTCTAATGTATGTTTAATGTCTCGTAGACCTTCTAAAGGCACTATATGGTTATGAATGACTATGATGTGATAATGAATGATGTTTGTATCTGAAATGATTCTATAGTGATATGTGTTGATAGGTAATGCCTCATAACCCTATTTCAACGAAGGATACGAGTTAGGGGTGTTACATTTGGTTGGTATCAAAGCTATGGTTTAGTCAATTCTAGGACTAACATAGCATGTTCAAGTCTAGCTATACATGCCATATTTATGAATTGAGATAGTGTGATAAATCCTGACAATTGAAACGTGTTTTCGTATAGTAAATGGATCTCAAAAGAGCCGTAGCTAACGATGTAGAAAGTAACACACCAGCTCCTGCTCAAGGGGCAGTGCCACCTGAATCTAGAGTTGCTACGAGTAGCCACAAGGGCGAGGCTAAACAAGCCTTCTTCCACATAATGAATGAATGGTTCACGGAATTCGTTTGTATGAATCCAGCTGCCCAACAACCACCACCCCCACATGTTACTCAATAAATCCCTGCTATTCCTCAAGTTATCGATCTGATGAGATTGAGTGAGCCACCAGTAGATAAGATTCATAAATATGGGGCTGAAGAGTTTTGAGCTACTGTTGATGATGACGTTGATAGAGCTGAGTTTCAGCTCAAAAACACAACGCGAGTATTTGACGAACTATCTTGCACACCTGATGAATGTATCAAATGTGTAGTATCATTGCTCAGAGATAATGCATACCATTGGTGGAAAACTTTGGTATCCGTGGTTCTGAGGGAACGAGTCACTTGGAATTCTTTCAATCTGAATTTCGAAAGAAATATATCAGCCAGTGATTTCTTAATCAGAAACATAAAGAATTTCAGGAGCTAAAACAGGGTCGAATGGCGGTGACAGAGTACGAAAAAGAATTTGTACGATTGAGCAAGTATGCTTGGGAATATGTTACTACCGAAGAGATTATGTGTAAACGGTTTGTCGATGGGTTGAATGAGGATATAAAACTTCTGGTTGGAATTCTTGAACTGAAAGAATTTGTGGTTTTAGTTGAGAGGGTTTGTAAAGCTAAGGATCTCAGTAAAGAAAAGAAGAAAGCTGATTTAAAAGCTCAAAACTCGAGAAAAAGATCAATGGCAAAACAACATCAATCTTCCTCAAAGAAATTAAGATATTCATATGCTCGTTTGAATGCTTCAGTGGGATTTTCAAACAGGGATAGTGTAAAATAATATTTCGATTCTAAAACTCAAGCTACTTCAATAACGAGTGTTGGTAGTGTTCGGGATAATAAACCTGAATCTCAGCGATGCGAAAGATGACATTTTGGTGAATGCTGGAACAAAAGTAATAAAGCTTGTTACAAATTTGGATCATTAGATCATTTCAAGCGAGATTGTCCCGAGTTGGTTGAACAAGAAACGGTACAAAATGTGAGACAAGATACAGCTGTGACGAGTGGGAGACCAACCAGGGGTGCTGGGAATGTAAGTGGTAGTTGAGGGGCTACGAAAGATACAGCTGTGAGGTCTGAGGCCAGAGCACTTGCCAGAGCCTACGCTATCTAAGCTCGAGAGGAAGCTTCGTCTCCTGATGTTATTACAGGTACATTCACTCTTTGTGATACTTCTATGATTGCATTGATAGATCTTGGATCAACGCATTCTTATATATGTGTGAATTTAGTGCACAGTAAGACTTTGCCTGTAGAGTCTACTGAATTCATAATTAGAGTATCAAACCCCTTAGGCAAAAGTGTCCTGGTTGATAAAGTGTGTAGGAATTGCCCGTTAATGATTCGAGATAACTATTTTCTAGTTGATTTAATGCTATTGCCTTTCAATGAGTTTGATATAATTTTGGGTATGGATTGGCTAACTTTACACGATGCTGTTGTGAATTGTAAATGAAAAGTTATTAATTTGAGATGCAAGAATGATGAAATAGTCCAGATTGAATCTAGTGATTTGAATAGGTTGCCTGCTATAATATCTGCAACGAAAGCTCGAAAATATGTGAATAAGGTTTGTGAAGCTTACTTTGCTTATGTGATACATTCAAAAGTGACTGATAAGAAAATTTAATCAATGCCTGTTGTTAGTGAATTCCCTGATGTGTTTCCTGAAGAACTTCCAAGATTACCTCCTGTTCGAGAAGTTGAGTTTGGCATTGAATTAGTGCCGAAGACTACTCCGATTTCAATAGCTTCGTATAGAATGGAATCGGTAGAGTTAAAAGAATTAAAGTCTCAGTTGTAAGAGTTGACAGATAGGGAATTCGCGAGACTGAGTTTTTCACCTCGGTGTGCTCCGGTTCTATTCGTGAAAAAAAAAGATGGCATGATGAGAATGTGCATAGATTACCGCCAATTGAATAAAGTTACTTTAAAGAACAAGTATCCTCTACCCAGAATCGAGGATTTGTTTGGTCAATTGAAAAGGGCTACTGTGTTTTCAAAGATATATTTGAGATCAAGTTATTATCATCTACGAGTTAAAGACTCTGACATGCCGAAGACTGCTTTTCAAACGAGGTACAAACATTATGAGTTCCTCATTATGCCTTTAGGACTAGCAAATGCACCTGTTGTTTTATGGATTTAATGAATCGAATCTTCAGACAATATTGGATCAATTTGTGGTTGTGTTTATAAATGACATATTGATCTATTCACGTGATGAGTCTGACATTGCTAAACATTTGAGATTAGTGTTACAGACTTTGCACGATAAGCAATTGTATGCGAAGTTTAGTAAATATGAGTTCTGGTTACGAGAAGTCAATTTTCTGGGACATGCTGTATCAACATTAGGTATTCAGGTTGATACGAGCAAGATTTCAGTAATACTAGATTGGAAGCCTCCGAGAAATGTATCTAAAGTTCGAAGTTTTCTAGGACTTGCTGGTTATTACAAATGGTTCATAAAAGCCTTCTCTATGATTGAGACTCCAATGACGATATTACTTCAGAAAGACATTAAGTTCGAGTAGTCAGACAAATATCAGGAAAGTTTTGATCAGCTGAAAGCTTTGTTAACCGAGACTCCAGTGTTAGTTCAACCAGAATCGGGTAAAGAATTCATTGTTTATAGGGATGCATCTTTGAATGGATTGGGCTGTGTTTTGATACAAGAAGGCAATGTCATAGCTTATGCCTCGAGACAGTTACAGCCTCACGAAAAGAACTATCCGACTTATGATTTGGAATTAGCTGCTATAGTATTTGCTTTGAAAATCTAGCGTCACTATCTGTTTGGCAAGAAATGCCACGTTTTTTTCTAATCATAAAAGTCTAAAATACTTGATGACTCAGAAAGATCTGAATTTAAGACAGTGATAATGGTTAGAATTTCTAAAGGATTATGAGCTTGTAATTGATTATCATTCAAGAAAGGCTAATGTTGTTGCTGATGCTTTAAGTCGAAAATCATTGTTTGCATTACGAGCGATGAATACTCAGTTGTTTATATCTGACGATGGTTCAGTTTTAGCTGAGTTAAAATCAGCAAATTTGAGAAGCTCAGAGAGTTGATAATGATTTGTTAGAAAAACGAACTCAATGTGATTTGAATGTTGATTCAGAGTTCCGAATTGATGCTGAGGGTTGTTTGAGATTCAGAGATCGAATATGTATTCCGAGGAATCCAGAGTTGATTCGAATGATTTTGAATGAAGCTCATATTAGCCAGTTTATTTATTCACCCAAGTAGCACGAAAATATATAATGATCTGAAACGATTTTATTGGTGGCATGGTATGAAAAGAAACATCTCAGAATTTGTTTCAAAATGTTTAATCTGTCAACAAGTTAAAGTCGAGCATTAGGTACCGTTTGGGTTACTTCAGCTAATCATGATACCCGAGTGGAAATGGGACAGAGTCACGATGGATTTTGTGTTGGGTTTGCTGTTGATACCAAGTAAGAAAGATGCAATCTGGGTTATTGTGGATAGATTGACTAAATCGACTCATTTTGTTCCGATTCGCACAGATTACTCACTTGATAAACTTGCTGAACCATATATTTCTCAGATTGTACGATTTCACGGGGTACCTATTTCTATTATTTCGGATAGAGATCTAAGGTTTACATTGCAATTTTGGAAGAAACTGTAGGATACACTGGGTACGAAATTACTTTTAGTACTGCTTTCCATTCGCAGACAGAGTCACGATGGATTTTGTGTTGGGTTTGCTGTTGATACCAAGTAAGAAAGACGCAATCTGGGTTATTGTGGATAGATTGACTAAATCGACTCATTTTGTTCCGATTCGCACAGATTACTCACTTGATAAACTTGTTGAACCATATATTTCTCAGATTGTACGATTGCACGGGGTACCTATTTCTATTATATCGAATAGAGATCTAAGGTTTACTTCGTAATTTTGGAAGAAACTGCAGGATGCACTGGGTACGAAATTACTTTTAGTACTACTTTCCATCCGCAGATAGATGGTCAATCAGAATGGATTATTCAGGTTCTCAAGGATATGTTAAGATGTTGCATTCTCGGGTTTGAAGGTACATGGGAACAATACCTGCCATTGATTGAATTTGCTTATAATAATAGTTTTCAATCGAGTTTGAAAATGGCACCAATACGAGGCTCTTATGGTCGAAAATACAAAACACCATTGTATTGGACTGAACTCAGTGAGAATAAGATTTACGGGGTCGATTTGATCAAAGAGACCAAACAAAAAGTGAAAGTAATTCAAGAAAGTCCAAAAGCTTATTTATTCATCTACTTTTCCCCTGATCTAAATCCGAATTCTTTCTTTCTTGATCTATATAAAATCAAAATTAACTTATTTATTCATCTACTTTTTTTAATTTAATACAAAAATACACATTTGGGTATTTTTACACATTAGCCCCTAAAGTTTCACATTTTTTATCTTTAGTCCTTATTCCACAAAACAAAAAATTCATACAATTCCTTTAAACCCAAGCTTGGTCGAATTATCTACAGGTCCCTAGTAGCCCAAAATTTTCATTTATTCCACATTTCAACCACTCAATTTACACATTCAACAAATTAATCCCTAAATTGCATTTTCATCAAAAATCACTTTACTAAACATGTATAACTATCATCAAATACTCATTTTTCATCAAAAACTATCAAAGAACTCAAATATTCATCAATGGAAACTATCAAAATATTTAAAAACTTTGCAAAATAGTCCATGGGCTAGCTAGTACTAGTTGCAACAATCACAAAAACATAGAAATCATCAAAAATTGAGCTAAAACCGTACCTTAATCAAGCTAGGAGTGTGTCGAACCCTAAATGCATAAAAATAGCTTCCTCCATTTTTGTATTTGGTTGATGATGAAGAAAACAATAAAGATGATATGATTTTATCACATTTAATTATGCATTATTAACTAAATTACATAATTAACCTTTATAATAAAACATTAAAATCACTTAGATGATGTCCAAGAATGTCCACTCAACTTTCAAATGGTATAATTACCACTTAAGTACTTCCTCCTTTCAATTTAATAACAAATAAGCACTTTAAAGTAATAGAATATAAGTTTTGCATTTTATGCGATTTGGTCCTTTTATCAAATTAAACACTCAATCGGTAAAATTAATTTACAAAACTTTCACACATACCTACTAACATGTTGTAGACACATAAAATAATATTAAACTAATTTTCTGACCTCAAATTTATGGTTTCAAAACCACTGTTCTGATTTAGCTGAAACCGGGCTATTACAATTTGAGTGTTTAGCACTGCTTTCAAAAAGTGCTTTTGAGACATAAAATGTCCATTTTATACATGTTATTATCAAGTAACAAATATGCATTTAAATAATGTTCAAATTAGTTAATATTATTATATTTTAGTAAGAATATAAAAAAATTATTATAACTTGTTAATATTTTAATATATAAAATATAAATTTTACATATTTTTAAGTAATAAATATTTTTTTATAAAATTTAATTAGAATATATATCAACTATATTTTAAATATTTAAATATAACCATTAAATATTTGTAATTAGATATTAACACATTTGTATTATTTTAAAAAGTATTTTTTTATTTTTAATTAATAATTTTAACACATTGGTAATTAAGCACCAAGAAAACAAGAAGAAGGGAAAAGTACTATGTTATTAGATGGGTAAAAAAGTAATTAAGCACTAAAAGTATTTTTGGAAGGGAAAAAGCTTAAAATTTTAGCTTCTTTTTATAAGTGCTTCTGAAAAGCCAAAAATTTCAGCCAACAACTTGTTTAGCACAACTTTTTTTTTTTTTCAAAAGTATTTTTGGAGCCAAAAGTGCTTTTTTTAGCACTATTAAACAACCCTAAAAAAAGTAACCAAGTCACTGAGATACTTATTAAATGAGTTGATACATTTCCAAAAGATGTTGCTTGAGAAATTTGGAGATGTCTTCAACAACAATATCCAACCTTAGATCCTTGAGAACAAGGATCAGTTTTACAAGGAGAGTATTTGTTATGGAAGAGATCGAGAGATTAGCAAGCTGCTACAAAATGTTTTTCTTTTTCTGTTATTTTGTTAGCTTAAAGGTCTTGTAAAACGTTGCGCTTCCTTAATTGTTTTAATTATGATCACATGAGGTCGTTTAGGGAGGAGGGTAAAAACTTTATAAAATGTTGTGTTTAGGTGTTTGTCTTTTAATTGAACTGAGTTATTTTGGGAACACAGGGTTGTTGCCTGGTTGTTTCTAAAATAATTACACACTAAAAGTAGAAGGGAGGTGCAAAAAGAGGTTATGAAATCAGAAATCCATTTTTCTCTGAATTCTTTCAATCTATCTTCCCTTTCTCTCGGATTCTCTTCTTCGGTTGTATCACTAGCACCCAAACTCAGGTCTGGTTGATGGGTTAGTAATGGCCAAAGCACAAAAAAGCCCCCATGTGGCACCTATTATCTAACACAACGTCCATTCTCATAACACCACCAAGCACCGCGATTTCATAATTAAACATTCCATGAAAACGGTCAAAACTAAATTAAAATAAACATTAAAATTAAAATCAAAATCAAAATCAAAAAATTCTCTCAAACTCAATTAAATCAGCATCAACTTAGTAGTTAACAGTATCAAAATGAAAGTAGTATGCGCTTTTCCCCCCTAATATTGAAGAACAAAGCCTTGATACAAAGCATACAAAAAATAAATCTGGGTTGACTAAGGAAAACGTAGAGATTGAACAATAGACACTTGGTTACCAGATATTCCTCCTTCAAACTGTTTTGGTTTTAGGAGCCTTTTTTTTTAGTTGTCTCTTGGGGATTGAGTTCTTCATGCTGATGAAGAAGAGTACTGCCCCCAGCAATGCCAAGTTCTAACATGGCATTTCTCAAGCAAGTTTCTACCACATAATTAAGTAATTCAAAAACTATAATTCCATAACTCCAACCATACCAAAACAAGCCATTTCATAAGTCATTTAATACATCATACCAAAGTCCTTATCAAACCATTTCTAATGGCCAAATACACACAACATTAACATCATTTTCTAGCCAAATCTCATGTCTCATTATCACAACTCAAACATACCAAAATACCATATAGCCTATACATGCCATATACCAAATATTTACAGCTCAAAAGTACCAAATTAGATTGTCCGATAGTGCGATGATGTTCTCGGTGATTCTTGAATCCGAGCTAGCTTTTATTCACTATAAAACAGCTTTTATTCACTATAAAACAGAGGAAAAATAAACATAGTAAGCTTTATAGTTTAGTAAGCTCGTATGCAAATAAACTTAACACATCAAATGAATACAAATCAACCAATAAGCATTATACACATGATCACATATCAATTTATCAAGCTTCTTCCATTCAATATTCATATGTGTTTCGTACATACCAATATCACTTATTTCGTTTATACTTTCATTCTCGTCTGGACATTGCCCGTTGAACCATTTGGAATCTCTAAGGATACTCGGAAATCACATACAAATCATACAATGCCATATCCCAGATATGGTCTTACATGTTATCACATATCGATGCCAATAGACCAGCTATGGTCTTACACGAAATTTCGTATCGATGCCATGTCCTAGACATGGTCTTACACGTAATCTCATATCGGTAATCCTAATGCCATGACATTTGTATGCTATACTATTCCTACGGTTCTTACTAGACTTTCAAACGTCGTAACTCTGTCGATTTTGACTCGTATTCATGACCATTCAGCATTCAATTCAATTCAAAAATAAATAAGCATTTATAACACAATTTAAGAACGTTTACTAACATACAAACTTACCTCGAGTACGGAATTGACAATCGGGTCGACTATTCGATAACCTTACTTTTTCCCCAATCTAAATTCAAGTTCTTTCTTTCTTGATCTATATGAATTCAAAATTAACTTATTTATTCATCTACTTATTTAATTTAATCCAAAAATATACATTTGGGCATTTTTACACATTAGCCCCTAATGTTTCACATTTTTACACTTTAGTCCTTATTTCACAAAACATAAAATTCATACAATTCCTTTAAACCCAAGCTTGGCCGAATTATCCATAGGTCCCTAGCAGCCAAAAATTTTCATTTATTCCACATTTCAACCACTCAATTTACACATTTCACAAATTAATCCCTAAATTGCATTTTCATCAAAAATCACTTTACTAAACATGTATAACTATCATCAAATACTCATTTTTCATCAAAAACTATCAAATAACTCAAATATTCATCAATGAAAACTTTCAAAATCTTTAACAACTTTGCAAAATAGTCCCTGGGCTAGCTAGTACTAGTTGCAACGATCACAAAAACATAGAAATCATCAAAAACCAAGCTAAAATCGTACCTTAATCAAGCTAGGAGTGTGTCGAACCCTAAATGCATAAAAATAGCTTCCTCCGTTTTTGTATTCGGTTGATGATGAAGAAAACAATAAAGATGATATGATTTTATCACATTTAATTATGCATTATTAACTAAATTACATAATTAACCTTTATAATAAAACATTAAAATCACTTAGGTGATGTCCAAGAATGTCCACTCAACTTTCGAATGGTATAATTTCCACTTAAGGTCTTCCTCCTTTCAATTTAATAACAAATAAGCACTTTAAACTAATAGAATATATTTTGCGTTTTACGATTTGGTCCTTTTATCAAATTAAACACTCAATCGATAAAATTAATTTACAAAACTTTCACACATACTTACTAACATGCTGTAGACACATAAAATAATATTAAAATAATTTTCTAAACTAAGTTTTTTGGTTTCGAAACCACTATTCCTATTTAGCTAAAACCAGGCTATTACAACTCTCTCCCCGTAAGAATTTTCGTCCCCGAAAATCTTACCAGTGAATAGTTTAGGATATTGCTTTCTCATAGCATCCTCGGGTTCCCACGTAGCTTCTTCAACTCCGTGTCGATGCCATAAGACTTTCCCTAATGCAATTCTCTTATTTCTTTATTCTTTGATCTCATGAGCTAGAATTCGAATCGGTTCTTCAATATACATTAAATCTGACTGAATCTCAGCTTCGGTCGGAGAAATAGCGTGTGAAGGGTCTAATCTATATCGCCGTAACATTGATACGTGAAACACATCTTTTATAACTCGAATGGTAAGGCTAATCAATATGCTATTGGCCCAATTCGCTCGATAACCTTATATGGTTCGATGAATCGCGGACTCAACTTCCCTTTTCGGCCGAATCTGAGTATCTTCTTCTATGGTGACACTTTCAAAAACACTTTATCTCCAATCTAAAACTCAATATCTTTACATTTCAAGTCTGTGTACGATTTCTGGCAAGCTGACGCTACTTTCAGACTATTGCGAATTACTTTCGCTTTCTCTTCTATTTCTCGAATCAAATCAACCTCATGAAACTTATTTTCGCTAAGCTTAGTCCAGTACAATGGTGTTCGACATTTACGACTGTATAGAGCTTGGTACGGTGCCAATTTGAAACTCGATAAAAGCTGTTGTTATAAGCAAATTCAACCAACGGTAGATATTTTTCCCAACTAACTTCAAACCCAAGAATGCAACAACGTAACATATCCTTAAGTATCTGAATAACTCGCTCAGATTTACCATCCGTCTGTGGGTGAAACGAGGTACTAAAATGTAGTTTTGTACATAAAGCTTCTTATAATTTCTTCCAAAATCAAGAAATGAACCTCGGATCTCTATCCGAAACAATAGATAATGGTACCCCATGTAATCGAACAATCTCTAAGATATATAACTCTGCCAATTTATCAAGCCAGAAGTCTGTACGTACCTGTATAAAATGAGCTAATTTTGTTAATCTATCAACAACAACCCAGATTGAATTTTTCTTTCTCAGAGATAGGGGCAAACCCGATATGAAATCCATTGTTACTCTGTCCCATTTCCACTTGGGAATCATCATAGGCTATAGTAAACCCGACGGCACTTGATATTCAACTTTAACTTGATGACAAATCAAACATTTTGACACAAACTTGGAGATATCACATTTCATATCATGCCACCAATAAATCTATTTCAACACATTATACATTTTTGTGCTTCCCAGATGTACAGATAAACAACTACTGTGTGCATTTAAAATCTTTTGATTGAGCTTAGAATTTCTTCGTACACATATTCTATCACGAAACATCAAACAATCATCATGTCTGACTCAAAACTCTGAATCAGTAGGTGACTCACATTGAATCTGTTTTGCATGTAATTCACTATCAAACTTTTGAGCTTCACAAATCTACTGAAGAAATAATGGTTCGGTCGCCAGACAACACTAACTGAGTATTCATCACACGCAAAGTAAATAATGACTTTCTGCTTAAAGGATCAGCAACTACATTTGTTTTCCCCAGATGATAGTCAAATACTAACTCGCAATCTTTTAGCAATTCGAGCCATCTCCGTTGTCGCAAATTCAGATCTTTCTAAGTCATTAAGTATTTCAAACTTTTATGATTAGTATAGATGTGGCATTTCTCACCAAACAAGTAATGACGCCAGATTTTCAACACGAACACAATCGCTACCAACTCTAAATCATGCATCAGATAATTCTTTTCATGCGGCTTCAACTGTTTCGAGGCATAAGCTATAACTTTGCCTTCCTACATCAAAACACATCCCAGACCATTTAACGATGCATCACTGTAAATTATGAATTCTTTACTCGATTTAGGTTAGACTAACACCGGTGCTTCAGTCAATAAAGCTTTCAACTGCTCAAAACTCCGCTGACATTTATCAGACCATTCAAACTTTACATCTTTCTAAAGAAATCTTGTCATCGGAGTTGCAATCATTGAAAATCCTTTCACAAATCGTTTATAATAACCAGCTAGTCCTAGAAAACTACAGACTTCAGATACATTTCTCGAAGCTTTCCAATATACAATCACGAAAATTTTACTTGGGTCGACTCGAATCCCATCGGCTGAACTATATGCCCCAGAAAACTAACCTCTCGTAGCCAGAAATCACATTTGCTAAACTTTATGAACAAATGCTTGTCTCATAGGGTCTGTAATACAATTCTCATATGCTCGTCATGCTCAAATTCATCACGAGAATAAATCAGGATATCATCAATAAACACAACTACGAATCGATTTAAATACGACCTAAAAATCTAGTTCATCAAATCCATAAAGGCTGCAGGAGCATTAGTTAGTACAAAAGGCGTAACAAGAAATTCATAGTGACTATACCTCGTTCTAAACGCAGTCTTAGGCACATCTGGGTCTTTAACTCTTAACTAGTAATATCCCAATGTCAAATCTATCTTTGAAAATACTGTTGCTCCTTTCAGCTAATCAAACAAGTCGTCTATACGTGGCAGAGGATATTTGTTTTTTATTGTCACTTTATTAAGCTATTGGTGATCTATACACATTCTCATAGTGCCATCTTTCTTTTTCACAAATAATATTGGTGCACCCCAGGGAGAGAAACTCGGTCTGGCAAACCCTCTATCGGTTAATCCTGCAACTGATCTTTCAATTCTTTTAACTTAGTCGGAGCCATTCTATACGGAGCTATCAATATAGGTGTTGTTCTTGGTACTAACTCAATACCAGGCTTAACTTCTTTGATCAGGGGCAAACCTGGTAACTCTTCAGGAAATACATCTGGATACTCACACATAACTGGCACTAACTCAATCTTTGATTTGGATACTTTTTTATCAAGTACATATGCAAGATAAGTTTCACATCCCTTTCTCATATATCTCTGAGCTAGCATATTCGAGACCACAACTGGAAAACTATTCAGGTCACCCGATTCAATTCGAATAGTCTCATTATTTTGACATTTCAGTTCAATTATCTTTCATCTACAATTCACTATCGTGTCATGCATCGTTAGCCAATCCATACCCATAATTACATCAAACTCATCAAACGGAAACAACATCAAATTATCTAGAAAACAGAAATCTCGAATCATCAACGTTCAGTTCTTGCAAACTTTATCAACTAGAACATATTTGCTAAGGCGTTCGAGACTTTTATCACAAATTTAGTAGACTCTACAGGAAAAGTTTTATTGGACACTAAATTCACACATATGTACGAATGAGTTGATCCTGGATCTATCAATGCAATCACATTAGTTTCATAGAGAGTAAAAGTACCAGTGATAACATTTGGAGATGTCATTTCTTCGCGAGTGCAAATAGCATAAGCTCTAGCAGGTGCTCTGGCTTCGGACCTCACAACTGAATCTTTTGTCACTATTTGACTACCACTCACATTTTTCGTGTTTTTAGGTGGCCTACCTCTAGTTGTAGTGTTACTCGGTCTCGTGTTCTGATCTTTATCTTTTTCAGCTAGCTCCGGGCAATCTCGGATAAAATAATCCAGTGAACCACATTTAAAATAAGCCCGATCATTTAATCTACAATCACTAGGATGACGTTTACCACACTGTCTACACTCAAGTCAGTTAGGTCTTGCACTACCAACACTAGCTATCGATGTAGCTTGAGCTTTAGAATTTAAATGTTGCCTTTCACGATCTCGGCTAGAATATCCCACAGTTGTATTTGAACGGCTATAAGTGTCTCGTAGTTTCTTTGATACAGAGTGAAATGACTTACTCGTTGATCTCTTTCTCGAGTCTGTAGCCTCTAAATCAGCTTTTCATTTCTCTTTACTCAATTTTTCAGCTTTACAAGCACGATCAACAAGCACAAAAAACTCTTTTAGCTCCAGAATTCCAACTAGCAATCGAATAACTTCACTCAAACCATCTTCGAACCTTTTGCACATAATAGCTTCAGTCGAGACACATTCTCAGGCATATCTGCTTAATCTAACTAATTCCCGTTCATATTCTGTCACATTCATGCGACCTTGTTTCAATTCGAGAAACTCTTTACGTTTCTGATCAATAAATCTCTGACTGATATATTTCTTTCTGAATTCGGATTGAAAGAACTCCCACGTAACCTATTCTTTCGGAACCACAGATATTAACGTATTCCACCATTGGTATACAATGTCTCTCAACAAGGATACAGCACATTTGATACATTCATCAGGAGTACATGACAAATTATCAAATTATCAAATACTCAGATTGTATTTTCGAGCCAAAACTCAGCTCTCTTAGCATCATCATCAATAGTAGCCTTAAACGTTTTAGCTCCATACTCACGAATCTTGTCAATAGGAGGCTTGTTCAACCATATCGAATCTATAACTTGAGGAACAACAGGGATTTGTTGAGGAATAGGCGGGGGTAGAGGTTGTTGAGTAGCCGGATTCGTGCGAACAAACTCTGTAAACCACTCGTTCATCATTTGGAAGAAGGCTTGTTTAGCCTCTTCTTCCTGACTGGGCCTCGATTGAGATTGCGCTGTCCCTTAAGTGGAAGCGGGCGCATTACTTTCAACATCATCAGCTACAGCTCGTTCGAGATCCATTTACTATACAAAAACACATTTTAATCTGTCAAGAATCATCACACTATCACAGGGTATATATATGGCATGTATAGCTAAACTCTCACACGCTACGTTAGTCCTAGAATCAACTAAATCGTAACTTTGATACCAATAAAATGTAACACCCCTAATCCATATCCATCGTCGAAATAAGGTTACAAGGTATTCCTGATCAAATCACATCATATAACAATAATATCTCGTACCTTATGTATTTATTTTCAATATCATTCAAATACAATTACAATGTCCCTTATACTGGTCCAGAGGCCTTAAACATGCTTTAGAAGTGGTTCGGGACTAAACCGATAGCATACAAAAACTTTGGAAACTTAGAAAACTTTTCAAGAATACAGGGGTCACACGCCCATATGAACAGGTCGTGTGCTTCACACGGCTACGGACACGCCCGTGTCATAGGCCGTATGGAAACAGGGCATACATGCTGACTTGCATCACACGGCCAACCACACGCTAGTGTGCTAGGCTGTGTGAAAACTAGAAGGTATACTGACTTGGCTACATGGCCGACCACACGCCCGTGTGTCTAGACCGTATAACTCACTGACTTGAATTTTAATTAAGCTACAAGAGACACACAGCCATGTATCATAATCGTGCATCGCACACGGCTGAGACACACGCCCATGTCTCTGCCCATGTGGACAAAAATAGGCCATTTACAAAGCCATTTCACCAACCTATTTTTATGCACCTACACAAGCACATTTAACACCATTTCAAGACACAATTGAACAACCAAAACAACCTTATTTCATGCATAATTCATACCATATCAAACCTAACCATATCAACATTCATACATAACCTTTTTAACTAACCAAAAACATACAAAATCAATATGTTTCTTCAGCCGTAATATGCATGATTTACATCCTTTATATTCTAGTTAAATAACCAACCAAATCATCAACTTAGAATCAAACCACAACATGACATTTCTCAAGCAAGTTTCTACCATATAATTAACTAATTGAACAACTATAATTCCATAACTCCAATGATATCAAAACAAGCCATTTCATAAGTCATTAAATACATCATACCAAAGTCATTATCAAACATTTCTATTGGCCAAATACAGACGACATTAACATCATTTTCTAGCCAAATCTCATTTCTCATTATCACAACTCAAACATACCAAAATACCATATAGCCTATACATGCCATATACTAAATATTTACAACTCAAAAGTACCAAATTAGATTGTCCGATAGTGCGATGATGTTCCCGATGATTACCGGATCTGAGCTAGCTTTAATTCACTATAAAACAGAGGAAAAATAAACATAGTAAGTTTTATAGCTTAGTAAGCTCGTATGCAAAAAAACTTAACACATCAAATGAATACAAATAAACTAATAAGCATTATAAATAGCAAAACACTTATATACCTACTCAAACCTTTCCATGTTATACACATGATCACATACCAATCTATCAAGCTTCTTCCATTCAATATTCATATGCGTTTCGTACGTACATGTATCACTTATTTCATTTATACTTTCATTCTCGTCTTAACTTTGCCCGTTGAACCATTCAGAATCACTAAGGATACTCGGAAATCACATACAAATCATACAATGCCATATCCCAGATATGGTCTTACATGTTATCACATATCGATGCCAATAGCCCAGCTACAGTCTTACATGAAATTTCGTATCGATGTCATGTCCCAAACATGGTCTTACACGTAATCTTATATCGGTAATCCTAATGTCATGACATTTGTATCCTATACTATTCCTAAGGTTTGTACGGGACTTTCAAACGTCGTAACTCTGTCGATTTTGGCTCGTATTCATGACCATTCAGCATTCAATTCAATTCAAAAATAAATAAGCATTTATAACACAATTTAAGAACGTTTATTAACATACGAACTTACCTTGAGTACGGAATTGACGAATCGGGTCGACTATTCGATAACCTTGCTTTTCCCCCGATCTAAATTCGAATTCTTTCTTCTTGATCTATATGAATTCAAAATTAACTTATTTATTCATCTACTTATTTAATTTAATCCAAAAATACACATTTGGGCATTTTTACACATTAGCCCCTAATGTTTCACATTTTTGCACTTTAGTCCTTATTTCACAAAACATAAAATCCATACAATTCCTTTAAACCCAAGCTTGGCCGAATTATCTATAGGTCCCTAGCAGCCCAAAATTTCCATTTATTACACATTTCAACCACTCAATTTACACATTTCACAAATTAATCCCTAAATTGCATTTTTATCAAAAATCACTTTACTAAACCTGTATAACTATCATCAAATACTCATTTTTCATCAAAAACTATCAAAGAAATCAAATATTCATCAATGGAAACTTTCAAAATATTTAAAAACTTTGCAAAATAGTCCCTAGGCTAGCTAGTACTAGTTGCAACGATCACAAAAATATAGAAATCGTTAAAAACTGAGCTAAAACTGTACCTTAATCAAGCTAAGAGTGTGTCGAACCCTAAATGCATAAAAATGGCTTCCTCCCTTTGTGTATTCAGTTGATGATGAAGAAAACAATAAAGATGATATGATTTTATCACATTTAATTATGCATTATTAATTAAATTACATAATTAACCTTTATAATAAGACATTAAAATCACTTAGATGATGTCCAAGAATGTCCACTCAACTTTCAAATGGTACAATTACCACTTAAGGGCTTCCTCCTTTCAATTTAATAACAAATAAGCACTTTAAGCCATAGAAAATAAGTTTTGCATTTTATGCAATTTGGTCCTTTTATCAAATTAAACACTCAATTGGTAAAATTAATTTACAAAACTTTCGCACATACTTACTAACCTGTTGTAGACACATAAAATAATATTAAACTAATTTTTCGACCTCAAATTTGTGGTTCCAAAACTACTATTCCGATTTAGTTAAAATCGGGCTGTTACAATTTAAGTGTTTAGCATTGCTCTCAAAAACTGTTTTTGAGAAATAAAATGTCAATTTTAGACATGTTATTATCAAGTAACAAATATGCATTTAAATAATGTTCAAATTAGTTAATATTATTATATTTTAGTAAGAATATAAAAAAATTATTATAACTTGTCAATATTTTAATATATAAAATATAAATTTTATATATTTTTAAGTAATAAATATTGTTTTTTTATAAAATTTAATTAGAATATATATAAATTATATTTTAAATATTTAAATATAACCATTAAATATTTGTAATTAGATATTAACACATTTGTATTATTTTAAAAAATATTTTTTATTTTTAATTAATGATTTTAACACATTTGTAAATAAGCACCAAGAAAAAAAAAAGAAGGAAGAAGTATTATGTTATTAGAGGGGTAAAAAAGTAATTAAGCACTAAAAGTGTTTTTAGAAGAGAAAAAACTAAAAGTTTTAATTTCTTTTTATAAGTGCTTTTTAAAAATGTTTCTGAAAAGCCAAAAATTTTAGCCAACAACTTGTTTAACACAACTTTTTTTCAAAAGTATTTTTAGAGCCAAAAGTATTTTTTTTTAGCACTATTAAACAAGCCTTAAAAAATGTAACCAAGTCATTGAGATACATGTTGAATGAGCTGATACATTTCCAAAAGATGCTACTTGAGAAATTTGGAGCACTCTTCAACGACAATATCCAACCTTTGATCCTTGAGGACAAGGATCAGTTTTACAAGGAGAGTATTTGTTAAGGAAGAGATCGAGAGACTAGCAAGCTGCTGCAAATGTTTTTCTTTTTCTGTTATTTTGTTAGCTTAAAGGTCTTGTAAAACGCTGCGTTTCCTTAATTGTTTTAATTGTGATCACATGAGGTAGGGAGGAGGGTAAAAACTTTATAAAACGTCGTGTTTAGGTGTTTGTCTTTTAATTGAAACGAGTCGTTTTGGGAACACAGGGTTGTCGCCAGGTTGTTTCTGAAACATTTACACACTAAAAAGAGAAGGGAGGTGCAAAAGGAGGTTATGAAATCAGAAATCCATTTTTCTCATTTCTTTTTCTCTGAATTCTTTCAATCTATCTTCCCTTTCTCTCGGATTCTCTTCTTCGGTTGTATCACTAGCACCCAAACTCAGGTCTGGTTGATGGGTTAGTAATGGCCAAAGCACAAAAAAGCCCCCATGTGGCACCTATTATCTAACACAACGTCCATTCTCATAACACCACCAACCATCATGATTGCATAATTAGACATTCCATGAAAACGGTCAAAACTAAATTAAAATAAAACATTAAAATTAAAATCAAAATGAAAAAATTCTCTCAAACTCAATTAAATCAGCATCAACTTAGTAGTTAACAGTATCAAAATGAAAGTAGTATGCCGTTTTCCCCCCTAATATTGAAGAACAAAGCCTTGATACAAAGCATACAAAAAATAAATCTGGGTTGACTAAGGAAAACGTAGGGATTGAACAATGACCCTTGGTTACCAGATGTTCCCTCCTTCAAACTGTTTTGGTTTTAGGAGCCTTTTTCTTGAGTTGTCTCCTGGGGATTGAGTTCTTCATGCCAATGAAGAAGAGTAATGCCCCCAGCAATGCCAAGTTCTAACAAGTACAGGGAATTTAGTTAAGAAACAGAAACACCAATCAACACTTATTCCTTAATGAAATATGAATACTATCAACAACTAACCTGTGAGAACTTTGAAAAGAGTAGTCCAAATTCTTTCTTTTCCGTGTCATAGTTGTAGAAGTCGTACAATATAGGAGTAACAATTACCTGTTGCAGAGCCTACAAGAAAGGAATATTGCAACATTTATCAGTTGACTTGGTTCATAATCGAAACTACTAATGCACAACAATGCATAAAAACATAAAAACGAACCAGAAGATAAGCACCGATAGAGCTTCCAAAGATAAAAAGGATACCCCCAACACCCTTGAAGGCTACAGCAGCAGCAACTAGAACCTTAATCTGTAAATAACAACTCAAAAGAGTTTGAGACATTAGAAAAACCTGATATCTTAACAGAGAACAATAGGCTTTATCTCAGTGGCCACATATATTCTTACGTCAAATTCTGGCACTTCCACCCCTGTATGAGCTGTCACAGTCTTTGAGAAGACATTGAATTTTGGTTTGAGTGCCTTAGCTGCAGGCCCTCCATCAACACCAAATTCATTGAACCTATACACATGAGCACATAACATAGGATGAGAGACAAGCATGACAGAACCTATGGTAGTCCAGATTTACAAAATACAATAAATATAAGCTCAAGGTAGAAAGCAGCTCACTTGGGATTAAAAAGAAAAAAAGAAAAAGAAAAAGCCAGTTCTACAACTCTTTAATGCATATGTTTTAGCTAATATAAGTTACATGGGAAAAGATATATAGATAGATGGATAGATAGATAGATAGATAGATAGATAGATAGATATTTCCTTCAGCACAATGATAATGCTAAAAATTTATACCATAACCTCCGCAAGCCCCTACGCAAATGAGTAGAACTAAGGATTTTCATTCTATAAAAGACTGGCAAGTCAACTTCAAAACCCCACATGCGACTGTGAATAATTTTCATGCATAATTAGTTAAACAGATACCATTTATACTACATATTAACTGCCAACCAACAACAACCATTATAAAATTATGATATTCATGAGATCTAGAACTTAAATAAAAGATTTATTATATCATAAACACTTATATCATATACATATAGCAGCCCCAAGAATTAAACATCTAAGCAATTCTAGCAAGCCAGATCAGCAATACATATTTAAAATTTTACTCTTAACACCACCTTAATTTGCACTGGCTCTTCAAATAAAGCTAGCAACATTATTAAAAACAAGATCTGTTAAATAAAACGCCACAGTTTATCATCCTTTTCTTTAATGAGAGAGAACGAGCAATAAATCATCATTAAAAAAAGTTCAAATAAACTTTTAGACATTCATAAGAGTTCTCGAGTTCCAAAATCCGCATTCAGATCCAGGCTATACCTCATATTGTTACTTCTTTTTTCAATAGAACAAACAGGTTCTATTATTTTAAAAAATAACAAAAAAAAGAAAGGACAAAGTGCAGATCTGAAGAAAGGCTTACTCTTGCCAAGCAGAGAGGATGAACACTGAAGCGAAAAGAACCCTCCCGACGAATGAAACTAACGCCATTTTTTTCGATTAAACACTTCAAAAATTCCAAGAAAAATAACAATGAAAAAAAAGGAAATTACTGTTTGAAAACGAGACAAAAATGAAGCGAAATGAATCTACGAAACCAAAAACCCCAATAGCCGGAGGTTTTTTTATAAAGAGAGAGAGAGATCAGTGTAAAAACGATGTTGGAGGGCAAGTAGGAGACTGTCTTTATACTCGCGGAATTAGGGATGGAACACGTCCGTTTGACCAATCAAATTCGTTGGTTTTAGACTGGGAAGGCGCGTGACGTGACGTGGACGAGAGTAGAAAGCGAGTTGAATCTTATTTTTTAGTTTATGTACGGAAATTTCCCTGTGGTTCGGTGTAATTTACGATCGTTGCCATCCTGAGACGTGTTTTTAACTTTTAAAATCCTTCAATGTTGCCGCCGGTCCTGTTTTGGGGTCCATTTTGTGAAATTTGAATGTGAATCGATTGAATGTGGTTTTGGGAAAAGCCAAAAGGAAATTCTCGGTGTTAAAAAAAGGTCTAATTAGGTGAGATTGATCTATAATTAATGTTTTAATCTTAGATTTGAAGTTGTCAGTTTGGAGGAATTATCTTTCCTTTCAGAAAAGGTTTCCTTTTTTTAAGACCTCGGCTTTCTAATCAATATTTGCATTCTATTAAATTTATATTCAAATTAAGCTCAATTTTTAAATGAGGCCAAAACTGTTTAATGAAGAGTAAATTTCATCCCATTTAATTTAACAATTTTGATAAAAGTTAATCAATCATAAAATTATATATGAATATGTGAGTGTCTTGTATTAATTTTTTTTGAAGAAAAATGTGTATAAATAATATAATATTCTATGTAAACATATGTATAGTATGCTTCTATACTTTTTTATAAGAGTTATATTTAATTATTCGTATTTAGATATTATTTATTTAAAATTTTGTTGAATATTAATACAATTGAAACTAATATTATTGTAAATTTATTAAGGTTGCACATAATATCTTTCTCAAATAAATTTAATTAAATAAGAACATTACTTTAAAAAAAAAAAAGAAGTTAGGAATATTCATTAGAAAACTGTTGAGGATAGGATTCAACAAGGGAGGGTTAAGACGATTTTTGATGATTCACCTAGTTTAGGGCAAGGCAGAGAGTCGTTGTGGATTTGGAGAAGGATGTAAGGTTGGAAGGAGAGAAAGAGAGAGAGAGAGAGAGAGAGAGAGAAATTCAATCCCTAGATTTAGGAGCCGTCGTTGGCTTATATAGCAAGTTGTGATCTTAAGGTGCCACGTGTCCCGATGTTATTGGTGATTGGGGGAGATTATGTCAACTAGTCTGCTATGGTAGCCCTGGGCCTATGGCTGCTAGAGTTGCAATTAGACAAGCTCTCAATCATGTAAGGCGAAATTAGTGTTTGGCGACTAGTGTCATAAATTGAGGTTCAGTGGGGCCTTCACCTGATTTTGTACGGGTGTGCTTAAACCGAGGAGTTCTCAAAGAGCTCTCATATCATTTCCAAGTGAGGTGTTGGGAAAGGAGTTTGCACATTTGGTGCTCTAAGAGGTGGTATGTCAGGGATTTTCCCAAGGTATGGTACTTGCTCCGATGAGTGGGCCTAGTTTCTGAGGAGTGGCGCTCTAGGGTATTCTACGGGGTGTTGGAATTGATCCTCAATGGGTTATGCTCAAGAGGTTGGGGGTATTAAAATTGCCATCTAGTTTAGAGAGAGGTTATAAAGTAACTTGCCTCTAGACATTGCCATGTGTCAACTAAGTTCAAAATGTTTGCTTGGATTTTTTTAATTTGAATCATTTTGGCTTTGGTGCGTGTAGCATACATGTGGTCTGTATTGTCTCTCATTATACACATGAACGCACTTTCATTGATTACCATGTGGTACAACCCATTCTTAGGAAACCATGGGGTTTGTTTCCATTGCAATATATCATTTTCGCTAGACACTGTTGGGAAATGTGCCCATATTGTAGTAAATATGTAACTATTTTTTACTTATTTGAATGATGAATAAATAAAGTTAATTTCACATTTCACTATTATGTCTTTTGTAGTTCTTTCTTTTATATTTTGCATGCATAGCGAAATTACGACAAACAAATATTAGCTCATTGATTGTCTAAGTTCAAACAAAAGATAAGTGGCATTGTAAGAACTTTTACATTGCAAGAAAGACAATTTACTTCAGTAGATAATCTAAATGAGTCCATAATCCTTAAAAGAATCAAAGTGAGAATTTGTTTCAAATACTGAGAAGGATTATTATGTCATCTACAATTCCAATTGGGGAGATGACTAGTCTTGGTTATCGGAGCAATGGACTCCACGAGTACAGACATAGATGTATTCATTGGTAGAATAATACACTAGACTGGACCCAATATGAATTAATTCTGAATTCGTTTGTGAATTAATTCACTTGTGAGTTGGTTATTAACCATGCATATGCAACTCATGTGCTTTGATATAAGTGGAGGCTTATGCTCTAAATATGATCGAGTCCATAGCCGGTATGTTAGGTACATAAATTGTGTATGGCATGGCTTTACTAGCAACAGTGGTATTCATAGTGCAATTAAATAGTTAATGATATCCTCTAATTGATATTGTGTGGATTGATAAATATGAAACGTGGCCACTGGTTGTTTGTTCTTGAACGAGGAATTTATCATAGTTATTTGTGGACAGTGATCATATTAATCATTAAGAAGATACAATAGTGACAGTGAGATAAAATAGGATTGTATTGAGTGAACAAATCTAACTTAAAGGACTAAATGATATAATATGAGGGTAACACACACATGACAATGTCATTGGACAAAACAATTGGATGAATTGCTTTCATAATAAGTATACAATAAGGATTTTTCAATCATGGTACTTCTTGTAGACTGACTTCATGATCAATTAATTACGAATTATCAAAATGATGCTTCTGGACATAATTGCAATTATTAGATCCTAATTGTATATGTCTGATTGGTCCCTCTGCTAGCTCAACAAAAGCTCGATCGAACTGCATTTGAATCAGAATAAAATTCTACGATTTTGGAAATAATTTAATTGAGTCGATTTATTATGGAATTAAATTAGATGGTCATGAAAATTGTTGAACTAGAAATTTTGAATAAAGAATTTCTTGAAAAATTAATTTGGAAAATCTAAGTGAGTTTTGAGAAAATTAATTTTGATCAAGTAAAATTAAATTAATCAAATTAATTAAAATTAATATGATATTTTTGAAAATTAATTTTTAAGTCAGACAAAATGCTTTTAGGTGGTTGCATGAGTTGGTGTTGGAAATGGCTTGATTTTGGTCAAATTCATTTACACATGGCATTAAACACGGGCATGTGTCCCCTATAGGTTTTATTGCATACAAGTTAGGTCATTACACGGCCTAGCACACGGCACAAGGGCTTGTGGGGCTATTTCGAGAGTTACATGGCCTGGCACACGGGCGTGTGACACGGCGGTATGACCCAACTCAGAGAGCTACACGGGTAAGGACATGAACTAGGACACAGCCATGTGTCCCTATTTCGATTGTTACATGGCCTGAGACGCAAGTGTGTGTCTTAGCCATGTGAGACACATAGCCTGTGGCCCCTGCAGTCTAATTTTTTTAACTTTTTCTTATACTTTTTGACTGTTTCCAATTTGGTCTCGAATTGTTTCTAAGGTATTTCTAGGGCCTCGAGGGCTCGATTAAAGTATGTTATGTATGTGATTGAATGTATTTAAATTATGTTTGCAATGATGTATGAAATGAATGTTTTAATGTTCTGTTTGTACGGTAATACTCTGTAACCCTATTTCGGCAACGGACACAGGTTAGAGGTGTTATAATCAATCCTTACCTTATACTCTATCATTAACTATGTGCTTGAGCTATTCGCCAAAAGCATTGATTGGGTGAATAGGATCCCGCCACACAAATTGTTCCCGTTTACTTGCCAACTCGAGACCCGCCAAAACTGGGTGTTACAATGGCGGTGTATAAGTTTTAAGTGGAAATTTCATTAAAATAATGTTTTATTAATTTAATTTATATGTTAAAAACATTTAAAACATTATTGTCATCTTCCTCACCACTTGTTTTCCACCGTTTGAAAAAGAAAAGAAAATAATAAGCCATAGTTGAACTCTTCAAGCTTTCCAATCTTGCATGTAAAATCTCTAGACATCAGTTTTTAATAATTTTTATACTTTTGATATCATTGCAGCTAGGTCTAACTAACTCGTATCTTTATTTTCAAAACTATTAAAGATTTCTAAAGTTGCATTCAAACAATGATTTTATATAATAATTTTGAAAGCTCAGTTTTATTGCAAGCGTATAGTGTCAGTTGTAATATTTATAGTTTCAATTGAACACAAAGTATTCCAAGGGGTCGAACACAAAGGAAAAGGAGATTGAGCAATAACTAGCCTACACAATAGAATTTAAGCAGTTACTAATACGATTTTATAGTACAACAATTCATAACAAGATAAGTTTGTAAGAAAATTAAATATTCTATTCTAAGGACTAAATTGAAAATAGTGTAAAAACTAAACGGACTATCTAATAATTAACTAATAGGGGTTGGTGGACTTCGATGCAGTTCACGAAACCTTGAACTAGGGACATAAATCGCGTAAATTACCGAGTGGCTCCATTTTATCTTCCGAACTCAATTTTATCGACTTAGATGAATTAGGTCTGATTTATCTTCCAATCTCTCCAGTTAATCAGGGACTAGTGAATAGCTGTGCGACAAGATTACCTTCTGGTCTCACTTTATCTTGATATTCCCATAGGGGTGTCATTACCTGAGATTTTAGTTTTATTCGATTTAATCCAATTTATTACGATTTAGTCCAAAGATTTTAGTTTACCCACATCTCTATCAAACAACCTCCTTTGAGGTTTAGCTATTCATGCTCAAAGTAAAAGAAATAAACATAAACATGGAAAACAAAGCAACCATGAAAGTAAAGATTAAGAAAAATATAAAAGTTGAGATTTTTCTACAAGAAAACTTAAATAACATGAAACCAAAAGCATTTAACAAGGAAATCTAAAGTAAAAAACATAAAAAGAACAAAGTTTAACAGATTTAAAGTAAAATAAAGTGAAATGCATTAAACTAAAGTTTAATGAGTCTTGAAAGGAAAGTACAGGGACTGGAAATGTAAATAAACCTTAGCTACAGTGTTAACTGACTTAACTAACATAAAAAACAACAAGAACAAGAAGTAAATGAAAAAAATAAAGTCTAATGTAAGGTAGATTAAGAGAAAAACTAAAAACCCTAAAAAAGTGCAGAAAAAACTAAGGATAACCTAGAGAAAACTGGAAACACGAAAATATACGCACTTTTTCATGCCCTTTTTAACTCAAATTCATATAGTTTAGGTAAAACTCTTGTCAAAAAATATATAATTATTATAAAATAATTAAATTGCATTCAAATTAAGAATATGTTGAATTTTAATTAATTTTATATCAAATTTTGATTATTTTCGACAGATTTGCACAAAGGGCAAAAAGGCTCGGTAAACACTGTTAGAAGCGCAAAATCGAGAAGCAATTTTTGAAGCATCAAAGTGAATTAATTTTTCAGCCTAAGACGGTCCAAATTATGTTTATTAATTTATAATATAATTAATTTCAATCTAATTTAATTTGGGTTAAATAAATTATTGTTAATTAGTTATGAAAAAAGGGCCCAGTTGAGCTGAACCGAGAAAATCAATCCAACCGAACACTGGACAGCCCAAAACTGTCCCACATGCTGACCCAATCAGCTTGCTTGGCTGATTATTTGGCTCACAAAATGGCCCTTGAAGACTCCTTCAAATTGCATTCAAAGCCCTCCACTATTTATACCTTTCTAGATTTGCCCCTATCTTAAAATAGCATGTTTGAAATCTTCAAACATGCCACATGTGTGGCCGGTCATGGGGGAGTCTTTGGCCGCTGATTTTGGCTATTTTTAGCAGCCTTCCCAACCTATAAATACCCCCCTTTGCTGCTCACTTCAAACACATTCAACTCGTCTCATCTCTTCACTTCTCTCACTTTTCTCTCTTCATTCCTTTCCATTGTTCTTCATTTTCTTTCCCCATTCCCTTGTCGATTTCACCTCTTGAAAAAGAGTTAAGAAACCACCATTTGGATCAAAATTCAAGTGTTAGTAGAAGCCTCGGTTCAACAAGAACAGGCGAAGAAGGAGGAGTGGAGCAAACTAGTCAAGCCACGGAGAAGCACCAGATTTGATTCTTGTTCCCTATCCTTTTAATTTTGTTATTGTTATGATGAACATGTCTATGTATATTTGTGATGTTGATATGTTTAATTTAATTAATATGGCTTAAATTTAATTTGTGTTAGGTTGATTGCCTTTTGTTTAATTAATTTATTAAAATTGTGTTTGTGTTGTTATAGGCCTCGATAAGATGTTTGATTAAGTAAAATCATGTCTAAGTTATTCTTGCATTACAATTGTAAGGTAACTAATGAATTAATTATTTAAATAGATTGAAATTGTAATTAATTGACACGATACTTAGTCAGTGCATGTTTAATCATCTAAGGTAGCTGAGGGTTAAATTAACAACGGTATCTAGCGATACATTAGCCTTGCATAACTTGCAAGATTATTGTGATTAAACTGTTTCAATGTAGAAATACATTGTTACCTCACGTAATCTTTTATGTGCCTATGAGTTGAATTAATTGTTTGAATTGGCATAGATATATGTACAAGAGATTATTTTAATTTCATAAGTATGTATGTGCATTAACACATTTGCTTTTGAAATTTTGTTTAATCGCTTGAATTGACATAGAGATATAGTCAAGAGATAAATAGATTTTGGTAGGTAAGTATGTTCATAATTTAGCAAATTACCGACTTGCCGTGAATTTATTCGTAACAACATAAACATGAGTTTAATAATTCTAAGTTAAAAAATGTAATTAATCTAACATAATTATGTCATCTTGATTAAAATTATCTTTTGAAATCGTGCATTAGAACTTTTATGTTCTATTTATTTATTTTACTTAGTTAAAAATCTTAGTTTTTAATCACCTCCTTAAATCAAAATATTTTTCTTCACCAAAGTGTTTTAAATTGCATTCATAAATAATTCTTTTCACAGTCCTTGTGGGTATGATAACTTGACATTTACTTGTCACTTTATTACTTGTTGCGATTGTGTACACTTGCACATTTCCGTTGTTCCAAAAGTCTAGAGAAAACTAAACCTAAAACTAAGCTAGAATGTGTCTCTCTCCTCCTCAACAATTTTTGGCTATTTTAAAGGGTGTTCTGATGACTTTGATGCCAAAAATGCCCCTACATGGGCCTTGCGTGATTGGTGGATTGGGTAGACAAAGGTTGCCCATTTTGTCCAGGTTTGTCCCCCTAGCGAAGGTGATATCGCAATATCTAGCGCAATGTTGAACTTAGGGTCTTCTTTGAAAGGTGGATATCACGATACCTAAAGAGGATATTGTGATACCACTAAAGGGTCTCATTGGTCTTCTACACTATTGGAGGTATCGCGATTCCAGGGGTTGGATATCACAATACCTTTACAATAAATGCCATTCTCACTTGTTTTCAACCTCCAACACGTCTTTAAAGCACTCAAACACACGTTTTGCCTCCAAATAATACTATTGGCCAATTTAGATAAAAAAATGAGATAAAAACGAGGCATTTACACTTATTACCCGAAAATATTAAAATAATGAAAATAAGGGAAAACTACACTAAATACTTTATTTTGCTCGAGAAAAGTCTCTTTAAATGTGTCAAAAAAGCCTAATTTGCAACGTTGATTGGTGGTGGATTAACTCCCCCACTCTCAAGTCTCTACTTGTCCTTAAGCAAACACACAAAACATGCAAAAAGACGACTCCTGGACTAAATTAGGTAATTAAGTTACATAATAGTAAAACATCAAACTTGCATGAGAATTACTTCACATGCATCTTAAGAATGGTATCTAGCTAATTTACTTATTCATAATGCATACATTATTAGTTTAAAAAGCTAAAGTGTCAATAGAGGTAGAGGTAATGTAAATGAACATATGTACAAATGTTATCCATCAAAATAAATTATACGGATTTCTCATAGATATTTAAGAAGAATTATTCATGTTCATTCCAACCAGTGCAAGATATATACAAATTAATGCGTCGGTGACTTATTCGGGTCCTAAAGGTCATTTAGGCTTTTAAAGTTCTAAGGTTGAGGTTGGTATGGTTTTAAAGAAAGTTCATCTCAAAACGACTCAAGCACTATGAATAGTATTGCACACGACATTGTTCTGAATTCCCCTCTAAATATGATCGTTTCATCTTATCCCCTTATTTCTCCTTCTCTTACCTTTCTTATTTCTCCAACAATGTGGAAGAGGGTGGTTGATATTAACTTATTTTTATGCACTATGATTTTGAGACTATTTTATGCTCTTTTCTTTTTCTTTTTTGAGCATATTTTTCATTTGTTTGTTCTTTTTCTCTCATAATGCTTCTGATCCTCACTTTTCTTTCTTTCATGTTTTCTTTTCTTCTCATGCACAATTTTTAGAAAGAATCAATTATGAGCTAATTCAATCCTTCTTCACTAATAACTCAAGTACACTTTTGTAAGAAACCTCCATAATGTTCCTACCTAACCATCAATGTCTATGGCTTGACATCCATTCGGTAGTGCATTACAAGTTCAAGGACTATTAAGGGTTGAGTTTCTAACTCAATTTTGGCTCAAGGTTTCAAACACAGAGGCTCTTTAAGAAGGGCACTATAAGGCTCAAATTCGAGAACTAAGGATAATGTAGCGTTTTAAGGTTGATCCTTTAGGCTCAAGGCTATACAAACAACGCCTAAGTTCCTTTCCAGATTAATCACTTAGAAACAATTCTATTAATCATACATTTACTTAAACAAACAATTAGCAATTCGAAAGATCCACATATTTTATTCGTCCTATGGTACATTTTATTCATTTTCATTTCGGTTATTGCCTCTAGTCTATTATACCTATTAACTAAATGAACTAATTAATCTACAATTAAGAGTAAGAAATTATATAGTATCATTCAAAAAGTACAAGTTTGGAAATTCTATATACTTAGTTAATGTGTACAACTACTAACTTATTACCTACTTATAGTCCAAGCACCATGCAAAAACAAAAAATGAAAACAAGAAATATTTTTTTTTTGAATTTTTTTTTGAAAAATTTATAAAAACTAAATAAATACACATATAAACATAAAAACAATGAAACATAAACACACATCAAACTTATGTGCACCCCCGCACTTAGACTACACGTTGTCCCCAATGTGTTTAAAAGAAGGATAGGAGGTTACCGGACTTCCTTAGAATGGGGCATTAGATTAGCTTGGGCATCTATCTCCTCGTTGAAGCTCTAAATGTAGTGTAGTCTTTTAGGTTATTCATTGCACATAAGAAAAACAAACAAAGAGAAACAATAAAAACAAACAATACCAACACAAAAAAATAACATCCAACAACAAAAGCCAAAAGTGTTTAATAGTTTACATGCTACATAAAATTAAAATGTGAAAACATGTAACAAATTCGAATCATCCTCAGGACCTTCATTTGGTCCTACGATTCCTTTCCCTTTTCCTCTTACAATGGGCCTTAACGGTGGCATCCAAGATCGACCACTAGGCTCCTAAAAGACGGGTCCTCCTATTGGTTTCCTTGCAAATGCAAAGACACTCTTGAAGTTTCCCTGATAGGATGTTAAGTCGTCATCCTTCATGGCCTCATCATCTATTTATTCATCTTTCTCCTCTTGTTGCTTTGCCGCGTCTTCATTGTCCTCAAATGAGTCACTTGACCATTCGGGCCATTCTATAGCTTGTCCCCCTTGGATTCTCACGAACATGCCCATGCCTATTTTTATGGACTTCAGGAGCCTTATGTTGTAGCTTACGTCACAACCTAACCTACACTCCCATTGTGTAGGCTCATCGATCTTCTTCACCTTCACCTTTTTGGATTTCATTGGTGGGGTAGGAGGCATTTCCATTTTTTTTTTTCGCTATTGATTCCATTCTTGTATTTGTTTTTTATCAAGTTCTTGGAATTGGTACATGAGGGTGTCTCCTATAATGCTAGTGGTGGAACGATAAAATTGTTCTGTAGTCCCCATCACCACTCTAGCACGGTGGCACAAATCAGCAATTAGGTGAGGAAAATAGATCCCAACCTTGATGCCATATAAACATTTTCTGATATCTTTATTGACCCACTCCCGAGGCTACTCGTTTACACTTTAAGATACAATATAGCAAAACAACTTGAAAAATATTTACCATATTAGTGTTGAGTAATGGTGAGATGCGAGTGAAAATAAATTGCATCCACATTTTAGCAATGGGAAACATTATAGCCTACTTAAAAGATAAGGGGTAATTGTTATACCCCTCTTGTCTCCATTCTCCCCTCCCTTCAATCACAAATAATAAAATGGCGTCCAAATCAACATTTTCAAAATTATTTTGATCCATGGCCTGTAAATCGTCATTTTCATAATAGGGGGTGCCATAATATTCACTAATAGCTTTAGGGGATATATCAACTTTTAATGGCAAACATATGCCTTTTTTTTTTTCGAAAATCTCAAGTTGGAGTAAAGCTCTAAACTACTGGAATTATGGCTGGTGTAGTTGGCACCATAACAAGGTTCATCCAACAATGAAAGCGTACCAAGTCCCAAACTTCCTCACAATATGAGGTTTAACGGTCAAAGCCCCTATCAAGGATAAAGGTTCATCCTTGACTATTTGAGAAAAAGGCTTCGACCTCTTTTAATATAAATTTATCATAGACATACCCTGGTGATGGAAATGGTCTGGATTGGGACTTAGCTCGTTTCTCTATTCTTGGAGGCATGTTTATCAATTCTTAAACAATCTACCTATAATGTAAGGGTTAAACTCGTATTCACAACCAATCAACACTAAAACTCTAATAAAGCAGCAAAAATAATAACAAAAGAAATAATATAAAATGTAAAACAAAAAAGAAATGAGAAACTTAAACCATATGATCGGTGCATTGATGGAATCGGTAGAGTTTCGTGTTTCCCAACGAAAAATGTAAAACCTGCAAATAAAGAAAAAAGAAAAACAATTTCAAATAAATTTAGAAAGATTTGAAATAGAAATTAAGGGAAAAGGGGAGGGAGAGAGTTTTTAGGGATTTAAAGTGAATGATTTTGGGAAAAATGAGATGAATGGGTTTTGGGGTGTTTGGAGGCTTTTTAAGCCTCCAAAACACGTGGATTTCGATACCTAAAATCGAGTATCGCCTAACCCGACATGGATAATTTGATACCTAAGGTTGGATATAGCGATATCCCCTATTTTTGGACTCATTGTATTCGAGTTTGCTTGAGGTATCGCGATACCACTGTTTGAAACAAAAAATATTACTTTTGAAATTTCAGGGGTATCACGATATCAAAGACCCGATATCATGATACCCAAAAGATTCTTGGTCCCTCTCGAATCTGTCCATGAAATCGCAATATCCCCTGTTTGGTATCGCAATTTCACTGAACTTATCCCCAAAACACTATAAAATCATCAATTTTCATCTCAATCCTCAAAAAGCCAACTTGCCAAGTCCAAAATTAAATCAACACAAATTAAAATCCTAATCTAAATGTGGGAAATACATGGTGTCCATGCTCAATAATTTAAATATTTACAAATTCTTGGTTCATTTGCCACAAGTGGCCTGTAACTGCCTGGTTTTAGTTAAATTGAAATAGTGGTTTCGGAACCATAAATTCGAGATTATAAAATATTTTGATATTATTTTTAGTGTTATGGCATGAGATTATGCATGTGTGAAACTTTCATGGAAGAATTTTACCGATTGTATAGTTAATTTGACAAAATGACCTAATCGCATAAAATACAAAAGTTGTGTTCTAATTGTTTAAGTGCTTATTTGAGTTGGTTTATTAAATGTGGGGTCCTTATGATGAAATTAGACCATTTGAATTATGGATGGACACAAATGCCTAAGGTTAGTGAAATTTTAATGTTATGTACTAAGGGTATTTAAGTAAATGCGAATTTTTGTTAATTAAAACATAAAATAAACCAAATTCCTTTATCATTTTGTTCATGCACCGAATATTAGAGAAATAATAGGTTTTAAACACTTTGAAGCATTCGGCTCTCTCTTAGCTCAATTGAAGTATGTTTTTGTTTCGGTTTTTGATGATTTTTATGTTTTTGTAATTGTTGCTTCGTATTCTAGATAGCCCATGCTCAAATTTCTGAAATTGATGATGATTTTATGTGATGCCATTGATGAACTTATGAGCTTTGTGATGATTGATAATGAAAAATGGAAGATATGTATTAGATTAATATGTTTTACAAAGTGATTTTGAGTAAAAATGCATTTTAGGAATTAATTTGTAAAATATGTGAAATGTGTGGTTAAAATGTGAAATAAATGATAATTATGGGCTACTAGGAACTCTAGAGAAATTCATCACACATGAAATTAGGAAGAAATTGTGTAATTTGTGATTTTTGTGAATAAAAACTAAATTGATAAAAATGTGAATGTTTAGGGGAAAATGTGTAAAATGCCCAAATTTGTGATTTTGGATTGAATTGAATACATAGATGATTAAAGTAGTTTATTTTGGATATATTTAGATCAAGAAAAACAGAATTCAGATTAGGATCTAGGAAAAACGAAAGTTATCGACTAACTGACTCAATTTGATGTTTTAATATACGAGGTAAGTTCGTATGTTATAAATCCGTTATAAATGTATTCTATATGTTTTGATATTACATGAATTATGATTATGTGATTACGGATAAGTTCGGAAATGAATCAACTATGATATGACAATTGAAAGCCCGGTTGAACCTTAGGAATAGTTAGGAGGCTAGTGACATGTCATTAGGGACAATTGTTTTGGCTTCGAGCCATGATATAGCACTACGGGTGCGTGATAAACTGATTTGGCTTCGGGCCATGCATATCGGCTTATTTTGGCTACGGGCCATGATATCAGAATTGGATAAGTTACCTTGATTTGGTTTCGAACCATGGTATAGGTACTTATCATGTGAAAGATTTGTGTATCCGACTTCTATTTCGAATGGTTCAACGGGTAAACGAAAGACGAGAGTGTGTATGAAGACTGTACAAGATGGTACAGGTATGAGTACGAATTATTGGAGCATTGAATCAAGAAAATGATGATAAAAGTATATAATATTTATGAGTAAGCACTTGAAAGGTTTGTTAGCTAATGAAGCTTTGTGTTGGTATTTTAATTAATTGAATTGTATTTATGAAATTGTTTGGATTTATTTCATATAAGCTTACTAAGCTTCTTTTAAAAGCTTACTTTGTGTGCTCCTTCTCTATTTTATAGATAAACAAAGCTAGCTCGGACTCAGGGACCGTCAGGAAACATCATCATACTATCGATCACTTTGTTGGTACTTTTGAAGCCTTGTATATATGGTATATGGCATGTATAGGCTAGGGATGTTATGGTATGTGTTATGTGTACATCTTGCCATGTGATATGGCTTGAGAATGATGGTGATAATGAGCTTGTTTTGGTTCATACTATGTGATAAATTATGGTATTTTTGAGATATATATATATATATATGGCCTTGTGTAAATGGTTATTTTGGTATGGTTGTCTTCTTGAAATGGATAGATTATATGGTGAAATGTGGTTTGTTTTGGTAAATGAGAAATGGCATATTATGTATGAAATTTGGTTGATGAAATTGATATGAATGTTTTGGATAATTTAGTAGTTGAATAAATAAGGAAATGATGATTGAACATAGTTGATTTTGGTATGAATTTGCTTAAGATTTTGATAGATTTTGAAGTGGTAAATGTTTATGGAAAAATATGATGATGTTATAGCATGAAATGTGCATGATTTGGTATAGTTTTGGCTGCCATTTTGGTCATGATTTATGCTTGGTTTGATGCTTGTAGGTATGACCCTTAAAGGGTGGCATATTGCCCTTGTAAATGGCCTATTTTTTCCCACACGGGTAGGGACACGGGCGTGTGTTATTGTCGTGTTGCTCAAAGGTTCAATTCGAATTGAGCCTGGGCACTCCACACAGCCTCACATATGGGCATGTGGCAGGCCGTGTGGTTAAGTCAATATACCCTACAGGTTTGCCACGGCCTAGCACACGGCCTGGACACAGGTGTGGGGGGCCATTCCGAATAGGCATACGGGCCAAACACACGGGCGTGTGACTGGCCGTGTTACCAAGTTAGTAAACTCCCTAATTTTCACATGGCCTGGCACACAGGCGTGTCTGGTGGCCAGGTGGATAAGTCAGTATGTATGCCTTGTTTTCCCACGGCCTTGATACACGGGTGTGTCTAAAGCCGTGTGAGGCACACGGCCTGTTCACACAGTTGTGTGACCTCTATTACTTAGAAATATTTTAAAATTTTGGAAATTTTTATACGAGATCGGTTTAGTCCCAAACCCTTTCCAAAACATGTTTAAGGTCCCATAGACCTCCTAAAGGGAATTTGTGTTTATGAATGACTATGTTATGATGATATATGAGCAATGTATTTTAAATGATTGTATAAAGTTGTGTTTCGATTGGTAATGCCTCTTAACCTTATTCCAGCGACGGATACGGGTTAGAGGTGCTACATGGCAAGTTAAAAATCCAACTTCAGGCATTCAGTCACACCACCAAAATGATGTTTCATTGGTGTTCTCAACACTTGAACATGTCTTTTGTTTAGCATGTGACCAAGGCCTCTTGGGAATCGTGTCCTCTTTCTTATTCTTATTTGTTTCCTGACTTTCTTGCGTGGTGCACAAACACCTAAAAAGTTATACCATTCCATGAAGTTTGCAAATCTGTTAGCATGATAAGTTCTCATCTAAATTACTTGTCACTTATACTCCTGTGATGGTAAAACCTCCTTATACTTAGACTTGAGCTTGACGCGTTTTAAAACTTCTGTTTCTCCCTCGATGTTCACAGTCAATTCGGCCTGTCTTACGTCAATGGTAGCTGTAGACATGGCTAAGAAAGGTCCCCTTAAGAGTTTAGGAATTAGGAGATTCTCTTCAAAATAAAGCAAGATAAATTCAACGGGAAAAATGAATTGCCTAACCCTCACTAACACATCTTTAAGGACTCCTTTGGGACGTAATAAAGATTAGTCAGCTAAGTGTAAGGTGACCATCGTTTCTTTAAGCTCTCCCAAACATATCCTCCTATAAATTGACAATGGTATGAGGTTAATACTGGCACCTAAGTCACACAAGGTCTTCCCAAAACTCACTCCACCTATCTCAATTGGGATGGTAAAGCTATCAGGATCCTTTAGTTTAGGAGGAAATCTCTTAGACACTATTGCGCTGCATTTCTCATTAAGTGCAATTTTCTCTCCTCTCCTTATTTTTCTCCTATGAGACATAATATCCTTAGCGAATTTGACATATTTGGGCATTTTATCAAGGATTTCTAACAATGAGAGGTTCACTGTAACACCCCTTAAAACACAAACACACGTATAATTTCGAGCCATAAAATTTGCATCCAATTTAAAAATTTTCAAACATATTCTTACCATCCCTCTTACGGGCCTATGAGGCCTTAAACATACATTGGAGGTGGTTAAGGACTAGACCGAGAACCTTGGAGCACTTAGAAAATTTTTCAACAAAACAGGGTCACACGACTGTGTGGGTAGGCCATGTGGTCACACATGCCCGTGTTCCAACCCATGTAAAAAACATTGAGCATTCTGTTTATGGCGTTATCAACCATTTAGGGTCACACGACCAAGTCACACGCTCGTGTGCTAGGCCGTGTGGCAAATTTAATTTTCGGATTTATGGTGCAGACTTCACACGGCCTAAGCACACGCCCATGTCCTGAGGCTGTGTCCTTCACACGGCTGAGACATATGGCCGTGTCTCTGCCTGTGTGTTTACTACTGGACATCCTGTTTTGCAACATTAGGGTGCAAGGACACACAGCCTATCAACATGCCCATGGGGCTGACCGCGTGTCACACACGGCCTAGAAACACGCCTGTGTGCCTACCCGTATGGACAAAATATAGGCTATTTTCCAAGTCATTTGCCACCCTGAAATACAATATCACAAATACCCATTCAATAACACTTATCATAGCACAATTGAGCAACCAACTTTCATAATCAAGGCATCCACTCATCATTCACATACCACAATCCCATGCATAGACTTTACACAATTATCAACTCATTCATGCATTCAACCACATTCATGAAAGACATCTTTAATTGATTATGTCAATAACCCACCTTTGCCAATTTCAAATGGCCATATACAAAATGGACTTTCAATTAACTTAGGCCAACATTTTTGGCCAAATCAAATATGACATAAAATAAAATGACCAAGTCCCTATACATGCCATACTTACAAAAAGATCACTAATATCAAATACCGAAAATAACAATTCTGATAGTGTAACACGAGCCTCCGACAAGTCACAATCCGTGCTAGCTTGGTGACACTATAAAACAATGGAAAAGAAAAGAGGTAAGCTATATAGCTTAGTAAGTTTATATGCAAATTAGTAGCATCTTAACCAAGTAATTTACATAAGGAGAGTTAATACATTTACCCTAGAGCTCATATATGTTAAGCTTACTCAAGCACAACTTACCATGATATCACCACTTATAACATTCATACTTACGAATTTCTTGTACACACCTGTACCACATCATCATACAAACACACACATATTTTCTTATCTTTTGTTATTCCCGTTGAACACATCAGAATACTAACAGATACTCGAAAAACTTACATAATAGTGCCACATATATGTAGCCAATGCTACCACTTATCAGATTTCACATATATGCTCGTTCTCGAGCTAGTCACGGGTCTACTCACACAAGCTGACGGTCGGGATGTAGCTACTCAGTGCTGCTCACACAAGCTGACAGGTATTCGCAACACATGCAGGATTACCTAGCCACTGGTAGTCATACAAAACCAGCACCCGGACATCACATAATCACATAAACACACTTAAGGTCCTAGTGACATGTCATTTGTATCCTATTTTATTCCTAAGGTTCAACCGGGAGATCATTTTCACACTTATCACTTATTGAAATTTTGCCGATTATGTCACATATCATCATTCACACATTTTGTACAACTTTAGAACATCAAAACATAATAAAATGATGCATTATTTACATACGAACTTACCTCGATACAAAAATAGCGAATTTTGCGATTTAGTCCATAACTTTGCCCTTTCCCCGATCTAGGTTAATTCCTCGTCTTTCTTGATCTATAATGACACATTTAACTCATTTATTACTCACATTATTCAATTTGACTGAAAAATCATATTAAGGCAAATTTACATTTTTGCCCCTAACTTTTCACTTATTTACACTTTAGTCTCTAGGCTCGTAAAATGAAATGTATTCATTTTTCTCAAAGCCCAAGCCTAGCCGAACCTATCTCATACTTATAACAGCCCACATTTTCTTTCAAATCAGATTTTTACCACCTATTTTACAACTTTTACAAATAGGTCACTTTGGACATTTTCACCGAAAATCACTTAGTAAAAGTCGTTTATTACACATCCAACATTCATTTTCTACCACTAGACATCAAAATACATGCATGTCATACATGGATAAATTTTTAAACATGAACCCTAGCTCAGATTAATGGTAGAAATAGGTAAATCCGGTGATAACGACTTGAAAAATGTAAAGAGTATTAAAAACGGGGCTAGGATGCGCTTACTATCAAGCTTAGAAGTTGAATAAACCCTAGCTATGGCTCCCTTGTGATTTTTGGCCAAGGTAGGAGAAGATGGACACAATTTTTGACTTATTTTTCCCTTTTTATTCTTTTATTAACCAAATGACCAAAATGCCCTTAAGGCCTTTCTTCAAAATTTTACCCATCCATGTCCATTTTTGTCCATCATGATATATAATGGTCTAATTTCTAAATAAGGACCTTTAATTTACAGATTCATTTCAATTAAGCACCCAATGCTTCTAGAACACCTATTTTGCACCTTTTGCAATTTAGTCCTAATAGCCAAATTGGACCATCTATCGATAAAATTTCTTTCCGATATTTTCACACATGCATTCCATCACATTATAAACCTTGAAACTTTATCACAATAAAATTTTCTACCTCAGATTTGTGGTTCCGAATCCATTGCTCCGTTTAGGCCCTAATTCGGGCTGTTACATTCACATATAAGGCTTTACACAATTTTAGGAAGTCTAAAAACTCCTTGTTATCCACTTCTTCTTCTCTTCTAGATGGCTCAAAAAGGGTAAGGGCTTCAAGCTCGGTGGTAGTGGTGGAACTGTTCTATCCTTGGGTTTGACTTGTATGGGTTCACTTTTTGATCTCTTCTTATTTAGCACCCCATCTCTAACACTAGAAGTGTGGATGCTCTCGCCTTCTCTCTCACTTTCTTTTTCCTACAAATTAGTTGGATAAGTTCCTTAACCACACTTCGGATCTAATGGTAGTTGCTTTGGCCTGCTCCTTTCTTTCCCTCTTCGAATTAGATTTGGTATTACTGGGTATGCTAAAGGCTAAACTTTTTTACAACAATTGCAAAACTTGGTCTAATTGAACACAGATTTGCCACACATCGGCTTTCACTACATGCAAACCTTCCTTTACTTTACTCACCCTAATCGACAATGGAGGGTCACTACTATAGGTTGGTTTTCTCTCTTAATCTTGGGGTGCCTTAAAAGGTAGTGGAGGTTGATATGGTGGGTTGCGTTTGAGAGGGTTAAAGTTTTGGTTCCCTTGGTTTGACGGCCCTTCTTAGTTCCTATAATAGCCTAACCCGTCTCTATTACCATATTAAGGTCACAGAGCATTTCCGATCAAATCATAATTAATAATGACCTTTAGAAACAATTAATCAATTTAAATAATAACATTCAAACTAATATTTATTCATGGCATAAACATGGTTACTGACCTTTATTCGAGCTTACGAGGTCATAAAAATAAGTTGGGAACATCTAAGGGCCAATTTGAAACAAATTAAGAAATGTTGAAAAATTTTGAAAACAAGAGTCACACGGCCATATGGCCAGGCCATGTGACATAGCCCAAACCATGTAAGTATTGGAAGTATGGGACACATGGCCTGTGTGCCTGTCCGTGTGGGAATTTGAAATAGGAGCACACAGTCGTGTCGCAGGCCGTGTGCACCTACACCTAAAATAATATTGACACATGGTTGTGTGGGGTGACCGTGTGTGGCACACGGCCGTGTGACAGCACGTGTCCCAGGCCATGTGCTTCATAGGTTGCCTTTAAAACAAGCCAATTCAAGCACTAATTCTTGCACATCGAGACATACCATTCCCTTATGCATTCATATGACCAAAAACACATTCAAACACACTCCAAAACATACCAAATCAACCATCGTATAAGACATAACCAATATGCCAACAAAGGCATCAAAATTAACATATCAATTTTAATCCCATTCAACATCTCAAGATCATTCGTTCTACATAAATCAAACATAGTAAAACCATTTCAAACATACATATAATTCAACCATGATTTACCTATCATCACATGGACATGTATAAGTGTTCAACAACACACCTATTTACACCACTATTTACAAAACATCAATTAAAAACATTAAGGCATACACAAGCTTAGCACCACTCAAACATACCAAATTGCCAAATTAACAATCAAGCCATATTACATGTCATTTATAAACTTATACCAAAAGAACCAAAATCTACCAAAATGATGATTGGATAGTGTGATCATGCTCCGACACGATTCCAACCGATCGAGCTTCCAATGATCTATAAAACAATGAAAAACAACTATATAAGCAACTAGTGCTTATTAAACTCATATAAAGAAAACTTAAACTTACCGAACATAAAACGATTAAACCATTCAAACATTGCTCATTGGATCATATGGATATTTTTCTTTCCTATCCACAACACTTCACATGGTTAGTAGATACATTTAAGAACACATCAACAAATGAAACATGACACATATCATGAAAATAATTTCAATATATAAGTCATCCATCATATAATCCATTTGTTACATCTAAAATCCAATTACACACATTACATTTTCCATTCCATATTCTCAATAACATAGCTCATTTTATATACGTACCTTTTCATTTTAAACCTTAATTGCCCATTGAACTAAATAGAATAACATCAGATACTCGGGAAACGCTCAGACAAAGTGTGCATTTTCATGTAATTGTAACTGTCTCTATAATGCTCATACGATCTGTGAAATGGGCCTACTTACATGAGCTTTGGGTCGAGATGTTAACTACATGATGCTGCTTATATGAGCTGTGGAGAATCCGCAAGAAATGCAGGACCTCAGTCATTAGTAGAACATCTAAGACCAACCCTCTAAATCGTATAATCCCTAATGACATGTCATTTGTATCGTAAGTATTCATAAATTTCAAATGGGACATTTTCCATATCCAACCTTTAACTTCTTTTCATTATATCATTTCTAATACATACATCCGTAAATTTCCACATTCTTCATAAATATGCATCAATTGAATAAACATTATGATTTACTCCGAATTACTAGTTAACATTCTATATTCAATAAAATTTAAACAAAGCATAACCTTAATTAATAATTCATCCAAAATAGAAATTAACCAGTTTACCATTATACGAACTTACCTCGACAAAAAACAGTTGTAAAAACAAAGCCGAAGGCTAACTTGGCACTTTATTTTTTCCTTAGATCCTTTTGGTTCGTTTCTTGATCTAAATAATAATTTTTATTCAATTAAACCATTCAAATAACTTAATATAATTAATTCAACTGATAACCCTTATCAATGGGAAATTTACAAATTACCCCCAATGTTTTTCCTTTTATGCAACTTTGTCCATAAACCCAAAACTTGCAATTTTACCGCTTTTAATTAAAATTCATGCCAGCCGACTTTCCCTTAGCCTTATAACAACCCATATTTTTCCTCATTTCACACAATTTACATTGAATTTTACTATTTCAACAATTTAATCCCTAAACATTAAATCATCAAAAATCACTTAACAAAATACTTATATTTAACTATCAACTTTAATAATCTATCAATTAAAATAAAAAACACTTCAAACTCATTCGTGGCAAGGCCCTATACTTTTAACAGTTTTACAAATTGACCTCTAGGCTAGCTAAATTAAGCTAATACGAGCTCAAAAATATAAAAATTATCAAAAAAAGAGCCAAAATATCTTACCATGCAAGGAAAATGTTTTGACTGAAGCTTTTTCTGCCTTGACTATAGTGTTTCGGCTTAGGGTAAAACAAAATGTTGAAGATGATGTTTGTTTCATCTTTGGTTTATTATGTTTTAATTTATTTTATCTAATTACCATATTACCCTTAATAACTTAATTAACCATTAACAATTTAATGTCTATGGCTGCCCACTACTTCTCTATATGGTATATTTACCATTAAAGTACATCAAATTACTTTTCTATAGCTATTTAATGCTTTTAACTACAAAACATCAACTTTTGTAATTTTTTCAATTTAATCATTTTCACTTAATTAACTATCCAAACATTAAAATTTCTTAACCAAATTTCGATACACCTATATAATCATTCCATAAATATCTAATAAAAGTATTTATTGAACCAGTTTATAGAAATGAAGTCCCGATATCTCATTTTCCAAAACCATTTAACTTATGAATTAACCACTTGAACTTAACTATACTACTAATTAATAAAAATTATTTAATCAAAATTTCAATAATATTATACTTGACTCATAAATATTAATTAATAATATTTTTGAACTCACTCACTGGATTTGTGGTCCCAAAACCATTATTTTTGATACCACTAAAAAATGGGCTATTACAATTCCCTTCTCACCTAAGGTTAGGATGATCACACCATCCTGAGTTATTGGTGTTGGAGTAAAAGTTATATCCTCTATTCCCTACATAGTTAACCTCCATAGGGCTGCCCTCATCATCATGTCCTACACTAAAACGGGTGGGCTGGTTTTAGACTTGTGCCTTGGCCGCATTCATCTCCAATTGATTTAACCTTTCAAGGACATGTTGATACTTGTCCCTGCTACCAACAGCGTTCGTTGTCAATTGCTTGGCCCGATATGTGAACCACTCAGCCAGGCACATATAAGAGTTCATTGCTATTTCCTTGATAAGTTGACAGGCCTCAGTATAGGTCTTTGACATGAATGCTACCACGGATGCTCCATCAAGGCTAGAGCATAAGTTTTCATCAAGTCCATTATAGAATACTTGAAGTTGAAGCCAATCTTATAGACCATGATATGGACACTTGTGTAACATCAACTTAAAGAGCACTCATGCCTCATATAATGACTCTCATTCCAATTTCTTAAAATTCATAATATCCATACAAAGTTTCATGGTTTTACTTAGAGGAAAATACTTTGCCAAAAATTTGCTCGCTAGTTAACCGTCTCCGGACGTACTAACGTTCAGAGTATGAATACTGTAACGTGTAGGTTTGTGTAAGTGTATACAATCGTTATCAAGTAATAAGTAAGTATCTAGTTATCGTCTCCACACGGGTTGTATTTGTGTTAAATCACTTAATTGTAAAATTATATTAACAACTTGGTAAATTTAAAAACACAATATGATTGAGAAGTAATGATTAAAATTAAATATATTAAACTAAATGCAATGATCCCCAATGCAAATTATCCTAAATATACAAACTATATGAATGAAATAGATTTTAGCAAAATTAAACACAATTTGAAACAATTATAACATAAATAAACTAGGACAATTACTTTAATTAAACTCAATTCATTATCAACATGCTTAATAACATTTGGAAAAACATTCCATGGCAACTCGATCTTTCATGAGTTTGGAAACCACATTAGGTCCTTTTGGAATCCTTTACTTAGTAAATATGAATTTTACTGATCCTTATTTACAAAGGGTTTCTTAGCATTCATGCAAAGTAACAGGGACGTGTTAGGTTTGAAATAGTTTAATCACACAAATCTAAAAATCATGCAGATAATAGAGCTTGGTTAGAGTTGTTATGCAACCTGCAATTTAATCAGGTTAGGATCTAAATTGAGCTTGCACATTTCAATCATGTGTCCACTACCCATCGTCTGGTTAGGATCACTCAGCTAATTTAGGTGCATTCCAATCACGTATGTACGAAATACAAACTTGATTTTAATTGAAAACATGATCGATTGAGGCACAAATATTATAAGCATGAATCAAATAAATATTATTTAATCAAAGCAATCATCCTAGCTTAAATAAAATTAAGTTAACATTGTTATAAGCAAGAACAAAGAACACATAGCAAACATTTTCAGACTAAATCAAAGAAAAGAAAGGTTAAACCCAAATCAAAGTGGCTGTTAGCCAAGACTCTGACTGACGAGGGCTCCTTTGTTCCTTTGCTTTGCTCCTTTGCTGATGGCTCTCCAAGGTGGCAGACCAAAGGCTCTTTAAGAGGCTTAATTGGTAAAATCTCTATGAAGAGATGATGCTAAGTGTGGGGAATGGAAAATGCTAAGAAAATTGAGAGAAAAGAGAGAATGATGAGGGATGAGGGATGATTAAAAATGGTGAAATGGGGTCTTAGTTATAGGTGAAGAGAGGAGAGTAGTTTGCTAAAAATAAAAAGGTTTAGTCTCTTCAAGCTTCTTTAATGAGTGGCTAGCAATGATTAGTGGATTTTGAGTTGAATTTTGCTTGATTTTTAAGCAACTTAAATGCCATAACAACTGAGGACTGAGACTCGGTCAAATGTAAATCTTCGAGCAAATCTCTAATTTCTTTAACATTGCAAGGACCTTGTGTAATTAAACCAAAAAGTGGTTTATGTGGACAGCCATGTGCAGTCGAAATTGGATTGACTTGGGCTTCAATTTGGATGGTTTTTGTAATCCAGCAAAGCTATCAGACCTGTCCAAAATAAATCAATAAATTAAAGGACCAAAGAATAAAATTTAAATACTTAATTAAAACCCAAATTATTAATGAAATATTTTAAAATGAATTATTAAATATAATTTTATATTTTATTATTTAATTTAATCATGCATGGCCTATTTTATGTCTTAAAAATATAATATGTTCAAATAAATATAAAATAAGCCATTTTATGCATGAAAACTATATAATAAAGCATAAAATCACATTTGAATAATTTCTATGTCCTAATTTCATATTTTCACATATTTCATTAATTAATTAAACAATTACTTAGTTTTAACAATGAATTTAAGTAAATAGGTGATAAATTATATAGGAAAAATGCTATATATTTTTTAGTTTACAAATACTGCAACTAAAAGATATGAAATATAGAGGCAGTGTTCGCAAGTATACAGGTTAGGTTGTAATATAGATACAATGGAGTGGGTGAGTACTCTGAGGATCGTACCCAAGGGAGGCAAGTACTAGATTAACTCTAAACTAAACGCAAATAGATCCAATTAATACTTTAAATAAACTATGTTATGAATAAATATAAGGGAAAGATTTTTGAGTTTTTCTAATAATGAAAATAACAATAGCAAAAATAAAATGAACTTCAGGGGAATGAATTCTAGCTTAATCAAATCTAAACATGGGTGATTAGCTTATTTTGGTGATCATAACTAATTCCTATTTCGGGTTTCTACTCAATCAACTAGTCATTACCCTAGCAGGATCTTTCGATCTTCAACTAAACTAATGAGTCAGCAAGAACTACTTATCTCTCGACCTCACAATCCATATTGGATTAGGGCTAAGGTGTTCACGGATAGGCCTTACCAATTTTACATTAATTCTTACCTAAATGACTTCATATGGTCATCAAAACTAGGGTTTAAGTTTTTCCTCTCCCAAACAGCTGATCCGTTAAGAAAAGCCTACATAGTAGTAAATTAATCACACCTCCACTCGCTAAAATCCCATAAGAGAATTAGTTCCTCATTGAATCAATAAATGTCGTAAACTTGATATAAAAGATATGCATAAAGAATAAGTCAAGAATAGAGTTTAGAGAATCCTGTTTTGTATTTGATAGTTAAAGTGTAGAAAATCCTCAAGAGTTGATCTTGCCTACAAATCAAGTTCTCCGAAGAACACAACTAGAAAGAATTGGAAAATAAATCTAAAGCCAAATAAGAAGGAAAAAACTTCAAACTAAATTTACAAATAAAATCTCCAAGTCTAAAAATTATCCTCAACAAGTGTTCTAAGAGTATTTATAGGGTTGTCTTCGTCCTCAACCCTAGGTCAGTTGACGTTCTCATGTTAAATTTTCACTGTACAAACCAAAACACCCCTAGCTCGTAAGTATTTCCCATACAAGGCCGATGTCGCGATCGAAGGCAGTATGCTCAGGTTCAGAGTAACTTCAAGGTGCGTCGTGACAACAAAGGCAATCTCAAGATTCTTGTATTCTGCCCCTAAGCCCTTGAATGGTCTCTTGCACACTCACTAAGTATATTAGCTAACCTTTAGGCCTCATTTGACCCCTAAGGTCAATAAAAGACTCAAAATGCACTTTTTATTGGATTTAAACTAAACTAAGAAAACATAATAAAATGTAATGAAAATGTTTGTATTCAAACTCCTTAAGTACAAAAACTAGTTTAATCTACTACACCAAATTACGACAAATCACTAACTCGTCCCAAGTGTTGATGTAATCTACCGGCTGCTAATCTAACCACATAAAAGCATTATCAATAAGAGAGAAAGGGAATAACTGAAGATGGATAGTGTCATTGGATACACCATTAAATTTAAAAGTAGCGGAAATGCTTAGAAACCGCTTGAGGTGCTGCTTTAGATCCTCATTCATCGACCCTCAAGATTGAAGGTTCGATTGTATCATTTGGATCATGGCTGGTTTGCTTTTGAATTTTTTAGCATTAATTGCCAGGCTATTAATTCTTCCTCAAACAATCTATGTTTGACACTAGGTTGCGTAAAGTTCATTGATCTATGGGTAGGTGGTTGTCGAATTTCTCCTTGTGGATTTTCACTAGGTTGCTCTCTTAGTGGAGGTGGTGTGTCTCTAGGGTTTTTCCCTCCTCGATGTGTGATGATACGTTTCGGTTTCAGCTTAAATGGTAAGACATCATTACTAGATCAAGTCATACAATGCTTCCTACATAAGAGATTAAAGGAAACTAAATAAAAACTAAACAAAATAGAAATAAACAAAAAATAAAGTTGTATCTATAAATCCTACTTTGGCTGCTTATCTCTACCTAAAAAAGTACGTTAAAATTACTCAATCTTACACCGTTTTCCCCAGTAATGGCGTCAACAACTTGACCGACTGCGTGTGTGTGCATTAATAAAGAAGATTTTATATAACAATTTTGAAAGCTCGATTTTACTGCAAGCGTATAGTGTCAATTCTAATATTTATAGTTTCGATGGAACAAATAGTGTTCCAAGGGGTCGAACCCAAAGGAAGAGGTAATTGAGCAATAACTAGCGTACACAATAGAGTCTAAGTGGTTACTAATACGATTTTATAGTATGATAATTCATAACAAGATAAGTTTGCAAGAAAATTAACTATTCTATTCTAGGGACTAAATTTCAAAGAGTGTAAAAACTAAAGGGACTATCTAATAAGTAACTAATAGAGGTTGGTTGACTTCGATGTGGTTCACCAAACCTTGGACTAGGGACAGAAATTGCGTAAATTACCAAGTGGCTCCATTTTATCTTCTAAACTCAATTTTACTGACTTAGACAAATTAGGTCCGGTTTATCTTCCGATCTCACTGATTAATCTGGGACTAATGAAGAGGTGCACGATAAGATTACCTTCCAGTCTCACTTTATCTTGATATTCCCTTAGGGGCATCACTACCTAAGTTTTTAGTTCTATTTGGTTTAGTCCAATTTATTACGATTTAGTCCAAAGATTTAAATTTACCCACATCCCCATCAACCAACCGCCTTTAAGGTTTAGGTACTCATGCTCAAAGTAAAAGAAATAAATATAAACGTGGAAAATAATTATCCATGAAAGTAAAGATTAAGAAAAATATAAAAGTTGATATTTTTATGCAAGAAAACTTAAATAGCATGAAACCAAAGCATTTAAAATGAAATTTAAAGCAAGAAACATAAAAGGAACAAGCTTTAATAGATTTAAAGTAAAATAAACTGAAATACATTAAACTAAAGCTTAAGGAGTTTTGAAAGCAATGTACAAGGACTGGAAATGTAAATAAACCTTAGCTATAGTAATAACTAACTTAACTAACACTAAGAATAATAAGAATAAGAAGTAAATGCAGAAAAAATTAACTCTAATCTAAGGTAGAAGAAGAGAAAAATAAAAACCCTAGAAAAATGTAGAGAAAAACTAAAGAAAACTTAGAGAAAACTAAACCTAAAACTAAGCTAATGCGTGTGTCTCTCCTTCTTAACAATTTTTGGTTGTTTTGAGGTGTATTCTAAAGACTTTTCGTTGCCAAAAATGCCCTTACATGAGTCTTGTGTGATTGGTGGGCTAGGTAGAAAAATACTACCCTTTTTGTCCAAGTTTGTCCCTTGGCGAATGTGATATCGCAATACCCCGAAGATGATATCGCGATATCTCAAGTAGTTCTGAAACTTTAGGTTCTTCTTAAAGGGTGGATGTGTAACACCCCTTACTCGGAACCATCACCGGAGTCGAGTAATGAGCGTTACCAAATTCAGAATAAACCTTACAGAATTTATTTGAGGATAGTTACAGATTTGCATGCACTTCAACTCGGAATTACATTTATCAAAGGTTTTCAAATACATTACGAACATTACAGATGGTCAGGATTCGAATCCTAATATATCGGACTCTCAGAAAAATTTTCGCTTTTAAAACACTGTCACACGCCTGTGTGACTATTGGCATGGCCGTGTTGATAGACCGTGTGGTCTTTACACGCCCATGCTCGGCAACCATGGACAAAACTATCCATTATGCCACGGTTGCTCCACACGACCGTTTGGAGGCCGTGTACCCCACACGGTTGAGACACACGACCATGTCTACTACCTATGTGGTACCTTAAAATTTAAATTAAGGTGCAGGGGAGGCACGATCCAGAGGTACACCCGTAGGGTCTGGCTGTGTATCACCCACGGTTTATGCACGTCCGTGCCATATACCCGTGGAGCATACTGCCAAATCCCACACGGTCATGGCACACACCCGTGTGCCCTGCCGTGCAGCCCGTGTCAGGCTATATACCAAGCCTTGTCCTCCCTAAAACACCTTCAAGCACATGCTAAATCAAAACCAACCAATTCAAGAGAAATTTTACTCAAAAGGACTTCATTTATAATATTACTTACAAAATATCATATGAGTAATGTAACTTAGGCATACCAAAACTAGCCAATTACAACCACCAATTGTTCTATACATGCCATAAATCACACTTGAAAATATGAAATATACCAAAAGAAGCTTGATAGTGTGTTGCGTGGCTCCAACTTTACGATCCTGATCTAACAAGCTCAATATCTACAGAGGATGGAAAAAGGGAGGGTAAGCTACAATAGCTTAGTAAGTTATATGAAATTCATAGTAATGAAACAGTTCAATATATCATTAAATTAGCATCATAGATGCTATCACATATCATTATACAACTAGCTTATTCTTTGTGCTCATTCCACATACCAACCATGAACATGCTTAGCAATAACATTCTCAGTATACCGTGCCATTTTCAATTCACCTGTACAATCACTTCATCACAATACAGTTAATCTAATTCCCATTGAGCAATTTCAGAATATGAACAGATATATAGAGGTTAGCACATAAGTGCCATACAAACATGGCGAAGCCATGAAGTAGCCAAAGCTACTAACAGTAGGGTAGCCGAAGCTACAATCAGTAACAGTATAGAAGTTAACCACGGGCCAGTTCACACAAGCTGACAGGTGTCTGCAACACATGCAAGACTATCTAGTACCCAGGTAACTATAACAGTCAGAACAGTGGGCTTCAAGTGACATGTCACAGTTATCTATGTCTATTCCTACTTGCTCAATCGGTATTTATAGATAATGCATAAATCAGTAGTTTCAGAAGCACATATAATGATCAATCGGAATTTACAGTCAATACTATTTTCCATACATTCAGTCACCTCACAGAGCAATTATCCATGTATCATCATATAAGCAAATATTCTAATAGAACTAATCGAATTCGCTAGAATTACATATAACTTACCTGGATTGCCAAAAAAATGACTAATTTTCGAAATTAGTCGAGGGCTTTCTCTTTTTCCTGATCACGGGCTCTTTCAGACCGTTCTTGATCTAAATTAACACATATAGCACATATATCATTTATCTATTTCAATACGATCACAATTCACATTTGGGGCAAATTTTAAATTTTACCCCTCAACTTTGCAATAATTACTAATTAGTTCCTTAGACATCAAATTTTCATTTTCTTTATTCCATAGGCTTATAAAGCCTATTTTTACAAATATAACAGTCAAATATTCATTATTCCACACATTTAGGAACAATTTGTAATCTCTACAAATTAGTCCCTCTTTATGCACTTTTATTCAATTTCATCCATTAAAACATGCATATAGCATTTAAAACTTCCATTATCTACCATTAGTGAGCCAAAGACACTCATTCCACAAATGGGTAAATTTTTATACCTCAATTTTTCTTCAAATAAATGGTAGAATAATGAAATAAAAGCTTCAAGGAGTCCAAAAATACAAAAATAATTGAAAAATTGACCAAATTGCACTTACATGGAAGCTTGAAAAATTTTGAAACCCTTGGCTATGGAGTTTGGGATTTTCGGCTGAACATGGGGTGTTTCATGGAGAAGATGATGTTTTATTTCATCTATTTTATCTTTTACTCGCTTTTGACAAAAATGCCCTTCCATCTATTACTTAAAGATTTTCCATGTAAGGCTATTTTGGTCCATAATACTTACTCAAGGTTTTATTGCCACATAAAAGCTTCCTATTTCATGCAACAATTCAATCAAGTCTAATTATCAACTAATAGGCACATTTTACACTTTTCTCAATTTAGTCCTTATTGAGCAATTAAACATCAATACAGTAAAATTTTCAAACAGTATTTTAACTCTAATATTCAATCAAACAGATATCATCAAAATTTCACATAATTAAAAATTTTCACTTCGAATTTATGGTTACGAAACCACTATTCTGACTAGCCCCTAATTCGGGTTTTCACAGGATATCACGATACCCAAAGCAAATAACATGATACCACTGAAGGAGGTATTCATTCTTCTATATTGTCGAAGGTATCACGATTCTAAGATTGGGATATTACGATACCCTTGCCTAGGTGTCATTTTTGCTCGTTCTTAACCTTCGACATTTCCCTAAATCACTCAAACACACGTTAAGCCTATCAATGATACTATCGGCCAATTTGGGTTAAAAATAGACAAAAATGAGACATTTTTACTTATTAACTGAAAATAACAAAAAATTATACTAAAGACTCTAGTTTGCTTGAGAAAAAAAGTTACTTAAATGCATTGGAAAAGCCTAATTTGCCACATCAATTTTTAGTAGTTCAATATGCTATAGGACCAATTCTTTCCACCACCTCATAAGAACCAATGAGTCTCACGCTTAGCTTTCCTTTATGCCCAAACCATAGAACTTTCTTCCATGGAGATAGCTTGAGAAACACATTCTCTCCCCTTTGATGCTCAACGCCTCACTATTTGTCTGAAGTAACTTTTAACCTCTCACATATCATCTTCACCTTGTCTTTAGTCTCATGTACTAACTCAGGTCCAACGATTATCTTTTCATCCAACTCTATGGTGTTCGATACCTCATACATATAATGCTTGGAAGGGTGACATTTGAATACTAGCTTGGTAACTGTTGTTATAGGTGAACTCTACCAAAGTAGAAAAAACATTCCCAACTTTCTACAAACTCCAAAACACAGCTACACAGCATGTCTTACAACACTTGTATCACTATTTTAGATTAGCCATTTGTTTAAGAGTGATAAACAGTACTAAATTGAAGCTTCTAACCCAAAGCTTCTTGCAAACTCTTCCAAAATCTCGAAGTGAATTGAGGATCTCGATTGGAAGTTATGGAAACTAGTACGCCATACAATCGAACTATCTCAGCCATATAGGTATCTACAAGCCTTTGCAAAATATAGCTTGTGCCAATAGCTAAGAAATGCACACTCTTAGTGAGGAGATCTACAGTCACCCAAGCAACATCTTTCTTCGTCATAGTCAGCGACAAACCTAACACAAATCAATAGTAATATTTTCCCACTTCCATTTTAGAATTTTGATTGGCTGAAGTAACCTTGAAGGATACTGGTGCTTTGCTTTCATCTTCTAACAAGTTATGCACTTTGCTATAAACTCTGTAACAACTTACTTCAATCCTCACCACCAGTAGAGTTTATGGAGGTCATGATACATTTTGTTACTACCATGGTGCATTGCAAAAGGGCTATTGTGAGCTTCACTAAGAATCATCTGTTGAAGCTTCTCATCTTTGGCACACACAGGCTTCCATGAATACAAAGTACTCCTTCACTAATTAGTGTGAAGTCCACTTGCACTCCTTACTCCACTTGGCGAACCCTTTTTTCCAACTCTTCATCTAAGGCTTGCTTCTTCTTGATTTGTTGTGACACTTAGTCACGCGAATAGAGCTCGTAGCTCACCTATAGACTTTCTGTTCAGTGTATCTGCAACTACATTTCCCTTGCTAGGGTGATACTCTATCACAAATTTGTAATCCTTCAACAACTTTATCCACCTTCTTTGTCGTAGATTGAACTCCTTCTTCATGAACAAATACTTGAGACTTTTGTGATCTATATAAATAGTACACTTCTCGCCATACAAGTAGTGTTGCAAAATCTTAAGTGTAAACACCACTACTATTAACTCCAAATCATTGGTTGGGTAGTTACGCTCATGTACCTTCAGTTGCTTGAAAACATAAGCTACCACCTTCCTTTCCTACATCAACACATGTCCCAACCCCATATTAGAGGCGTCGTTGTAAACCACAAACTCCTTCCCTAGTTCTAGTTGAATCAACACAGGTCCTTTGGTGAGGATCTCTATAAGCTTTTTGAAGCACTATTGTGTCTCTTTAGTCCACGCTAACTCATTGTTTTCTAAAGCAATTTTGTTAAGGGTACCGCAATAGTTGTGAACCCCTCAACAAACCTATGATAGTACCCTAAGAGCCCTAAAAAGCTTCACACTTTAGCAACATTTCTTAACGATCTCCATTCCATAGTGGCTTCAATCTTCTTTGGGTATATGCGAACCCTCTCAGTTGAAATTACATGCCCAAAAAACGTGACTTCTTGTAACGCGTAGGTTTGTGCAAGTGTACACAGTCATTATCAAGTAATAAGTAAGTAAAAGAGTTATCGTCTCTACAGAAACTGCGTATATTAATAAATTGATTGTAAAATTAAAGTTTTACAAATTGGTGATAAAAACACAATATTTCAAGTGGTGGATGATTAAACTAAATTAAATTATCTAGATGCAAGATGATCCCTAATGCAATTCTAATCTAAGTATGATAATTAACTAAAATGTATGAAATGAATTTTACAGCAACAACACAAACTTCAATAATCAAAAACATGAATAGGCTAGAATAATTACATCATTCAACTTAATTCATTTTTCTCATGTTTAACAGTGTTCGGAAAATATTCCATGGCAACTCAATCTTTCATGAGTTTGAAACCAAATAAAGTCCCTTCGAAATATTTTACTTAGTAAAACATGCATTTTACTGATCATATTAAAGTAAGGGTTTTTTAGAATTCATGTGAAGTAACAAGGATGGGTTGGGTTTGAAACAATTTAATCACATAAACCTAAAAACTATACAAGATAATAGAGCTCGTTAAAGTTATTATGAACCTTTAATTGAGTTAGGTTAGGATCTAAATTAAGCATGCATTTGTCAACTATTGTGTCCATTAGCTGTCATCTGGTTAGGATTGCTTATCTAATTCCAATGCATTCAATCAAGTATGAATAAAATACATGTTAAAGTTTAATTGAAACATGAATGACTGAGGCACAAACACTATAAACATGATTTAATCAAACTTCATTGAATTGATGTAATTATCCTAGATAAATAGATTTAAGCTACCATTGTTGATGACAAGATAACAAAGAATATCATGATTAAAATCAAAGTAACAAGTAAAGAAAAAATAAACTTTTTTCGAATCAGCGACCTTGTAAACTTCAATTAAAGAAGTTTCCTCCCATCCTCATGTTGCTCATTTGCTAATGGCTCCTCAAGGTTTTACTGGCCAAGAAAGAAAGGAAATATGAGATGCTATGCATGGAAATGAAGAGAGGGAATGAGAGAATGAAAGAGAAATGTTATATGAAGGATGAATGAGGGATGTTTGAAATGTGAGATGGGAGTGGTATTTATACTTGAGGTTGGTGGAAGAGTTTACTAAATATGGCATCAAAGATCCCATAGATTTCTCCCACCTTTGGCTGGCCGTCATATGTGGAAAGGAGAGTGAGTTGGTTGTTTGATTCATGCAAAGGGTGGATGGTTTCTTGAACAAGCATAGTATGTTGATTTTCAATTATTTTCCAAGTGTAGGAACCTCTAAATAATTATCCCAAAAACTAATTTTTGCCTGCCCAAATATCCTTGCCGAATTGGGCTTCTCTTCTCCTTGTTTGAATGGTTTTGTGACCCATTTAATAGTCAGACTTGTCCACCATGTAGCATAATTTTTCACTGGGTCAAAGCAATATCTTCATGGCCCAATTTGCATGGTTTTGCTATCCAAGTAGGGTAGAATTGCTCATGTCCATGCAAAAACTATAATAAGTTCTTTATTAAATCAACTTCATGGTCCCATTGCATAATTAAATATAGCGCATTAATAGATAACATGAAATAATTTAATTTATGGACAAAATTAGCATAATAATGCACAAATTTGCATATTTTATAAATTCATGTCCACTGGCGGAATATAAGCAAAATTTAGTTAATTAATTAATAAATACTCAAGATTAGTATTGTTTTTAAGTAAAAAGGTGGTAAAAACTACTAAAAAAACCTATATAATTTAGAGTTTACACTTCTCTAAGCCAAAACTCACAATTGTTGAACTTCATGAACAATTACTTCTCTCGTAGAATTTGCTACACAATTAGCAGATGAGTGTTTCACTCTTCTTCGGTTTGCAAATACACCAAAATGTCGTTAATGAATACAAACACACAACGATCTAGGTATTCATGGAACACTCAATTCATCGGGTCTATAAATGCAGTAGGTGCATTTTTTAACCTAAAGGGCATCACTAGAAACTCATAGTACCCATACCTTATTCTGAATGCTGCATTCAACACATCAGACTCCTTCACCTTAAGTTGGTAGTAACCAAATCGTAGATCAATCTTCGAAAACACTTTGGCACCTCGCAGCTGGTCAAATAGATCGTCAATTCTTGGTAATGGGTACCTATTTTTTACAGTCAATTTATTCAACTGCCTGTAGTCAATACACATCCTTATGCTACCATCCTTTTTCTTCACAAAAAACACTGGCAAACCCCAAGGTGAAATACTTTTTCGAATGAAACCTTTATCAAGAAGCTCCCAAAGTTGTATCTTTAACTACTTAAGCTCCTTGGGTGCCATACGATATGGCGTAATCAAAACTGGCGAACTTTCAAGATACAACTCAATGGCGAACTCCACTTCATGGTCTAGAGGTAATCTAGGTAGTTCTCTAGGAAACACATCAAGAAAGTCTTACATAGTTTGCATTCCGTGAACCCCTTTCGTCATATCATGTGAACCCATCACAAAAGTGAGATAGGCTTCGCAACGTTTCCCCAACATCTTTTCTGTCTTTATCGTCGAGACTACGTTAGACATGAACTGTGCTCCATCACCAACCATAACAACTTCCTTCCTTTAACTACTTCGCAAGGTAACTTTCTTCAGTTCAAAGTCAATCTTGGCCTTATGCTCTGCCAGCCAATCCGTTCCCAAAATTACGTCAAACCCATAGAATTGTAATTCCATTAAGTTTGCATAGAAGACTTGACCTTAAGTTTTTAGTGAACACCTACGGTACACTCGATTGAGCAACACACTGTCCCTAAATGAACTAGTGACAATCACACATTTATCTATTGTTTCTACTGGAATTCTAAACTCATAAGCTAGTTTGCTTAAAACATACGAGTATGTGGAACTAGAGTCAATCAAGGAAAATAAGGGAATAGTTTGTAAAGTGAAGGTACTTGTAATAACATCAATAGCACCTTGCTCATGGGGTTTTGTAACGACCCAAATTTTTCGGTTATCGGAAAAGTTTATTTTCGGGTCTTCGTTTATGAAAAATGGGTTCATAAATATTTATTAAAAATATTCAAGAAGTTAATTGAGTGATTAATTAGAGTTTAATAAGGTGAATTTAGTTTAATTAAGGATAACTGGATAAAAGGATTAAATTGAATAATTAATTTATTATGGTTATTATTATATTATTAAATAAATTAAAATAGTGACAAATGTGTGATAATAAAAATATACATGTGTAATAAATTTATTGGTACAAATGTGAAAATATAAGTGTGTACAATTCTAATATTAGTATTTGATATTAAATAAGATCTTTATTATTTAGTAAAAGATATTTATTAATTAAATAATTATATTATGAGATTTTTTTATGTAATAAATATATTAAATTATGACAAATGTATGGTGAAATTTGTGACATGTGTAATAATAAAAATGAATACAAATGTAAAATAAATATTTGGTATTAATTAGATATTTATTAAGTTAACATATTATATATATATATATATATATATATAAGAGAAATGAAAAGAAGTAAGAAACAGAATAAGCATGAAACGAAATAGGGGAGAAAGGAAAGAAAGAAAGAAAAGAAAGAAAAAAAGGAAAAATTGGGGGTTTGATGCTTGAAGCATAAATAGGTAAGTCAATTAGGCCCTTTCCTTTTAATTTTGATGTTTCATAAGTTTTAAAACAAAGTTTTGATAAATTTAAGTTGAGATCTTTGAAGTTTTAAGGTTTGTGAACATAGTATATGTTGAACAAAAAGATGGAATAGGGGTTTAATTGATAGAATTTTAAGTGAGAATGAAAAAGAGGATTAAATTGTAAAAGATGCCATAAGTTTTATGTAGTAAGGATTGAATTGGAAGAAGTTTTAAATTTGAGTTATAATATGAATATTGGATAGTTAAGTTAAATATGGGAAGAGATTAAGTAGAATTGAAGTGTGAATTGAGTTGTAAAAGTAAGTAAACTTAGTAAGAAATTATGTGCAAAATAAGCTATAAGAAATAGTTTTAGACAGTAACAGAATCTTAACTTTGAAAAATCACCAAAAATAGTAGAAATTGAATTAGAAGTTGAATGAGATATAGAATTAAATATTAATAAGTATATTTTTAGACAAAAGAAACAGAACAAGAAAAGGAAGTCTATAGATTGAGATATTTAAGTTTCTGTAAGACTGGTTCAGGAAGATTTCGAGATACTCTGTTTTAAATTTATAAAATCATTAAAAATTGTGCAAAAATAGTTATGAGTTTTAATTTATATGTTTAGAATTCTCAGTGAGTCTAGTTTCAAGAGAAATAGACGAGAACATTATACGAGTCCTGAGTTATGAGATAATTGAATTTTAGTACAGGAGGGTGGAACTGTCAGACAGTGAATCAGGGGTAATTTTGAGGAATAAACTGTATTAATTGGCAAAACTAAAAATTCTGGAAATTTTATGGTAGAAAGGTACATGATTCTAGTTTCAGGGAAAATTAATGGAACTTAATTTGGTGTTTTTTAGCTCCAGATAGAAACAATTTAGTGACTATTGCGCAGGAAGACAGCTTTAAAAGAATATATCAGTAAATAATAGGATTGTGTAAAAAGAAAGTAGAATGAAGAGGAAAAATAGGAATTGAATAAAAGTTTAATTATTTAAATTTTAATGCTGTAATTAATAATGCAAATTATTATTATTTCCGTAGTAAACAAAGAATTCGAGACATCGAGCAAGGAAGGAAAAGAGAAAAACAAATGAGGAGTTAGCTCGAGAAAATACGGTTTGTATTTCTATAATCTGAACTTAGTTATTATTTGTTATATTTATATACATATGTCAATTGTTAGTGTTAGAATTATGATGTTTTACAATTGAAATGGATTGATTTTGGCATGCGACGAATTTATTGAGTTTATATTGATTGAAATTATTTTGGTTGAATTATATAATTTATATGATTTATGTAAAAATTAAAATATTGAGTGAATGTTATATTGAAAAATATATTGATTGGAAATATGAGGAAATTGATATAAATATATGGGATTTGTGATATTTGAATATTTGATATTCAAATGTGAATTGAAGTGAAAATATCTGATTTTGTGAAATTAAAGCAAATTGTGATTGAATTGAGAACTATGTGAGAAACGTGACCAAAATGTTAATTGATGTGAACTCGATATTGAAAGTGAAATTACTAAGTGACTCTAATACCCTATTAACTAGTCGGGCTTAGTGGATATAGTTGGCATGCCATAGGATCGAGACAGTTCAGAGATTCTTCAACCTTGAGTCGATGAGGCACTTGGTGTGCCATAGATTTGCTTCAGATAGTTTCGATGAGGCTTTTGTAGCCACTTTGCTTCGACTCAGCCGATGAGGCACGTGGTGTGTCATAGATTTACTTCGAACTATCCGATGAGGCTTTGGTAGCCACTTACTGCGGCTAAGCCGATGAGGCGTTGGTCGCCATTCTGATATGTTAAGTGGATCCGTGTATCCGCCAAGGTCCGAGTCATGTTAATAGGGGTAAACAAGTGAAATGAGTAAGTTATCTGAATTTGATTATTTGAATCATTGAATGGAAAGTAAAAAGGGATTTTGTGATATGAAATGTGAAATGAAATTTGTGCAATGAGATTGAAGGCATGAACCTAAGGTTCATGAATTGTTTATATTTGAAAAGTAAATTGAATAATTATAAGTGAATAAGAATTAAACCAAAGGTTCTTATATTGTTTGAAATCTCAGTGATGATTCATTGAATTAATTATTTGAATTATGTTGGCTTGGTATGAATCGTACGTATATAGTGAGAACTATCAAGGATAGTAAATTTGTTATGATAAATGAAGTTGACTGTTATTGAAATAGATTAAAATGGAATATTATTGATAAGTGCATAGTCGAATATAGTTTATTGATATTGAATTGTGAATAAATTAAGGAAAGCTATACCGATTAGTAAGTGAAAGAATGGAATGAATAATAATAGATTTATTTAAGAATTGAACAATTATGTTATTATGTTTATTAAACGATTTGTATAGAATTTATATAGTAAGTAGTTGAAATTTGTCTATGAAATAAATAATCAAATAATTGTAATTGTTATTATGATTTTAAATATTAGTTATATTATTAAATGTTCGGATTATAGAAATACCACTGAGTATACCCATACTTAGCGTACGGTTTGCTTCTGTGAGCAGGTTAAATAAAGATAGAACATTGAATCAGCATCCCTGGCCGATCCCGAATTCAATAAGGTAAAGTGTATTAATTATTGGTAATGGCATGTACCTAGGGTGTCTTATGTGTGTGTCATTTTGAAATTGTAAATGTAAGGATGAAATAAAAGTGAATAAAGTTTATTAGCATGAATTTAATTGGTATATGTATGTGTAATGAACAAATAAATAAATAAATCGTAAAAAAAAATTGTTAGATATGTTTATATATGTAAATGTGTTGGTTGTTACATAAATTGCACATTGGTTTTGGGTTGAAATTTTGTAGGATTGGATAGGTTAGTTTAGAAAGACTCATAAAGAGTCCACACTGCCTGGCACACGGACGTGTGGCTTGGCCGTGTGAGAAAATCAGAATATTCCACGGGCAAAGGACACGGGCATGTCCCAACCCACCACGGTTGTGTTGAGCTACACGGTTCAACAACACGGGCATGTCATAGGGTCACACAGACGTGTCCCCAGTTCACACGGGCGTGTAAGCCCTGCACTTGAGAAAAATTTTAAAATGTTCGTAAAATTTTATAAGTACTCAAATTAGTCCCGAACTACTCTTGACTTGTATTTTTGGGCCTCGAGGGTCCATATAAGAGACTGTATGATTATTTTACATTACGATTAACATTTATTTGCGCATAATTTATATATTGTTCGATAGGTTCGGTAATGCTTCGTAACCTTATTCCGATGACGGTTTGGGGTTAGGGGGTGTTACAGGTTTCCTGATAGAATAGACTTGTGCGAGGTCTCCTGTCTTATCTTGAGTCCCAGTATTGTGAGCTAATGTTCTCTGCCCAACTTGCCTTGTTTCGCACCTCTACCTCTTGCTCGACCACGGGCACCAGCTCGTACTTGAGTAGGGATTATAGTTTGAGCTTGCGAACCCTCCCGATGTTCTAGGCAATCTCTAATCAAGTGGTCCTTAAAACCATACTTGAAACAACCTCCAGTCATCTTAAGACATTCCCCAATATGTCTTCGTTCACAATGCTCACAAAATGGCCAACTTGCAGACTTGTGCGAATGCTCTTTCCTATCCTGGATGTTACTCCTCTGTGCGAATGCTCTTTCCTATCCTGGATGTTACTCCTCTATCACGGATGATCTAACCTAAAGATTCGCTTAATGTTCTTGCCTAAATTTTGCGGGTCGTAATCCTTTTGGACACTCACCCAGACACTTACTTTCCAGTTCCTGCTTTGGTTCTCGGAGCCTTAATTTCCTCAATGGCTTTGGCTTTGTCAACTTGGTCATCAAAGTTCGTAGTATTGTAAGTCACCATGTATAGTTCAATATCACAATGTAGACCAAAACGAAACCTCTAACAATGATCCTTCTCTTATGAAACCATCTTTGTTGCGTATTGGCTCAGTCACATAAATTTTACCTCGTACTTAGCCACTAACAGCTTATGTTGTACCAAATTGATAAACTCACGCTTATGAGTTTCCAAATACTGTTCACCCATAAACTTTCTCTTGAACGTTTCTAAGAAGAACTCACATGTCAATTGGTTCGCTCTTACTTGTTTTACAATGTTCCACCAACGATGGGCTTCACTAGTGAGTAAAGACACAATGCATCCTAACTTTTCAACATCAACACATGTCATTTGCTTAAGGATTTTCTCAACACCCTCAAGCCAATACTCAGATTTTGTAGGATCAGATCCTTTAACACCACCAAATTTCTTCCCACGTGGAGCTCGTAGACGTTTCAATGGCAATCCAAGGTTTGCAGGTACAGTGTTGGCATTGGCAACTCACTTACCTTAAAGGTTCCATACCTTCTTCTAGGATGTTTGCCCTGTGAGTTCACTCTTGCGTAACCAAAGTCCAATCATCTTTTAAGGGGTTGGCAGCTTACAATTCACATTCACTTTATAGGGAGGCATTCTTGCCTACTCTAAACGTACATGAGATACTAACTTAGGTAAGACATTAACACACGTAACTGGGTATCCAAAACTTGACAAACTTACATGCAAACACAGTTTACCAAAACACAACTTATTGAAATGGCTAACAACAGAGGGATGATCCGAGGCGTAATCTTGTAGAAGATACAATTGAACCAAGGCGATGTTGTCCCCAGTCCTACCCCAAATTCAAACAATCACAAAAACATGCATAGCACTTCTAATACTTGGCAAACTTACCTTACCAGATCTAGTGGACACACTTTGCCACTCTGGCGAGCTCACCTGTCACATAATCGACTTGGCAAACTTTCCCTGACTAGCTCTGGCTTGATGAACTCTATCCTTACGAGTCTTAACCTGGAAAACTAGCTTTGATACCAACCAATGTAACACCCCGAACCCAGTCGAGTAACTTCGACCTAGATCTGGTGAGCTATATTAGCCATCGAAGTGACTCTCCATTTACTCCCTACCAAACCTCCAACAAACCACTTACTTACAATAAATAATGTGTTAAGTTACAACACAACAGTGGAATACAATCAATCATATAAATTAAAACATGTGAGTATTTTTAAGGTTCACACAACAACTAAGGTTCGTATGTGACACACAAAATAGGTTCTCCTAATAGGATAGCATATGACTTCACAGTATAAATTAAAAGTATGAGTTCATACATAGGTTTGCATATCAGAGTAACACACAATGTTCACATAAAACCACAAGACATGAGAGCACATAAAAATACAGGTTCACAAGGTAATTACAGTTAGCATGCAAGGAGAATTAAAGAAACATCAAAGTTTATTCAAGCTGAGAAGAGATCAATAACAAGGGTTTTTGCTACGATCTTGGTTGCATCATGTTTCAATATATTTCGATGACATCAGAATTAGCCCAAGCACGAAGGGCCCAAGTGCAAAATGAAGCTTTTAAATTTAGTTATTAATTTGGTTGCTGGGAAATAAGGAATTTGATTCATTTATTTTAGTTTTTTTAGTTATTTTGTGTCTTTAGTTATGTTATAGTTTGAACATCATTAATATGCATCTTTAATTAATGTACTGCATTATTAATCTACATCTTTTAATTGTTACATGTACTATGTATTCTACATTTAATAAAGTTATGCATTATGTAACTCTCATGTTAGTTAAGTTTGCATCATAAATTATGACATGCATTATGTAACACCCATGTTAGTTAAAGTTTGCATCTTTAAATGAAGTCATGTATTAAGTAACTCGTTGTTCATCTAGTTTACATTTTAATCATGCATTTAAGTATCATAGTTGTTTGAGTTAGTTTATATAAGTGTGTTATTTAATTTAGTTGTTACTTTTTTTAATGCATAAGTTATAGTGTGTTTAATTTTTCTTAACTAAATTAACTGTGTGTTTAATAGTTTGTTGCAGGAAAGTCCAAAAGGCTAGTCACATATTTAAAGCTACAATAGGGATGTTCATATGCCAAGAAGAATCAAATGCTGTCAGATTCAAATGGCTATTCAGTTTTGGCATTAAAAAGTATGCATTTGGTCACTTAATTGCTAATGCATAAAGGGAACATTTTTTGTGGATATTGAAGCACTCAAAGCTTAAAATGGTGGCTTTTCAAATGGACCAAGAGTGTTTCTTCAAGTCTGATCAATTTTGGAGTTTTTATTCTTCCTTATGATGCCATTAAAGAGGTTGTTTCACAAGCTTTATGATTTGGTTACAAGGGAGCTGAAGGGACATCAACTAAGCATATTAAGAACACATTAATCTTTATTAAAGAATAAGAGTCATGCCTTTTCATCTACATTAGAATCAAATGAAGGGACATGACCATTGGTTTCCTCACATGAGTTAAAAATGAAATTAAAGCTTGTAATAACTTTAGTTAATTACTGAAGGTGAAAGGTCTCAAATAGGTATTCAAACAGTCATAATAATGCCTATAAATAGTTTGTAAGAAAATATTGTTGGTTAGACAACTTTTTCTTAATTTATGAATTATTTGATACTTGTGAGAATTTAAATCTCCTTGTTCTCTCTAGGACTGATCTGACTTATCAAGCTAAGTTTTGTGGCGTCATTTCCATCCTTGTTTATCGAACTTATCACTTCTAAGTATGGCGTTCAACATACCTCTGGTTCCTATCTAGCTAGATAGTGGGTCAAGGTTTCTTCGCTATATTCCCAACCATTTTCACCTAAGAGCTGTTTAAGATTTGGGTCAACAATTTCCTATACTGTTGGTTCTATTTTAGCCCTTAGCCGATACTCATCCATCCTTCATCTAAACCATCTTTGTTACCTTTGTTTGAACCTATTTCTCAACCTCTTCCAATTTATTTCAAAAACAATCCAAGCCTTACTTAATTTCATGATCGAGCAATCTAAATGACTCGAATCAACACCGAACCGAGTTCGTATCAGTTTTACTTTAGGTTCATAAAATGAAAATAAACTTAAACCTTTAAAGAAATTGTTTCGTTAACTAAATTTAATAGTAATAAGTCTAAACCCACGTAAATAAAACCCCATTGCATATTTTCCCAAGTTCGTCAATATCTATTTAGGTATGAGCCTCGCCAAGTTATCTACCTAGCCACTCCATCCACAACCTACTTACCTGTAAAGTAAGAGAGGAATGGGTGAGTTCACTGCAAACTCATTAAATAATCAAGAAGTAGCAAAGTATGCTTAAAACACAGAGTTTAAAATAGAAAGAGGACTTAGTCTAAAAATCGTGTCGCGTGTTGGTTTCGCGGTGAAAGTATGAAACCCAGTTCGCAGATCCTACTTGTTAAAAAATATTTAAGTGTGGAAACAATTTCACGTATACTTACTGAAAATCATACTTAAAAACTTAGCTTGTACTTATTTAAAAAGAGATCTTAAAATAGCATGAAACATGCTCACACACCTGCCTTATCAGAATGGCTGAGGAACATAAAACATGTTCTCACCCACACTTATCTTATTAAAATCTGTTGGTTATGTTGATATCCTTATAATGTCTCAGAATGACTCAAAGAGTCCTTAACATGCCCTATAAGTGTAGCGCAAAGTAATGCACTCTCTTGTACACTAACATGTCCTGTTAAATAGAGCACAACTTGGCATTCCCTTATCTCTCCATATGTCCTAAAGCCTCAACGCCCAAAATCACATAACTTAAGGGTGAGCACTCACAATCCTTTGGTATACCAAGATATACAACATATAAGCTCACAAAGGAGCTCACATAAGGAGTTGCTTGAAAAACACTTGTTTAGAGAGCTCACACCAAAGTACGTAAAAACACATTTTATAAAGTAGTATCTTAAAAACATATCTTGAAACATAGGCTCACATAGGAGCACGTGTAAAACTTATCTTTAAAACATAACTTTAAAACATAACAATTTGCACACACATGGCAATTATTAACCACTCACTAATTTGATTGAGAAATTAAACAAGTTTGGCTTTTCCCTTGTCCTTACTGGTAGATGGTCTGGCTGGTTCAGAATATACATAAACACACGAATGACTTAAATAGTCAAAGCTTACAAAATTCATATATGCTAGCAAACCTAGCTTTTTAGACAACCAACCCTAACAAACTAGAGACTTGACAATAGAATATCGATGAGAGAATTCTCATGGAATAAGGGTTATATATATAGGCTTAGGTGTCCTGGAAATATTAGGATACCCGACTTGACTTAGGAACTCTAGTCAATTTAGGAGAAGGTTACTTGCCCGAAAAGTATTCTTAGATACATAGTATCTTTATTTCCTAATTTAAGTCTGACTTTAACTTTGACTGGTGAACCCTTAGTTCACAATTTACCTAGCAAACTCCAGCTCGTTAAATAGACTGGTGAACTCCAACTTGCTAAACAGATTGGTGAACTTTAGGTCATCAAACAGGTTGGGAACCTGACTTTTAATGAATATAGTGAAGCACATCACCGCATCTTTTTAGCATACACTACTTCGTCGAATTTCTAGCGAACTCCTTACTGAAACTCTTTTGAAAATCTTCATACTGATCCTTCTGACGAGCATAAGTTTACCAAAACACTAACGAACTCCTTATTGACATCCATTTGGCAAACCCCGATTTGTCAAAACACTAACGAATCTTCACTCACGAGGCCAAAACTTCCAAACTTGGTCACGGGGTGTTACAATGCTATTGTTATGAAGAAGAGATAGGAAAGTGTGGCAACTGAAGTAGTAGGAAATGTGCATATTTATTTTGATATTTTTAGGAAAATTGTTATGAAAGACGTTTTCTATGTACCTAGTTTCAAGAGAAATTTAATTTCTGTTACATGTTTATTTAATGACGGCTTGACCGTGACTTTAAAAAATAGCATTTAAATATTTAGAAAGTGTACTTTTATCTATGATGGATGTCAAATAATCTTGATTTTATTACACTAAAGATATACACACTGCTTGAAACCAAATTAATGAATAAAAGACTTAAGACATCTCAGTCTAATAAGACATACCTTTAGTATTTGGGACTTGGTCATATTAACCAAGAAATAATCACTGGACTTGTGAAAGATGACACCTTAAGTTTGCCTAAGGAAATTGATCTTCCTCAATGTGAATTGCTTAGGAGGTAACATGACTAAGTGATCTTTTAATGCAAAAGGAACGAGGGTCATGAAACCCTTAGAACTTGTGCACACTAATGTTGTGGCTTGGTAAATATCAGTGTGCTAAGTGGTTACGATTATGATGTTAACTTTAATAAATGATTATTCTAGATATGTGTATGTGTACCCAATATACTACAAACGTGAAGCCTTTGTTAAATTGAAGGAGTTTCATGTGAAAGTGGAGAAACAACTAGGTTTACCCATAAAAAAAACATTTTAATTTGATCGAGCTGGGGAATACTTATCGAATGAATTTTTAGGTTACCTCATATAAAATTGGATATTATCCCAATTAATCGTCCAAGAACTCTAAAAAAGAATGATATGGCAGAGGAAGGAATCAAAATTTATTAGACATGGTTCGATTATTATTAAGTTATTCGTAGCTGCTAGTCTCATTTAGGGAATACACTTTAGAAATGACTTTCTACGTTCTGAATGGTGTGCCAACTAATACCACACCTAAAACTCCATACAAATTAATAACATGGCAAGAGGAAAGCCTAAAGTATTTTAGGATTTGGGGATGCCCAATGCACGTATTGGATAAAGTTGAGAGAAGTTGGATTCAAGGGTAAAGTTGTGCATATTTGTGAGATATCCTAAAGGAATAAAGGGTGGTTTGTTTTATAACCCAAAAGAGTAAACAATTATAGTATCGAACCATGCTACCTTCCTTGAAAAGAGTTACATGAATGATTTTAAATGTTAACGTAAAGATATACTTGAGGAACTTTTGAGAAATACACAAAACCCTACAGCAACGGTTTTGGCACCACCTTCTAATAGTAGACATGCAAACGATAAAAAAACATAAGAAGCTTTGTCGTAGTAGGAGGGTATCTTGTAGGCCTAAGTTCTTCCAATTTGGAGAAAGTACTTTAAACACTGAATCTTTCAAATAGTAAAATGATAACCCACTCACATTTGATGAAGCAATGCAAAATGTTGATTCCAAGCTCTAGGAAATAACTATGCAAGCTAAGATAGATTCTCTGAAATCCAATCTTAGTGTGAGAACTTATAGACTGGCCGGAAGGGATAAACCCATAGGGTGTAAGTGGATCTAAAAGAAAGAAAAGACATTCAGGTTGAAAAATGGAAACTTATAATGCTAGACTTGTAGAAAAAAAGATATACTAAAAAAGAAGGTATTGATTATAGGGAAACCTTCTCTCTAGTTGTCATGCTCAAGTCAATCTGTATATTGTTATTCATTGTAGTGACTTTTAATTACAAGATCTGGAAAATGAATGTTAAGACAATGTTCTTGAACGACTATATTAAACAGAACATCTATATAATGCAATTCACTAGATATATTGCTAAAGGAAATGCGCATAAAGTTTGCAAATTGCTTAGATCTATATATAGACTTGAGCAAGCATCCCACTCATGGAATCAAAGATTTGATCAAGCAATCAAAACTTTTGGATTTAAGCAAACTATGTTTATCAACATATTGGGGATGGAAAGTTGGCTTTTCTCATTCTATATGTCGATGACATTTTAAGTCAACAATTTAACATAAAGGACTTGGGAGAAACTAACTTTGTTCTAGGTATTCGAATCTTAAGGGATTGAAAGAACAAAGTGATAGCATTATCACAAGCTCCATACATAGAGAATATATTGAAATGTTATGCAATAGCTAATTCAAAGAAGGGAACTCAACCTTTTGTATCGTACTTTCATCTTTCTTTGGAGGATTGTCTTAAGATAGCAGAAGAAAGAAAGTACATGAGAAAACTTTCTTATGCGTCAGCAATAGGAAGTCTCATGTATGCCATATTATGTACACGTCCAGATATCTATTTCATAATAGGGTTGGTAAGTCAATATCAAACAAATCCTGATCCAAGACACTAGCAAGTAGTTAAGCATATACTCAAGTATTTATGGAGAACGAGGGATTATCTATTTGTGTATTTCAGAGATTTTACTCTTATCGGCTATATTGATTTTAACTTCCAAACATGTCAGGATTTAAGAAAATTAACATCGGATTGTGTCTTTGCTATAGTGTCAACAGAGCTATACTGCTAATTCTGCTATAGAGGTAGAATATGTGGCTACTTTTGAGGCAACAAAAGAAGCAATATGGCTTTAAAAGTTTCTTACGGATCTTGAAGTCATTTCTGGTTTGGAGAAATCTATCACACTATATTATGATAACAACACAACAATAACTAACACCAAGGAAACCATAAACCACAAGAGTACGAAGAAAATTTATAGAAAATATCATATCATAAGGGAGGTAGTAGGAGACAGAATAGTGAATGTACTCAAAGTAACATTAAAGGACAACTTTGCAAACCTGTTTACCAAGACTCTAATAGTTAGGAGTTTTGAGAAACATCTTATGTGAATGCGAAATATGACTCATCTACTTCACTAGGCAAGTGTGAAACTATTAGATATGGTGCCCGAAATGTAGTACATTTATTTTGTATACTTATATTTTTCAAAAAAAATTGGTTTAATAATAATATCCCATTAATTACATTAATACCCTTTGTATATTATTCTCTTTGTTTTTGTATGAAAAGCAAAATGGAAGTAAATATTGACTCATTGATTATTTAATGTTTAACTAATTCTAAGCGGTATTACGTGGTTGAATCATAATACGGAGAGACAACTTATATTAGTAGATAAACCTAAACATGTCATCAGTGTAATAGAAAATGAGGAAACCAACTGAAAGACTAATATGACGTCTATCAAGTCCAATTAAGGAAATGTTTTGTCTTGAGCATCAAAGCAAATGACTCCTAGAAGATAACATAGATGTGACTGACTAGGCTGACAGTACATCAGACATGACCCAAGTAGAATAGGTCCTACACCCGTTTATGGATTTATTCACTTGTGATGTTCATAGTGTGGCATACCTTAGTCATAAGTGTATGATGAACTATGTATGCGAGACTCGTATACTTTGATGTAAGTAAAAGTATAACTTTAAATAGACAATGAATTGGAAGTTGGTGCGTTGGGTATACAACTTCTGTAACATGTAGGATTATACACAATAGTGGAATTTATAGCCTACCTAATGGGTAAATGATATCCTTTCATCAACATTACATGATATATGAAAAGTAAACGTGGTAATGGGTTGTTTGTCTTTGTGACAAATGACTTGATCACTTTTTGATAGTAATTGACTTTTTATGAAGGAAGATGCGATGGTTACCATGAGATAAAATATGATAATATTTGGAGAACAGATTTATCCCAAAGAGATAAATGATACCTTATGAAGGTAACACACTTATGACAAAATTATTGGACGAGCATTGATTGAGTAACTTTTGTAATGATATGTAATTAGAGAGAGCTCAGCAACGATACTGTAGTGGAATTATTTCGTGACTAAATAAGTTCATAATTAATAGGTGAAAAGCTAGAACTTAAATAGAAATTATTTGAGCCCTAATTATATATGTCCAATCGGACCCTTCACTAGCTCGTTGAAACCATAAATGAATTACATGTAGAACCAAATGAACAAAAATGATGAAGTTAGAGAAATGGGTCACATTCACAAATAAATGCATTTTCTCACTAAGTATTGAAATGTCTTGAGAATTAATTTAAAACTTTTTGAATTATTATTTAATTAATTATAATTTAATAATTGAAGTTCAAAAATGGAATTAAATTAGTTAGTTATTATGAATCTATTGAATATAAAAATTAAATATATTTCTTCATAGTTTATTTTAAGGATGTTGATATTGTTGTTGTTGGTAGTATTAAGCACCAATTGTTGGGGGGTGGGATTTAACAATGGGGTCATGATGATTTTTGGTGGTTCACCTAGCTTAATGCGAGGTGGAGAGCCCTTATAGATAGTGGTCAAAAGAGTAAACGATAGAGAATAATGTAAGGTTGGGAGTAAAGAGAGAGAGAGAGATTCAATCCCTAGATTTAGGAGTCGTTGTTGGCTTTATATGGCAAGTTGTAGTCCTAAAGTGCCACATGTCCTAGTGTTATTGGTGACCGAGGGAGATTATATCAGCTAGTTTGCCATGGTAGGCCTAAGCATAAGCGTAGTTGCTAGGGTGATGATTGGATAGGTTGTCAACCATGTCAAGCGACTGGTTTCATAAATAGAGGTTCAATGGGGCCCTAATGTGATACGAACTCGGTTCGGTGTGTTGATTTGAGTCATATAAGTTCCTGATCTAAAAAGGAGAAGTATCATTTGACTTGGAGTTGGAGATGAAATTAGCTAAGTATGGGGTTTAAACAAAGGGTTTCAAGTGTGTCTTTGATAAGCAAGTCTTGAGTTCGGCTAGAATAAAGAATTAAGTAATTTAGGGGTTGATAATTTTGGATGGAAGTGATAGGCTTAAGGTCAAGAGTGAACCAATACTATAAAGAAGTATTGACCTAAGTCTTATAGGACACTTAAGGTGGATAGAAAGATAGATAAACCGTGACCCATTATCTATATGGAGATAGGAACCAATCGGTATAAGGGTGAATGCCACACTCGTGAGAGTGATAAGTTCAAATGAATTAGATTGACGCCACAAGAATAACTTGATAAGTCAATTGAGTCAAGAAGGAACAAAGAGAGTTGAATACTCACAAGTATAATAAAATTCATAAAAGGTCTCAAAAGTCTATACAAAATGAAATTAGCAAAGTATTTATAGGCCTAAACTAAGTCTAGCCGAATGGTCACATGCAATCAGCTAAACTAAGTTGTTAATGAGCTTCTAGAATGATTACATGTCTTTTAACAAAATCTAAGCCTAGGTGACGCTAATGGTCAGCTTATTTAGTCTTCCAATTCAACTAAATTAATGAGCTGATGATTTAAGCTGAAATGTTCAATGATTAAGCAGCCAAGGAACTTTAATGCATCCTTTAATTCATCCTTGGGCAACAGAATAAGCAGCAGCCAATATTAATCTCATTTAGACACACGAACAACCATTGAGTGTGAACACTTGAATGCAATCAGCCACAAGGTGTGAATGGATGGATTTGAGCAGCCACCAAGGTGTGAAAACGTTAGTGAGCTGAATAGACTTGTGAACAGCTCCTTGTCTATTGATCTTCACGAACAACCTCTTGGAGAAGCTCAAAACAGCAGCTTGCTTTAATTGTCGTTCCATGCATTAGCCAAATGCATGATTCTCCTTAACGCTTTGCTTTGTCATTAAGCTGGCTGATTCAGCTAAATAAGGCACCTATAAACACAGAATAAATTCGGTTAAGGCATAATAATTAGCTCAATTAAGTTGTCTAAACTTAAGACACTTTAAATGGCTGTATGAGCTAGGACATATAAATAAACTAAGGACAAATTAAATGATTGTAGTAATCAGAACACATTTAATTACTTAAGACATATTAATGCCAAATATATTTAGACATATTAAATTGCTTAAGACACATTTGATACTTAAACTAAATTAACTAAATATTATTTGAAGTTTATTCCAGCAATTTAATAGCTCAAAACTGAAGAAAGCTAATTGAGCTAAACCGAATTAGATATTCCAGCAAATTGATGCACAAGCTAAAATCCAATAATGTTGAGCTCAATGAGCTAGGATGAGCTATGAACGAGCTAAATGAGCTTGTAGCAAATTGCATGGAACACTTGAGTTAGATGTCTTTGATTATTCGATAAATCCAGCAATGGTTTCCACCCAAGTTCGATCAATTAAAGCCCGCAAACAAATAAACAAACTGAAATTAGACTTCATTTTGCAGTTGGGCACCTCGAGCTTAGGCCATTTTTAGTGTCGTCGAGTTGTATCATAACATGTTGCGTCTAGGATTGCATCATCATGTGGTTTACGTACAAGTGTGCCTAGATCGAATATTTCTCATATAGTTTCTTAGAGAGGTGTTGGACGAGGAGTTCGCACATTTGGTGTTCCGAAAGGTGATATGTAAAAGATTTTCTCCGAGGTATGGACCTAATTTTTGAGGAGTGACTCTTTAGGTGTTGTTTGTGGTGTTTGATCTTGATTCTCGAAAAATTGTACTTTAGGAGTTGGGTATAACAAAAACCATTATTTATTTGTCTAACAAGCTGTAAATTTAGTTGCCATTGCACATGCAAATTCAATGATTTTTTTTTTTTAAAAAAGGGAAAAATAAAAGTTTGGTAAAAGAGAAGCAATGGCAGAGAAATTAGAGTTGAGAATCCCAGATCTCAATCAATAATAAGAAAAAAAGGGGAATTAATGTGAAAAAAAATAGTTGACAAATTCAATTAAAAAAGCGATACACGAAAAATGATTAGGCATTGTTTGACTAGTTCTTGTTGAATCGCAATCTTCAAAGTCACTCAAGGCATGCCTGACTTTAATTATTTTTCTTTTATTTTTTAAATATTTTCTCTAAATTAATATTTAATTAATTGAAAATATATAAAAAAAAATTTAAAGTTATGTTGTGAGCGGAGTGGTCTGCACGTGAAAATAACAACTCACTTAAATCAAACGTGACAATAAATATAATTGATGGAGATCGCATCTTTATATAATTTATTTATTTTTTCTCTTTGTTTTTCTCAAAAAAGATTTTGTATCTCTCTATACTGAGGGGAATTTAAGAGCTGGCAACTGGCATTAACCCGAAATTTTAAATTTTAATTTTAAAAATATAACAATTTGTGTTTTGCCTTTAAAAGTTTTTCAAAGCATTTTTTTAATTTGATTTATTGTATATAATTTAAAATTTTTATGTTAATTTTGTTAACTTTTAATTTAAATTGACAAAGTAGTATCCAAATTTTTATTTGGTAAATATATTTGATAATATTTTTAGTTTAATTTAATAAAGTAATATAAATAGTATGTAAATATTAATTTATTTAAAAATAATGTTAAATAATTGCATTATCTAAATATAAACTAACATTTAAATATTAATTGCAATATTTAATACAAATAGAGCTTTTAATCAATTTTATGTTTTTAAATGTTAATTTGAGTGATGAAAGCTAACTTCAATTTAAAAAATCTGATTCAAAGTAGGCCCTCGATCCAGCTCTACCTTGTATATAAATATCTCGCCCCTAAATATTTCTGGCTAGGCCTATCTTTATAATTACTGAAAGTGGAGTATTTTGTGTTGATTTAAGTTTAGTTATTTAAAATTAAAATTGCTCTAAATTAATATTTTGTTGAATTATTGATGTTTTGCATTTAATTTGATGATTTTTGAAATAAAGAGTTTAAAATTTATTTAAAATTAATTTGGGTAAACAAATTGAATATTTTAAATTTCCATATTGAATCAAACCAAATTGACATTTTTTTTATGTAAATGAAATTGTATTGAGTTTTGGTTAAAGATTTCTTTTATATTCACAACATTCTCTCTCTCTTTGAAAATAAATTCTCATCAATTTATATATGTCGACCAAACAAACAATAAATAAGAGGTGGAGGTGTTTATGAGATCCGAGAAACTAGAAACTGATTACGTTTTAGGATTTTCTTTTTTAGTTATAGTGTGTTTGGATAGCAAGAGTAATTGAATGAAAGTGTAATTATTAAGATGGTAATTGATTTTTTTTAAATTATAAAAAAAATGTAATTCTCCAATCGTATTTGACTAACAGAGTTCAATTATTTCGTAATTTTCTATGTCATATTTGATAGTACAAATTATAATTATACAGTTACATAATTTATATTTTTTTTAAAAATACTAATTACTATAGAAAATTATTAGTATGATAAAAAAATTCTAAGTAACAAAAATTGAAATCAAATGATTATATGTATTATGTTAGCATTAAAAAGTATCAGATACTACGATACTAATAAAAATAACAAGAAAAATAAACATCATATATAATTTTATCCAATTGTTCTAGTGTTTCATATTTGTTGGGTTCCCTCTTTAATATTTAACATATTCTCATTATCATCATTTATTTATCTTTAATTGAGTTCATCATCATCATTTGAATTTGTACCATTAAGATTATCAAGATTTCGATGTTATATGTGCTCTTCAAAATATGGATCATCATAGTTCCATAGATAAATGAAGTTATGAAGTATAACATGCTAGTATGATTCAATATTGTTTTTTTATGCTATACTAAGGCGATGCTAACATGAGAAATCCTTTTTTAGAAAAACAAATATCTTTTGAACTATATTTTAGATCCTTAAATGTCTCAAATTAAAAAGTTCATGAGCCGTCTCTACTGCTCATATTTGACTCCATTCTCTCCAGTGGCATCATACTCTATGATATGGTGCGAGAAAATTTTATGTATTTGCATTATTAGTATCTACTATAATATTTAGGTTCATGGTGTAAATAATCTCTAGCTTTAATTATAAAAACTTATATAAATTTAAATTAGGGAAAAACTTAAGCTAAGTTATATCCTTTTTATAAAACATAAAGTAAGTAAAATTAATATAAAATTTATAATATATAACTTTTATAAAAAAAATTATAAAGTGTACAATAAATTTTATAATTTTTATAATACCTCTTATAAATAATATAATTTTTTACTACGACTTTAAATTTTTTTAATAAATAAGTTATAAAAAAATTTATTACACTTTTTTCATGAACAAATTATGATAAATAAATTATGTTAATTATTTTTGTCATAATTTTTTATAAATAAATATATTATATTTTTTATAAAATATAAATTATTTTTCATTATAAATAATTTTACAATTTCTTTTAAGATTTAAATAATATAAGTTGTTTCTATAACTTTATAAAATATGCATAAGTTATTTTTATAATATAATTTTTATAACTTAAATTTATAAAAGAAATATTTTAAAAAAATAGATTTTGGTATAATTTTCTATGTAATTACTTTAATTCTAATCCCTAAGAATTGAAAAATGCAATTGAAGTACTCCAATTACACCTATCCAGTGAGACCCACTAATTACAATGATTACTTAAACATGCTACCCTTATATAATTACAAACAATTATACTTAAATTCAATTACTAGGTGGCTTTCCAAACACCATCTATAAGAAATTTCAATTTTCTAAACATGTTTCATTAACGAAGTGTAATTAAATTGTAAATTTTAAGACAATAACATAATTGTAATTATAATATTGTAAAATCTAAAATTATAAAAGGTGATCAATAATATATATTTTTTAAAAACTCTAACTAAGTAATAAATTTTAAAATCAAATCATTATATGTAATGCACTAATTCACAAAAGTATTTTGACAATACAATTATTAATAAAATTAATAAGAAAAAAAAATATAATATGTAATTTTATTTAATTATTTTAACATTCTATATTTGTTGAGCTATTCTATGTTTAACATTAAACATATAATTATCATTCATTAGTCTTTCACCAAATATAAATAATTAATATTAAATATTATGTAATTTAATTAAATTAGCATGAATAAATTATAAAAAATCTATTTAATTCTGTTTATGTAACAAGAAAAATGAATTATTCAACTAACAATTTTCAAAATTTAATTAATTTAGTTAAATGTTGAGTAGGTCAAAATGTAAGGGAAATTATTTCCTGTTAATAAAAATTTTAGATTATTTAAGTAAAATTAATAAAATAACATATAATTATGTTTAAAAAATAAAACATATCAATAAGATAAGTAAGTGTCGGAAAAGGCTCAAGTTTTGAATCTTGAGTACCCAAGTTCAAGTTTCACCATTTGCAAATGTTTTGTATGCGGGTTACATCTTTATTAATCTGGTTTTTGTTCGATTTTTCATTCGTGAATTGTATTGGTTGAATTTTACATTGTAATTGATCAAACATATATTTGCATTTATCTTTGTTATATAATTACAATAAAATATATAATAACCCAGCACAAGTTTGACCAAGAATTTGACCCGATTAACACCCCTATATATATATTTAAAGACCCTTTTTGAGGGGGATGGTACTCTATTTTTCATTATCTTCTTCTCTGCTCCTTGACCAGGACACCATCCCCCCTTCTTATTGACCTCTGTTGATACTGTGTATCAACAATGGTGCGGTGAGCGTAGAACGAACTCATGAAGAAGACTAAGAAACTCATGAATTTTAAAGGGTCCAAAAATTACTTTTAGAAAATGGAGAAAGAAGCGATGGAATCATCAAACAACAACAACAGAATCTGCAAAATCTTTGTCAAAAATCTTCCAGGGCTTGCGGTTTGCACCATAAATATTGCATGCCATCATCACACTAAAGAGATGGAATTGCCGTTGGTGATTGATTTAAGGTAACAACAAAGGATTTCTTCTTTATTGGGGAGAAATTTAAACCCTATAAGAATCTAAAATTATGACATAATCGGGTTTCATTTCAATACATGGCAAATTGGCAATGATGGTGATAGACAAAGAGAAAGATGAGACTAATTTGGTGATTTTCAAAGGAATTCCTAAAAGAGTTTTAGGATCTTAGGTCTCCAAACTCAACTTTACACCCCAATCTTATATACCCACTTGGGGTATTTCTGATATCAGTGTATGCAATGGTTAGGTGTGTTCTCTTCTTCTTATTTTTTGTTTTTGCTTCTTTTTCAAATAAATTTCCACCATTAACAAACTTGGAAGCTAAATCAATTTTTGTAACAATTGAAGTCAAAATTAACATGCAAAAGAAACCGCTTAAAGAATCTGATAATAGATGGATAACTTCACTTGTTTCATTTCTTTTTTTAAATATTAGAATGTTATTCTTTAAAAGAACAGCTTTAAGAATCTGGACATAATAAATGGAAAATAAAATTGAAAAAGGAAAGAAAACACCATTTGACGGCACAAAACAACAATTTACTTGATCTTAAAAACAAAATAAAAAAGACATGGCGATGATCCTAGGAGCGGTGTTATTCTTTCAAAAGTAAGTCTACTCTTCTATTTCCTCTGATCATATGCGTATCGTTTTTGCATTCATTTCTTTTTGTTTAATTTTTTCCTAGCTATGATATTTGAGTTTTATTCTGTTGAATTAATTTGTAATGATTGAATCTACTTTTTATTACTTCAATTGAGTCATTTTTTTCTTTATTCAATTTTCTCCATTAATTCCGTTTCTTGTTTCATTTTTTAGTGAGAAATGTTAGTTTCAATAGACTCTCACACAGACAGATGTTGAATACTTCTTTCAAATGATACACACAGATGTTACTCTTGGCGAATTCTTATAATAACTGATCTTTTAAGTGAACTTTTAACAGATCCTACTATGGCGGACTCTCATGCTAAATTTGGTAACTATAAGGATACCAGTTAGATCTTGATTCAACCCAGAACACAACTTATTCTGATGGATAATACATTCTAAGTCATCCTAGAAAATCTTATTACATATCATGAGAATGCTCTGATTTGACGGACAATTTATACTTAAGATAACCTTTTTATATATAGTGTGAAACACTCAGGTTTAGCGGATACCATAGAATTTAAATAACTTCCTTACATAGAGTAGGCAAACTCAGATCTGGAAAACACTTATACTACTCATAGTTACAAATATGCCAAATTTCCTATACCGGTGAAACACTATGGCGGATTCACCCTTCAAAAATACTACTAACAACTCTTCTAGGAAATACCCTTAAGTCACATTCAGTGAAGAAGTCATATAGTGAAAAAGTCTCTAAACTTATCCTAATTTCACCACAAAGGCGGTTATCTAGATCTCGCCTCAAAGGCATTATAGAATGTGCCACATATGTATCACAGAATATGCCATAAAAGCTTTACAGAACACGTCACAAAAGCTTTACAGAATATTCCACACAGGCTTTACTGAATACGCCACAAAGGCTTTACAAAACATTACGTGTTTACTGTCCCAGCAGAGTATCTCAAAGGGTACCATGGGTTTCTCCCACATGGTCTTGTACATATTTTCATCTCGTGCTCTGCTAGTCCGGTCTACATCTTACCAAAGGCAACACCATGAGTATTATCATTATCAAATGATTTCATGGGTCTCTACCACATGTTCTTACACATATTTTCATATCGTGATCTGTCAATCTGGTTACCAATGTACCTGCCCTTCTAATTTTCTTCAGAGACAACAAGGAAGAAATCTAAAAAGGAAAATTAAAGTCTTTCCTCTTTTATACCTCTATTTTTAATATAAAACTAAACTTTTCCCACACTAAGCAGGATTCCTAATCATATTACATGCATACACGATTCCACTAATTAAGAACAACCATCGAGACTCTTCAGGAGTCATGCAGATTGACACATTTCCTTTCCTAGGGTTTGACACGTAATTGGTACATGTCCCACTTACCGCGGGTTAATAATCAAACGATTAAATTTGCAACAATTGAACTTGCCATTAGCGTGTTCGTGCACGAAGATCTCTCTAAAGCACAAGAGTTCGCCAAACGCAGAATGGGAGTCTACAAGATGGCGGAACACAATAAAACAGTTTGCTGGAGGATGGGCCTAAATAAAACCAGTCTAATATTGCTAATTAGATGGGCTCACCTACAAGTTATTTACTAAATCAACTTGGTCAACCATCCAAAATACAGATTCAAAAATTTGAGATGTGACAACTCCTCCACCCTTAAAGAAAATTTTGTCCCTAAAATTTCTTACTTGTAAAAAATTGAGGGTACTATTCTTTCATAGTTCCTTCTCTTTCCCATGTAGCTTCTTTCACTTTGTGATTCCTCCAAAGGACATTTACTAGAGGGATCTTTTTATTCCTCAGCTATGCAGGTAGGTTCTTTTTCGTAGGATAGGTTCGGCTCTACCTCTAAAGTCTCTAATGGCACCACATAATCCGGATCCAAATAGTACCTTCTTAACATTGATACATGAAAGATGTTATGAATTCTAGATAGTTCCAACGATAGTGCTAATCAATACACTACAAGTCCTATACATTCCAAGATTTCATAAAGTCCGATGAACCTCGGACTAAGCTTACCCTTTAAGCCAAAATGAATGATCTTTTTCCAAAGCGAGACCTTAAGTTTTATTTATATAACTATTTATCTTGAACGTGAAATTTAAAAAATATTAACTAAAAATTGATAAAAAAATTTATTTTTAGAAATTTATGTTTAAAGTAAATATATGGTTAATTAAATAAATAAAATTTTAAAAATTTAATTTATCTACTTTTTAACAAATTCATTATAGGTTCCAATCATATATGTTCTTTAGACCCGTGCAACCTTAGAGAACTATTTAGAGAAATGGGCCCACATGCCCATGTGGCCTGCCCGTGTGGGCCTACATACCCGTACGGCCCACACGGCCAAAATTGGACTTGGCCGTATGGATCACACGGCTTCGCCTAGATTCCTATACACCCGTGTAGACTACCCGTGTGGACCCACATGCTCGTGTTGCCCACACATCCCAATTCAAACTAGCACGTGTCTCGCACACGGCCTATCTGGCCATCATACAACCGTGACATATGTACACAGCCTGGCCTCGTCGATCACATGATCGTGTCCCCTCACACGGCCTACCACACGACCGACCACACGCCTGTGTGGTGTTGACAGTTTACTTTTTTAGCTTTTCACCGAACCTCGTTTTCTGTATTTTGGGTACACACCTGGTATCAAATCAATGCGAAATCACTTCTGAGCTTTCCGAAACCTAAAATCAGTATACACAACATTGATTTAGCAATTGACTAACGGATTTCGACAGCAATTCACATTAAGGGCTCAACACTTACACTTCCAACTCGAGCGATTTCGATTAGAATTCTGCAAAAAGACAGCCCCGCTCAGCCGGATTACTCACTGCCAAACACAAAATATACTTCCCATCGGTCACTTAGAAAATGGAACTAAAACACATTTAAATCGCTTACCAACAGTTGACAGAAATAGAAGAACGAAACTCCGAGTAGGCAGCAAATGAAATAACAGAATAGAGTGGAGCAGCAAAAGAAAATAAAGAACGAAAGAGGAAGAAGAGAGGAGGTTGACGTCAGACAAAAAGAGAGAGGGGGGAGAAAGTGCCGAAATTTTGCAAAAAGGAAATCAAAATGAACTGATTCTGATAACTCCCTTAACCCACTCTCCTTAGATGGGCCTAAATAAAACCAGTCTAATATTGCTAATTAGATGGGCTCACCTACAAGTTATTTACTAAATCAACTTGGTCAACCATCCAAAATACAGATTCAAAAATTTGAGATGTGACAACTCCTCCACCCTTAAAGAAAATTTTGTCCCTAAAATTTCTTACTTGTAAAAAATTGAGGGTACTATTCTTTCATAGTTCCTTCTCTTTCCCATGTAGCTTCTTTCACTTTGTGATTCCTCCAAAGGACATTTACTAGAGGGATCTTTTTATTCCTCAGCTATGCAGGTAGGTTCTTTTTCGTAGGATAGGTTCGGCTCTACCTCTAAAGTCTCTAATGGCACCACATAATCCGGATCCAAATAGTACCTTCTTAACATTGATACATGAAAGATGTTATGAATTCTAGATAGTTCCAACGATAGTGCTAATCAATACACTACAAGTCCTACACATTCTAAGATTTCATAAAGTCCGATGAACCTCGGACTAAGCTTACCCTTTAAGCCAAAATGAATGATCTTTTTCCAAAGCGAGACCTTAAGTTTTGTTTATATAACTATTTATCTTGAACGTGAAATTTAAAAAATATTAACTAAAAATTGATAAAAAAAAATTTATTTTTAGAAATTTATGTTTAAAGTAAATATATGGTTAATTAAATAAATAAAATTTTAAAAATTTAATTTATCTACTTTTTTAACAAATTCATTATAGGTTCCAATCATATATGTTCTTTAGACCCGTGCAACCTTAGAGAACTATTTAGAGAAATGGGCCCACATGCCCATGTGGCCTGCCCGTGTGGGCCTACATACCCGTACGGCCCACACGGCCAAAATTGGACTTGGCCGTATGGATCACACGGCTTTTCTAGATTCCTATACACCCGTGTGGACTACCCGTGTGGACCCACATGCTCGTGTTGCCCACACATCCCAATTCAAACTAGCACGTGTCTCGCACACGGCCTATCTGGCCATCATACAACCGTGACATATGTACATAGCCTAGCCTCGTCGATCACATGATCGTGTCCCCTCACACGGCCTACCACACGACCGACCACACGCCTGTGTGGTGTTGACAGTTTACTTTTTTAGCTTTTCACCGAACCTCGTTTTCTGTATTTTGGGTACACACCTGGTATCAAATCAATGCGAAATCACTTCTGAGCTTTCCGAAACCTAAAATCAGTATACACAACATTGATTTAGCAATTGACTAACGGATTTCGACAGTAATTCACATTAAGGGCTCAACACTTACACTTCTAACTCGAGTGATTTCGATTAGAATTCTGCAAAAAGACAGCCCCGCTCAGCCGGATTACTCACTGCCAAACACAAAATATACTTCCCATCGGTCACTTAGAAAATGGAACTAAAACACATTTAAATCGCTTACCAACAGTTGACAGAAATAGAAGAACGAAACTCCGAGTAGGCAGCAGATGAAATAACAGAATAGAGTGGAGCAGCAAAAGAAAATAAAGAACGAAAGAGGAAGAAGAGAGGAGGTTGACGTCAGACAAAAAGAGAGAGGGGGGAGAAAGTGCCGAAATTTTACAAAAAGGAAATCAAAATGAACTGATTCTGATAACTCCCTTAACCCACTCTCCTTAGTTTTCTCCATCAAACTCCCCACTATCAAAATTTCACCATCCCTCAAACTCTTCCACACGTCGGCAGCAAAATAATTCCCTTGCCTAAGCAAAGACTTGAACAGAAGACATCTAGCAGACTACCACTCCACTTAACCACCAGACCAGCAGGCCCATTCTGATAAAAACTTACCAACAATTAAATAAAAGCCTACTAAACAAGAGTGAGGCTTACTTAGAAAATTTCAAAATTTTACCAAAGACAAGGCTTGAACATAGGAGCTCTCACAAACACCCAGAACATATAACCACTGAATCAAACAGACGGTTGTGTCTCACAATCACAAAACCAAAAAATTAAAACATTGGGACGTTACAATTCTACCCCCTAAAAGAAAATTTCGTCCTCGAAATTTACCTGATTAGAATAGATGAGGATACTATTGTAACATCACATCCTCCAGTTCCCACGTGGCCTCCTCAGTACTATTACTATGCCACAGAACTTTTACCAGAGGGATCAATTTTCTATGCAGAACTTTAACGTTATGATCCAAAATCTGTACCTACTCCTCCTCGAAGGTCAAGTCTGGCCTAACCTCAATCTCCTGAATTGGCACAATATGCGTGGGATCAGAATGGTAGCGCCTCAACATCGAGACCTTGAGAAATATGAAGTCCCCCACAAAACACTCAATCTCACTCCGCTTCAGATCCATATAGGATTTCTGCCTATCAGAAGCTGCTTTTAGACGATCCTGAATTAGTCTAACCTTATCTTCGGTCTCAGAAACCAACTCAGGACCCAGAACACGTCGTTCACCCAACTTAGTCTAGCATAGAGGAGTGCGAGTCTTACGACCATATAGAGCCTCGTAAGGTGCCATCTGGATGTTAGACTGGAAACTTTTATTATAGGCAAACTTCGCTAACGGTAGATAATCCTCCCAACTGCCTCAGAAATCAATAACACAGCTCCTTAGCATATCCTCCAGTATCTGAATCACCCTCTCAGATTGACCATCGATCTGAGGATGGAATGTAGTACTGAAATCCAACCTTGAATCTAGAGCCTCATGTAGCTTTTCCTAGAACCGAGACGTAACGCAATGATCCCTATCAGAAATGATCGAGACAGGTACCCCATGATATCTCACTATTTCCAATATGTAGAGCTTAGCCAATTTTTTAATAGAAAAGTCTATCCTTACTGAGATGAAGTGAGCAGATTTGGTCAATTGATCCACAATGACCTAGATAGAATCCTTCTTAGTGGGTGCTAGAGGCAACCCACTAACAAAGTCCATCGTTTCTAGCTCCTATTTCCATAGCGGTATCTTAACCGATTGCAAAAAACCCGAATGTAACTGATGCTCAGCCTTAACCTGTTGACAAGTTAAACAACGAGCAACGAAGTCAGTAACCTCACGATTCAACCCTGACCACCAGTACAGTTCTCGAATATCTCGGTACAACTTATTCCGACAAGATGCATAGCATAATGGCTACTATGTGCCTCCCTCAGGATCGACTGCCTTAAATTCATATCATTTGATACACAAATTTGACCATGGAAACAAAGTACCCCATCACTGTTTAACCCAAAATCAGCAGTACTACCATGCTCAACTTAACGAAACCGTAACTCAAAGAACTTATCCTCTAATTGTTTACCTTGAATATGTTCAATCCATGTCGGTCTAACCTGAAATTTGGCTAACAGACTCCCATCGTCAAACAGGCTGAGTCAAGCGAACATCGCTCTTAGATCGGTCATAGCCCTACAGCTCAATACATCGACCACCACATTGGCCTTGCCAAGATGGTACTTGATGGACATCATAATATTTAAGCAACTCAACCCATCTACACTGCCTAAGATTCAACTCCTTCTGAGTGAAAAGATATTTGAAACTTTTGTGATCAGTGTAGATAATACACTTCTCACTGTACAGATAGTGCCTCCATATTTTCAAAGCGAAAACTACTGCAGCCAATTCCAAATCATGTGTTGAATAGTTCGCTTCATGAGTTTTGAGCTAACGAGATGCATATGCTACCACCTTACCATCCTGCATTAGTATACAACCCAAACTGACATATGATGCATCGCTGTATACCATAAAGTCTTTACTAGGCTTAGGCTGTATTAAAACAGGAGCCTGAGTCAGAACAGTCTTGAGCTTCTCAAAATTCTCTTACTGTGCATCAGTCCAGACAAAAGGAACTCCCTTACGCAGAAGCTTAGTCAACAGAGCTGCGATCAAGGAGAACCCTTCTACAAAACGTCGATAATAACCTGCTAACCCCAGAAAGCTGTTGATTTCAGATGCATTCCTCGGCTGTTTCCACTCCAACACAGTCTCAATTTTACGAGAATTGACTCGGATCGCCTTAGAAGAAACTACGTGTCCCAAAAAGGTCACTTCAAAAAGTCAGAACTCACACTTGCTGAACTTCGCATAAAGCTGTTTCTCACGAAGAGCTTGAAGTACCACTCCAAGATACTCATCATGCTCGTCTTCGGTCTTAGAATAAACCAAGATATCATCGATGAACACCACTACAAAATGATCCAGATAAGGCTGGAACACTCGGTTCATTAGGTCCATGAATGCTGCTGGTGCATTAGTTAACCCAAAAGGCATAACCAGGAACTCATAATCTCCATATCGAGTCCTAAATGACATCTTATGCACATCAGCCTCTATAACTCTCAACTGATGATATCCTTACTGTAGATCGATCTTGAAGAACACAGAAACCCCTCGAAACTGGTTGAATAAATCATCAATCCTTGAAAGTAGGTAATTATTCTTAGTCATTGGCTTGTTCAGCTGTCGGTAGTCAATACACATCCTCATTGTCCCATCCTTCTATTTCACAAACAACACAAGTGCTTCCCACGGAGACATACTGGGACGAATGAACCCACGATCCAACAATTCCTAAATTTGAGCCTTAAGCTCCATAAACTCCTTCGGTGCTATTCGGTAATGAGTGATAGACACCAGAGTTGTACCCAAAATAAGTTTAATCCCAAATTCTACTTCTCAACTCGGTGGCAAACCTGGTAGTTCCTCAAAAAAGACATCTAAAAAATCTCTTATAGTTCTGATGTCCTTTATAAAAGAATCCCCAAAATCAGAAACACTTACATAGGCCAAGAATGCCTCACATCTTTTCCGAACCAACTTTTTTGCCACCAATGTTGACATCACATTAGTTAGATAATCCCGATGTTTCTCAATCAAAACTACCTCGTTGTCTTTCTCGGTTCTCAAAACAACCCTCTTAGTCACACAGTCTAGACTTACTCGGTGCTTAACCAACTAGTCCATTCCCAGAATTAGGTCAAACTCTCTAACCGGAAGCTCCATCAGATTAGCCAAAAATACTGTCCCTTGAACCTCTAACGAAACCTCTCTATATAGTTTACTAACTCGGATAGATTGCCCCAAATGACTTACAATAGTCACCTCACTAGAAGTACTCTCAACCGAAATCCCCAAAGTTCCAGACACAGTGCTAGCTACATAGGAATATGTGGAACCTATGTCTATTAATGCAAGATAAGGTACATCAAAAATTCAAAACGTACCCGTGATAACTTCTAGAGCATCTCTGTCCTCTCGGAAATGAGCAGCATAAACAAGAGTAGCTTGCCTCGCCTCAGTCTACCCAACACCTCAGCCCAGTACTCTTTGTCCACGACCCATGCTGTTACCACCCCTAACCTGACCACGGCCCCTAGATGGCTGCTGAACTACCCTTGGTGGCTAAGCAGTACTAGAACCTAGAGATCGCATCTGATCGACCCTCAGTGGACACTCTCGAACACAGTGCTCAGTAGACCCACATTTTAAACACACCCCAGTCGTCCTCCAACATTCGCCCGAATGGCATCTACCATAATGCCCACAAGGCAAGATCCCAGTAGGTGCAACAGGGGGCCTAGCTCTAACTGACCAATCAGATCTGGCCTTTTTCTTAGCCCTCATCACAGAACTCGAGGGCTCTGAATCCCTCCTATTCTTACCCCTCTCGAGGTCTTGGTTTTGGTGCTCAACGCTCTTAACTTCCTCAGCAATCTTTTCCTTCTCAACCAATACAGAGAACTTACACTCCCTCTGTGGAGCAATCAAGACCCTCAGATTATCCCTAAGGCAGTTCTCAAAGCAGACACATCTCTCATATTCAGTCACTACCATACCTCGTGCATAGCAACTCAATATCAGAAATTTAGCCTCATACTCAGCCATTGATTGGTCACCTTGCGTGAGATTTAGAAACTCATGTCTCCTAGCATCGATATAGCTTGCCCTAATATATTTACCTTGGAAAGCAGACTTATAGAAATCCCAAATCAATCGGCCTGGCTAAGTCACTTTCTTTATGGTTAGCCACTACTGATATGCTTCATCGCGAAGCAAAGAAACAGCACCCCTTAGCTTTTGTTCAGAGGTAAAATCCAAATCATCCATGATTCTTTCAGTAGCCTCCATCCAGTACTTGGTCATATTAAGGGCAACTCCAATGACACCTTTAAATAGCTCAGCCCCGTTGGACTAGAGTCGTTTCATAACTGACCTTCAGCCACCAGATCCAGTATTGGGCGCAGCGACCCTATCTAATATCCCCAACATAGCTTGGGACAATGCGTCGTCCCCAGCCATGCAATCTTAAGGCCCAGTCTCAGTCACAAGTGAAATCGGCGTCTCACTAGTATCCAAATTAGGCATATTACCAAATGATGAGGACCCAGCCCGAACCCCTATATAACCTCTACCATGGCCTCTTGTACTCCGTCCACGGATACCTTGTGCGCTCATCGTAAAATTTGATGTTTATCTACATTAACAGTTTTATGAATCAGTTACAGTTTTAATATTTACTAGCAGATATTTTATGCAAGATAGTATAAGAAGTTTAAAGTTTGTTATCATAACTCGCATTCCTTATTAGTTTTCCTACAGTTTTAGTTTCACTACGGTTTCAGTGTACACTAGCTAAAGTGTTTTCACAGTATACGACCTATAGTAGTTTCAAAATACACTATCAAAAGTATTTCCAGATAAAACTTATCAAAGTTTCAGAACATTTACAGGATCGGCGCTGAAGACTCGGTGTACCATATATTCAGTTAAATCAATTAAAATCATTTGTAAATAAGCTTTTTTTAAACCAAACTTTTAAAACCCAAAATCCATAGTCGAGTTTTGTAACCTAGCTCTGATACCACTAAATATAACACCTCAAACTCTGCCTAGACGTTATGGTCGAATATGGCGATGTCATATGGAATGAGATTCAAAAATAAGCTTGTTAAGTTAAAACCGTTCCAGTTAATTAGCCTTTATCTTAATTCGAAGTAAAACGTATGTTCCTCGTTATGTCAAAAATCGTTTATTTTTAGCAGAAGCTTTGAAAATCACATATTTTAGGAAAATCGTTCAATCTTAGTAAAAATCGAGTTTTATCATGCCTAGCAGTAATAAAATCGTAAAACAATTTAAAAGTCAAAATTTAAAGCCAAACAGTCCAGCATCTAAAAGTTACATCAAAACCCTAAATAAGTAATAAAATCTAAAAATTTACGAGAAACCGTCTAAAGTTACGTGTGGCCACCGTCGAGTCTTCCACTGCACCGACCCGTTAAGCCTGAGGATTACCTGTACAGATTAAACAGAAAAGGTTGAGTTTTTGCAACTCAGTATGTAATCTCCACAGAAAACATACACATAGTTTAACATCAGAAATCAGTCATATACAGTCTGGGGCCTAAGCCCGTTATAGATTTAGTTTGGGCCTCAGCCCATTCAGATACAGTCTCAGATTTAAATTAGGGCTTTGGCCCATCTCAGATACAATATGCAGTAACAACAAATTAGAATCCTACCCACCAGCCTCTACACACCATCTCCATCCATCCTTACACACCATGTGGGGTTAAAAACACCCACCCATCCCTACACACCATGTTGTACCGAAATGCGACACATAATTAGAATATTACAGCTGAGCTGCCAGATAACAGACTTAAGAGACTTTCAAAACACTTCCTCCAAATATAATCAACCCACCCTAATACAATGCAACATGCAATAAATGTCATACTATTATGCAATTAACAGTCCATACATTCAAATTAATATTCACGCTCAGTACAGAATCAGACAGACAGATTACATATATAGGGGCCTAAGTAGTGCTTATCGACCCTACAGTAGGTTCACAGTCGCTTTGCGCGACACGTGCAACCTTAGAGAACTTTTTAGAGAAATGGGCTTACATGCCCATGTGACCTGCCCGTGTGGGCCCACACGCCCGTGTGGGCCCACACGCCCGTGTGGGCCCACACGCCTGTGTGGCCTACACAGCCCAAATTGGCCTTAGCCGTGTGGATCACAAGGCCTGGCCCAAATTCCCACATGCCCGTGTAGACTACCCGTGTGGACCTACACTCCCGTGTGGCCTACACAGCCCAATTCTGACTAGCCCGTGTCAAGCACACGACCTATCCGGCTATCACACTGCCGTGTCATGCGCGCACGGCCTAGCCTCATTGATCACACGGTCGTGTCCCCTCACATGGTCTACTACATGGGCAACCACACACTTGTGTAGCGTTGATAGTTTATTTTTTTAGCTTTTCATCGAACCCCGTTTTCTGCTTTTTAGCTACACACCTCATATCAAATCGACGCGAAACGACTCCCGAGCTTTTCGAAACCTAAAATCAATATACACAACATTGATTTAGCAATTGACTAACAGATTTCGACAATAATTCACATTAAGGGCTCAACATTTACACTTCCAACTCGATCGATTTCGACTAAAATTCTACAAAAAGACAATCCCGTTCAGCCTGATTACTCTCTGCCAAACACAAAATATACTTCCCATCAGTCACTTAGAAAACGAAACTAAAACACATTTAAATCGCTTACCAACAATTAACAAAAGTGGAAGAACGAAACTTTGAGAAAGCAGCAGATGAAAGAATAGAATAGAGTGGGGCAGCAAAAGAAAACGAAGAACAAAAGAGGAAGAAGAGAGGAGGTTTACGTCAGAAAAAAGGGAGAGAGGGGGAGAAAGTGCCAAAATTTTACAAAAAGGAAATCAAAATAAACCGATTCTGATAACTCCCTTAACCCACTCTCCTTAATTTTCTCCATCAAACTCCCCACTATTAGAATTTCACTACCCCTCAAAGGTCTCCACACGCTGGCAGCAAAATAATTCCCTTACCTAAGCAGAGACTCGAACAGCAGACCTCTAGCAGACTATCACTCCACTTAACCACCAAACCAGCAGACCCATTCTGATAAAAACTTACCAAACCAGCTTGAACTTAGGACCTCACACACACACCCAGAATAGATTAACCACTTAAGCAGATAGACAATTTTATCTCACAATCACAAAACCAAAAATTAAAATTTTGGGGCGTTACACTAAATCTTGCTAATTAGTTTACAATAAAAGCTATATTAGGTCTTGTATTGTTTATAAGATACATCAATGCCCCTATGGCACTTAGATATGGTACTTTAGGAACAAGAAACTCTTCATCATTCTCATAAGGATGAAATTGATCTTTATTCACATCTAATGACCGTACAACCATTGGGGTACTCAATGGATGTGCTTTATCTATGTAAAATTTCTTTAAGATCTTTTCCGTATAAATTTACTGATAGACATAAATTCCATCTTTTAAATGCTCCATTTGCAGGCCAAGATAAAACTTTATTTTTCCAAAATCTTTCATCTCAAATTCTTTCTTTAAATAATTTACTACATTTTGAAGCTCTTCAGGAGTTCCAATAATATTTAGATCATCAACATAAATAGCAATTATCACGAAGTCTGATCCAAACCTTTTTACAAAAACAAATGGACAAATTGGATCGTTTTTATAACCTTCTTTTAACAAATAGTCACTAAGACGATTGTACCACATATGTCCAGATTGTTTTAATCCAAATAAACTTTTTTTTAATCTGATTGAGTAATTTTCCTGAGAAACTGTATATCCTTCAGGGATTTTCATATAAATTTTACTATTAAGTGTACTATACAAATAGGCTGTAACAATATCCATTAGACGCATGTCAAGATATTCACGCTAGAATAATAAGGTATCTAAAAGTGATTACATCTACCATAGGAGAATATATCTCTTCGTAATCAATGCCGAGCCTTTGCGAAATCCTTGTACTACAAGTCATGCTTTATATGTTACGAATTCATTTTTCTCATTTCATTTTCACACAAATATCCATGTATATCTTATCAGCTTTACATATTTAAGTGTTTGGACTATAGGTCTTGTAACACCCTTTACCTGCATCCAACGCCGGGATAGGGTTCGAGGCGTTACCGTGCTTGAACATAAACTTCTTGAACCGGGCCGTAAAATTTCTTTCAAAATTAAAACTTCTCAATTTCCATCTTAAAGTCCCTTACACGAGGCCTACGAGGCCCAAAATGTATACCAATAATGGTTTGGGACTAAACCGAAAACTTTTAAAACTTTTGAGTCATGATTAAAATTTCCCTATTTTGAAGAGTCACAAGCCCGTATGGGCAGACCGTGTGGTCTCACACACCCGTGTGGTTCCGGACACGCCTGTGTCCTCCACCCGTATAACTCTTTGTTTATGACATCATCAAACATTTAGGGGCACACGGCCAAGTCACACGCCCGTGTGTTAGACCATGTCCTCCATACGGTTGAGACACACGGCCGTGTCTCTGGCCGTGTGGCCAATACCTAGTCTATTTTCCAAGCCCTTTGTGTTGCCCTTAATTATTTACACACTTATACATTCAAATACATGTAATATATCACTAAACATTCATGAAAAATAAACATAATCTACTCATATCACACAAGGTCTTAACACATGAATGTATAAATAAGTTCACATAATCATAACCAATATGAGCCACATCTCATGGCCACTTACAATGAAGCAATATAAGCTAATACCTTTAGCCAACTCTTAAGAATACATATTATCTATATCTTAGTGTCTATACATGCCACTCACTCGAAAACACCTATAGTTTTTCATTACCCAAACTTACAATTTGATAGTGTGATGCTATCTCTAACGATCTCCAAACCCGAGCCAACTTGACAACACTATGAGGAATGGGAAGTAAGGAGTAAGCTTTATAGCTTAGTAAGTTGGCACACAAAAAGAAACAATTAATTTATATGACTTTACCAATCCTCACATTGTATTTTTAAAATAATACAAACATAAATTTATAAGTTTGCACTTTTACTCATGTTCAGTTTAGACTATTTTACTAAGTTACAGTCACTAAATTATTTATATCTTAAGATACGGAACTCCAAATTAAGTTCCGTAAATTTTCCCTGAAACTAAACTCACATATCTTCTTACCATAAAATTTCCAAAATTTTTGGTTTAGCCAATAAGTACAGTTTATTCTTTAAAGTCTCCCATGTTTTGCTATCCGATAGTTTTGATCTATCTTCACTAAAAATTTATTATCTCAATATACTGAACTCAGATAACATTTCCTTTTGTTTCTCTTAAAAATATACTCATTTAGAAATTTAAGCATATAAATTATGCACCACAAAAATTTTTATACACTTTTTGGTGATTTTCCAAATTCAGAACAGGGGATTCTAAAATTGTTCTGATCCTGTCTCATGAAACTTTAAATATCTCATAATATAAAACTCTTTTGCTTACTCTGTTTCTTTTATAAGAAAATAAGCTCAATAAGATTTCATTTCATATCTCATTCAGTCTCTAATTCAATTTAACTATTTTTGGTGATTTTTCAAAAGTCACATAACTGCTGCTGCCCAATACTGTTTGGCAGCTAATTTCACTATTTCATGACTTCATTATTTTAACTTCTTTCTAAACATACAAATTATCAATCAAATTTGTCACTTTCTCATACATCATAGATATTGACCTATAATTACAAGGTCATCATAAGATCATCTCAATATGCATTACTTACTCGTTTATAACAGCACCAAGATTCATTCATACATCAAGCACATTGCTCATGAGTTTACGTACATACCTGTACTGTCTCATAACGCTTCGTTCATAAAATCATAACATTATCTTCATAATGCATAGTGCTGATTTACTACTTACAACTTGCATACTTTTCCCGTTAAAGTACTTAGAATACCAAAGGATACTCGAATGCCATTCTCACGATACGATGCCAATGCCATATCCCAGATATGGTCTTACATAGGATCACATGTCGATACCGAAGCCATATCCCAGATATGGTCTTACACGGGATCTCATATTGATGTTGATGCCATGGCCCAAACATGGTCTTACACGAGATCGTAAACTGATGCCGACGCCATGTCCCAGACATGGTCTTATATGTGATTGTAATCTGATGCCGATGCCATATCCCAGACATGGTCTTATACGGGATCACTCTTAGATGCCAACGCCATGTCCCAGACATGGTCTTATACGGGACCTCATGTCGATGACAATGACATGTCTCAAACATGGTCTTACATGGTATCTCTGTTCAGCGCCAAAGCCATGTCCCAGACATGGTCTTACACGGGACCTACATAACTCATGTCATAACTTCGGTATCCCTCGTATTCTTTAACATTCAACCAGGATTTATCTTTTATTTCTTCCTCGTTTCTTTGTAAAAATTCATGTCAATACATTTCTTGGAAATATCATGAATATCTATTTATTCTTATGTCAATATGTATCATAGACCTATTTTTCAACCAATTCTTGCACATAGTACCTTAAATATATAATTCAACATCATCAAATTAATATGCCAATTTAGGCTTTACACATGAAATACAATAATATGGCATTATTATTATCATACCAATTTAGATTTCAAGCAAAATCAACAAAAAAACATTGCTTTATTATTACACCAACTTACCTCGGATGCAAAAATAGCTAATTTCCTCGACTTGGTCCATAACCTCGATCTTCCTTGATCTAAGCTCGAATCTTTTTCCATGATCTATAATATCACAAATAGCTCATTTATCAGTCAAATTATTCAATGTGACCCAAAAATCATATTATGGATAATTTACGTTTTTGCCCCTAAATTTGTCAAAATTACACTTTTACCCCTAGGCTCGTAAATTAATTTTTATTCAATTTCCTTGTATTTTGGACTTAGCCGAACCATTTTCATAACTATAGCAGTCTACAATTCTCATAAAATCATACACTTATGACCAATTTTACAATTTTTACAAATCGGTGCTTTTGGACGTTTTCGCCGAAAATCACTTAGCAAAAATCATTGCTCTAACCATAACATACATAATCTACCATAATTCATCAAAATGCACAAATTTCCAACATGGTTCAAAACTTAAATCATCATCATATCTCAAACAAATGGTAGAAATAGGTAGACTATGTTGCAAGGATTTCAAAAATACGAAAAACATTAAAAACAGGACCCAAATACACTTACTATTGAGCTTGAAAGATTGAACAAAACCCTAGCCATGGCTTCCATGTAACATTCAACCAACATGAAGAAGATGAACACTTTTTTCTTTTATTTTGTCTTTTAGTTCATTTAAAAGCCAAATGACCAAAATGCCCTTCACTTAAAACTTTGATATTTTACCCTTCAATGTCCATTTTTGTCCAAAATTTTAGAATTTGGTAAAATTTTATTTAAGGACCTCTAATTAAAAATCCAATTCAATTTCATGCTAAAAGCTTCTAGAACTCAACTTTTACAACTTATTCAATTTAGTCCTTAAAATCAAATTAGACACTTTTCTCATAAAATTTCTTCATGAAATTTTTACACAAGCATACCCACATATCATAATTCTACTTCGAATTTGTGGTCTCCAAACCACTATTCCGACTAGGCCCTAATTCAAGATGTTACAGGTCCAAAAACCTCATATTTAGAAAGTGAATTTAATTATACTTGAATTGCATCTTTCCATTTTTGGAAAATCTTTTCTATTTCTACATTCCCCAATAGATTTAGTCTCAGGATCTTTATTTTCTTTTGTTATTTCAATAACAAAATTATAAGCATAATTGTTGTCAACAACTATATTTTTTCGGTTCCATCTTTTTCTTGTATTGGCATAACTTATCGAGATATCTTTATTTTCACCATTTTCATTTTCATTTCCAGGTACCTGAATCTCTTTTTAAGTTTTATAATTTGTTATGTCATGGGTTTCTTCAGGAACCTCCGCCTCAACTATATGACCATCTTGAATGTTTGTTCCTTTCCTTTTACGAGGATTTTTTTATCTTTGAAACCAACTGGTCTTCCACGCTTCAAGCGTAGATTACTTTCTTTTGTACAAATAGTTTTCCCTATTGGGACATCAATTCGTATTGGAGCATTTTCAACTGGTATGTGAAATTTTGTAATTCTCTTTAGGCCAGTAAATGAATCTAGTAGTTTGATTTGTAAAATGAATTATATGTGGAACTTCTAGCTCACATTGCTTTGTACAAGGATCTTAGACACTGATAATTCATTTCAGGTATTTTATTCATCCAACTTTTTATTCTCTCCCCCTAATGTTGGGAATGTTGTTTCATCAAAGTGACAATCAAAAAAATTGTGCAGTAAATAAATCTCCAGTTAATGGTTCAACATACTAAATTATAGAATGAGATTCATAACCAACATATATTCCCAACCTCCTTTGAAGACCCATCTTTGTGTGTTATGGAGGAGCAATTGAAACATATATCACACATCTAAAAATTCTAAGATGAGAAATATTTAGCTCCTGACCAAAAGCCAATTGTAATGGGGAGTATTTATAATTTATTAACTTGATGCATACAACATGTAAATCAACACAATCTCATGTCGAAATAGGAAGCTTTGTTCTCATAAGTAATGGTTTAGCTATTAGTTGGAAGTGTTTGATAAATTATTTAGCTAAACCGTTTTATGTGTGAACATGAGCTACATGATGTTCAACTTATATCCTAACCGACATACAATAATTATTGAAAGCTTAGAACATAAACTTACCAGCATTAGCAAAATTGTTAAATTAAGCCTTATTGGATAATATGTTTTAATATAACAAATTAAAGTGTTTTTTTAATAAAAGTAAAGCTGAGCAATTTGATAAAATCAAGTTGAAATGGTTTCAATTAAGTTAAACATTTTCACATATGTTTTAACCATTTTCAAACAAGTTAGAATTGCTTCAAGACAAAAAGTATCGATATTTTTTGTCTAAGTATTGATATTTTACAAGATATCGATACCCTTCTAATAATCGATACCAAATTGACATTTTTTTCTTTCAAACCCTAGTAGGTATCGATCTGGTATCGATGCTTTTCCTAAGGTATCGATATATTTTCTAAGGTATCGATGTTTCTACTCCAACGGTCACTGAAATCTGCATTAATTACAAAAAAATATTGATACCCTTTTAGTAGGTATCGATAGTTGTTACAGGTACAGTTAATAACCTGGTATTTCATCCCCAACGACTACATTCACTTATACAACAACCATAACAGTTGGAAATCAATTAGAGGGTATAAATACCATTTTCTAAAGATCTAACAAGATGTAGAGTAATGCGAAAAGCTTAAAGATCAATAAAAAAAACTTAGAGCTTAATTCTTTCATAAATTTTCTTGTAAACACTTGTGAGCTTTCATTGTATTCATTTAGCTCAAGTGTTCTTTGTATTTGTGCTTAATTGACAAACATCCTGATCTTGTAAGGATTGTTCTTTGTATGCTTATTTGTTTCTCTTTGAAAGAGGGTTTATTCTAAGGTTTGGGTAGAAACTTTAAGGGAGTTGAAACTTAAGATTTTGGGGTATAAGTCTTAAGAGAGACTGTAAGGTTAAACCTTGTCCTCAAAGGTTGCCAAATTAGTAAATTTGGGAAAATCTTTAGTTGTGGAAAGCTAAGGTAGTAGAGTAGATAATTGGGGTCGAACCACTATAAATCCTTATGTTCTTTGTTGCACAATTTTTGTTGCTTCCACCATAACTTCTCAAAGGCCAATTTAGCCTTCCTATCGTCTATCTCAAGTTGATCCTTTCGAGCTAGCAAAGATGAATTGTTTTAATTGCATAATTTAAAATTAATCATTTAAACAAGCAATCTCACAAACGACATGTTGCTAATTGATAATACACATATGATTATTTTATAGATACATCTACCAAAATCATATAATATCAAAACCATCCACATGGTGGATGAATGAGCCCATATTCATTTAAAAAATGCAAAACACTAAATCTCAACTTTAGATAGTGAGCTTGTAATAATCAATTATCATTGAGAACAAACAACACATGAGAATTCTTTAAATTAAAAAAACTTCTGGTTCTATACTGAATGTCCATATAAATTCTCACTTTTTTTGCATCATATATGATCCAGGATGGTCTAACCGTTCATACCAAATAGTAAAAATATGTGTTTGTACAGACTTCTGGTTTGTAGTAACATGTGTCTCAATTGCACTAATATGTGCATATAATATAAACCTGATGAAAAGCAGGTAGTCTTTCTAAAAATTATTTCTTTTCACATTCAACATTTGTAATATATAGATATTCAATATTTCTAAAAAAAATTTTTATCATTTATAGTCTGGTTATGGTATCCATTACAACGAATATCTATAAAGTTAAATTTCTTTAAGACATAAAAGAAAACAGTGCATCATCTATAATTTACTTTACCCTTAAAATAATACTATCATAGATTTTCTAGAGCCTTTTACTACTTTTGCATTTACCTAATATGATATTAAATGAGAATAATCTTTTAGCTTTAAAGATAGAATATGTTATGGCAAAATCTACATGACATGTGTCTTTATTATTGGGTTTAACGAAAAAATTAGAATTTTTCATATTTTTCTTTAAAAGAAAACATTTTTTAAGAAATATTGCAAATAGTTATAGGAAAATGTATAAAACTATTTCTTATGAAGGAAAATTAGAAACATACAAATGAGCTATATCATTAAGGCCTTTAAAATCACCATTCTTGTATGCATGGTTAGCTTTAGCATCATAATAAAAACTTTCATTTTTTTATGTGGAAAAAATATCCTCCATTTCATCATTTTGGAATAATGAAATTTGTCTCAATATTGTTTCTCTCTCTTTTTTAATGGATGCTTTGATAAAATTTTATTAGATGCTTAAATGTATGACAGTTACGTGACTAATGCATTTTCATACCGTATCAGTAATATGAATTTTCAATAACCTTCAAATATGTTGACCACAATTTTCTTGTTTTTCATTATTATTCTTTTTCTAGTGGTTAGAAGTACCACTATTATAACCACCATGATAACGGTTATTAGTACATCTCCAACCACATCCTCAATTACAATGAAAACCATGATCTTTATATCTTCATTTTTCATAATTGTTATGTATTGCTACATTCACTTCGAGGAATGAAGCATAATCAGTTAAACGAATAACTCGATGTTTTGTTTAGCCATAAGAATGCATGAGATCAATTCGTAATACTTTTTAAAATATTTTAAATAGTAAACAGAGAATTATTGACCCAATCAAGATTACCACTAAGCTACATGTGAACATTAAATAAAAGGAGTAAACAATTTTAAAGATATTATTCTCATTACTGCGAATAAAACAAAGATGGAGGTATAAAAACCCATAAAGAAATTCTCGGGTGCAAATGCTTGAAAGAAAAATTCTTTATGAGGTTTGATAATATTTATACAAGTTAACATGTACTAACCTTGCTAGCCCATAAAATCTATTGTTTATAGCTAGACTAAATGCATCAAAATATATATTACATCTTACCAATGCCTGATGATCTATTAACCAGATTTACTCGGTTAAGTTGAAATGATTCATGGTGGATTTTTTAAAAGAAAGATAAGTGGTAACTTTCAGCATAAATCAACAAATCAAAGGGAAAAACTATGAACAATAATAACAGTTAAAGAGGTAATATTCATCAAGAATTTCAAGAGTTACTTATAGAAAATATCAAATAGTGTATTGGCCAATCATATTTTAAATAAAATTAGGAATTTAATGTACATGTCAATTGAATGTAAAACAAACAAAATTAACAAACAACAAATCTCCTTCAAAATGCTTGATAGGTTACATATAATATAATTGTAAATCTATATTCATTATGCATCAACATGAAATCCCAAACTACCACGTAGTTCAGAAATAGTAAATCCATGAAAGAGCATGCAAGCAGCAATGTAAAATAAATAAATAATATAATATAATATAATATAATATAATATTTTATGCAAATTATCTAGATCAAAAAGATAAGGTATAAATTAAAAATTTTGAAATAATTGAATTTTCTTTTAGTAGCCTTTTAAAAAAATAGTGAATAAATCAAATAGTTTAATAAAAAAATTTGTATGCTTTGAATATCTCTCTTTCTATTAAAATATGATGAACAAATTAAAACAATGATAAAAATACGTATGTTGTTTATAGTTCAATGAAAGTTTTATGGGTAAGTTATATATAGTCACAATGACGTGAACTTTACTATGAACTTGTAGAGGCTCATACCGTTAAAATAGTATAAAATAATCAAATAAAAGAACACCTAAAGTAAACAATAGATCAAATCAACAAAAAATTTTCTCGTATCTCATTTAGCTCATACAGGGGTTCTATTTATAATTTCTTATCATTTAATGCAACACATATAAATGAAGCTTGCTTAAGTGTTTCATTAGCACAACTTCCATATTTACTTTATAATGAATGAGGGTGTTTTATCTCATAAATGAAGGGGTTAGAATATGGACATCCACATTTATTTGTAACAATAAAATAATTTATTTATCTTAAAATTTTATTATTTAATTTAAATAATGATTGTTTTACTGTAATTATTCAATATCTAAACTTTATTAACTTCAATTACTTATTTAAAATATATTTAAATTAATGATGAATAATTATATTAAAAACACATACTTATAAGAAATAAATTGTATTTTATTAATACATACAACAACCCGTGCATTGCACACGGAAAGAAAACTAGAATTATATATACATGATTAGTTAGTTCAAAAATTTTTAACTAAAAATAAAAATGAAATATTATCTTATAATTTAATATTATTAAAAAATGAATATGATTAAAAGAAATTATGAATATTATTAAATTCTAATTTAAGTATAAAAAAATATTTAAAATAAAAATTAGTAATAAAAAAATAAAGAAAATAGAAATAACCATAGAAGTAAAAATTATTATTTACTTTGAAATTTTTCAAGAATAAAGTATTATTTAATCAAAATATAAGAAACATGAATGATTGTGAAATAATTTAAAAGATTAAAATAAATTTAATTTAATTATCAGAATAATTTTAAAATTTAAAATTTAAAATTTTATTTAGTTAAAGTTTTAATTTATTAACTTCCATTTTATCTTAATTATCAAAATAATTTAAAGTTAAAAGAAAAATAAAAATAAAATACTGACATTATATATCATAGAACAGATTTTTTCTATATGTGCTGTAAAAATATAGAAAATGTAAAAGAAAAATATTAAAAAAATTTAATTATATATATTTATATTAATAAAAATATAAATCAACAAAATTATTTTATTTTCTTTAAAGTTAAAGTTAATTCCATGTTTATAATTTTACACTATTTAATGGTAATTAAAATTATATAAATGAGGTTTTCAAAAAAATGTATAAATAATTTAAAATTAAAATCCATTTAAAATAAAATCTTAATAAGAACAAATTTAAATATATAAATAAAAATCAATATATTTTTAAAATTTTAAAATTTAAAATTATAAAAATGGAACATAATTTCATTTAAAATTATTTATAAATAAAATTAGATAAAAAATAGATTAACATATATTAATATAAAATACTATCTTAATAGAATTTAAAATTATTTATTAACTGAATTTAATTAAAAGAAATATTAATAAAATGAGAAATGAAAAAATCTTTGTTGAGCTATCATAAAATGCTTTAATATTTTATATTGATTATCTTCAACAAAACAGTAAAGATACGTGTGAAAATAATTATGAATTCTAAAAAAAAAAAAAAATCATATTTTACACATTTATAAACTGATCTGGCTAAAAATACGAAAAAATTAAAACAATTTGTAATTAAATAATAATAATAAATGAAAAAAATTAATGATTTATGCACTTTTTTAAAAAGAAATTAGCGAATTAAGCCATTTTTAACATTATCTAGAGAAGTAGGTCGATTTTGAGAGTTAAAATTAACGTTACAAAAAGCATTATGTAAAAAATATTTTATACAAAAAACACTTTTCAGAAAACACTTTATATAAAATGCGCTTTTTTATAACAATTCATCTTCCTTAATCAAATGGTTAAATAATTTTGTTTCCGACTCAATGTCTTGAGTTTGAGTCCTTTCTATATTTTTTGGTTTCTTATCTAATGCATGTTTTTTCAAATTTTTTTTTTAATTTTTAATTAAAAAAAAGTAAGCATGAAATTTTCAAGTTTTTAATTAATAAACATGTTTTTTACATTATTTTATTCTTAATTCTTGTGTTTATTCAATAATTTTTTATTTATATAAACAAAATAATAAATATGCAATTGTATAATGGAAATATATTTTTCATATATATCATTATATATTTTATTTTTTAAAAACCTAAACTAATTTTTTATATATTTTTCTTTTTATATATTTTTTATATATTTTTCTTAATATTTATTTTTTCAGTTATATTGGGCATAGAAAATTCTAATATTATAAAAATAATTATTTCAAATATCATTATTTTTAGTAAATATAATTTTTATATGTGAAATATTTATTTTTTCACCTACATTGTGGGTATGATAGACTCTAATATTATAAAATCAAACAGTTATTTTAAATATCATTATTTTTTACCTACATTGTGAGTACGATAAATTCTAATATTATAAAAGTAGTTATTCAAATATCATTATTTTTATATGTGAAATATGTCAAATAAATATACAAAAATATATAATACAAAAATTGTCACACCCATGATATGGATGGAAAAAATAAATATTTCACATATAAATAATTATATTTACTAAAAATAATAATATTTGAAATAGTTAATTGATTATATATATAATTAAAATTTAACATATATATGTTGGTTAAAAAAATAATTATACTTGAAATGATTATTTTTATAATATTAGAATTTACCATTCCCAGTATATGTGAAAAAAAATATATTTGACATATAAAATTTATATATAAAAAATTTAGTTTAGGCTTTTAAAAATAAAATATATTTAATATGATTACATATATAATATAGTTTCATTATATAATTATATATTTATTATTTTGTCTATATAAATAAAAAAGTTATTGATTAAAAACATGAATTAAAAATAAACTAAAAAACCTTAAAAACATGTTTGTTAATTAAAAACTTCAAAATATCACGTTTATAATAACATCCCAAAATTTATAGGGTTAAAAAAATAAATTGTCAAGAAATGATTTAGTTTTGATGGTTATGTAGCTATACCCATTTCTTTTTCTTTTTTTTTTTAGCAACCAATGAACAAAATTAAATTAGAATAAATTTAATTTTGATAGAAATATAACAAGTGTGGGTAGTAATCCAATAGTTAAGTTCTATTCTGTAATGCTCAAAACCTGACTTAGAAGTTTAGACCAAATTTCGGAGGTTACATTGATCACTTAAGTGATCGTACGAAAAATTTTAGTATAACCAGCTAGAAAACAAACAGTATTTAAGTTACATAAAACTCTCAGTTGTAAAATCCCGATATTACAAAAATTTTAGTCCAAAAGACGCTTACGTACGTATAACACAACATTTCGTACCACAGTATTCAAAATAAAACTTACAATTCAAACCGTTTATTTATAAAAGCGGAATTTATGAAAATACTTTTATAGGTGATTCTAAAACGTGTGTAACACCCCAAACCCGGGCTGGACGATATGACCGAATCTAGCGATGTCACATGGAATGGGTTTTGAAAGCGGAGAAATATGATAAAAACCGTTCCAGTATTCCAACTTTTAATTGCTTATGCCCATTATCAAACATTATTCAATTTGGTTAACTAGACTTTTTATAGTGGAAGTTTACGAAAAATCCGTGCTATTTAAGTAAAACAGTTCGTGTTTAAGAAAACCTTTGCTTTAGAAAAATTCATGTTTTTGTCGAGTTTTGCAGTAATAAAATCATTAAACGCAGCCAAATCCCAAATTAAAGCAACAATCCAAAAAGTCCAATTATTACAAATTACCCAAAATAAATCTAAATTTAAAATAAAAACCATAACTAAAATCAGTTGATAACACGTTGTCACCATGAGACTCAGCAGTATCGATCCGCCTAAGACTGTGGATTACCTGTACAGATCAAACAGAGAGGAGTGAGTTTACGTAAACTCAGTGTGTAACCCCACAGAATTAAGCATGAACACAAACAGATTATCAGATATCAGTCAGATACAGATTCGGGCCTAAACCCATTTCAGATATAGAGTCAGACATAGATATGCAGATCAGGTAACAGAATCCTACCCCTAACCTATACACACCATCTACGACCATCCCAATACACTATCTGGGGTTTAAAACACCCACCCAACCCTACTCACAATATTGTGCTGATATGGCACATAACAGATAAAGTGCAGCCTTGTTGTTAGAATATAGGCGAAGGTCACCTTTCAGAACAGTTCTTTATATATGTCAACCCACCCCAAAACAGATACAGAATAATCAGATATAGATATCGGATATAGATATGCAAATTAACATGCTCGACATGCTATTATTCAGATGCCGAGTAGGCATATAAAATAGAAATCAGTCATGCATAGTGTTGTTTAATACAAAACAGAGCATCATATCATCATTTTATAGGGTTTGGATAGCCCTTACTGACCTTATAGTAAGCCCACAATCGCTTCGGACAACCCGTGCAATCTTAGAGAAAATTACAAAATTTTGGGCCCACATGCCAATATGGCTTGCTCGTATGGGCCCACACACCTGTGTGGCCCATACGCCTAGATTGGCTTTGCCCATGTAGATCACACGGCCTTGCCCAAAGACCCACACGCCTATGTGAACTGCCCGTGTGGGCCTATACGCCCAACTTGGCCTAGCCCGTCTGGCTCACACGGTCGCACCTCAGCCACCACATGGCCGTATCTTATGCACGACCATGCCTTCATCGATCACACGACCATGTCGTCACACACGGCCTACCACACGGGCGACCACAAGCCCGTGTGGTGTCGACAGGATGATTTTTCAGCTTTCTCTGATTCCTGCTTTTCTACATTTCAAGTACACACTTGGTATCATTTTGAAGCAGAGACACTCTCGAGACCACCAGCACCTAAAAATTAAAATATCTAACACCTTTTAGCAACCAAAAATGAGTTAACAACTAAAGTGATTCAAACTCAAAAACGTACCACCGCAGAAACGATCGCACGAGGTATCCTAAGCCGTTGAAGTGACTTCAACAGACTCACTGCCTTCTCCTACGCCATAGAATTCAATCATTAAACGACCAACAATAAGATTATCCAAAATTCCAACATTCGTCTAATAACAATAAACCCAACTGTACTTACAACGCCGACTAATGAAAGAAAAACAAACAACGATTAAACGAATTCTCCAAGATAAAGGTCTAAGATTGATTGCTCAGGAATAACAAGAAGAAACAAAACAAAAAGAAAGTATGAAGAAAGAGGGAAAAAGAAATTTTGCATCAGAAAGTTGAAACAAGAGAACAAAACTAATTCCACCCAATTTCAAACACTTCCACTACCACACAACTAACCACTAAATCCCCTAAAAACCGACCACATCCTCACCCACTATCAGAATTTCATCTTTATTCAAACTCTCCCACGCCTGATACATCCAGAAGTAAAAATTACACTCGTCGCTCGCACTGGGAGTCAAATACAGGACCTCCAACACACAGACTCTCTTACCACCTAAACCAGTAGGCTCTTTCTATTATGAATCAATAGACAATTAAATATAAGTCCGCTGATCAACGGTAAGGCTTGATTTCAAAAATTAACAAATTTTGCCAAAGATAGGGCTTGATTTTAGGACCTCTCACCTACACCCAGAACACTTAACAACTAAAACAATTAGATATTTGTGTCAATTAATTACAAAAGTAGAGATAAATTATTTGGGGTGTAACAACTCTACCCCCTAAAAGAAATTTCGACCTCAAAATTTACCTGATCAGAATAGGTGAGGATATTGCTAACGTATTGAGTCCTCAGGTTCCCACGTAGCTTCCTCAGTGTTATGATTACGCCACAAAACCTTTACTGACGGAATGGACTTCCTTCTTAGAACTTTAACATTTCGATCCAGAATCTGAACCGGCTCCTTCTCAAAAGTCAAGTCTAGTTTAACCTCGATATCCTTAATAGTGACAACATGATATGGGTCAGACCGATACCGCCTCAACATCGAGACATGAAACACATCGTGGATACGGTCCAACTCTGGAGGTAGCTCCAACTGACAAGCAACTGATCCCACTCTTTTTAGAATTCAATACGGCCCAATAAACCTAAATCAGCCTGGTTGCACAGGGGACACGGCCGTGAGAAAATCGACTAATTTTTCTAAATCAGCCACATGGTCATATGGCACCCAATTTAGCTCAAAAACCCTAAATCTTAAAAGCACATGGTCATATGAACCACCCGTGTGGCCACCTGTGTGGTCATAAAACCACACCGAAACTGGCCAAAATCTTGATTTTGCGACATCAAAATGAACCCCAAAACTTAACAACCCAAAGGTATATCAAAATCACACCCAATTTCCAACCATCACCACATTAATCGACCTTTCAAAAGGTTCATTTCCCAAACACACAAACAATGTCAAATTCCACAAAATAGGTCAAAAATTCGATAATGAAGGGGAAAGATTCTCAACACACATGAAATTATAGAATACCACCAAATCGAATCCTCAATTCACAAAAAAAAAACTAAAAAAGTTTTGAATCTCACACCTAATTTATGATTAAAGACGTCTAGATATCGACTCGACGACAATGGAGCAAAGCTCTCCGAAATCTGCAAGCAAAATCATTTTTCAGAAAGAAAAGAAAAAGAACAAAAAAAAATAAAGAGAATAGAGGGAGAGGGAGAACGTGAAAAGAAAGCAGTAACCAAAATAAAAAAAAATAAAACTAAACTTAAAACAAGTTTACTATTTAACAAAATAAAAATACTTCTCCAAAACCCACACACAAAGGTTCGAACACGTGACCTAGAGATACACTAACACACAACTAACCACTAGACCAGCAAGCCCATTCTGACACTAAAACGCGAAACCAAATACAATTGTTCAATCTAGCCACTAACCTTACCTACAAATCACATAACTTCTAACCTCAAATTTTAGATGTTACATATTCTCTCCCCCTACTTGCTAAGGTTTGAATCACATAATTGCCCCTATTATTTCTTTTATTTTCAACAGCTAGAGAAAATTACCTAGCAGCCCTTAGAGTTTTGAAGCCCTAAAGATTCAGCCCTTTTTTCTAATTGTACTTGAAAACTAGTTTCTTTTTCCAAATCAAAATTGAATTTTTCTCTCTTCTCCCCTATTTCTCCTCTATTTTTTTCCCATCTTTTCTTTGTAAAATCTTTGCTCTCCATTGTTGAAATTTAATTTTGATCTCAAATCCAAAAAGAATTTTCGCTCAACCCATTCTTAGTATCAATTTAATGTAGCGCCATCAATTTCATCCTTAATCTTGCCAAGAAACGATAAGTTTCAATTCAATCTCGGGAGTTAATCCTAAATTCTTGTAATAATTACATTCAATGTTAATCTTTCATCTAAATTAACAAATCTTTTTTGAATCTTCTTGACAATCCTGATAATTTTGCTAAATCTTGAAAATGATCTCTAATTCTTGTGTAACTATGAGATGAAAGACTCGTTGTAGGTGTCCCGATTCAATTTTGGACATAAGGATCATCGCTTGACCTCCTGATAACAGGTGTGTGTTTCTTTACAAGTGAATTAGGGCAATTTGAGCCTCAAAATAAGGCCATACAAGTGTGTAGCCCACCTGTGTAGACCGCACAGCCACTCACACAGCCATGTCCACCTTGAAACCCTAGGAGTTTGATTCACACACGACCTAAACCTCTCTACACAGCATGCCACATGACCGTATCTTCCCTAGACCTTGATTTTACAAATTTCACATGAAGGCCTAGCCACACGGTCATGTACCTCATCCACACGGTCCAGGGCTTTTCACATGGTCTGGTCACACGGCCATGTGTCCCCTGTTTCTCAAAGTTTACAAATTTGCCTAGAATTTTATGATTTATTTAGTTTAGCCTTTGATTTGGTTCCTAAACTGTTTTTAGTGTTTAATTTATTCACTTAAGCCATGATAATATGAAGAATGCTAAAATGCATTATCTAATTGACTGAATTAATATTTTAGACTTATATATATTTGCATGAACTATGAATAAATATGTTTATTGTACCTGTATTTGTGAATGTTCGTATAACACGCCTTATGATACCGTTAAATTAGATCCTTGAAAAGTATATGGTTTGACTACTGTATTGATTATTTTAAAGCATAATTAATGTTGTCGTATTTGATCTGTTATAAATATGTTATCTGTATCCATTTTAATTTGTTATAAGCATGCTATAATTATATTGCATGGGATGAGATATTTTGAAATGAGGAAGTTCTGGCATATTCTTAATTTGCAATTCTGGTGGTTCATCCACATTATCTGGCAGTGTTTTGACCTGCAACACTGGTGACTCGCCCAGCCACTATCTGGCAACTCGCCCAGCCACTATCTGGCAACTTTCATCTGTATTTGTGTTGTGTATTCACAACCATCTGGCAACGTATTAACCTACAACTTTGATGTTTATCCATAACCCAGTGTGTAGGGATTATGAGTTCTAGGGAACTCTTATAGTGTGTAGCGGTGAGGTAAGATCTTATCTGTTAAATCGAATCTGTTTGCACACGTAAAGCATGTGCTTGAAATTCTAAAATCTCCAATATGATATGATATGATATATGTGTATATGTTTGTACATAACTAAACTAATATGTTATTCAGATATATTGAATTTGTTATTGAGAATTATGCCATATGATATGTTTATATATGCTTATCGGTTGCACTAATTATCTTGTGATGGAACTCATATTGAGCTTCATAGCTCACTCCCTTTTACCTTCCATCTTTATAGATAACCTACCATGTTAGGACGTGGGCATGACATCCAGAGGGACTCGACTTTGCTTTTATTAAAAATATTTTAGATTCACCATTCGATGTTTTTCTTATTCAAAACCGTATTATTATTTTTACTTCAAACTGTGGCATGGAACTTAGGGTTTGTATTTCTTTTGTAATGTATGACATTTAATTAAGTTTAAGATATTCAATTGTTAAGTAGTTATGGCATGAACCCCAATTTTTAATAAAAAAAATTAGAAATTATCATTTTTCGCTGCTATACATTAATTATAATTTTGACACATAATAAATTGATATTTAACTAAGTTTACTACTAAACCAAACAAATATTTTAAAATGGCCGGTTTCAAAACTCTGTTAGCTTTTTAAGTCACTTCGGTGAGTAATGTAATCATCCGAATTCGGGTCTAATGCCTAGGCTAAGTTGAGGATGTTACACTTATTATTTTCAATTAAAAAAAACTAGAAACAACATGCACTAAGAAACCAAAAAATAAGGAAACAGACTCAAACTTGGGGAAATAAAAGCATTTAGCCATTTGAAAAAAATAAGTTATAAAAAAGGGATTTGTATAAAGCGTTTTCAAAAAAACGCATTTTACAATAAAACGCATTTTACAATACGCGTTTTTATTCAGCTCTTATTCTCAAAATAGATCTACTTTTCTAAATAATGTGAAAATTGGTTTAATTAGTTAATTTAAAAAAAAATACATACACCATTAATTTTTTCCATATATAAAAATTGTACCCTTTAATAAAATATACTATTAACTAAAAGAATAAATTTATTTAAAATAAATGTATAATTTTATTAATTTTTTTTTGTAAAATTCAATTTTGACATGTTTGTTAAATCATAAACATTAATATATATATTAAGTTGACATTTAAAAAAAATAAGAACCTATAAGCATGAATGGACGAATAATATAATAAATTAAGATTTAATAGAAGAAAAAAACATTTTAAAACAAAAATTAAAAGAACATAGTTTTTTTTATTTCTATAACAAGTAAAAATGATTCTAAAACATCAATATATAGAGAAGATAAACAACTTCAGATTTCACAAATGATATATTTTATCTTGATTTCAAAATTTTAAATTTAAATTTTAAAATTAAAATATAACAAAAATGATTGGTTTATAATCTTATTTTAATGACTAATTTTTTATATAATATTTTATTATCATACTAAATTTTAAATTAATGAGTATTTAAAATTTTAAAATAATTGATAAATTTTAGTAGATTTTTATCTTTAATTTAAAATATTAATTATTTTTTAACAATTTAAATTTATATTGATTTTTCATTATATAATATTATTTTTCACGACTTTTAATTTAAATTGATTTATCGATTCAATGTTTCCGCTTTTATTAATTTTTAAAATACTTTATAAAATTTTAACATTTAAAAAATCAAATATTATAATTTTTAAAGGATATTTTAACATAACTTTTTTTTTTTTACATTTTTACCTCTTTATTATATATTATTATTTTCTCTAAAAAATTATTTATTTTTTAGTGGAGAAAATAATTATTTAAAAATTATTTAAATAATTTTATATTAATATATGTGTAACCTCCCCAACCCGGCCTAAGCGGTAGACCCGAATTCCGAAGACTACATTAACCATCGAAGTGGCTTGGTCTTTATCAAAATCAACTTTCCTTTTAAAACTCAAGTTTATATAGGTGATTTTAAAATATTATAGTTTAACTTATTAGGAATGGCAGTGGAATTAAAATGTAAGTCATTTTAATAAAATAATTCGATTTAATCAAATATTAACAAATAATAAGTCATTTTAATAAAACAATTCGATTTAATCAAATATTAACAAATAATAACCTAAATTTTATAACCTATACTAAATAAGATGCATCTAACAATTAAACTAAAACTAAATCCCAAACCACAATTCATAATAAAAGAAAATGGAAAATAATTCAACATCCTAAGGAATTAAAAATAACAACATTAACGGAAATAAAGATGGAAGAAAAGCAGAGACCTTCCGAGTGTCATGTTTGCGTCATAGCTTGAAGCATTATCTGTAAGATGGAAAAAGATGGGAGTAAGCTATGGAAGCTCAATGTGAGTCCCTTTACAATAAACCAAATCATACAGTTATACTTTTAAACATTAAATAACACCATACGTCATTATCAAGAATCAATTGATTATAATTATCTAACAATTTTGAATATGGTAATTTAGTGTTGCTACTTTAGTCAAGCAATAATAATATTCTCAAATATAGACAATCAACTGAATCAATTTCAGAGTTTTTCCTATTGTTCACGAAAGATATATGCACATAAATCAGATCAATCGTTTCATCAAGTAAATTTAGTCATGTATTGATAAATTGTTAAATATGCCATACAAAAATCGGTTGTCCTACCCCCAACTACTAGCGCTCCAAAATTGGGTAGAACTCCCTCCACCATCACTCCAATTTTGTGAACTTAATACCACATTCAAATTTGGGTAATTGCAAATAAAAGCTGCTGGTAATTGCGGAAACACGACCATCTCGCAGATCAGAGCTGTTAGAGGGACTGTGAGAGCACAATGAAAACATCGCAGTTAGAAGCTGTTGTAACTATGGGTACACAGTGAGACTGTCGCAGTTGGAATCTGCTATAACTGTGAGTACACATCGAACGATTAAATGCAGATAAACTGCTGGTTCTTCCTTTGACTATATCAACCTAACCCATGCAAGTGCAATATAAATACATTCCAAGACATTCAATAAATATATCGTTTACTTTTTATCTCATAATCAATCAATGGCAATTATGAATAAATTAGACATCCAATTTTGTCAACAATTTAGGCTTCGGATCATTCAATTGGGTATTCATAAAATACAAGTAACATTATTCACTATTTAGGCAATCAATCAAGAGTAATCCAATCAATAAATTTAATCATCTATATCTCATTGTTTTATGCCTAATCCAGGACCTAATTGCATAATTTAGTTCTCTAAATGCCATTAAAAACCTAATCATGGACTAATTTGAATAAAATAATGAAAGTTAAGACAAAACTATAATTTTTTAGTTTCAGGGGCCACGCGGTTGTATGACCAGACCGTGTGTGACGCTCGAGGCCGTATGCAAAGCGAAGATACGAGGGAATACTGAGGGACATGGTCGTGTGAGAGGTCGTGTGATCCACATGGGCTAGCCACCCACCCGAATGGTAGGCTGTGTGCAACTTGACAATTTCAAAATTTAACTTGATTTTTTGTGAAAGAACACACACCCGACTTTCGGGATCTCGTACGATGCTCCTCACGTCCAAGTATGATCTAGATTACTAACTTGGGACTTTTGATTGACAAAACGCAAGAATTAAATTACGAATTTCAAGATTTGAGAGGGGCTTGAACAAGATCGTAAAAGATTCATAACGGATGAAAGATCTAACGAAAACTATGACTTTTCAGAATTGATGAGATCTAGCTATTGGAGAACGGGAAATCTTCTGATCTTGATAGAAATTTAGAAATTGATGGCACAAAATTCAACGATTGATGATAAACGATTCAATTAGGACTTGATTGCAAAGTTAAGTTTCAAAAACTAAATTTTCAGCAAGAACTTTGAGAGAATTTTGCAGAAGAGGGCTTATAGAGAAAACTGAGAATAAATAAGGTTTATTAAGAATAAGGTTTGTTTGGCACTTAACCCTTTTTGGCCAAAATTAAGAAAAAAAAATAAAAAAAGTAAGAGAAACCAAGGTGACTTGAACCTAAGATGAAAGGAATAAAAAGGAAAAGCTTAGCTGTTAGGCTAATGCCCATTTTATGGTCATGTTTATCACAAATAATATATAAGCTACATTAACCTTGGTTCCTTAAGTGCAAAAAAATAAAAGGGGAAAGTGAAAAAGGTGGGATTTCAACATTAGTTCTTCTAGGAATTTTATTAAACTCTTAACTACTAATGTTAAGATCTAATTAATGTAAAATTTAAAATTCTAACCACCTAATTTTAACGGTATTACAATATTAATAATTTAAATAATTTATTAATTATAGAAAAGTTAATATATTATTTAAAATAATTTTATAAATAATTAAAATATTAGAGATTCATCATTTATCACAATATAAATTTTGTGCCTTATTATATGATATGATATGATATGAGTGAATTGAATCAAAACCAAACATTGTAGACCACAATATAACTAATAACCTGAATATATTTGAATCCAATTTAAAATCTACAAATAAGTTACTAGTCAAACAAGAGATATTAAAATTTCAAAGCTTCACTCTTTGCCAAAGTCTTATTTGGCCAATATATAAGAATTTTTAGTTCTTATTTCTAGTGAATAAAAGGGTTTAATATATGATTTGATATTCAATTGTGATATATTTTTTAAATATGGTACTTGTGCTTAATTCAAGTTTTCGAATTGATTTGATGAAAGAAAATTAAAAATATTATTAGGATTGAATTTTTATAATTTATTAATAGAATAAATTTAGTGTCAATTATGATTTTGTTTAATTTGTTAAATACAATCTAATGACTTTTTTTTTTTTTAAAATTTAAGTTAATTTAATAAAAATGATTTATTATTAACTAATTATGAATTTTCATTAAATCAACCTTAAAATGTATTTTTTAGGTACAAATTACAAACAGGGGAGGGGGGATAACAACTACACGATTTGCACCGTAGTATTTGGATGTCAACACAGGGCTTAATCACTCCTCTGTTACACTATTGGCTCTAAAATATAAATTAAGTAATAAAAAATTAATATTATTATGTTTGAGTATTAAAATGTATGATTTTTATAAAATATAAGTATCACATTAAAAAAAATAGAAGAATTACATTATATATATATATATATATATCAAAATAGATTGTAATCATCTTTTACCTAAAATTTGAATGGCGCCAGTTGTTTATTATTCAAAAAAAAAAATTGAATACTAAATGATGTAAAACTAAACTAATAATTAAACTGATTAAGTCACTAGTTCGTTGGTCTAATCGATTCATTAAATTAAATAAATTATAAAATATTTATAAAAAATATAAATTATATATCAAAAAAATAAAAAATTTATTCACTCAATTTTCAATATGCTTGAATCAAATCATATCAGTTCACATCTCAACCAATCTAAAGTACTTCTCAAGATCAATACCCTAGCTAAGATAACTATGATATTAAGGATTAGTTTGGCAATACTTTTGAAAAGTGCTTTTGAAAAAGTACTGTGAAAAAGTGCTTTTGAAAAGTTTAGTATAAAATTTGAGTGTTTAGCATTACTGTGAAAAAGTGCTTTTGAGAAATAAAATGTCCATTTTAGATATGTTATTATCAAGTAACAAATATGCATTTAAATAATATTTAAATTAGTTAATATTATTATATTTTAGTAAGAATATAAAAAAATTATTATAACTTCTTGTTAAAATTTTAATATATAAAATATAAATTTCAAATATTTTTAAGCAATAAATATTAATTATTTATAAAATTTAATTAGAATATCTAAACTATATTTTAAATATTTAAATATAACTATTAAATATTTATAATGAGTATTTTAAAAAATATTTTTTTATTTTTAATTAATGATTTTAATACATTTGTAATTAAGTACCAAAAAAAAAAGAAAGTCTTATATTATTGGAGGGGTGAAAAAGTAATTAAGCACTAAAAGTGCTTTTGGGAGAGGAAAAGTTAAAAAATTTAGCTTCTCCTTTTTAGAAGTGCTTTTGAAAAGTACTCTGAAAAGTTAAAAATTTTCAGCCAAAAGCAGCTTGTTCTGCACAACTTTTTTTTTTTAGAAGTGCTTTTGGAAGCAGATATACTTTTAAAAAGCAAGGGAGAACTGGCCCTAAGCCTTTACAAATGGTAAAAGAGTAATAAAGTTAAAATTCAAACCCAAAGGTAGGGAGCTACTAAAATAGTAATAGTGTCGTGAAGAGTCGGATCTTGATTCATGTCTTCCGTGTTCATCTCACTTCAATAAATATCCTTAAAGTCTATTACTTTGTCCTTTTAATTTCTTTGTAATTTATGAATAATCCCCCCCCCCCCAAAGAATCCCTTTCTTACTTTCTTCTTGGGAGAAACTAAACCCTGAAATCTGCTCTCTTAACACTGTTTTTCGCTCGAAACAGTGTGGAGAACCCTGAGATTCGCTGTATTTGTCTTTTTGCTTGGAACCAAGTGGCAAGAAGATAAAGGGGGATAAACCAATGGGATTTGCTTCATTTGCCGGACGAGTTTTCTTTGCTTCTATTTTCATCCTCTCCGCTTGGCAAATGTAATCACTCTTTCTTTCTTGTTTTGGATCTCTTTATTCTATTTGTTGGGTTGTTTAAGAAATATGTTTATTATTCAGATCTGTTCCTTAAAAAAATTTGTTTGTGTCAAGTTTGTTAGTTTTTGGGTACTGTTGCATATTTTCCTTAATTTGTAACTCTTGTTAGTGATGAATTTCGTTGAGGATCTGGGTCGCTTTTCAATATTTTAAATTTGGGGAGTTTGGAGTCAATGTGAGATTTTTTCTTTAAAAAAAAGTGTGTTTATACTTAATAGTTTAATTGTTATTAGTTGCCGTGATATAGAAATGGTATGAAAAACCTTTATTTTTTTTCTTTATTTTCTGTTGAATAGACATAATATTTCCAAATGCAGAACTGGATGGTTAGTTTTAGTGGATAAGGTAGCATCATATAAGTACTTCCTGGACAATATTTTTGTGTAGGCAATGCCATATTCTGAGAAGAAGATGAATTCGGGTATCATGAAGTGGTAATAGATATGAGGCGATAGATTTTTGTCATTGGTTTAATCAAGCAGTTGATTCAATAACCAAAAGCCTAAATTTCTCAATGTTTTGCCGAAATTCCATTTTCACAATTCTGGTTTTGATGATGTAATTTCAGTAAATGCCCCTGTACTGAGTCTAACTGTGCCGTTGCTATATAGTTGCTGAGTCTTTTCTCGTACGATTATAATTTGTATTACTAGATAGACTGTGTAAAGAGCTCGCCTAGCACCCGTGTTTTAACACTAAAGATATTTTAGTAGATGTTCAACATGTTGGCAGGTTCAATGAATTTGGGGTTGATGGCGGGCCTGCAGCAAAGGAGTTGATACCAAAGCTTGATCTTGCTAAGAAACATATATCATCTCTACTCCATGTAAATTTGCCAGATATCGAAGTAAGAAATTTATTTTGTATTTGTTGTAATGAATTTCTTTATTATTTTTTTATATTAAGTTTGTGTTAGTATGTTTTGCTCGAGTTGTACTTTTGTTTTCTTAAAAGGAGACTTTTTCACACAGGTTAGACAATTAGTCGCAACAGCCATCCTTTTGAAAGGACTAGGTGCTATTCTGTTTGTATTTGGCCATGGATTCGGAGCCTTACTCCTGGTTAGAATTTCATTTCATTCCGATTATTGTTTCAATTACATTTGGACTTAAAAGGAAGTTTGAAACTGCAGCTAGGAGTTTCTTCTGATTCTACTTTTATGTCTCATTTAATTGTCTTTTTCTTTTGCCATAGTTTGTCTACTTGTTGGTTAGCACACCACTTCTCTATGACTTCTACAACTATCGTCCCAATGAACCCCAATACTCTGTTCTGCTTGGTGATTTCTTGCAGGTATTTAGAAATGCATACATACCTATTCTGTTGTTCCTAGGGATTGTAATGTCTGAACTTCATTGATCTTTCTCTTTTAATCAATCGCAGTGTGTTGCGCAATGTGGTGCATTAATTTTCTTTGTGGGGATGAAGAACTCGATGCCAAAGAGGCAACTAAGGAGGAAGGCCCCGAAGCAAAAAGCTACTTAGATGTAATCAAAGAAGTAAAATTTTGGCAATCTCCAGTAATACTTTGCAGTTCTATCTGATTGGATCCTTTCTCGATTTCTAGTTTTTATCTGTTCTTTATTCACTGAAACATTTGTACAATTGAATCGGTTGCCTCTTCTCTATTTTCCATGACAATTTGATCGTGTTCAAAAAAATTGAGGGGTTTAAATCAAAAACCTCTATTTCCTTGTTTGGAATATTAATATTTGATGCAACCATTTATGTATTCAGTAATGGAGCTAGAAATTGCTTATGATATGATCAAAATTCACGAGATATAGGTTGGATTTATATTACATTTCAGTCAGGATCACAAGCTTTGCTTTGTATTGCAATTCAAATAATTGCATCCCTCTATTATCTCTTTATATATGTTGTTGTTCCACTTGGAGTCATGAATTTGTATTTGGAGTGGATGTTTTGAGGATTAAAAATGGTTCAACCTCAATCAGCCGGTAAAAGTATTCCAAAAGCCACTGAATGAGTTAAATTATATTTTATCCTCTTTATTAAAAAATTTAGGCAAATTAATCTTTGTATATGTTAGAGTAAGGAGCAAATTGGTCTTTTCTTTTTAAAATTTTTATCTCTTTATATTGTTAGAAACTGATAAAATAATTAGATAGTGACATGCTGCATTCCATATGTATCTTTGGTTGATGTATATAGACTAGTTTTTAACTGTAAAAATGGATTCGATTTTTATTTTTAATAAATAGATTAGGTTTTTTTTTAGTTAACATACAATGATTCATTTATTCATTTGTTGAGCATAGGGGTCAAAATATAATCTGACTTTCAATACAGGGGTTTTCATGATATTTTTACCCTTTTTGGGATGGCATATGAAAAACCAACTTTTGCACGCCTTGCTTGAGATTCTTTGCCTTTCTAGAGGGCATGCAACCCAGACTTGAATGATAGTTAGGCAGGAAAAATATTTTTTGCTGAAGAATGGAGACTGTTGAAGTTGTAATCGACTTGCACAAGGGAGATGTTCGCACGCAACACTTGAGATTCTCTAATTTGTAAGTTGTAAACCTGACATTGTGTAGAAAGTAAGTAGAATGAAGTTTTAATTCCCTCACAAAATTCATCTTACCATTTTATTTTGTTCGGTTAAAATGTAAATTTTTATTAAAAAAAAGGACAATAATCAATAAATGGAAAGCAATCAATAGCCTTAATTTCACCGTGGAATTCACAGACTCCAAACAAATGATACTCCAAAAAATTTCCACAACTAAGGATTTAGAGCTTCCCTTCTCTAAAGTCGGCATTCACCAATTTTTAGATCTCAAATTTTATTTTATTTGAACAAAAAATTATAATTTCTATCAAACTTTATATTTATTTTACGCGGAATAAAATTGCATAATATGTATTTTACTAAATTTCAATAGAGCTTCTCTAAACTGAAAAGTATATATAATTGCGTAGGTTGCCGCTAGAGATGACAAGAGGAAAGGTGGCCCTTCGGACTTCCAGCCCATATATCTTCAATAAAACTCAACCTAGTATGGTCTGAAATTAAATATAGTTTATTCGCCTTGAATCTGAAATGAAAAATCAAAGTTATGCCCGACTTCCATCTGGCCTGATATGTCATCATTTTTAACGATACTATTAATTGTTTTAACATAAAATTTAAACTAATATAATATATAAGGGTATTTTGTTAATTATCTCAACACTAAATGTGATGGTTTTTTCCCCAAAATCTAACCCCAACCCAATTCAACTAGTTGAAGAATTAAATTCACTCCGAAATTTAATTTCAATCGGATTAGTTCAAAACCCATTATGTTTGGACTTTTGGTTATCCATAGTTACCTCCATATTTATAGAAAGAGCGTATGAAAAAAGTTAACTTGTTTCAAAGTCTCAAAACAATCAAATCACATGAGCGGTGAGCCTCCTTGGTCAGCCTCAGCCACCCTAGGCCACATGAGCCTCCTTGTGCCATGGCAATTTTGCTTTCATGGTCCACTCTTTCCTCTCTTGAATTGGAAAAAAAAAAACATCAAACTTAAACACTAATTAAAGGCTCAAATTAATTAAAATTTATTTTTCATTAATTAGTATTTTACATAATCTGATTCTTATGCTGTTAAAATAAAAACAACTTTTATCATATTAGAATACATACATGTAAAATTATAATTATAAATTGTTTGAACTCCAAAATAATTAACAATAATGATCTTTTAATTTAATTATTTATTTTGAATTTAATTATCTAATTTCTTCATCCAATAAAAATAATACAGATTAATTAAATTATTTTTTAGATCTCTTCCCAAAAATGAGAAAATGCAATTACTTTAATAAGTAATTTTCACAATTTATTTCTCATATCTATTTATCCATTAGTTCATAATTTGACATGCATACTGTTTAATGTTATTATGATCAAACAAAGGGACTGCTTCAACATGTATAATGTGGGTTGCAATAAAATGTAATTAAGTTTACGCCTTTCATTTATCAATTACATTGATATTAAATCATGAATCAAATTACAAAAATTACCATGACTAAAATTGAAATTATATATAATTATAAAAGCGATATTTGGAAAGCTTTTGTCTAATAACCTCTTCATTTGTGTATTACTCTTATAAGATACCTATGATCACTTAAGGTTATTGTTAATTCTGATATCTTAAGCTTTTGATATAACAACATTTAAGATAAATTTATAGATTATATTTTCTAAGTCATTCGGTGAAAACATGGTTGAAAATTTTATCAAACATTTTCAAAACTTTTAAAATACTCAAAAATAGTTTTTTTTATCATCCTTACCAAATATTTTTGAGTCAATATCAAAGTGTTTTAATGTGTTTAAAATATTTTTCAAGGCATTTTGGTAGCCAAGTATCGATACTTCAGGTATAAGTCTCGATACCTGCAAGTCAGAAGCTAATGATACTTTCTAGATGGGTAAAGTATTGAGATTTACTAAGCAAGTCTTAAGACTTGGGTTATAAGTCTTGAGGCTTAGCCTCCCAACTGTTATGAACGACTCTTTTAGCCAAGTATCGATACCTCCTTTATAAGTATCCAGACATGAGTTGCATGAACACTTTTTTAGCTCGAAATTGATGCTTGCAATGACTCTAAATCATCCCCAATGACCATAAAACATCTACAAAGTTATTCTTTATTATAAATACTCATCAAGAACACTTCAAGACTTAAGAAAGACATATCAAAGCAACAAATTCAAGAGAAAAGCATCAAATTCTTTATTTTTTCACTTTATCATATACATACCTCTAATAGCGTATTATTCATTTCATTTATTTGAGAGCTTAATTTTTGTAAACAAACACCTTGTAGAGGTCTCTTTGTTTACTCTCTTTCATAGCACCACTTATAAATTAGGTGGGTTTTAGTTGAGCCATAAAAACTAAGAAGGGTTCTAGTTTAGCCACAAAAGTTAGGGGGAAAGGTTCTATCTAAGGCTTAAGAAAAAGATAGAGTTGTAAAGGTTACACCTTCTCATTGAAAAATATCAATTCTAGTAGTGAATTGTGAAATCCTTAATGATGGAAACCAAAGGTAGTGGAGGTAGGCAATAAGGGCTGAATCATTATAAATCAGGTAACACCCCTAATCCGTCTCCATTGTCGGATTAAGGTTACGGAGTATTACCATGCAAATTCAAACAATTTATATCAAAATATATCATTAATGTCATTCAATAGTATTTAATGAAAACTCATTAAAAACCTATAAAAAAAATGCAAATTGGGCCTTAAACCTGGCCTTTGAGGCCCTAAAAATAGTTCAGAAATAATTCGGGACTAATTTGAAACAAAACTGAAGTTTAAGAAAAAGTTCCAAAAATGTGAAAATAGGGGTCACACGGTCGTCTAACAATCGAACAGGGGACACACGGCCGCGTCCCTGCCCGTGTCCTCACCCATGTAACTTACTGAGTAGGGCCACACGGTCGTGTCGTAGGTCTTGTAACTTTCTGACTTGCCACACACGGCCGTATGCTAGGTCGTGTAACTCACTGACTTAAAACACTAGGAATTTACAAATGACACACGGCCGTGTTGCCAAGCTGTGTGTGTCACACAGCCGTCTGACAACTCGTGCCCCAGGCCGTGTACACCAAATTTGACAAAAAAATTATGCCATTTTAAGACCAAACCATACCTATTCAATCACTCCAATTATGCACACACTCAATAGACCTAAGAACCATTCCAACATATCTATACATACTAAATCAATCCACCCATTTCATCTAACCAATATGCCATTCAAAGGCACCAATTATATACTAAGCATTTAGTTTCAAAGATGATCCAAAGACCTCCTTTATAAGACATTAAGCAATAAAGTATTACACTATGATTATAACCACTTTATTCAACCACAACACATCAAGGTTTTCATCTATGCATTATATATGTATTCTTGTTTCATCAATACAAAACATACCTTAAGCAAAACACATGTCTCACTCATGAACTACTTTTATCAACATTTAAAAACCATATATTTATCTATATATACATGCCACTACTCAAAAGATATAAAAACTGCCAATTTAGATGGATAGTGTGAGCCAGTTGGTTAATCCTTCCAGAAAGGCAGCAGCGATTATCTACAAAACAATCCATAAAAACTCGTAAGCTTCTATAGCTTAGTAAGGACATAGTATAACATTTAATCTACATACAATTAGACATGATTCACATATTATTTGATTACTAAAATTTTAAGAATACAAATGATGAAATGATGAGACGATATAATGTTTTTAGAGGTACCATAATAAGATCAGGAGCATGTATATGCATTCAAGGGTACCGAAGTACAAACAGGGGCACGTATGTGCATTCAGGGGTATCAAAGTACAATCAAGGGCACGTATGTGCATTCAAGGGTACCGAAGTACAAACAGGGGCACGGATGTGTATTCATACATTAATTATATATAAACATACTGATTAAAGAACAATAATATAAGATTACAAGAAGAATTTAATTTACATATTGAAATACTATGAACTTACCTACTATTTTATTTCGGTCAACACGTAGGGACTATTTCGTTATTTTTCCCTTCCCTCGGTTATTGTCTTTTTTATTAAAGTCTTTATCTATATAATAATTAAATACAATATATTAATTTCATATTCATTTCACATTCCATTCAATGTATATGATCCTTAACTTTTCATTAATTATACATTTCCCTAAACTTTTACAGTTTTGCAATTTAGTCCTTTAACCCAAAAATAATCAAATTAACCATTTTCTGAAGTCAAAATTTAGTGCCGAATAGTTTAGTCCCTTAAATAGTCCCGATTATACCTCAAATTCACCATTAAACCTTGAAATTTTAACATTTTAACAATTTAATCCTTAAATCAAAATCTAATAAAAATCACTTTACAAAACAACCAAATACCACAATCAAAGCTTCAAACACATAATTATCATCAAGAATATTCAAGATTCATCAATGACAACTTCTAAAATTTTTAAAAAATTAAAAAACGAAGGTACGGGCTAGCTGGACCTAGTTGCAACGATCTCAAGAACATAAAAATTACTAAGAATAAACTCAAATGAAACTCACATGCAAGAGGAACCATGGCTAAACCTCTCTAAGCACTTCAATGGTGTTTTCCCTTTCAACTTTTGGTGGAAGAACATAGAAAAGATGATACCATTTTTATTTTTATTATTCTTTATCTTATTAATACTTATTTACAACTTTATCCCTATTAATAAACATACCAAATGACAATTTAATTGTCCTTTACTGTCCATCTAACTTCTCTATGATCTAATTACTACTTAAGCCCCTTCTCCTTTGATAATTAAACTATCAAATCATTACAATTCAATAATTACTAAGTTTTGCATCTTTCACAATTTAATCTTTTTTACTTAATTAACTGTTTAAACGTTAAAACTTCATCATCAAATTTTAACACGAATCCAGTGCAACCCTATAAAACATTAAATAAATTATAAAAATTCAACTTTATATATCGAATTTGTGGTCTTGAAACCTCTATTCCATTACCATTGAAAAATGAGATATTACAAATCATTTGTGCAAACTTTTCTTGTTTTCTCCTTTCATTTTAGAAAGTTTGTAGAGATTTTTAAAATACCAATTCACCCCTTGGTATTTTTGGGCTTAATAATTGGTACTAGAGCTTGGTTTCAATCAAAGGTTTAACCACTAAAAGCAAATATTTGAGTACGAAAATATTGAGTTTAGATGGCTATTGAGTTTAGGTTAACAATTATGGAAAAAGGTCATTCCATCATGTGTCCTCCATTGCTTAATGATGTCAACCATTCCTAATAAAAAGTAAGGGTTAAATTCATTGTCTAAGCATTCAGTTATGGTGCTTGGAGGATTATTTATTACAAGAGGTCCATTGGAGGTATCCAAGGAGGAAGAAAGATGGAGTGCAAATGAAAAGACCAAGGCTTAATAAAATTTCAAGACTATGAACACACTCTTTTGTTTCATAAATAAATAAATAAAAATCTTCAACAAAGTTTCCTCTTGTAGAAGTCTCAGGGAAATATGAAATTGTAACAACTCGAAAGCTAGTGGTGTCGGAAATGATGGTATTGGAATCTTATTTTCTGATGATCGAGTCCGTAAATATTAGTAATAAATATTTACGAGTAATTTATAATATTATATTTAATTTTGGTTTGATGAATTTGTTAATTGAGTAGTTAGTTATGGTACAAGTGTATTGACCCTAAAGTTAGTGGTGTTAGAAAATGAGGTATCGGGACCTTTTTTTTCCATAAACTGAGTTCATAAATATTTTTTTTAAATATTTATTGAGTTATTATATAGGTGAATTAAATTTTGGATAGGTAATTTCGCCGCATTGATGACTAATTAAGGTATAAGAACTAAATTGTAAAGGTGGTTAAAGTTTATTGCTATGAATTTTATGCAATTGGGTCACTTTTAATTGGTTGTTCGATGGTGGTAAACAACTATTGTCCACCAAATTGGTTAATGGTGATTAATATTAATTAAATAAAGATTAATTAAATCAATTATAAATTATTATAAACTAAACTATGTATAAAAGCTAAAAAAATAAAAGAAAAATAAAACATTGCATGTTTATCTTCTTTTCCTCGAAACTAAAAGAAAGAAAATAGGTTATGGAAGCTTGAACTTTCTGCCAAAATTAGATCGAAAATTGGATCAAATTGAAGATAATCGGAGAAATGACAAAATTTGTCGATTAGTCCTTAGAGTGGAAGGAATACTTGGCCACCAAAGGAAAATATATGAAACTTTTTATAATAGAAGCTTGTTTAGTGGAGGATTCAATAGACCTTTTGGTCATTAATTCATGAGCCACTAATAATGTTTGTGTTTCTGTATAGGGGTTCGAGGAGATGAAAGATCTTAGAGGTAAGAGTCCATCATTGTGGACCGAAAACAGGACAACTATGACAACTAAAGAGTAGGAGATGTACATTTTTATTTTGATAATTTTAAGAACATTATTGTCACGCCCATTTTATTTTTAATTTCGACAGCCACTTAGTCAACCCATTTTTCGCCTAAAAAGACTTGTTTTAGGAGATTCTTTCCTCCATTTTCTTTCTCCTCTTTCCTTTTTTACTTCCCTTTTCACTCATTATATTCCCCCATTTCCTTTTCTTCTCCTTGTTTCACTCCCTTCCATTTTTCTCCCCTTTTGACTTACCTTTGCCATCCTAGTAACCAAAGAAAACAGTTATTTTTGTTTTCTCTTTCATTTTCCTCTTTTCTTATCTTTTTCTCTCATCTTCTACTTATGCCACCACCTTTCACGTTTTTCCACCACATCTCCACCATTAGCCATCATTGCAACATCAAACCACCACCATTACACTGTTGTTCTTTCTCTCTTCCTCTCATTGCCACCATCGCTCCACTAATAAATCATCGTCGTTGCTACTCTTTTTTCTTCTTTTATCCTCATCTCTTCATTTCTTTGATCAAAACTGAATCCTTATTATTCTTTCATCTAATTTTCAATTTGAGACATTATTGCTTATATTCACTTTTACTTTGTTTTGATTTCCCCATAGCATTCCTCCTTCATTTTTCTCAAGTTCTCTGATTGAATTGTAATTTCCAATGTAGCCTGGTATAGAGTAAGTAATGATTGGTTAGTCAAATCATAATCCTCTCTTATTAAGAGCCAAACATAATATAAATGTATACGTTGTTGTTCGATTGAAGGTGACAATCTAGATCATTCAGATCTATCTTAGTGTAAGGGAAATCTTTGAATCTCCATTCGAAAGAGCAATAGTGTAAGTAGTTCTTAATTTTTTTAATAAGAGAATTTTATTGGACTATGGTCGAAACTAACATATGTGTATTTTGGTATTGGTACCATTATGTCATGATGAAATCAAGACGAGATTTGATTAGATCTGTAACATTGAAGTGTGAAGGATTAGATATGGTATCGAGACTTTCATTCAAGGTGTGAGATCTTAATCAATTAAAAATAGTGGATGTGTTGATCTATAAAGATTATACATATGAATTTAAAAATAATTGTTTTCATCTTAGCCAAACTTGTAATAACCCGTTTTGCAGTGGTTTCGAAAATAGTGGTTTTGGGGCCACAAATTCAACGAGTGAGTCCGTAAATATTATTATTTAATATTTAGGATCCAAATATAGTATTATATTAGAATTTAATTTGATAAGTTTTGTTATTTGAATGAATAGTTAAGTTCAAGTGGTTTGTCCCTAAAGTAAAATGGTTTTGAAAAGCGAGGTATCAGACCTCATTTCTATAAACCGAGCCCGTAAATTAATGAAAAAAGACTAAATTATAAAAGTAGTAAAAGTTAATCGTTGTAGGTTTATTTGCATTAAATGATTATAAAAGTATTAAATAAAGGTTTTAAAATTAAATTAAATGTTATTTAGTTAGTGTGGACGGTTAATGGATGGAAAATATATAATTATATGTTTAAAATGTTTTAATTTAAAAGAATTATATATTATAATATTATTAAAAGATTAAAAACAAAAGGTAATTAATCATCATCTTTTTCATTTTATTTTCTTTAACCGAAACCACCATGGAGGCTTGAGGGAAGAATCAACCAAGCTTTAAATCTCCTTGCATGGTATGAAATTCAAGCTCATTTTTAGTAATTTTTATCTTTTTGAGATTGTTGCAACTAGGTTCAACTAACCTGTATCTTCGATTTTAAAACTATTAAAGATTTTAAAACTTGCCATTGATAATTTGTGATGTTTTTGAAGTTTGATGATAGATTATTAAGCTTGATAGTTAAATAGGACTATTTTGTAAAGTGATTTCGGTTAGTTTTAAGTTTAAGAACTAATATGTAAAAATGTTAAACTTAACATGAAAATACTGTAATTTTTAAGTGATTGAAGGATGATTATGGATGGAATTATAATTGGTTATATGCATTGGGGCTTAAATGTGAAATTTTTAATAATTTCAGTTTTAGGGACTAAATTGAACAAAGTGTAAAAGTTCAGGAAAAATTTGTAAAATGGAAATTATAAGTCATATACATAAAAATGAATATGATAATGCATTTTAACTTAAGAAATTGAATATAATTATTATATAGATCAAGGATTAAACTGTACAGAGAAAAATAGGAAAAAGGGAAAATTGCATAATAGTCCCTACAAACAAATTTGCTTGCTAGTTGTATTAGATGAGCTCATAACTTAGATGAATATATGCATATATATATATATATATATATATATATTTATAACTTGTGATATTACGATTTGGTTAAATTGTATTCGAGTTGAATTTTGATATTAAATTGAAATTATAATATGTTTACAATTAAGTACAGGTGAGAAATGACTATTCGTTAGTTGGTGAATAATATGGTTACTCGATATTGAAATGAACATAATTGATTTATAGCATGTGTACAGATATTGTGCAAGTGCCTCTGATTTATAATCTTAAGAATTATGTTAAATGTCTATTTGAACGTAGTAAACAATTAGGATACGATTGACATGACAATAGGGTTAGAAAGCGCACTTGTATGGGATTGTAGTTCGATGCCTCTATTTGCACTTCGGTGCCTCTATTAGCATTTTGATACTCCCTGGTGTGTTATAAGTACACGAGTATCCGAATTATGCTACTATAGTTCATCGGGCTAATTGTTAAAAGAAAATATATGGATTGACTTCATGAATTGCTTTGGAAATGATCTGTTGGCACGATTATTGAAATGTTAGTTGAATGAATGAGGTGTATATGTTTAATAGTTATTTGAAATGATATCAACATGACAACAAAGTTTATTATTATATGTATGAAACGCTCGCTTTGCAAATGTGATATTGGTGACAGAGTTATATATTTAAAAGAAATCGTATATGAATGTGAATATGAATTGACATGATCTATTAGTTAATATGCTTTATGTGTTGGATTTCTTCTATTGAATGATACGAAAATAAGTAGTACTGAACGATTAAGATATTATGCGTTGTTATTGTTAATGTCTTGACAGGATATCGTATTAAACTAGTTATATCTATTTATTTAGTTGCAAACTAAGGTAAGAGTTTTTTTCTAAATACCTTTGAACTTACTAAGATTTATAAGCAAGCTTTGTTCTTTTCTTGTTTTCTGTAATTGACATTTTTGTAGAATTAGGTAGTCGAATCAACTTCAAGGCTCACACTATCAAGCTTCAATCTCAGTAGATTTTACTCATTTTATTATAGTTTTGTGGCATGTATATAGGCTATCATTAGGTTTGGTTGGAAGCTATAAGTTGAAGTTGTAATGTATTTTAATGGTTGAATTTAACGGTTACTATGTTATGCTTGGGTCTTAGATTCTGAGATGGTTGAGAAATGGATAAACTTGAATGAAATGCTTGATATATTTGTTAGTTGATAGCTAAGGTATATGTGTTGGTTCTTGGATATGGTAAGTTTTGAATGTATACTAAGATAATGGTATGTTTGAGTATTATGTATGGATAATTTTGATACGAGTTAAACCATGTTGTTATAAGTTGTTTAAGCTAAATGAATAAATTTTCATCAATGAAAAGGGTAAAACTATGAACCAAGCTTTGTATAAGGGCCTTAAAATGATATAAGAAATTGAAATCTCTACTTTTGGTATGTTCTAAATGAAAGAAATGAAAATATAAAGTTTGTCCATATGTGTGGAACAAAAGGGTCATAAGATAAACTCATGTGTAATTCTAATAAGAATTCAAGGTTAAAGAAATATGTTTGCTCAAATTTCATTTAAGCACACCATAGGAGACACTTATTTGAATTTCCTAATGTGATTTGTTAGCAAACCATAAATCTAAGTTGAGCCCTTATAATTCAATAAGAATAAGAGAAGCAATTAGTGGCATTAAAATGTGGCATGCGTGAGTTTTGAAACAAATATTTCTAAGGGGCTCAACACTATTAATGTGATATTATAAGTAGGTCTATCATTATGTACTTACTAAACTCATCAAGCTCAAGTGTTAGTTGTTTTAAACGCGTAGGTGATACATTCATAGAAGCTTCTAATTTTCAACTTTGGAAAATCATTCAACACTTGTTGAATTTTTGGATGGAATCTAGGCATTTTTGGGTTAATGTAACACCCTAAAACCCGACCCAGAAGTCTTGGCCGAATTTCAGAGGTCACATTATTAAATTCCAAATTCCTCTTCAAAAGTTAACCTCTTTGTTTGTTCAACAAAATTTAGTAATCTAAACCTATGCTTTGCAAATAATGTTTGATTGACGTTAATAATCAAGTAAAAAATAAACCAATTTGGTGTTGTTTGAACAACTTCAAAAATGCGTCAAATTCGATAATCCTAATCCAAAATTCAAAACCAGTGATACAACAAAAAACATGTTGTTTATCTTTTAACAAAAGACCACATGTCATTTCTCAAAAATCGTGTGAACTTTAGAACAGTTGTAAAAGACTAGTTAAAAACCATGCGCGAAATTTTCAGAAAACTTTGTTCAAAAACTGAAAACCCAAAATTTTAAAAAATAATTCAATCTCAAAACCCATACCATAGTTTGTATAATCAGCTTATAAATAATTTTTAAACCAACCATACTAAGCTTATGGAAATTTTAAATAAAGCGACCAACACCAAAACTTTCTGAGACCTCTGATATGCTGAATCTAGAGCTTAACCACGATCAGTACCTAAAAGAAAGAAAACTAAAAGGGAGTGAGCTATGCAAGCTTAGTGTGAATCTTAAAACTAAGTCGTTAGATCGGGTTGAGACAGAAATTAACAAATGTAAACAAAGTAACAGAAAAGCTTATAAATTGACATCTCTATTAAATTAACTTACTTACATAATCAACATTCATAACAAATATGCCAAACAAAACACATAGAACTACATAGATCCATATCATGCATATTACCTTACCATAATAACGTAACAATTTACCTACTAATGCTCAAACATTTACAACAAATATAAACACAAAGAATTATGCTCAGATGAGTAGCAAATTAAAACCCACCCAACCAATCGAACAACACTTCGTCCACCCTGTACACCACATAAGGGCTATAGTAAACCCATCCACCCTGTACACCATATAGGACCATGATAGGCCCGTCCACCCTACACACCACAAATGTGGAACTAAGCCACTTGAATTAAGATATGCAGCCGAGCTGACATATGTATAAAGTCATGTGGTAATCCGTGGTACAGAAATATTGCAATTGAACTGCCAAATCAGTCTTCCTTCTCTTCACAACCAAAATCCCAGTTTTGATGCAAATGCATGAATGCATACCACTCGCTAACAGACTCACCGAATAGAGGTATATTTTTCGTTGAATACATTCAGAATCAGATATACTTATATTCATTTACTAAGTAATATCTCAAATCCATTTATCGTATCACATTAACGCATAAACAAATAATTAGCTTTAATACTATAATTACAAATACACACAGGAGTCTAAGCTGAAACAGATTCCCAAACACATTTATAGATGCCTTAACAAACGTTAGATTACACAAAGACTAAAACGAGTAAGCTTACAACATAGAACAAAAATATATGAAACAGAGCCACACGACCGTGTGCCCGGCCATGTGGGAGAGTCTAGGTCGTGTGAAGGAGGGACACGCTCGTGTGAAAGAGGCACATGGTCGTGTGGTGGAGACACATGCCCTCGTGAGTAGCCTGTGTAACTCACTATACAGATATTCTAAAATCAACAAAATTAAGAAGTAGAGTAGACACGGTCGTGCGGCTACCTCACACGCCCGTGTGACTAAGGAACACAGCCATGTGTCAAAGGCACACACTCGTGTGAAAAATAATAAAATCCCTAATTTCGCAGCATCACATGGTCGTGTGGACTGCCTGTGTACGGTATATGCCCGTGTGGTCACAAAGCCACACCTAAACAATCTGAAAATCGTGAATTTGCGACAGCAACATAATCCCTAAGCACTAATAGTTCAAAAACACACCTGATTGATGTTCCTTGAAGCACCAACGATCGATCAAAATATCTCAAATCAACCAATTTGAAACACTGAATTTACAAAAGTACTTAATCTATAAGAAAATCGATACAACTAAGAACCAAATATCAAGAAACTAATACTCATACTTACCCAAATCATCACTTGACAACGCAAAGAACACTTATGGCCAACAACCAACAATGATGATGATAAAACCCAGAAATAATTTGAAGAACGAAAATATAATAGCCAAAATCAACTGAAAAATCGAAAGTGAAAAAGAAAGAGGAAACAAAAAGAAAATTGACGTGCAAGAGAGGAAGAAAATAATAGAGTAATGTGGGTCAAAATTTTTGGGGATTTTCTTTTTTTTTCCTCTTTAAATAAAAACCAAATAAAATAAATAAAGTTAAATTAATACAAAAAGAAACAAAATTTTCTTTTTTCTCACATCAGGATTCAAACACAGGACCAAAGAAAACTAGCAACACATTCTACCATCGAACCAGCAGGCTCATTTTGACACTAAAACGCTAAAATAAACTCAACTGCTCAACCTACCCATTGACCCTAACTACAAACCTTAACCCTAAATTTTTGGACGTTACAATTAATATGCCTTCATAGGGTTCGAATATCTAACTCTTAGCTTCGAAACACACCTTGAATCACTCGATTTTGAGTTCGAGTTCTGCAGCTCAAGTTATGATCGTTTTACTGAATACTACAAAAATTACGAGTTTTAGGCTTTTAATTCGAGTTTAAATCATATTGGATCCAATTTTTAGGCTTAAGTTTTATTATATATGAGCTCAATATTGTATTTATCAATTTTATTATTTATTTATTCTAAATTTTGGATAATTTTTAACTATTTTAAAATTATTTTGGAGTTTTATACCAACAAGAAATGTAACACCCCTAACCTATCTCCGTCGCTGGATTAGGGTTATGGAGCATTACTTTACAAATCATAACATTTATTATAAAAACATAAACAATTTTACATCCTAATAACATTAATTAACAACTTAATATAATCACGGTAAACTTACACATTTGGGCCTTAAACCGAGCTTTTGGGGCCCTGAAAATAACTTAGGAACAATTAAAGATCAATTTGAAACAAAACAGAAAAATTTGGGAAAACATGAAAAATTGGAAAATAGGGGTCACACAACCATGTGACATAGCCCAAACCGTGTGGACATTCGAAGTAGGGATACACGACCGTGTCTCAGCCCGTGCGTCTGCCCGTGTAGATATTCGAAATAGGGCTACACGGCCATGTCACAGGCCATGTGCCAAACTGTGTGTGTATTCGATATTGGGTCATATGATCGTGTTGCGGGCTGTGTGCTAGACCATGCCACAAATTATTTTGACACATGGCTATGTGAAACCTTTACCTAAAATAATAATGATAGACGGCCATGTGAGGTGACCGTGCGTGGCACACGGTCGTGTGACAGCTCGTGTGCTCCAATTTTAGCCCCTAAAACAAGCCATTATAAGACCAATTCTTACATACCAAGACACACCATTTACACATACATTCCTATGATTAAAACACTCTCCAAACACACTCAAAACATACCAAATCTATCCACTTGTAAGTTCTAACCAATATACCATTCAAAGGCACCACAATTCACACCAATTCATTTTATTCAAAATCACATTATACCATAAATATACATCACCATATCCACGCATCATTTAACCATTGCAATCACATAAGAATAAGTCACTAGCCATATATTTACAATACACTTTAAAAGGATCAAAAGACATAAACTTGCCAAACCATTATAAGACCAAACAAACATGTACACAAACACACAACCATATTAAGTTGACCAAATAGCATATTCAAAACACCTATTACATATAAGCCCTATACATTCCATTTATAACCATAACCAAAATAACCAAAACTACCAAAGTGGTCGACGAATAGTGTGATAGGGCTTCGGCAAGATTCCAACCAATCGAGCTTCTGATGATCTACAAAACAGAGGAAAAACAACTACGTAAGCAGCTTATGCTTAGTAAGCTCATATAAGAAAAAATCAAACTTACTAAATACAAAATGACAAATCATTCAATCATGCTTATTAAGTCATTTAGACATTATGTTTCCTATTTATCACAATCCACATAGTTAGTAAATAACATGAAAATATAACATTTATGAAATATAGCATATATCATGAAATGAATTCCATACATCTATCCTTCATCAGATGATAGATTTTCTTCCTTTTCATTTAATTTACACATATCCATCTTTCCATTTCATATGATCAGTAGCAATAATAAGTTTTTAAACATGCCTTTTCATTAACCTTTACTTACCCATTAAACCATTTAGAATAACATCAGATACTCGGGAATGCTCACACTAAGTGTGCCTTTTCATGTAATCGTAACCTTTTTAATAGTGCTCACACGAGCTGTGAAATGGGCTTGCTTACACGAGCTGTGGGTTGGAATGTTATCTACACGATGCTGTTCACACGAGCTGTGGAGAGTTTGCAACAAATACAAGCCCTCAGCCATCGGTAGGACATTTAGGAACAGGATACAAAACCATATAATTCCTAATGACATGTCATTTGTATCTTAAGTATTCTCAAGGTTCAAACAGGACTATTAAACCGTCAAGTATCCAAAACACTATAATATTACCGAATTAAGTTATATCTAATATAACATTAACTAATATTCAATCCAAACAATAGTTATTAACTCATACGAACTTACCTCAATTACCACGGTTGTTACAACAAAGTCAAAAACTAATCCGAGACTTTCGCTTTCCCCCGATTCAAGTCAGGTTGATTCTTTTCTTGATCTAAATAATAATTGCATTCAATTAAAAAATCCAAATAGCTAAACATTATTAATTCTTGCTTATAACCCATTTAAATGTGAATTTATGAAATTACTCCTAACATTTTAACTTTTGTGCAGTTTAGTCCCTAAACCCGAAACTTACAATTTCACCATTTTTAACTAAAAAACATGCTAGCCGATTTTCATTAGGTTTACAAACAACCCAAATTTCCACCATTTCACAACATTATCAATGAATTTTACTAATTTTTCAAATAAGTCCTTAAACACAAAATCATCAAAAATCATCAAAAATAATCAAAAATCACTTAACAAGCAAGCTTAATAATCTATCAATTAAATTCAAAACACACTTCAACTCAATCATGGAAAGTCCCTAAACTTTTAACAGTTTTACAAATTGACCCCTAAGCTAGCTAGATTAAGCTAAAATGACTTCAAAAACATAAAAATCACTAAAAACGGGGTTCAGTTCAAACATATACCATGCATTACAGAATTAACTTGGCCGAACCTAGCTCCTCCTCTTTTTACTATGGTGTTTCTATTTTGGAAGAAAAATAGAAGGTTGAAGATGGTGGTTTTATTTTTCTTTCTTTTGTTTTAAAGTTATCATTTACTTAATTACCTAATTAACCTTTTTAGAAACATTAAAATTAAAACAAAACCAAATCCAAAAACATCCACTAATTAAAAATATGGTATTATTGCTAACTAAATTCTTTAGTTTATGTTTTCATGATCATTTTCCCCTTTTTCTAATAGAAACCAACTTTTGTACCTTTTACGATTTAGCGCTTTTTTCTCAATTAACCATATAGTCATTAAAATTTCTTAACAAAAATTTAATATGACCTTAATATAACCCTATAGACACCAAATAAATAATAAAATACCGACTCACTTGTCAGATTCGTGGTCCCGAAACTACTATTTCAGACACCACTGAAAACGGGTTGTTACAAGAAAGTTTAGTTTAAAACTACTTGTTATTTAGATTAACTAGAGTTTTAGTATACTTCAGAGTTTTATTTAGATGCACTTAGCTAGCTTATATAAAGGCCTTTTCATTGTACACAAGTCAACAATTCATTCAACAACTTCTCTCTTTGAGTTTGTCCAAGTTGCAAATTTAGCTTAGAGCTCTAGACGGATGAAGGGAAAACATGGAATTTGACACAACCCGAAACACAAACAAATCCAAGTTAGATCTTAAAATTAAAAAAAAATAGTAATTAAAATAAATAATTAAGATAGAAAAAAATAACAATTAAATAAATTAAAGATTAGAAACAATGATACAAGAACAAAACATAATACCAAAGAAATGAAACAAGATAGATGGAAAAGATGGAAAGTGACATGTAGAAGTCCTAACGATCCTTAGAAACCAAATGGATCCACAACCCCATTCAAACGGCTCTAATTTCCCCTTAAAGAAAGAAAAATTGGCAAGAAAAAACTTGAAGATGATTCCCACAATCTAAAACGATTGTTAAAACTCTTCTAAAAGAAAAACAAGAGAAATTCTTGAAAAGAAAAACTCAAAGAGAATTTTATTAACTCAAAGAGAGAAATTGTTGACTTAATTATTGAATTGTGTACAATGAAGAGGCCTTTATATAGCTAGTTAAGTACATCTAAATAAAATTTTTAAGTATACTGGAACTCTAGTTAATCTAAATAATAAGTAGTTTTAAACTAAACTTTCTTGTTGACAAATTCCTAAATAATTTAAAAATCCTTAAAAACTATCCAAAATTTAGAATAAATATATAATAAAATAATTAAACTTAATAAATACAATATTGGGTTCAAATATAATAAAAATTAAGCCTAAAAACAGGACACAATATGATTTAAACTCGAATTAAAAGCTTGAAACTCATAATTTATATAATAATCCTATCCAAAAATTCTGCTCGTATAGTTTTTACTAAAGTAGTAATAACTTGAACTTCTGAACTCAAAATTGAGTGGTTCAAGGTGTGTTTCGAAGTTAAGAGTTAGATCTCTAAACATTATGAAGACATATTAACCCAAAAATGTCTAGATCCCATCTAAAAAGTCGTCGCAAGTTGAATGATTTTCCAAACTTGAAAATTGATAGCTTCGGTGAATGAAATTTAATAAATTTCACTCCATCCATACATGTATTAGTAGGTTTTGGATTTGACGAGAAGAGTGTGACTTCGGCTTGGGAACATCACATCGCCATTTGAACTTAAGGTTGTAGTTCATTTAATTGGATTGTACTTGTGTTTGAACATGTATACAAAGACATAGTTTGGAAATTGTATTTGTAAATTTGATTTGTATTTTTTGAAACCCTTATTGTATTATAAATTGAGCTTGGTTTCAGTACTTAGTTTAAAAATGATTATGATGTGTATTTTTTTAGTCAAAATGGGTTTGATATTGTTTTATAAGGTTATGAGATTTGTTGAATGGTAAGAAATTATTTGGATATATTTTAAAGAGTTTTTTAATTGATTTTTAACCCGTTTGTGCTTTTATTCGACTCCTAAATAACTTTAAAGTATTTTCAAAGCCCCCAAATAGTTTTAAATTTAGTTTTATGGTATAAAAATGTTTGAAGTTCAAAATGTTAAATATGTTCAAGATTTTGTTACGTTTATGTTCTAGTAACATCTCCTACTCATACCATATACTGGGTAGGTGTGGGATGTTACAAAGACTTTAAGCATTCAAGTTCAATTTTTACCTTATAAAAATTATGTGTGAACTAATTAATTGAGTTTAATTAGTTAATTTGAGTTGAGTTGATTTATTGATTCTAATTGAAATTATTAGTATAGTTAATTAATTATAATTTTTTTAAAAATTATAATATCATATATAATAATTCAAATCTTATTTTTTTAAAAAATTAGGGATAATATCACATTTGGTACTTGTACTTTCATAAAATGTCCAATGTGATACTTGTACTTTAAAAATATTTAATACGTTACCTGAGCTATTAATGTATGTTTTATTATTGTACTTATTCTTTCATAAAATGTCCAATATTTATTTTATTATGGTACCTTCAAAAATATCCAATGTGCTACTTGAATTATCAATATATGTTTTCTTATAGTACCTGATGTTAACATCGTTAGTGAATTGCTAAATCAGTCAATGAAAAATCAACACCTAAATTTTTTTTTTCCAAATCATCAAGTCCATAAAGATAATATAACATTACGTGAAAAAACTAAATAAAAATTCAATTTAAAAAAAACAAAATATATAGTTAATAAAAAATAAATAAATATTAAGCTTACATGAAAATAGAGGTGTGCATGGGCCGGGCGGCCCGACCGAAATGTGGGAAGGTTTGGGCAAAAATATAGGCCTGAAAAATGGGCTTGGACAAAAAATAAGGCCTGTTTAAAAATGGGTTGGGCCTCAGTAAGATATTTTTGGCTCGGGCTTGGCTCTACCCGGCCCGAATTAGAGGTGTACATGGGCCGGGCGACACGGCCCGACCCGAAGGCCCGCCCGAAATGTGGGAGGGTTTGGGCAAAAATATAGGCCCACAAAATGGGCTTGGACAAAAAAATAAGGCCCGTTTAAAAAATGGGCCGGGCTCGGATAAGGCATTTTTGGCCCGAGCCCGGCCTGGCCCGACTCGAATTCACTAAAGGACAAAAAAATTATTTTTTAAATATTATTTTCTTATTGTTTTTCTCCCTATTTTGCTACCATTTTACTATTATGTTGCTATTATTTTGTTGTTATTGTTTAGATATTGTATAAAACTTATTTTATTGTTAATTTTGTTATTATTTTAAAGACATTTGTTAATTTTGTTATTATTTTAGAGGCATTTGCTTGTTAAGTTACATCTATTTTAGTGTTATTTAAATCTACATATTTTTTAAAATTTATTTTCAATTTGTTGAAAAATATTTATTTTAATTTTTTTAGTATTTTTAATGTATTATATATATTTAAAATTTATATAAAATAATATAAAAAATTAATACGGCTGGGCCGGGCCTGGGTTTTAGCATTTTTATATGGGCCGGGCTTGGACAAAATTTTAGGCCTATTTTTTGGGCCCGGCCCGGCCTGAGCCTAATGAACGGGCCTAAATTTTTAGTTAGACTGGGCCCGAACCCGACCCGACCCGGCCCGGCCCATGTACACCTCTAGCCCAAATTCACTAAAGGACAAAAGAATCTGCTTTTTTTTTTGTTTTTGAATGTTATTTTCTTGTTGTTTTCTCCCTATTTTGCTACCATATTACTATTATGTTGCTACTATTTTGTTGTTATTGTTTGGATATTGTATAAAACTTATTTTATTGTTAATTTTGTTATTATTTTAAAGGCATTTGTTATTATTTTAGAGGTATTTACTTGTTAAGTTACATATATCTTAGTGTTATTTAAGTCTACATATTGTTTTAAAATTTATTTCCAATTTGTTAGGAAATATTTATTTTGATTTTTTTAGTATTTTTGATATATTATATATATTTAAAAATTATATAAAATAATATAAAAAATTAATACGGGCGGGTCGGGCCGGTCCCGGGTTTTAGCATTTTTATATGGGTCGAGCTTGGGCAAAATTTTAGATCTATTTTTTGGACCCGGCCAGACCGGAACTCGATGAATAGGCCTAAATTTTTAGTTGAGCCCGACCCAAACCCGACCCGGCCCGACCCATGCACACCTCTACATGAAAATATAATAAAAAAATTATTTAAAAATAAACTAAAAATAGTATTTGAAATGAATATTTGTTTTTGGAGAAGATGATCTAAATGGAGAAACGATGTGTTGCTTATATAAATTTAGTATTTATTTATTTTTATTTACCATATGTTTTTTTTTATTTTCTTTTACTTTAATTTAATTAATTTTTTGTTTTATTTTTTTCATAATGTTATATGATTGATGTGAACTTAATAATTTAAAAATAAATTCTACGTGGCAATTTTTTTTACTAATAATAATTTACTAACATTTTTAAAACTAAATACCACATTCGACACTTTATAAAATATAGATAATAAATGTCACATTATAAAAAACTATAATCAGTGGAAACTAGAAAGGGAATGTTGAAGAAAAATCAAACCAATAAAGCAATATTCGGTCAAAAAAAGGAAAAGAAAAACCAACAAATTTCCGAAAGCTTAAAAAAAAAAAGAAAAAAAAGGAAGGTCAAGGTCAAAAAAATGAACAAATCTGGTGTGGCTGTAAAAAGCCAAGCTCATATGTTAACTGACAGCTAAGCTAAGCCAACCTTTTCACGTGCGCTAGACAACGGTTCCCCTCCTCCCTATATAAACTCCCTACTCGCAACAGAAACTCTCATCTTTTTTGCCCTTAGAAAACAAAAAAACTAATTTTCTCACTCACATATTAAATAAATCACCAAAACCGTCAAATTTCAACTCTCATACATGTCGACTACATCGAGGAAAACCTCCGCCATCAACGGCGGTAATCAGCGGCAGCCCAGTCGACTTCAACGGCGTGCACCGGCTTCCTTACAGATTAGTCCAGTTTCTAGCTGGAACGTTGCGATCCCTCTCTTATCACCTCTTGTTCCTTCTCCTCCCTCGATCGATCGGAGGATAGCTGAGAAACGGGAAGATCCATCGCGTCAAGAGCAGCTGCGACAAAGCCAGACTAAGGAGCCTGAAAAGCTTGATCCTAAAATGTGGAAGCATCCAGCGGCTCCGTTTTGTTACGAGCCGGCGTCGTTAGTTCCGCCGTTTGTGCCGGTTTAGATGTAAAAGAAAAAAAAGTAGTTAGATCTAACGGGGTGCGTTGAGCGTATTTCTGTTCAAAGTACACGTCACTAATTTTCTGTGAAATTACAACAATGTCCATCAAACGTTCATAATTTTTTAGTACTTCTAGCAATAGAACTGATTTGGGATACAGGTTTTACATTTCCCCTTAATTTCATCAATTTCTTTTCCTGTTTGGGGGAGTGAGAATAAGAGAAACCAAAAGTTAACCAACGAAATTAACAAGGAATTCGTTTGAAAGAAAAAAAAAAAAAAAAAAAACAGAGAATAAAATATTGTCGTCGTTTGGGGTGCCTATTTGATTTGGGTTTATTATTACGATCTGATCCGAATGGTCATCTTGGGAAAAGAAAAGGCGCCACATATAATAATTAGTATATAGTTGTGTTTGTGGAATGCCGAATCAATCTGTTTTTTGTATTATATTTATGTTGGAAGGATATGGCTGTGAATTAAAGAAATATTTTCAAAACCCAAGATTCATATATTTTGATTATTATTTTAATCAATTAAAGATATGCAAGTTTCTTAATTTTACTTGTGAATTAAAAATTTTCAAAACCAAAAGTTAAGGTATCAGGTAAATATGATTTTAATTGAAATAATAAAATTGTTTCTATTTATACTGAGTTGTATATTTATTTTTAAATTCATTCAATGAGTGTTAATTTAATTTATAATAAAATTTGATTAATTTTAATAAATTAATTAAATTAATATTTTAAAAGTAATAAAATAAAAAGTGAGAAGTGGCCATTAGTGAAAAATCTAAACATATAAAATTAATTAATTAATTACCTACCATTCTCTTTTCCTTTTTTTATAAAATTAAAAAAATTGATTTATTAATAATCAAGCTAATAATGTCTAAAAAAAGCCAAAAGAAAATAAATAATTTAATAATTTATTTATTTTAATGAGGTTTCTAACTTATGAATGTTAACAACATTTATTTAATCTCTATTAACTATTAGTTGATAGACATAATATTTTAAAACACTAGTAAGAAAATTCAGAATTGTGCAAGTATATTAAAATTAAATAATAATAAAAGTATCAAAAATCAATTAATAGTAAAAACTAAATATATCAAATAATATTATTTAAAAAACATATCAAATAATAAAGAAAACCAAACCTTGTTTAGTGATTGAACAAAACCTATAAAATAATAGGTGATTTTTTTTACTCAGACTGGTTAATTGATGTTTAAACTTAGAAGATGTTAGATTTTGTTATGGAGATGGAGTAGGAAAGCTTTTCCTAATAATAGATTAATGATTGTGGAATTAATGCAACAAATTGTTGTTTGTCAAGATAAACTGGGGGATGCATTATGCTGTCAAAAAGTGGAGGAATTTATAAAATAGGTTGATAAGTTATGGCAAAGAGAATAGAAGTACTGATATCAAAGATCTAGATTGAAGTGGTTAAGTTATGGGGATAATATATATATATATATATATATTTCATTTGACTACAATTTATAAGAGGCAAGTGAATAAAGTTCTGAGTATTAAAGATGAGAGGGGTGTTTGAATTGTTGATGAAAGAAACAGTGGTGCATCGAGAATATTAATTTTGGGAGAGTCAAGTTAAAATTAGAAGTATTATATAATGGTCGATTTAAACATATAAACAATCAATTTAAAAGAAGTAATATTCTAACATTACAATCGATTTAAACCTATAAAAAATATATTCAAAAGAAGCAGCATTTCAACAATTAAGACGAAATAATTATCATTTGACTCGATTAACCATTTTTTTAATCCGTTTTTACAAGAATGCTCACTGTTTCACAAGCTATCATTTGACATAATTTTAAATAAAGTGACCAAGGTTTTCTTCCTCCCCTTCACTTTGACCGAAATTTACTATATCATTATCTAACTATTTTTTTTCATTTTTACACTTCTAACAAGTTAGAAACCGTCTCCTAATCATTTTCCATCCAAAAACATACACATTTCACTTAATTTTATAAGCTTCCAAGTTCCATCAATATCCTTTAATGACAACTTTTAATATACTTGATAAAACAAAAAATTATTGGTATATATATGTAAAACAAGTTTCAAATATTCAAAATCTATGAAAAGTTTGAAGAAAAAACATACCTTATACTTCAAATTTGGAGGAAAAACAATAAAATTTTCTTCTTCTTCTTTTCTTGTTAAGCACCAATATGAAGAAGAAATATGATAAAAGTCTCTTCATCTTTTCTTTCTTTTTATATATTTTATTAAATTACTTATAAAATATTACTATGTTAAGTAAACTATTAAATAAACATTAATTTATTATTATTTAACAAAAATATCATTCAAAAGTCATCATGGGTATTTTAGCTTCTTTAAGAAGATTTTCTCTTTGTTTTTATCAGGAATAATTTTTTTAATATTATTTTTAATCCTATAAAAATATTGGAGGGGCCTTTTTTATATTTTAGGAGGGCAATAATATATATATACAAAAGGGAAAATTGCAAAAATCTTAAACTTTAGGGGGCCTACTTATATTTTTGAAAGGGTCATAGTGTAAATTTATAAAGGACAAAATTGAAAAAAATAAACTTTGGGGGGGCCATGGCCCCTCTGGGCCTCAACGTGGCTTCGCCACTAGAAAGAAAGATTATGGGTATGTATGAGGATTTCTATAGGAAGTTGTTTATAACTACTTAGCAAAAGGAGTGGGGTCAGATATTGGATGTGGTTCCAAAGTTAGTATCGAATGAGATGAATGGTATTTTTACTGTTGCTGTGAGCAATGAAAAGGGAGCAGTGTTTGAGCTAGGAGTAGAGAAGGGACCTGGACCAAATGGGTTCAATAGTGTGTTTTACCAACACTATTGGGACACAACTTGTAACAGCCCGTTTTCAGTGAAATCGGAACAGTGGTTTCGGGACCACAAACCATAGATCAAAATATTTAATTTATTATTATTTTAATGTCTATAGCATGATAGTAAAGTCATAAAAATTTCGTTAAGAAATTTTACCGTTTGAGTGCTTAATTTGTGAAAAATGACTAAATCGCGTAAAGTGTAAAACTTGAGTTCTATAAGTTAAATGCACTAAATGACTATAGAATTGAAATGTATAAGTACTTGAATGGTAATTAGACCATTATAATAGTTAGTGAACATTCTTGGACATGGGTTAGGTAAATTTTAATGTTTTATAATAAGGTTAAAAAGGTAAATTAGTAAATAAATTAAAATTATATTAAGAAAAAGAAAGACATCATCTTTCTTCTTCATTCTATCAACCGAAAATTAGCTTGGGAAGCCATTAAATACCATCCAAGCATTCGACCATCCTTAGTCTCATGCATGTGATCATTTTTCATCCTGTTTTCAATGATTTTTATATTTTTGAGGTTGTTGTAGCTTAATCTAGCTAGCCCAGGGATTAATTTGCAAAACTGCTAAAGCGTTAGGGTTTTTCCATTGATAAATATATGTGATTTTTGAAGTTTCATGATAGATTATGAATGGTTGTTGTAAATTAAACAACTTTTGTTAAGTGATTTTTGATAAATTTGTCAAATAGGGATTAAATTGATAAAAGTGAAAATTATGTGGTAAAATGAGTGAATAAATGAAATATATGGGCTGCTATAGACTTAGGTGCATGGTTGTGGATTAAATTGCGTGAATTTGCATTTTTATGAGCTAGGGACTAAATTATAAAGAAGTCAAATGTTTAGGGATAAAATGGTAAATTTTCCATAATATGAAATTTGGGTTAAATTGAATAGAATGAGAATTAAAATAGTTAAATTTGATTATACAGATCAAGAAAAGCAACATACAGATTTAGATTGGGGAAAAGATAAAGTTGTGGACTGAACGATCGTTTTCATCTGTACTATATCGAGGTAAGTTCGTATGATTAATAAGAATTAATTTTCATGTGTTTAAATACATAATTGATATAACTGTGATGATACGAGACCATGGAAATTATCGATGAGATATTGCCTATTGAATGGATCCCAGTTGAACCTTAGGAATAGATAGGATACAAATGACATGTCATTAAGGGTTATCGTGTTTATGTTTTGGGTGCTGGTCCTGTACATTCTACCGGTGGCTGAGTTGTTCGGCATGTGTTGCGGTTACTTGATAGCTTGTGTGAGCAGCACCGTGTAGTTATGACTTGACCAACAGCTTGTGTGAGTAGACCTAGTGATGGCTCGAGAGTGAGCATATATATGAGATATGATATAGAGGTGGTTTAACCACATATATGGCACTTAGTGTGCGAGATACCCGAGTTCTGTTCCATTAGTTTTTTCTAATTTTTGGGTGCAAATTCATAATCTTCCACTGGGTTTTTTTACTGATCATGTGGCGAAATTATTGGGAAATTTTATTGTAAATTTTTGGAACATGACACCAAACAGCTTAATCAAGGCTTTAGAAACTTCATGGGAATTAGAGTTCAAATTGATATTAGAAATCCGCTCAAGAGGATAAAGAAGATTTTGTTCCCCCATTAAGATCAGGTATTTGTGAAATTTCGCTATGAAAATTTTCTTTATTTTGCTTTCTTTGTGGATGTTTGGGACATGGAGACAATTTTTGTCAGAAAAAGATTAATAAATGATTGAGAGAAGTGGAATTTGGATGGGATGCTTAACTTAGGGCTCAACCTAGGAGCGCGAGTATCACTCTAAGCGTTTGGTTATGGAAGATAATATAGGAATTGGGATTTTGTGTCAAAGGTAAAAGCGGTGGAGAGATGGAAGATATGGTAGAGGATATGGAAGAGATTCCATTAGAGAACGAAGAAGGGAAAAAGAGGTTTAGGTCAGGAAGTCATATAGTTGTGGACGGTCAAGGCAAGCGAAGAGAAACCTATTATAAAAATCAGATATCGACGACTGCCAATAGGCAAGTCGACCGGACACAATGAAAATTTTAAGTTGGAACGTCCGAGGATTGGAGAGCCTACAGGGCGTTAGAAGACTTCAGCATATGCTAAAAATTTATAATCCTCAAATTGTCTTCTTGATGAAGACAAAGTTAAATAATTCTGAAATGGAAAGAATTCGACAATAGTGTGGATTTACTTATGGTATTGAAGTTCCAGCATTGGGAACGAGAGGGGGGTCAAGTCTTGGTTGAAAAAGTGATGTAACAATCAATTTAAGAAGTTTTTTCAAACATCACATTGATGTCAATATTAAGGATAGTAAAATTAAGGCAAATTGGAAATTGATCGGTTTCTATGGTGCATCAGAAGCTCGTGGAAGAAATAAGGCTTGGGATATTCTAAAGAGATTAGAGAGAGAACATGAGTCAAATTGGTTGGTTTGTGGTAACTTTAATGAGATTTTATATGCTTTCGAAAAGAAATGGGGCTTGCCAAGGGATGAAGGTCGAATAGAAGAATTTCGACAAGTTCTTAATGATTGTCAACTGGAAGACGTGGGTTACGTTGGAAAATGGTTTACATGGGAATGTGGTAATCTTCCAATAACAAACATAAAAGAACGACTAGACAGGGGGTTGCAAACAAAAATTAGTTAGAATTATTCCCTGAATTCAAAATTTGGTATTTGTCTTATTCTTTCTCGGACCATTACCCTTTGTTTTTACAAACCAAAATTGAAGGGATGTTTAAAAGAATGACAAAATTCAGATTTGAAGCATAGTGGTCTACGTAAACTTCGTGTGAGACGAAAGTGAAAAGGTTTTGGACACTGTACAATGGAATGGTAATGGAGAAATTAAAATTGGCAGGTAAAGGATTGCAAAGATGGGCTATGGGAATCAGGAAGTCAAAAAGAGGATTGACAAAAAAGTTATTAGCCCATATTAACGACCTTGATGGAATGGAAAGAACAGTTGAAAACTTGGCTGACTTAACCGATGCTAAAATCTATTTAAATTTGGAAATTGATAAAGAAGAGAAATATTAGGAGCAACGAGCTAGGCTGAATGGTTGAAAGAAAGAGACAAGAATATAAAATTTTTCCACAATATAGAAGAAGAATAAATATGATTAAAGAACTAAAGAATGAACATGGTTAGATAGTTTCTGACATAAGAGTAATGGAGGATGTGGCTAAACGATATCTTGAAAACCTATTCTCATCAGGAGGTACTGGTAATCTTGAATACATATTGTCTGGAATCGGTACGCACATATCAGATTCTATGAATATCATGTTAGGTAAAGATTTTACTAGCGACGAAGTTTTTTCAGCACTTCAAAGTATGAGACCAATAAAAGCAATTGGATGTTATGGTTTTCCAGCTTTATTTTTCCAAAGGTGTTGGCATATTATTGGAAAAGAAGTTGGTGATTTCTGTCTCAAGATTTTAAATGAGGGAGAGCCGATTGATGATATTAATTTAACGAATATTATGCTTATACCGAAAGTGGCAAGTCCTACCAATCTCAAGAATTTTTGGCCTATTAGTCTATGTACAGTTAAGTACAAGATTATTACTAAGATAGTAGCAAATAGATGTCAACAAGTTCTTAATAAAAGTATTGATAAAGCCCAAAGTGCTTTTGTTCCAGGCAAACTACTCATCACAGGCAATATTCTACTGGCTTATGAATTAATGCATTCATTAAAACAAAGAAGAACATGCAATAATGGTAGCTTAGCCCTAAAACTGGATATGAGTAAGGCATATGATCGGGTAGAGTGGCTTTATTTGGAAGAAGTCATGCAAAAAATGGGATTTGCAGAGTCTTTTATGTCTTTAATCATGAGATGTGTAAGGACAGCTAAATATTTGGTTTGTCAGAATAGGGTGAGGGGCGAACGTTTCAGTCCAATGAGGGGTTTGCGTCAAGGTGATCTTTTAAACCCATATCTATTTTTAATATGTAGTGAAGGCTTGTCATTTTTTGTAAGGCTTGTAGCTAGGGAAAGCTCTATAAAGGGAGCAAATGTTTGTCGGAGAGGTCCCTCAATTACACATTTATTGTTTGCAAATGATTGCATTCTTTTTGGGGATGCAACAATTAGATGAGCTAATAATCTAAAAGATGTTTTACAAGAGTATGAGGTATGTTCAGGATAATGTATTAACTTCGAAAAGTCAGTGGCATATTTTAGCACAAATGTCTCTGAGCAAATTCGGGAATAAGTTGCTAACATAGTGGGTGTTCAAATCTCCAGAAATCCAGAAAAAATATCTAGGTTTACCAAATATGGTTGGAAAGGATAAGAAATGATATTTCCAAATTTTAAAGGATAGGACGATTAGTAAGGTTAGAGGGTGGAGCACTAGATTCTTATCAATAAGGGGAAATGAGGTCTTTATAAAGAAAGTATTATAGGCTATTCCAACCTACACGATGGCATTTTTTTATTACCAAAATCATTGTGTAAAGAATTAGAAAACATTATGAGCCGATTTTGATGGTAAAAAATTTCTAAAAAACATGGCATACACTAGTGTGAATAGAGTAAGCTTAGAAAGTTTAAAAAGGATGGGAGAATGTGATTTTGATGCCTTTCAAACTTTAATGTGGCAATGCTAGCTAAACAGAGTAGGCGTTTGATGTATTATCCAAATTCATTATTAGCTAAATCTTTAAAAGCCAAATATTATCCAAACTCAGATTTTATGTATGCACAGCTAAGGAACTTAACGTCATATACCTGGCAAAGGCTTTGGTCGACAAAAGGACTTCTTGACAAAGGGATAGGCTAGCAAGTTGGATTGGGTACTCAAATACAAATCTGGAATGATACATGGGTTCCGGGTTCGGCTGACTACAAGATTCAAAATCTAGGTAGTACCCAAAATCTAGTGTTAGTTTCTGAACTAATTGAACAAGATGCAAATCAATGAAAGCAAGAGTTAATTCAACGTACCTTTCATCAAGATGACGCAGTAAGAATTCTTTGCATTCCCCTCTTGCTTAAGAAAGAATTGGATAAAGTCATATGGCTAGGAGAGGCTTCAGGAGTTTATACAGTATGAAGCAGGTACAAAAACTTAATACAAACTGAAATATCAACAAATATATAGCAAAATCAAATTATTTACAAACCCATGTACAAAGAATTATGGAAGCTAAATTTGCCAGCTAAAATAAGAATCCTAGTATGAAAGACCTTAAATAATTTCCTTTCTACTTTTTTTAATCTACTTCAACGTAAGATACAAGATTCTGCGACTTGCCCAAGATGCAGAAATAATAATAAAACCAGAGAGCATGTCTTTCGGGATTACTATTTTGTAGCAAGAGTATGGGCAAGGCTAGGAATTGGATGGCCCCTAGAACAAAATCAAGTACAATTTAAGGATTAGATGTGTTATTTATATGAAAAAAATCAAACAGTCAGATTAGAAGCATTGTATGTACTATTTGAGGGTTATGGTCAGCAAGAAATTCACTAATTCGTGAAAATAAGGCACAAACAGAAGAGAGAGTTACCCAATTCATTTTAGACTACATATAGGAAATCAAAGAGGTAAATAGAAAGATACATCTTAGCATAATAGCTAATGAGAATTCGAGGCCACCAAACGGGATGAATGTCAAAATCAATTTTGACGCTGCATTTGAAAAATAGAATAATAGATCGTGTACATGGATTGTTATAATAAATGCTTTGGGTCAAGTCTTAAAAACAAAAATATACAAAAACGAACACATACCAACAGCATTTGCAGCAGAAGCTCTTACATGTGTTCAGCCTATTATATTATTGATGCTAAATGATTATGCAGTAACTTTGTTACTTGTGTTTTTTAACATGCAAGGAAACAAAAGAATAAAATAGCTCATATCTTAGCAAAAGAAGGATAAAAGGACAATGAAAACACATATCTTAGCTCTGGCCTCTCCAGTACGGTTGCAAGGGTTGTTGAAATTGACAAGCAAGGCACTGATTAAGTATATTTCTCCTGTAACGCCCTGAATTTTGGGCCTAGATGAATTGGGCTTTGGGCTTTGGGTCTCATAATTTTTTTTAGTAAGCAAGAAAATGACAAATGACATGTTAGCTTTAAGGGTTTAATAAATTTGGAGTGTCTAGGGGTGTTGGAGAAGTTCTGGGTTCGAACTTTGAGGTGAAGGAATTTTAATTTAATAATTAAAGGAACCTTGATGGCAAGTAGCTTGGCTTTTAAATAAATGGAGATAAAATAGGACACAAGCAAGGTTATGGTGTAGTGGATAAGTGACTCCACTTAGGGTGCAGGGAGGTGGCGTTATTGGCAAGCAAGGGGATCTTAGGTTTGAGTGTTGGCTTGGTATTTTTAGGAATTTTATTTTTGCCTTCTAGATGGTTGGTAGTGGCGTGGAACTGGACTATAAGAGAATTGATGAGAAAAGAAATTTTTGGAAGGGGTTGAGGAGCTTATCGTGGAGAAAAGTTAGGAGATGGGGATAGAAGAAGTGGTGGAGCCGAATTGGCAATTAAGGGAAGGCAATTTTGGCTAGTATATATATGGGTGCCGATTTTAGGGTTCTAGGCTAATGCCAAATTCTTTCTTCTTATTTTGCCGAAAACTACTTTTCTCTCCAAGTACCCAAAAGCCGAAAAACCCTTATTCTTTCCCTTTAAGTTTGTGCCGATTTCTTCCCTTCCTTTCTCATTAAACTCTTCTCTTTCTTGCTCTTAGTTCACCTTCTCTAAGCCGAATACTTTGTTGGCCGAACCTTCTCTGTACCGCACTACTCATCTTTTAGGCCGATTGCTTCTTGGGTAAGTGTTCTTGATCTTAGTTGGCCGAATGGTCATAGTTAAAGGAAGGGGGACTTGTGTTGGATACAAGTCACCTGTTATTCATGTTTTAATAATTAATATTGGTGCAGATCTAGGAATTGATCGTGGTTAGTAATTAAAGAAGGGGCTGTTATAATTTGTCGCGCAAGGTAAGGTGAAAGGTGAGGTTTCGGTTTTGGTAAAGATAAGTATTAAACATGTGATTAATTGAAGTGTGATATCGATTGTAGGTTTGAGGCTAAGGAAATTACAGCATGCTTTATTTCCAGGTGTGTACAATACACTACACACACGATAGATCGGCAAATCTCGAAATGCCGAAAAGCTGAAATGCCGAAAAGCTGAAAATTTGGCTATAATAGTCCTGTGAGTGCGCGAACACTCGTATGAGGGTATTCGATATGTTAACAGAGGCCCTATGAGCGATCTCATGGACTTGGGTCACGTTTTAGCTAATCGGGCCAGAATGGGCCCAATGGGCTGACGAGCTTGTGGGCCCAAGCTAGAAAAAATTGATATGTTGATAATAAGTGATGAGTTGATAAAGTGGTTGAATGGTTTGGAAATGTGATTGGGCCTAATAGGCCATACAAATGTGATTGGGCCTAATGAGCCATACGAATATGATTAGGCCTAATGGGCCATATAAAAGCGATTGGGCCTGATGGGCTATATGAATGCATGAAAGCATGTAAAATTGCTAGGGTTTTATAATGGACTTTTAGGCCTAGTTTCTAATGAATCCTTAAGCACATAAAACTTAATTAATTTATCAAGCACGTCTGTGGACAAGTCGTAAGGTTAGAGTGTGGCAATGGGCATATGCATGTCTAAGATTGGATCTAGGGAGAGCTTGGTACTTAAGTGGTCTTAATGACCCACCTCCTTTTCTCTGGAATCTTACCTGGTGCATAGTGTCTGTTCACTCTAGCCAAGGAGGACTTGTTGAAGGGCCAAAGTTCGTAATTAAGACCCATACATTAGTAAATTATTGAAATACCCCTGTAGGGTAGAATTACTGAAATACCCCTGTGTGTTATAAGTATGACTTATGTATACTATATGCTATATGTTGCACTCATGTGTTATGATGTTGCATGTAGGTGGGAATTATATTGGAGGAAGTGTTATATGAGGATCACATAGTCGCTTGACGACCGTGGATCCAACGAAGGCTTTTAAGCCCATTATATGATCAGCAGCTTTGCTGCAACGTTAGGTAGTACTGCAACTGGCGCTACCATTGATGTGTATCGAATGAGTGGGTCGATATAGTTATCCCCACAGGATGTGTTTCGATTGGACGGAGATAATGTGTATCGGTTGGATGGGGTGGGCATTGCATTATTGCATACATGATTGCTTAAGATTTTGTGCTATTATTGTATATGGTTTAGGCCCAAGATGATTTGTGTTACATGATATAAATATTGTTGCTGAGGGTTGTACACACTGAGTTTCGAAACTCACTCCTTCTTTTATTTTTCTCAGGTGAACCTTAGTAGGCGGTTCGACGGATAGAGGGACTCGGAGATGGCCAACTAGCAAGACAACTTAGACTTGATTCTTTTTCTTTATTAAAAGTTCTAGTATTTTAATTGTTTAAGTTCGAATTGTAATAAGGCCTTTTCTCTGGTTATTACTGTTCATTATGATGCTTAAGACTGGAACATGGATTTATTCGTTTTAAACACATTTTAAGTTTTTTTTTCTTTTCTGAAACCACTTGTTGTTTTTTTTTTTTTAAAATAAGCTTCCACAGTTAAAGTAAATTTTTCTAAAGTAATTTTTAACATGAAGTAAAAAGTTAAAAATGACTTCTGAATATACCTTGTTATAAAAGAACGTACAAATTGGGTTTTTACCTAAAATTTATTTAGAAGGGTTTTTTAAAGAAAACAAGGTTTTCGATAAAACACTTCAATGTGACACACTGATTCGGCCATAACATTCGGGCCGGGTTTGGGGTGTTACATCTCCGGTGAAATATGTTGAAGATAGGGGTGGCTATTTCTTTTTGGAAGGACTTAGGGTTTGAGTTTGGAAGTTCTAAAGAAATATGGATGACGAAAATGGGAAGGTATTTCAAATAACTGGGTCGATCCAATAGAGGAGCGATTAAAATAGTGAGAAAATTTCACTTATCAAGGAAGTACTTTACCAAGGGATGAAAAGTCAAAGAACCATGATGGTCTGCTTAAAGGAGTACTGAAACGAAGAAATGAGGAAGAAAACGGGAGATCGTCAGAAAATGGTGACTGGCTATGATGATCATTTTTTTGGGTTTCGTTTTGAAATGAGTTTATTTTATTGTTTAGGGCTAGGTTTTATTGAGGAGAGGTTTTGGGCTTGTAGTCCTGGGCCAAAAAATTTAGTTATGTTATTTTTCTTTTGTTTCTTATTTTGTTTCTTTGACCTCTTTTAAATAAAATTGTAACCCAGTCTCTCTAAAAAAAAGTTTATGTTAATTAAATTAAGTACAATGATTTATTAATTCTCAAATTTTATAAAATTAAATTATTTTAGATTTTTTTTAACTTTTAAATATTATTTGTCAAATTATTTCAAAATAAATGGAAAAATTAACATATATTAATTTTTGATGACGTGATATATATGTAGATATCATATCAAGAATTTATTTTTTTAAATTTAAAAATTATAAAAATCATTTTAAAAACAAAAAAATATTTTATTTTAAATTTTGTAAACAATTAATTAATTACTAATGTGACATACACCACATAGATGTCATGTCAACAAAATTAACAAACATTAATTTTCTTTTATCTATTTTGTGGTCTTCGATAAACAATAGAAATTTAAGAATTAAATAAAAAATTAAAAGAATTTGTTTTTTTAAATGTTGGAGCGCAAAATATGACTATGTAATTTAATGCCATTCCACCCAAAAACAATTATATATTGCCTTAACTGAACTAAGAAACGAAGTCCTCGTAATAGAAGTGTTGAACTATAAAATTCAGAGGTCGGTATCTGTATCATAACTATATATATTCATACGACAAAGCACTACGTCTGCATGATTTTTTTTTTTTAAGGTACGTGTACATAATAGTCAACATTAAATAGCATATGCACACATGAATTATTTGAACAACATCTACGTTATCTCTAATTTTATTTTCTTAAAAAGAACATTTCTAAAACATATTAATTTTCAATATATATTTTTGGTTTAATATAAGTTTAGAAAATTAAACAAGCATTAGTCCTAATGAAAATTATCATTAGTCACTAACGACTGTTTAATATTTTCTTCAAGCCAGCATCTCACATAATATAGAGGATCTTTCAAAATAATTAGATGTTCAATTACGCCTCCATATATACAATCAAAAACTTATTGTCATTCTGCTGACTACGTCGAAATTTAATTTCCCAATTTTTAAAACACCAATCATAAATCTATCTTACTTCTACAACATTACTTAATTAATAGTTATAATAAGAAGTAATAATTACAAACACTAAATTAAATTATGAGATTAACAAATTAACTCGTTAAGATATAATTTACACTGATAAAAGTAAATAAAATCAGTCTAACATAATAATAGCTAGATAATTACAATAAGGGATAAGTCTTGAAGTTTATAGGTTGCTTGGTCAAAGGCAATTTACTTAAAATGTGAATTTACTATGATGAAAAATAATAAAAAAAAATTCCACTTTAAAAGTTTTTTCAAACTCATGTTTATATATATAGAGATTATAAATTATAAATATGTATCCTCTTCCCAATCTCCCAAGTTTAAAAATTTAAATGGAAACTTATCGATTTTAAAAAAAACTTAAAGTATTTAAATATAGAGCTAAATTTATTTTCTATTTTATAATTCTCATTATAAAATTTGTATTATAATTATCATCATATTTTTTAAATAATGTACTATAAAGATTATGTGTTTTCTCAACTTAAATTAATGTTATTTAAATTGGATTAGTGGTTGAATCGATCAAGTCACCGGTTTGTTGATACGATCGGTTTAGTTGATATGATTAAAAGAATTATTAAAAAATTTTAAAAATTATAATAAATTAAAAATTTGGTTAATCAGTTCAACCGTCAAATTCAACCAATTTTTTGTCCGATTCAACTAATTAGTACCGGTTCATAAATCAATTAACTCTAAATCTTTTTCCAAATTGATATTCTAACCGATTTCTAGTTCAATTAATCCAATTCGATTCAAACAATATTTATGAACCCTCTCCACGTGTTTTAGTTAATACAAGACTTACTCAAAAATAGTAACTTGGGTACATTTTTTTCAAATTAGATCTATCCATAAGGGTATTTGTTTGAGCTCTAACTTAAATTTAGTATAAGCTGAACTTACAAAAGATAGTTTTGACTTTGAGCTAGGACGAATTCAGCCAAATCTCAAAATAAATAATAAAATTATAAAATATATAAAATTAATATAATATTTTTTAAATATTTTTATTACAAGATATCGAGTTGTACTAGACCAAATTCAAAGTCGAAAATAGATTTTTTTTGACAAACAACTCCATGAAAGTCTAATTCCAAAAGCATAAACATCAAAACGACCCTATTTTAGTTCACTAATTACATATTTAAAATTAAATTAATTAATCGTAGGGAAAGAAGCATTCAACCCCAAAAAAACATAATTAAAGAGGCGTAATTAGAAAATTTAGATTGTGGGTCAATATTTTAAAAAATTTTAAAACGTTTATAAATGCTATATTAACTAAAATATAATATTTTTTCGTAGATATTCTTTTAAAATATTTTTCTATTTTTGTTAAATATTTAGATCCAATATATTTTAGCCTTAAATACATAAAAGTTTTTATGAAACCAACGTACCACTAGTAATTTTCTTTCACAAAAATAAGCATTATTTAAATACTTTTTGGTGTCATGAGAATGTAATATATCAATTTTGCAAACACAATATTTACAATAATCACACTAGTAACAACAATTTCTAAATAAAAATGTTAAATTTCTAATCAATCCTAATTTTTCCACTACAACAAAATAGGCCTAAGATGACACTTTTGGGCCAACACTTTCCTAAGTGTCGGGATAGACTTGCCAACATATGCTTTGGCCAACTCTTTGATAAGAGTCGGGATATGCATGCCTAAGGCAACACTTAGATAAGAGTTGGCTTTATCGAACACTATGCCGACACTTTTGAGCTGACACTGTTCTAATTGTTGGGATAGACCTGCTGACATACGTTTTGGCCAACTCTTTGTATAAATGTTGGAAAATGCATGCCTAAGGCAACACTTAAATAATAGTCGGTTTCCTCCAACACTATGCCGAACTTTTCGGCCTACACTTTCCTTAGTGTTGGGATAGAATTGCCGACATACGCTTTGGCCAACACTTTGTATAAGGGTTGAGATATGCATGTGGAACGATGAAAATGTGCAAGTGTACACAATCGCAACAAGTAATACAGTGACAAGTAAATGTCGAGTTATCGTACCCACAGGGACTGTGAAAAGAATTATTTAGTGAAGATAAATATTTTGATTTTGAGGAAGTGATTAAAAACTAAAATTTTAACTAAGTAAAAAAAAGTTCTAATGCACAATCTCAAAAGATGATTTTAATCAAGATGACATAATTGTGTTAGATTAATTATATTTCTTAACTTAGGATTACTAAACTCATGTTCATGTTGTTACGAATAAATTCACGACAACTTGGTAATTTGCTAACTACTGCTCATACATACCTATTAAATTAACTAATCTCTTGAACATTTTCCAATGCCAATTCAAACAATTAATTAATCTTCATAAGCACATAAAAGATTAAGTGAGGTAATAATATATTCATCTATTGAAACAGTTTAATCACAAAAATCTTGCAAGTTATGCAAGGCTAATGTACCATTTAATATCGTTGCTAATTTAATCCATAGCTACCTTAGAAGATTAAACATGCACTGATTAAGTATTGTGTCAATTAATTACAATTTCAACATGATTAAATAATTAGTTCATTAGTAACCTTAAAATTATAATGGAAGAATAACTTAATCATGATTTTACTTAATCAAACAATTTACCAAGACCTATAACAACACAAACATAATTTTAATAACTTAAGTGGACGAAATGCAATCAATCTAACACGAATTAAATTTAAGCCATATTAATTAAATTAAAAATATCAACATAACAAGTATTCATGGACATGTTCATAAAAACAACAATAAAAATTAAATGATAGGGAACTAGAATCAAATCCGGTGTTTCTCCGAAGCTTGACTAGTTTGCTCCGCTCCTTCTTATCTGCTTGTTCTTGTTGAACCAAGGCTTCTACGAACACTTGAATGCTAATACCAATGATGGTTGAAGGGCTCTTTTCCAAGAGGAGAAATCGGCAAGGGAATGGAAGGGAAAAATGAAGAACAGAGGAAGGGTTTTGAAAAGAGAAAGTGAGAGAGAAGTGAAGTGAAGAATGAAAGGATGAGAGGTGTGTTTGAAATGAGTAGCTAGGGGGTATTTATAGGTTGAGTTGGCTACAAAAATAGAAAAAATCAGCAGCCATTGACTCCCCCCATGGCCGGCCACACATGTGGCAAGTTTGAAGCTTTCAAACTTGCTAAATTTAGCTAGGGCAAATCTACAAAAGCTTGATAAGTGGAGGGGTTTGAATGCAATTTCAAGAAAACTTCAAGGGCTACTTTGCAAGCCAAATAATCAGCTAAATAAGCTGATTGGGTCAACATGTGGGACGATTTTGGGCAGCCTAGTTGTTCAATTGGATCATTCTCTCGGTTTAGCACAATTTGGCCTTTTTTCATAATTAATTAATAATAATTATTTAACCGAAAATAAATTGGATTAAAATTAAAATTAATTATATTATGAATTAATATTCATAATTTGGACCGTCTTAGGCTGAAAAATTAATTCGCCTGGATGCTTCAAAAATCGCTTCTCGGTTTTCCGCTTCTAGTAGTGTCTGCCGAGCCAATTTTCACCCTTTGTGCAAATCTATCGAAAATAAATCAAAATTTATTATAAAATTAATTAAAATTCAAAATTTTAATAATTTAAGTATAATTTAATTATTTGATAATTATTATATATTTTTCGACAAGAATTACTACGAAATTGCATGAATTTGAGTTAAAAGGGGCATGAAAAAGTGTATATATTTTCGTGTTTCCACACCCCCAAACTTAATTCATTACTCATCCCGAGTAATGCACAAATTAAAGAGAATCTCTTGGAAACAACTTTGAAAAATTCCTTTAAAACAGCATTCTTCTCAAATTTATGAATTTAGTATACTTCTGCTCAAGAACAATAAATTTGATATTTATGCTACTTAAACATACCTATCATTCAAATTAATCTCAGTTGTTATTATGATAGCAAAAATAGACTAAATGCTTACTCAATAAAGACATGTTAAATTCCTACCAATTTGATTCTTTTTATTCCCTTATTTAAGATTAAGCCGCAATCATCAAGTTTAATTTATGCCTTCGTATGTTGAACATAGCAATTTCTCTCCACTATGTAGGTAGCATAGGAACTTGAATCAATAGGTCTTTTAAATAGGTTGTAACATGAGTAGGCTAAGGGTATGTAAAAGATAGATAAATTTAGGCTAAAAATCTTAGACTTAGCTTGAATCGAACCTTCGGAATATTTACCTTTAATACACCAACTTATTTTGCTTTCACATGCCCTTTTGTACATCTATTTCTTTTGAGTACATATGCTCTCTCTTTTTTTTTCTTTTTTTAACAAGCATTTCTGTATATACTATAATTTTTTGAGCATTTGATACTTCTTTTCAACTCCCCCAAACTTATTTTCAAAGAATATTCTGAATAGTACTAAGTCTAGTATTTGGGAAAATTTAAAGATAGTTAAGAAAAAAATGATGGATAAATATTGCAAAGGTTCAAGTAAAATTAGGCCATATAGTCTCAAAGTTGGGTTTCAAGGGATAAAAATTCATAAAGGTTGGCATGAAAAGCTCAAACGGTTCAAGCAAAAGTTGCCTAAATCATTTTCAACATTCCCTGCTTCCTAGGGTTTCGCCTCAAGAAATTACCAAGTCAATTCTAGAGACTTAAGCTTTCATGCATGTCTAGCTTTCCTAAGGAACTAAAATTTTATGTTATAATTTACATACTTTATTAAGAGTACATTTATGTCATAATTCAGTTAACATAACAATTATTGAAATAATAGAACTTTATTCATACTGAAGTTTAGCATACTTAACAAAATTAAAAAAATATTTGAACAAAACATAACCTAATCATAATTAAAAGAAAATTTTATTTTGGGAGGAAATAATTTCAATTTTTCGGTCCCCCTACTTAAGATGAACAATGTCCTTATTGTTAAAAGTGAATAGATACTATACATCAGGTAGGATTCTAGAAAATAGGAGGTGAGTCAATTTGACTGCTTAAGTACCAATCTCTCTTTAGATCCAATTCTAGACATGTACTGTAACACCCCTTACTCGAGACCGTTACCAGAATCGAGCACGAGGCGCTACTAAACTTAATCTATCACTTAAGCAACCTTAAATCATTTATTTAGGCTTCTCAAATTTGCTACCATTCTGCGTCATAGTCGCTTAAAAATTCATATCTCGAGTTTCGAAACTCGAAATTAAGATCCGTAAATTTTCCCTGAAACTAGATTCATATATTGATCTACTAATTTTTTTCTAGATTTTTGGCTGGGCCAATTAGTACAGTTTATTAGTTAAAGTTACCCCTGTTTTAGAACTCGACTGCACTAATCTCTACTTACTACGAACCACTTTTCTCCCTGTACAAAATTCATATGACTATAACGTTTGTTTCTATTAAAACTAGACTCAATAAGAATTCTTAACATATAAAGTGAACCAACTAATTATTTTTGTACAATTTATGGTGAATTTCCAAAGTTGGAATAGGGGATCTAGAAATTGCTCTGGCCCTGTTTCACTAAAACTCAGATATCTCATAAAATACAATACCTTTACCTATTTTTCTTATTCCATATGAAAATAGACACAATAAGATTTAATTTCATATATTATTCACCATCAAACCATGTTTCTACTATTTTTAGTGATTTTTCAAATTCACGTCATTTCTGCTACTTGAATCTGTTTTTAAGCTACTTTCACATTTTCCTTAATTTCCATGTGATAGTTACTACTCAATCATACATACTATTAAACATGTATATCATCAGCCATTCTATTAGCTAATCACTAGCAAGTATTTACACATCATTCATTGATCATATCATATCAAAAGAAGCCAAGTTCCTATACATGCCATACACAAAACGAAACGTCTAACTATACCAAAGTGATTCCTTCGATAGTGTGATCGGATCTCTGACGTTTCCTTCGATCCCCAAGTGGCTTGGCAAGAACTATAAGAAGAAGGAAATAAAGAGAGTAAGCACTAGGCTTAGTAAGTTTACAAGCAAATAAATCACAACATTCATCACAAAGGATAATTATGCATAATGTCACCTAGCATCATAAACATTTTTACATCTCATTTTCTACCTTCTTCTTTATTCACTTACCTTCTTTCTTACCTGACCTTTCATTATTCATAAATACAATCTACCTTTCCTTTGCTGATAATTGACTGTAATTTAACTTGTACAATGGCCCGTTGAACCACTTGGAATACTAAGGATACTAGGGTCTTTCCTGTCTAACAATATCCTGCCAATGCCATGTCCTTGACATGGACTTACATGAATTATTCCTGTCTCCAATGCCATATATCTAATATGGGCTTACATGGCTCATTCCTGTCTCCAAAGCCATATATCTGATATGGACTTACATGGCTCATTCCTGTCCTGTCCTGTCCTGTCAACCCCAAATGTCATGACATTTCGTATCCTAACATTCCTAAGGTTCAATCGGGGCTTTCTAATGCTTTTCTCTGTTACATCGTCTTTAATTCAACTTTGAATATTTTCTTAAAATGAATATATAAATGCTGGAAATTGAAAATATTAATGTAAAATAAAGGAATATTGCATTTATTTACTGTAAACTTACCTCGATACAAAATGTGACTAAACTTTACAATTTAGTCCTTTACTTTTTCCTTTCCCCGATCTACTCCCGAATTTCGTTCTTCTTAATCTATAATAGCAAATTTAAATTATTTAATATTCACATTTATCAAAACAGTCCTTTACTCAAACTTTGGAAAAATTACATTTTTGCCCCTAAACTTTTGCATATTTACACTTTTACCCCAAGGCTCGGAAATCAAAATTTATCACAAATTCTTGTATTTTAAGACATGCTGATCATTTATTTACCAACAACATCTTCAAATTCCTACTATAACATACACTTATGTATAATAGGTATTTTTACCTATTAAGCCATTTTACTCGTTTATACCTAAAACCGAGTAGCACAAGTTGTCTAACATAATCTAAAACCTCATATTCTATTATAAAACATCAAAATAACACTTTTCACCTATGGGTATTTTTCCAAATATGAACCCTAACTTAAATTATTGCTAGCATAAGCTTTATCGAGCTACCAGGACTCCGAAAATGTAAAGAACATTAAAAACGGGGCTTGGAATCACTTACTATGGAGCTTGGAAGCTTGAAACAAACCCTAGCTATGGAGAACCCTTGAAATTTCGTACTAATGAAGAAGATGATAGCAATTTTGTCATCTTTTTCCCTTTTTAATCATGTTAATAACCAAATGACCAAAATGCCCTTTCTTACTAAACTTTCAAAAATTCCACCCATGTCCAATTTTTGTCCATAAACTTAGAAATTGGTCAAATTGCTATTTAAAACCTCTTAATTAATATTCCAAAGCAATTTCATACTAAAAACTTCTAGAATGCAAATTTTGCAACTTATTCGATTTAGTCCCTAATTTCAAATTAAGCACTTTATGCATAGAATTTCTTCACGAAATTTTCACACCATCATGCAATCACATCATAAACATCATAATAATAATAAAATAGTTATTTCTATCTCAGATTTATGGTCACGAAACCACTATTCTGATTAGGCCCTATTTCGGGATGTTACATGTACATATATATTGTCACAGTTCTTATATTAAAACGTGTTCTTCATTTTTATTCATGATTTCCATCTCTTGTTTTATTATGCGAAAAATAAAAATTCTAATAGATCCTAATCTTAAAATAACCTAGGAAAGAAAATAACATAAGGTAAAGATCCCCCTTTTCTTATTTATTTGTAGATCCCTCAAAATCTGACTCATCTTTTGCTCCATCATCTTTATTTTTGCATGAGTCGCTTCGTTCCCTCTTTGATAGTGGACTCCATGGTTCAAATATAAAATTTGGAAACTCAAGCACAAAAATAAACGGGTCATTGAATATTTTTGTAAAAGCGCTTCTCATTGAGTCATCCTATATTTTTGAATATCTCCAGTAAGCTTGTTGCTGCCACTACATATGTTACATTATGTCCATCAACTTTGATAGCTCATCTTGAAGATCTGGGCGAGGTGATTGAGTTCTAAACATTGAGGTTGTCATGTTAGGTTTGGTTACTGGTTCCATTGGTTCTACTTTCTCAAGGATTTCAGCTGACTGCATTGGTTCGATTTATGTAGGATCTTCTTCTTTGGGATCCTAGCTCTCTTCAACTCATTGTTGTACAACAGAATCTCTGGCTATTCGATAGAGGTCCCAATCTATGATTATGCCCTGGCTATAACTTGTCTTTTTTACATTTGCAAGAATTTTAGCTTTCAAGCACAAAATTGTTATCGTAAAGGGAAAGTAAGCTGGCTTGAATGTTTAGCAGCACAATTCCACATTTCTCTCATAATGATTTTTCTACATCAATGGTCTTTGCAATTAAAATCGAATATAATAAGACCATTCACTCTAATGAAATTGTAGTCCCATGTGAAATAGGCATAAGACTGAACCAAATGAAATAGAACCATACCTTCGTTAGTGGTGTCAAATATTCTCTAAGACAATTGTGAATTCCTTGCTTTGACACAGTCCACTTAAAACCTGGAATTGTAAGTTTCTCGAGAATTTTTTACAGATTTTCAGTCTCAATATTTCTCATTAAGGAAGAATATTCATTGTCTTTGAAATCAAGTAATTCAAAGAAATCATTAATAGGGTTTGAGCTTATTAGTACCTTGATTCCTCGGATAGAAATTTCCATTAATTCGCTTGAAGTCAAATTTGCATAAAATTCACAAATTAATTCCTTATTTGCAATAAGTCGTTTCTCACAAAACAATTCCTAATTGAGAGCTTCAACAATTTGTCGAATGCGGCCATGAAATTGATATAGTTGCTTTCTTTTAGTGTAAAGCCTTTTTCTAGGTGCATTTGTTGATTCTTGAAAACACTTTCGTATCTCGCTTTGGCTTCTTCATAGTGAAATTTGTTTTGGGATTCATCAATTTGGATAGATGCACGAATTCTTTTGCGAGGCATGATTAACCTGAACAGAAGATGAAAGCAAATATTTTCTCAAAAATTTAATTAGTATAAAATATTAACAATTCAATAAATTGAAAAATTAAGTAATTAAATAAAATTAAAATTTAGGAGAAAATTTTGTCTTACGACATTTATATAAAAATTAAGAACTCAATAAATAAAATTAGAAGCAAAAGAATTTAATTGAGGGATGTTCGAAGGGTTATTGGCTAAATATGGTGGAAGTGTTGTGCAACTTTGACAAAGGGTGTTTGGTTTGTGCAAGGGTCCACACAGAACAAGGAAGGAATGATAGTAGCGTACGGCTTTCGCGTGAGTAGATGCGCAGGCAGCAGGCAACAGTGTTGAGCGAGCAGCAAGGCTGATGTGTTGGTACACGCGAGCTCTAGGAGCGGCAACGATGCGCATGGAGCAGGACATGTAAGGCAGCAGCAGCGCGCGATGGTCGGCTAGAGCAACAAGCAAGTGCAACCATGAGCTGCTTTAGAGCTGGCTAGCGACATGCGCAAGAGAGCAGGTCGCGAGGTGTGTGAGGGTGGCTGTTGGGTGACGGGGTTACTAAAGGTGCCGATGGTTGGTGTTGGAGGGAAGGATGGAGGTTGGTTTGATGGATGGTGATGTGAAAAAAAGTGTAGAAGGTGATTGGAATTTATAGTGAATAGGGTAGGAGTTCAATTAGAATTCTTAGAACAAATTAATAGTCAAAATATTCTAAGTTCTAATTCTACACAAAGTTAATAACTATTAATAATTAATATGATGCATATTAAATTATTATTTTATATTAATTTATTGAAATAAAAACTATTAATTAAAATATGATCAAATTTAAACAAATCCTAATTCTATGCAAAGTTGATAATAATTAATATATATTATAATAAATATAATTATATAGTAGTTATTATCATCTTATTTATTAAAATTAAATTAAAAACATTTATTTTAGATGCCTTTGAAAATATTTACAAAAAAGAGACATCTAATTTTTAATATTTACAAAAAGAGGAACCAAACTTTGAAAATAATTCAATTGAGTACCTAGACTAAAAGAAAATTTGAAAATTGAGTTGCAATTAAGACTTGGATCAAAATTGACCCTTTTATTTGAAAAACTAAAAATTTATTTTTGCCATTTAGGGAATAATTTCTCGAAAGATTATGTTAAAATCAATTCCTAGGAAAGATTAGAGGGGTCACATGCAGTCCCATTTAAGTTCCAATCTCCTAGACAAAATTTATTTAAATATACTAATCTCGAAAATATACCTTAAATAAAAAAAATAAGAAAAATTAAATATCTAACAAAATGAACGAGACTGTATCCCGCTCAATTTTATCCTCCTAGTAATGTTTTAAGCGCTGAGCATTGACTCAAAAATTACAACCCTTACTTTGAAGTTCAACAACTCCATATCGGAAAACTTGGTGAATCGTAAATGGATCAGACCAACGTGATTTTAACTTACTTGGAAAGAACCTTAATCTGGAATTGAATAACAAGACTTGCTGACCTGTTTCAAATTCTCAAACTCGAATATGCTTGTCATGCCATCTTTTAAGTGCAAGAAACACTAGGTACTAAACTACACTTTAGCACTGCTTTCCATCTGCAGACAGATGGTGAGTCCGAACGAATCATTCAGATACTTGAGGATATGTTGAGATGTTGCATTCTCGAGTTCGAAGGTACGTGGGAATGATGCTTGCCTTTAATTGACTTTGCCTACAATAATAGCTTTCAATCGAGTATTAAAATGGCACCTTACGAGGCTTTGTACGATTGTAAATGTCGGACACCATTGTATTGGACTGAGCTCAGTGAAAACAAGATACATGGGGTCAATTTGATCAAAGAGACTAAACAAAAAGTAAAAGTGACTTGCGAAGGTTTAAAAACAGCGTCAGATCATTAGAAATCGTATGCGAACTTGAAACGTAAAGACATAGAGTTTCAGATTGGGGACAAAGTATTTTTGAAAGTTTCAGCATGGAAGAAAATACTCAGATTCGGTCGTAAAGGCAAATTGAGTCCGAGATTTATTAGACCATATGAGATTATAGAGCGTATCGGGTCGGTTGCTTCCAGAATGTTGCTACCACCTAAGTTAGAAAAGATTCATAATGTATTCCATGTTTCGATGCTTCATCGATATCGATCTGATCCCTCGCATGTGATTACTCCGTCTGAAATTGAGATTCAGCCTGATATGACATATGAAGAAGAACCAATTCATATTTTGGCTGGCGAAGTTAAAGAATTGTGAAATAAAAAAATCCCGTCAGTGAAAGTACTGTACATCGATACGGAGTTGAAGAGGCTACCTGGGAGTCAAAGGATGCAATGAGATAATGTTATCCAAACCTATTCACCGATGAGATTTTCGGGGACGAAAATCTATAAGGGGGAGAGTTGTAACAACCTGATTTGGACCCTATTCGAAACAGTGGTTTCAAGACCACAAATTCCAGTAAAAAAATATTTAAATATTATTTTCTGTATTTATGATGTGTTAATTTATGTGTGTGAAATTTTTATGTTTTAATTTTATTATTTGAGTGTTCGATTAATAAAAATGACTTAATCGCATTAAATAAAAAATAAGCATGCTATTTAGTAAAATGCCAAATTGCTATGTTCTTCTAATGTGGAGGCTTTATGTTGAAATTTTACCTTTGTAATTAAGCATGGACGGCTAAGGACATTATATGCATGTTTACATAATTTATACATTAAGGTTATTATAGTAATTAAAGTAATAATATATATGATAAATTAAAATAAAATTAAAAAGCTATGCATCCATCTTTTTCCAAGGCCGAATGTTGTAAGAAAAGAAAAGAAATAAAGCTTTAAGGGTTTCGGCCATATTCATGCTTGATTAAGATCAAGAACCAAAGAAATCAGACTTGGATCGGGGAAAAATAAAAGTAATTGAATGTCATTTTATTCCATTCGTCGATATCCGAGGTAAGTTTACAATCAAATAAGTGTTTTTAATTTTGAATATATATGAACTTTAAATGTTGAATTGAATTTTATGAGGTTATATGGGTAATAGCCGAATGTGTACATGCTTAGGAGCAATGTTTATGAGTTCGATTCGACCCCGTATGAGCCTTAGGAATAGATAGGATACATATGTCATGACATAGGATTCCAATATGTGTGTGCGAGTAAGACCACGTCTATGACGTTGGCATCAAAATATGTGTACGAGTAAGACCATGTCTATGACGTTGGCATCAAAATATATGTGTGAGTAAGACCATGTTTAATACGTTGGCATTGATATGTGATTTCGATATATGTGTGCGAGTAAGACCTTGTCTGGGACAGTGGCATCGATATATGTGATTACATGTAAGACCACATCTGGGACGTTGGCATTGTACGAGCTTTTCGATTATCCGCGTATCCTTTTTAATTTCGAATGGTTTAATGGGCAATGATAAGTCATGATCGAATGTAAAATCGAGCTAAAGTGTTTAGGTATGTGATAGTTAAATGCTTATATGAAACTAAGGTAAGATAGTTATTTAAAATGTGATACAAAATATGTTTGATACAAATGTAAGTATATGTGTATATGAAAATCTATATTTGGCCAATGGTATATTTATGTGATAATATAATATGAATTATGTGTGTACAATACGAGTGTTTATATATATTCGACCATATGATGAAATTGTGACATTAGAAGTAAATGATAGTTTTGATCATGAATATATGTGAAATTCAGCCTAGTTAAAGTTGATACATAGATATATATTGGATATGAATTTGAAAGCTTGAAATTATATGTAATTATGGTAGCTTAAATTAGTTTGGTTAAATTGAGCTAATAATGTCAGTGATTCTTTTATTTGATTATGACTTACTAAGCTGTGATAGCTTACTGTGTGTGTATGTTTGTTCTCTGTTTTATAGATTTTGAAAGCTAGTTATGGGCTCGGGGATCGTCAAAGAAGTCTATCACACTATCAACTGTTTCGATATTTTATAAAGTTGAACTTAAACCTATGACATGTATAGGCTAGCTTATGTTTATGTTTGGTTTTGGGGTATATAATTGTAAGCCATGCGAAAATGGCTAATTTGATACATAAGTATATGCTATCTTGATCATGGTTTATATGTGTGCTATGCATAAAAAATGGTTGATGAATTTGGATGTGTCTTGGTAGATTTGGCTAGAGTATATAATGTGATGTGTTTGATATATTTGATAATGGTTGAGAAGTTTCGGTTATGGTATATGTATGTGATATACTTGATATGATTTGTAGGTGTGGTTTGATATATATAGTAGTTAAGTAATATGCATAATTTGAACATGAATCGGTTTGGAAATTATTTATTATGTAAAATTATGTATTCAGTTATGTGATGTTTAAAGGTGTTAGTTATATATATATATAATAGGTAAGCTTGATTTATACTATGTGTTTTATTTATAAAAATTTACTGTGATGAAATAGGTAATATCATAAGAAAATTTTGATGGCTGAATAATTAATGTGATGAATGGCAAAGTAGGCACATGACTTATACTTGAATGGTTGGCTTTATAAGTATGGTTGATAAAGGCAAATAATGGTTCTGTTATATAATTATTTCGATTGATATGCTTTACATGTGGTTTAGTAATTAAAGTTCAACATGATAGTTTTAATACTTGAGTTTAAAATGTGCCTTATATGTGATTAATTAATTTTGGTATTTTATAGATAGATGTTTTGGTATGATGTGTTTTGGCACTTATGTTTGAAGTTGGTAGTTATTACTTGGTAAAATGTCCCAAACATGTGATTTAGTCATTGATTAATTAACGAAATAGGTTTTTATTGATTTAGTAAGTATAGATATATTTATATATATAGAAATGGCTTTTGCATTTGAGGTAAAATGCATTTCATATAATGATCTATAATGCATGTTCGACCTTGTTATAAGGTTGTTATTATCTCATATGTGATTGATTATTAAGTATCTTATATTGGTTTGATTAATTTCAATAAATGCATGTGTAAAAGTTTAGAAATTAAGTGTTCAATATTTTGGCAAAAATGCATAATAGTTTGTGTAGTGATTAATTAAAGATATGAAAAGCACTAAAAGATGTCTTTATGTACATTTGATATATGAAATGGAAAATGCCTGAATTTTATTTAGGCATTCGAATATCATTAAAATGTATGATGTATGGTGTTGAGGCATGTTAGTTGGGTTGAAAACTTGACTATATATATATGATACAGAATAGGCTGATTTATGAGGTATGGTTAATATATGCAATGTGATTTATAATGTACGCTTGATTTTTTAATTAGCTATGTGTTTGTACATATGAATTTTAACTTGAGTGAATATATGAGGTACAGTTATGTGAATGTATGAAAGATGGGTCTTGTCCAGCAATACCTTGTAACTCCTTTCCGGCGACGGATAAGGGTTAGGGGTGTCACAAATACTCACCTATAGTATTGGTTCTTTCTTGACCTTAAGCTATTCATTCCACCCAACTTATCAACTTTAAAAATCACTTTAACTCTTTGTTTAGCCGAACCATATCCTTTAACTATCCCAAGACTATTTGCAAACATTTGTTTAAGACTCATACTTAACCAAATTTCAGTTTAATTTAAAGTAGAACGATATTCCTCAATTTTACGATCGGGTATGTTCGCGACTCGAATTCCTTTACGAGTACGAGATCATATCAGAAAGTGATATTTCCTAGTCACCTTGTTTAGCTTCCAATAATTGATGCAAATTCTCTATCTCGTAACCGTTCTAGTTGGTATTAACTTATTATTCTCGTTCTCAATGACCATAATACCTCCTTCCTTTGGCATGCATTGGACCAGACTTACCTATGAATTATCTGAGATGGGGTAAATTAAACCCGCATCTAACCACTTAATCATTTCTTTCTTTACCACATCCTTCATGATAGGGTTCAGTCTTCGCTGTCCATCAATTGTCCCTTTCTCGCCATCTTCCAAGAGGATCTTATGCATGCATACAGACGGACTAATGCCGCGAATATCAGCTATGGTCCATCCGATAGCCTTATTGAATTGTTTCAATACTAGAATGAGTTTGTAACAACCCGTTTTCGGTCAAATCAGAACAGTAGTTTCGAAACCATAAATTTGAAGTCAAAATATTTATTTTATTATTTTATTAAGGCTTACAGCATGATAGAATAATTGTGTGAAAGTTCTGTAAAGAAATTTTACTGTTTAAATGTCTAATTCGGTACAAAGGACTAAATCGCGTAAAGCGTAAAAGTTGGATTCTATTAGCAAAAAGGGTTTAATAGCTACAAAAACTCAAAGGAAAGAGTCATTAAATGGTAATTTGACCATTAAAGAGTTAGTGGATGATAATGGCATGGTATAAGTGTAAATATTAAAGTTCATTAAGGTTAAGTTAGTAAATTATTTATTAAAGGTTAATTAAAATAAAACAAAACAAATTCTTTTATTCATACATATTCCTTAGCCGATTTTCACAAAGGAAATAACCATTTTTATAGCTTGACATTTAGCCATGCTTTTCCAGCTCATTAAGGTAAGGTTTTTGCTCGGTTTTTAATGATTTTTATGTTTTTGAGTTTGTTGCAGCTTAATCTAGCTAGCCCGTACCTTAGATTTTGAAATGGTTAAAGATTTAATGTGTTTCGATTGTTGAATACTTGAGTAATTAGATGTTTGATGGATGATTTGGAAGGTTTAATGATAGATTGTTAACTTTTTGTAAAGTGATTTTTGATAAAAATGTCAAAAAAGAGGTTAATTTGTAAAAATGTGAAATTCTAGTTAAAAATGTGAATAAATTGAAAATATGGGCTGCTAGTAGCATGTGTTAAATTCGGCTTGGCATGGGCTTGTACTAAATTGCATGAATTTGCAATTTTATGTGATAATGACTAAATTGTGAAAAATGTGAAACATTAGGGGCAAATGCATAAATTTGCAAAATTATGAATTATGAGCTTAATTGAATTGAATGATTATTGAATGGGCTAAATTTGATATATTATAGATCAAGATAAGAAAATTTCGGAACTAGATCGGGGAAAAAGAAAAGTTGGCGAATAGGCGATAATTTCCATTTGAGCAACTCGAGGTAACTTCGTATAATTAGAATCGAACTTTAATTACTTGTATTTACTTGAATTCTGTTTGATATAATGTAAAATTTAATAAATGAGTTATTTTAATACCGAATGCCTAATTGATGAGAATCATTGATTATTGAGTCCTGTTTGAGTCCTGCATGTGTTTCGGACTCACTAAAGCTCGTATGAGCTTACCGATACATTAGCTCAAAAGGGCTTACTGTTCTCAACTCGTTAGAGCTTACTGTTTCAGCTCGATAGAGCTTACTGTCTATTAGCTTAGGAGGAGCTTACCAATCATGGCTTGAAAGAGTAGAAATAATAATGAATTGACGGATTACTGATACACTTAGATATTCTAAGAGGTTCAACGGGCATAATTTCTGTTACAAATCATATGAATAAGCTATGTGGTTATACGGATAAATTACTGTTTATATGGATAAATTACGATCTATCGAATGGATTATAATTATTATCATTGAAAGCTAAATGTTATAAACAATATACGTGTTATATGGAACTGGTATGATAAATTGTATTGAGTATGAGATTGAAAATGGTTGATACATCTTTGTGAATGGATGATTATGTGCACTTATATGACTAACTTGTTGATGGATGAATGTGTATAAGCATTTGGCAAATTATATGGGACATACTATGTTAAATTTGTGTGGATATTATATTTGGTAAGTTTAATTCTAAATTATGCGGGCTTACTAAGCTATAAAGCTTACTCTATTTATTTTCTGTGTTTTATAGAGGTTCGACAGCTCGCTCGATTCGGACGACGTCGGAGATACGCATCACACTATCCAGTTACCGATTAGTACCTTTGAACTTATGAATATATGTAATTATGGCATGTATAGGCTAGTTTTAAGAATGATAGTTATGGTTTCTTATGCTATGATTTTGGTACTTATTTTGGTAAATGATAAGCCATGTGATTTGGCTTAATTTAAATGTATGTATATCTATGTGGTTTGGTTCATCTTGATATGCTTGTTGATAAGTTGTATGGCTCAAATCGTTTTTTGATTATGTTTGATCCTTGGATGAAATTATGGAAGAATTATAGTACATACTATGTAGATGTTTTATGTTCATTGAAACTTCGTGATTTGGCCTAAAATTGAGCATGAAAATGATGATGAATTGACTATTGAAATGGTTGATGTTGAATTGGTATAATATGTGCATTAAATGAATTGGTTTGGCTGCATATTGATGTGTTGTGTTGGTACCTTTTGACTTGTTGTAGGTACTCGTAATTTGGGTGGCAAGAATGGCCTTGTAAATGGCCTATTTTTGTCCAAACGGGCAGGGACACAGGTGTGTGTCTCAGTCGTGTGTGAAACACAATCATAGTACACGGCCGTGTGTCCCCTAGTATTGCATTGTGAACCAAGTTAGTTTGCCCCACATAGCATCGCACACGGGTGTGTGACTGGTGGTGTAGCATAAGTCAGTATACCCTACAGGAAGGACACGGTCTAGTACACGATCTGGTACATGGGTGTGTGAGGTCATTTCGAATAGGCACACGGGCTAGACACATGGGCATATGATTGGCCTTGTTACCTAAGTCAGTATACCCTCTAGTTTTCACACGGCCAAGTACATGGGCGTGCAGTTGGCCGTGTGATGCAAGTCAATATGTATTCCCTGTTTTCACACAGCTTGTGACATAGGCGTGTCTATAGCCATATGAGGCACACGGCCTGCCTCACACAGGCATGTGTCCTTTGAATTGAAAATTTTCTAAGTTATTTTAAAATATCCGTTTGTTACCGGTTTAGTCCTGAATGCATGATTTAAGACTAATATGCTCGTTTTAAGTATGTTATGAATATAAATGTATGATATTGAATACAAAGTGATAAATGTTTGGTAAATGAATATACTTAAATGTGTTATTTGTCTAGTAATGCCTCTTAACCTATTCCGGCGATGGATACGGGTTAGGGGCATTACAGAGTTTCTCTTCTTGCTTAATGGTTAATTCTGCTGAAACAATCACAGGCAAAGTAGAAGCGTGTTACATAAATAAACATATTTTAAATGTGAGGGAAGTACCTTTAGTTCTAATTTAGGTGGCTCCTCAATTAACACTTTTGGTTGGGCATAATCCCTATTCTCTAACTCCAAAAACTCAAAGCAGGATTGTGGATTAAATCCCCTTGAATTAGCTTCTAGGAAAGTTAAGTATTCATCCTCCTCTTCATCACTTGGAGGGTCTTGTAACACCTGAAATTGGGCTTAGTCGAAATAGTGATTTTGAAATCACTAACTCGAGGTTAGAGAAATTATTTCTAATATTTTTTTATGTGTTAAACTATTTTTGTAAGGGTACATGAAAATTTTGGTGAATTAATTTACGCGATTGAGGGCTTAATCGCGAAAAAGGACTAAATCACATAAAGGGTAAAAGTTGTGATTTGTTAGCAATTGGTGTTAAATAAGAAGAAAACCTAAATTAAGGGCCTTTAGAGGGAAAATAAACCCCTTATAAGTATGATAGCTGGCCATTAGGCATGGGATTTGACAAAATCAAATTTTGTCACACTTTAGTCAAAGTTAGGTGGCTTAAAAATTGAATTAAATATTAGCCTAATATACTAGCCTTCACTTTCTTCATTTCTTCATCTCTTCCACCGATTTTTCTCCATGAAAAGGGCCAAGAGAGCTTGAAACTTGTAGCCACTCATTTCTCTTGCAAGTAAGTAAATTTGATGGCATTTCTTATTAATTTTTACATATTTGGAACCCTTGTAGCATAGGCTACCTATTGAGGGGACTATTTTACAAAATGGTGGAAAGTTTAGGGTTTTAACATTAGAATATTTAAGTTGTTTGCTGGAATTTTATGGAGGAAAATGAATGTGGGTTTTTAAATAAACAACTTTTGTGAAAGAATTTGCATGAAAAACTACAAAATGGACTACTTTCTGAAAGTGTCAAAATAGATAGTAATTGTGTGAAATAATAAGAAGTTTTGGGATGCCATAAGAGTAAAAAGGATTCGGTTAGGCTTGGTTAGTAAGGAAATTTGATAAAAATTAATTTTCGAGCCTAGGGGCAAAATGGTCATTTTACAAAAGTCTAGGGGCAAAATGGTTATGTTACCAATTTATGAATTTTGGACTGTTTAGGTTAACGTTGTGATTGAATTAGTGAAATTTTGTCATTTTAGATCAAGAAGTACGAGACCGAACATTGATCGAGGGAATGCCAAGCTAACGGATTGACTGAATTATCCGTCCACATTTTGTATACAGAGGTAAGTTGTAGGTAAATAATACAACATTACTAGTTTTTATGCATGAAATCATTGATTGGTCTAAATTGATTAATTGTGTCTATGAGATGTACATAAAAACATTACTTGAGCATGATTTGTTGAATGATGATTTTAGGCATGAAATGATGAGAAACTATATAATAGAGCCCAGTTGAACTTTAAGAATAGATTGGATATTCGTGCTGTGATACTAGGGTTGATACGAGTATTACTGTAAGACCATGTCTGGGACGTGGCATCGGTCTCGTTACATTTTAGTGTAAGACTATGTATAGAATATGACATCAACACGGATTATGCTAGCCAGTGTAAGACCATGTCTGGGACATGGCATCAGTATAGATACGAGTGCTAGTGTAAGACCATGTCTGGGACATGGCATCGGCTTGGAGGTGTGTCAGTGTAAGACTATATCTAGGACATGGCATCGGCATGGATAGAGGAGAGCCAGTGTAAGACCACCATATCTGAGACATGGCGTCAGCGTCAATACCTTGAGAGTCAGTGTAAGACCATGTCTGGGACATGGCATCGACTTGATATGTGAGCTAGTGTAAGACAATGTCTGGGACATGGCATCGGCTTGATACCCTACATTGGAGGCTCATTAAATATTCTTTCATATTCTAAATAGTTCAACGGGAAATTTCAGTTAATGTTAAGATTGAGAGATATTATGATGATTTTGCGAGTGGTGGAGGTACCTAAATGATTGTATGAAATGTGAGGTCACTAGTATATTGTATGTTTAGTAAAGAATGGAAATGAGTAAGTCATGTTTGTGGCCATTCCTTGTATAATGCATAAATTGTGATGTATTGAGAATATGCTATAACATAGTAAATTGTTGTTAATTATTTACTTATAACTTACTAAGCTTTATGTTTATCCCTTTCCTTTCCATTTTCTTATAGTGCCGCCTAAATAGCTCGAGGATCAAATAACGTTAGAGGTTTCGCTCACACTATCCACGAAAAACAAGTGGTATAGTTAGTTGAATCTTTTGAAATATGGCATGTATAGGATTCTATTCTTTCGTTAAGTGTCATATTATTTTGGGCCAATTGTATTGGCTAGTTTTAAAATTTGACTCTTTTTGTGTAATGCCATAAATGATGGCAAATATTGGAAGTGGATATATGAAAATATTGATGTTATTCATGAATATGTGTACTAAAAGTAGTAATATACATGCTTGGTTGGATTTGTTTCTTGTGAATATGTTTGGGGATGCCAAATATATAGCTTTTGGTTGAGCGTTGAGACTTGTGATATGTATGTGCTTGACTTTGTTTCAAGGTAGCAAAAAGGCTTGGTAGATAGCCTTATTTTGTCCACACGGGTAGACACACAGGCATGTGTCTACGCCGTATGTGACACACGGTCCGCCCTACGGGCGTGTGGTTAGGTCGTGTGTCCCCTACACCTTGAATTGGGAGAATTAAATGCCCAATAGTAAACACACGGGCTGAGACACGACCATGTGTCTCAACCGTGTGAGGGACACAGCTTAGCATAAGGGCGTGTGCCACGGCCGTGTGATTGCTGACGTTAGAAATAGAATGTCAAGGTTTTTGCACATGGACTGCGACACGGGTGTGTCATGGCCGTGTGAAGGACACGGGCTAAGCATACGGGCGTGTGCCAGACCGTGTGAAAACCCCTGTAGATTCAAAGTTAGAAAATAAATCTGCACAGACGAGGGGCACAGGCGTGTCCCTAGGTGTTTAGGCCGTGTGAACCACACGGGCCATCAGCATGGCCATGTCTAGAGGCTACACGGGTGTGTTGCCCTTTCACACAGGCATGTGCCCATTTTTAGTGAAATTTTCTCAAGTACTCGAAATGGTCCTAGATTGTTTCCAAATAATGTTTTAGGCCTCGTAGGCCCATATAAAGGTCCGTATGACAATGTTTGAAAAATTTTTAAATTGGAACGCATTTTGTTGGCTTAAGTTGAATGTTTGCAAGTGCTTTAGTAAGGTAACGCCTCGTACCTTGTTCCGGCGTCGGATATGGGTAAGGGGTGTTACAGGTCTGATGTTAAAATTTGCTCCAACGGGTCTTTAACATAGTTGAGTTTCTTTTCCATGATTAATTCCTCTAATTTGGATACTGCAGAACAATCATCAGTTGTGTCAGGAAATCGCATAGTCTTAAAAACATTATACGTTACCTGATCATCTTGAACACACATAGTAAGCTCGCCTTTCCATACATCAATAAGGGTACTTCCAGTTGCTAGGATAGGCCTTCCTAGGATGATTAGCACCGTTTTATCTGCTTCAAAGTTTAGAATAACAAAGTCAGTAGAGAAAATAAATTTATCTACACATGCCAATACACCCTCGATTTTTTCCTTCTAGATGTGCCAAAGATCGATCTGCTAATTGAAGTGTAACTGTAGTAGGTCTAACTTCACCTATCCCCAACTTTTTGAATATGAACATGGGCATCAAGTTGAAGCTTGGACCAAAATCGCATAGTATGGTAAATCATCCAGGATCTTTCAACTTTGGGGGTAGTTTATCTTGAAGATATCCACTGCATTCCTTCATCAGGGCTACCATCTCAAATGCTCCAAGTCTCTGTTTCTTAGATAGGATATCCTTAATGAATTTGATATAGTTTAGCATTTGTTTAAGTGCTTCTACCAATGGAATGTTGATATGAAGTTACTTGAGTACGTCTAGGAACTTCTTGAACTAGACTTCCTGTTTCTGCTTCTAAAGTCTTTGATAGTAGGGTGGTAGAGAATTCTTTACTAGAACTGGTTAATTCATTTTCTGTGGCAATTCTGCATCTAACGAAGCTGTTAGTTTATCAGAATTGATTAGTTTCAAAAGTTATCTTATCAAATTTTACAGATTCTGGTTCTGGTGAAATTGAAATTTCAGCACTCGGTTGAACTTCCACTGAGTTTTGAGCATCGGCTGGCTCTTCTTCAACCTCGATAGTGTTGGACTCTAATGTTTTTCGACCCTTCAATGTCAATGCTTTACAATACTCCTTCCTCAGATTTCTTGGGTTCTTCGTATAACTAGGTAAAGCACCATGTGGATGGTTTTTGAGTTTAATGGCAAGCTGGCCATTTGGTTTTCCAGGTTTTTCAATGCGGCTGCTTGGCTTTGGATTAATGCATCATTTTTGGCTATGTATGCATTCAACAAGTTTTCTAAGCTATTGGAAGATTTAGCTTGAGGTTGCTTCTGAACTTGTTGGGTAAAAATAGGTGGCTGGGTTGGTCTAGGTTGGGTATAAGTATTACTAGGTCCAGCCCCTTAGTTACTCCAAGAAAGGTTAGGGTGGTTTCGCCAAGATGGGTTATAAAAATTTGATTGCAGTCCTTACCTTCATTAGTTCTGGTTCTGATTACCCATGTAATACACGAATTCTGGGTTTGATAGACATTCTTCGAACAAATGTCCTTCCCCATAATAAACACAGGCTATATTTTCAAAGTGATTAGGTGGCTGTGCTGCAAAACTATTAACCCATTAATGGTAAAATTTTTAAGCATCTATGATATTGAGGATACCTGAGATACAAGTGAAGTGAGAGCGTCCACTTCATGTACTCCAGCAACTCATCTTCTTGACACTGCTCGATTGGTTGGCCATTGATAATTGTTGCTGGCAATCCTCTCAATGATTTCATAAGCCTTGTTATAAGACTTACAAAGGAGAGCACCATTAGTAGAAGTGTCTACTACCATCTTCATGTGAGCATTGGAACAATTATAAAACGTCTCAAGTTGGATGCAATAAGGGAGGGCACTTCCGTAATAATTCTTTATACATTTCCCATACTTCATACAAGGACTCACCATTCATTTGTTGGAAAGCAGTGATCACATTCCTCAACTTAGCATTCTTGCTAGGCGGGAAATACTTCATGAGGAATCTTTTTGCTAACTCTTTCCATGTGGAAATGGAATTTGGTGGCAATAAGTTCAACCAAGCTCGAGCTCTATCCCTCAGTGAATATGGGAACAGTTTTAATCGTAGTGCGTCTTCGGGTACTCTGGCTAACTTGAAAGAATTGCTCACCTCCATAAATAGTCTTAAGTGAAGGTGAGGATCTTCGGTAGGCATTCACTCAATTGGCCCATTGTTTGAAGCATCTAAAACATGATTGGCTTCAGCTCGAATTGTTGTACCTCGATTTTGGGTCGCCTAATACCCGGATTAAGATCATGAAACACTGGCACGGCATACTATCTTAGAGCTCTATCCCTATCATTAGCAATAATGATAGGATTTTGAATATGGTTTGTTCCATTTCTTTGATTCAGATTTTCATAGTTCATCTCTTCGGTCATTCTCTAACTTGCTTGTCTCCTTTGTTGTCGAAAAGTTTTTCAATCTCAAGGTCTACGAGGAGTAAATCGATAATTCTATCAATACTCATAAACACCTAAAACAAACACACAAAAATTAATCAAGTTAAATTTGAACAGAAAAATAAACCAAAATGCAAAATTAACAAATTCACAAATAATGACTTATAGAACAGTCCTCAGCAATAGTGCCAAAAACTTGGAACAATGAAATGTGCAAGTGGAACGGTGGAAATGTGCAAGTGTACACAATCGTAACAAGTAATAAAGTGACAAATAAATGTCGAGTTATCGTACCCACAGGGACTGTAAAAAGAATTATTTATGAAATTAATTTAAAGCACTTTGGAGAGGTGAAAATATTTTTTGGTTTGAAAGAGTGATTTTATAAACTAAGATTAAAACTAAGAAAACAATTTAAATAAAATAAAAAGAATCCTAGTGCATGATTTCAAAATAAGATTTAATCAAGATGATTTAATTGTGTTGGATTAATTATACCTTTTTAACTTAGAATTATTAAATTCATGCTTATGCTATTACAAATAAATTCACGGCAACCCAGTAATTTGCTAATTTATGAACATATTTACTAATTAAATTCCATTCATCTCTTGAACATATTCCTATGCCAATTCAACTGACTAAACAGAATTAATAAGATAAACATGCTATAGCACATACATATTTATTAAATTAAATTATCTCTCGCATATTCCTATGTCGATTCAACCAATTAATTCAATTTAATAAACATATAAAAGATTATATGAAGTAACAAAGTAGCCATACCTTGAAACAATTTAATCACAACAATCTTGCAAGTTATGCAATGCATACGAATCGTCAGATACTATGCTAATTTAATCTTCAGCTACTTTAGAAGAATTAAACATGTACAGATTAAGTATTGAGTCAATTAATTGCAATTTCAATCCGTTTAAACAATTAATTCTTTAATTATCTAAACAATTATACTGCCAGATAATCTAAACATGATTTTACTTAATCAAACATTTCACTGAGACCTATAACAGCATAAACACTATTTTAATAATTCAAGTAGGCAAAATATAATCAACCCAACACGAATTAAATTCAAACTAAATTGATTAAAATAACCATTTCAACAACAATATTATTCATAAATATGTTCTTCATAAAAACAACAGAAATTAAAAAGATAAGGAACAAGAAAGCAAACCCGGTGTTCTCCGTGGCTTTGTCTGACTGCTCCGTTCTTTGTCTCCGTTATCCTCGCTGGTCAAGGCTCGTATGAACTCTTTCTTGCTGCCCAAATTGGTTGGAAAAACACCTCTTTTCCAAGAGGAGAAATCGGCACAAGGCTAAGGAAAATGGGAAGGGAAAATGGAAAGAAAAGAGAGTGGAAAGGTGAAGAGAGAATGTTGAGAAGTGAGGGATGTGAGGGATTTGAGAGATGCTTCAAATGAGCAGCAAGGGGTGGCTTTTATAGCTGAAGAGAGCTGCTAAAAATAGCAAGCTCAGCAGCCAAGAGAGCCCTCTCATGGCCAGCCACACACATGGCAAGGTTGACAAGTTCAACCTTGCTAATTTAGGCATGGGGCAAATCTAAAAAGCCTAAAATAAAGGTGGGGTTTGAATGGGATTTTGAAATCTTTCAAGGGCCTATTTGCAAGTATATTTAATCAGCTAATTTGCTGATTTGGGTCAGCCTTTGGACGGTTCTGATCAGCCCAATAAGTGGCTGGTTCGGCTCACTCCATTCGGTTCAACCGGTGCGGTTCACTAGGCCCTTTCTTCATAATTAATTAAAATTAATTTATTTAACCTAAATAAAATAGGAAATAAATTAAAAATAATTTAATTATGAATTAATACGCATTTCTGGACCGTCTTATGCTGGAATTTAATTGGCCTCGATGCTTCAAATAATTTCTCGATTTTGTTCTTCTCGTAGTGTCCACTGGACCCTTTTTCTCCAAATGTGCATTTCTGTCAAAAATAATCAAATTTAATCAAAATTCACTATAAAATTATTTAAAATTTATAGTGTTCATATTTTTAACACAATTTAATTATTTTATAATATTTAATTATTTTTCGACAAGAATTTATTCGAATTTGCATTAAATTAAGTTAAAAAAGGGCACGTAAAAGTATATAAATTTTTGTGTTTCCAGCAAGTGTAGACAATCACAACAAGTAATAAAGTGACAAGTAAATGTCGAGTTATCGTACCCACAGGGACTATGAAAAGAATTATTTATGAATACAATTAAAAAACACTTTGGTGAAGATAAATGTTTTGATTTTGAGGAAGTGATTAAAAACTAAAATTTCAACTAAGTAAAAAAAAGTTTCAACGCATGATTTCAAAAGATGATTTTAATCAAGATGACAGTATTGTGTTAGATTAATTATATTTCTTAACTTAGAATTACTAAACTCATGTTCATTTTGTTACAAATAAATTCACGGCAACTTGGTAATTTGCTAACTACTACTCATACGTATCTATTAAATTAACTAATCTCTTGAACATTTTCCAATGCCAATTCAAATAATTAATCAATCTTCATAAGCACATAAAAGATTAAGTAAGGTAATAATATATTCCTATATTAAAACAGTTTAATCACAAAAATCTTGCAAGTTATGCAAGGTCAATGTACCGTTTAATACCGTCGCTAATTTAACCCACAACTACCTTAGAAGATTAAACATGCACATATTAAGTATTGTGTCAATTAATTACAATTTCAACATGATTAAATAATTAGTTCATTAGTTACCTTAAAATTATAATGGAATAATAACTTAATCAAACAATTTATCAAGACCTATAACAACACAAACATAATTTTAATAACTTAAATGGATGAAATGCAATCAACCTAACACGAATTAAATTTAATCCATATTAATTAAATTAAACATATCAACCTAACAAGTATTCATAGACATGTTCATAACAATAAAAATTAAAGGATAGGGAACTAGAATCAAATCCGATGCTTCTCCGAAGCTTGACTAGTTTGCTCCGCTCCTCCTTATCCGCTTGTTCTTGTTGGACCGAGGCTTCTACGAGCACTTGAATGCTGCTACCAATGATGGTTGAAGGGACCTTTTCCAAGAGGGGAAATCGGCAAGGGAATGGAAGGGAAAAATGAAGAACAAAGGAAGGATTTTGAAAAGAGAAAGTGAGAGAAGTGAAGTGAAGAATGAAAGGATGAGAGGTGTGTTTGAAAGGAGCAGCTAGGGGTTATTTATAAATTGAGTAGGCTGCTAAAAATAGAAAAAATAAGCAGCTATTTACTCCCCCCATGGCTGGCCACACACGTGGCAAGTTTTAAGCTTTCAAACTTGCTAAATTTAGCTAGGGGCAAATCTACAAAAGCTTGATAAGTAGAGGGGTTTGAATGCAATTTCAAGAAAGCTTCAAGGGCTGTTTTGCAAGCCAAATAATAATCTAAATAAGCTGATTGGGTCAGCATGTGGGACGGTTTCTAGCAACCCAGTTGTTCAATTGGATTAGTCTCTCGGTTTAACTCAATTGGACCTCTTTTCATAATTAATTAGTAATAATTATTTAACCCAAAATAAATTGTATTAAAATTAAAATTAAAATTAATTACATTATGAATTAATATTCATAATTTGAACTGTCTTAGGCTGAAAATTTAATTCATCTCGATGCTTCAAAAATCGCTTCTCAGTTTTGCGCTTCTAGCAATGTCTGCCGAGCTAATTTTTTGCCCTTTGTGTGAATCTGTCGAAAATAAATCAAAATTAATAAAAAATATTATAAAATTAATTAAAATTCAACATGTTAATAATTTAAGTATAATTTAATTTTTTTATAATTATTATATATTTTTCAACAAGAATTACTACGAAATTACATGAATTTGAGTTAAATAGGGCATGAAAAAGTGTATATATTTTCGTGTTTCCAGCATGCCTAATGTAACGCTTAAATAAGAGTCGGCTTTGTCCAACACTATGTTGGCACTTTCTTAAGTGTTGGGATAGACTTGCTGAGATACGCTTTGGTCAACTCTTTGTATAAGGGTTGGAATATGCATGCTTAAGGCAACTCTTAAATAAGATTCGGCTTTATCCAACACTATGCCGACTTTTGTTATACATTTCCCAATTATATGAAAGTGTCGACATATAAAAAGTCAAACATAATTTTTTTTCTTTTTCCTATCAAAAATTAATAAATATTATAACCTTAAAAAATATTATTTAAAAAGAAACAATTTAGATCTTTCACTCTAAATTCTATTATACCTAACATTTGTTAATATCATTTTTAATATTCGTCAAATATTAAATTAAATTAAAAAGTTCAATTTACACCAAAAAAAAATTTTAAAAGTTAAATAATAATTTTTTTTTAAAAAAAGGAGAAATATTCGTTGTTTGGATTTTTTTCCTCTAGTCAGCAGCCGACTCCTGTAGTCACTTAACACTTCTAAATCCCTAGCCACCATCACTTCCCAACCCTCTTAATCCCTTTTCCCATAGCCACTCCAAGTCCCACTGGCCACCAGTTGGCACTCGGTAGTCACCACCCTTTCCCTTATCTCTTTTTCCTCTTCTCACTATCGCCACCAACCCACCACCATCACAAACCAGAAATCAACCCACAGCCGACTCCCTCTTTCCCTCTTCTCTTTTTCATCTTCCCACTGTCGTGTTTCAAGCAAACCCACCACTTTCGTAAGAATTCCCATTTCCCATTTTGCTTGATTGAAATACTATTATGATTTTTGTGTAATTTTTTAGCAATCGGACTGGTTCCTTACTTTTTTTGTTGTTGAATTTTTAAGTTCTAAATTAATAGTTTATTCTTGAATTTAATTGTATTTCTAGTATTTTTTTTTTAGCAATAAGATTTCTAAGTTTTTATTATGCAACCACTATTTTTTTAAGCACATTTCCATTTGTGTGATTAATCAGTCCAAAATCCGACCTCCAGCGTTCACCTCATAGCCTCACTAGGGGGATTTCTTGTCGAGTGAGTTTCAAACCCTAATTCTTTCCAATTTTGCATGTTTATGTTATGTTATATGCTGCTGTATTCTTTCTTGGCAGTGCTGCGATAGCTGGAATTTTACATGTTACAACATTGAAGATATTTGATAAGAGGTTTCCTTGATTAACACCCCTTTCGTTTTTACTTATTGCGCTGTTGACAATCAGTGTGTTTATGCATAATCCTTGTTTAGTGGTGTGACAGTGCAAGATGCTCTCAAGGGAAATTCCATAGAAATTACAGAGGATAGCCTGTTTGGGTTGAAGTATGATCCTGCATCGATTTGGGGTTATTTTGAGGTATGTTCACCTGCTCCGCATTAATGTGAGAATAAACCTATACTGGTTATCTTGGGATATTCACCAAACAACTTAGTTTTGGATTTATAATACTTGCTCCATTTCTGCAGCTTCACATTGAACAAGGACCTGTACTAGAATTGGTTGGTTTTCCTCTTGCTGTAGTTAAAGGCATAGCTGGACAGACAGGAATGAAGGTGAATATTTCTGTTCAAAATAGAGACATGAACTTCTCAAGACACACTCAATCTATGATTCTTTTTACTACCTTGGATTGACTATAGCTAAGGATTTACAAGGAAATATATTAATATTATGTAATGCTGTGCAATTTTTTAAGTACCTACTACCTACTCTTGAAACATGTTATATGAACATTGAAACATGGAATCTATAGATGTAGTTTAATCAAGTTAAAAGCATCATAAGGTTGAAAAGCACATGATATGAATGACAATATGATTTATTTATTCTCATTCTTGACTAGAGGAAGCGTGAAAAATGTTGCTCAATCACTCTGAATAAAACACAAGATTTTGGATCTTTCAGTCTTTAAGTAAAGTTCCAAGCACAAGGGTTTCGCATCTAGTTAAAAAACAACAATCATTCTTGTATTTTGTTTAATGATGTTTGATTATGGATCTTTCAATCTTTTAGTCTATGCATTTTCCTTCAATCTATCCAATTTGTTCCTTTTTTTCCCATGATCATTGAGGTTACTCATTAGGTTTATCTAGTTCCTGTTGATCATAGAAATTTGAATTCTGAGATGTCATGTTAATTAATATAAATGTGTGAAATTCAATTTCATTTCTATGGTTCAGCTGGTTGGCAAATGAAAAAGAATTTTTATTTTCTGTAATTTCAAGTCTAAAATGTTTAAGGCTTATAAATTTTTTAGAATGATAGTATAAAATTCAGTGGAGTGGATGCTTGTGTTAAATGATGCACAAGAGTTGACAGTGTTAAGCATTTTCTGGTTTGTGTTTTACATTTTCTTAGGAACCTTTGAAATAAGTCAATTAATTGCTACAGTTTTGGATATAGCTTTTGTTATTTTAGCTTGGCTTTCTTGTTGATTTGCTAAATTGAAGTTGGATAAATGCAATGACTTTGTGATATGATTATGTATGATATTGCAGATGATAAAGCAAAGGCACAAAGTGGAGAGAGAAGCAAACATTATGCCGTATTTGGATGGCCAAAGAATCAGGAAGTTGCCAAGACCAATCCAAAGCTTGTAGCCATGAACAAGAAATTGGGAATGATTCATGGGTTATCTTCACTTGCAAGAATTTTCAAACTCATTGTTACTTCTTGGGTTGAATGTTGGTTGCATACATTTTGGCTAAATGTTAGTGTTAGTGTATTTTAATTGTTGGATCGATTTTTGTAGTGAAATTCAACATTTATTTTACTTTTAATTTTATATTTTTTTAATTGTATTTAAAGCACAATTTCTATTTTTATTCACTGTAAATGTTTATGAAAATATATTAATAAGGAAATAATAAAAAATAGAAAAAAAATACCTTAGATGTGTCTATCCTAACTTTTTTAAGGTTGCATTAGACAAGTCTATCTCAACCTTTTTTAAAGGTTGCATTAGACGTGTCTATCTTAATCTTTTTAGGGTTGTTTTAGATAAGGTTTATCCTAACCTTTTTAAGGTTGTTTTAGACGGGTCTATTCTAACATTTTTTAAAGGTTGTTTTAGATAAGGTTTATTTTAACTTTTTAAAGGTTATATTAGATGAGTCTACCTCAACTTTTTTAAGGTTGTTTCAGACGGGTTTATCCTAACCTTTTTTAAATGTCGGTATTAACTAGGTTTTTGCCAACTTTTCAATAAAGGTTGGCTTATGTTGAATTATGCTGACACTTTTTGAAAAGCCGCGAGAGTTATGCCAACTGCACTACAGACAACGTTCTTGAAAGTGCCGAGTGAAGTGTCGCTGACACCTATGCCAACTTTTTTTGCGTCTTCTTAAGTAAAAAAAAATGTGCCGCAGTAGGCTTGTTTTGTTGTAGTGTTCAAGGGTTAGTATTAATCAATCCTAATTTCTTTAAGGATTTGCATTAATCATCTTTTAAAAATTAATACCCACTCATGAAGTTAGAAATCTCATGCAAAATCAATAATATTAAAATCATTCAATAAAGAAAAAAAAACTAAATCTTGCATAAAAATCCTAATCCATCATAAGAAAAGTCACAATCCTAATTTTTTTAAACATTAATCAATAAATCATGAAAAGAAAAAGAAGAATTGTTATCAAACTGGGAGACCAACATAAAAGTTTGAAATATTGAACACCTATTTTGTAAAAATTCTAGAGAATAAGAGAATAAAAGAAATTTGAGAAAAAAAATGATGAGTGTAGGAACAAAATAAAATATTTATGGATTTTTTGGTATTAGCGACTAGGGGTGTAACACCTCGAAATTTAGGGTTAGAAATTTTGAGGTTTGTAGTTAGGGTTAATGGGTAGGTTGAACAATTGATTTTATTTTACAGTTTTAGTGTTGGAATGAGCCTATTGGTTCACTAGTTGTGAGTGTGGTAGCTTATCTCTAGGTTTCGTCTTTGAATCCTTGCGAGTGTTCAGAGGAATTAATTTTAATCTAGTTTTGCTTTTAAGTTTTAAATACTTAATTATTTTTATTTTATTTTTTTATTTGAAAGAGGAGGTTATTTCAAAAGATTTCTCACGTTCTTCCTCTTTCACGTATGTTCCTCTCCCTAACTCTTAAATTTCTAATTTTGGATTCTTTTGGGGTTCGTTAGACTTTTCTTTTCCTTCGTTCTTTAATTCTTTTATTTTGTTCTTCAATTTACTTCTTTTGCTCCAATACCGTTGTTGATTTCTGTCTCGTTAAAGGTTAGCGTGTTTTTCTATTCTTGTTTTAAATTGGATTCGAGTAGAAGTGCTGTTGTGTTTTTCAAAATCAAGTTTTAGAACGATAGTTGAGGCGCGTTAGTCGATTGATTAGTGCATAGGAAGCGTATATCAAGTGTGTTTCTAAAACTGTTTAAATTCGATAGCAAATTGTGATTGGAATTCGAGGAAATCTGCAAATTTTTGGTATGGTCTGAATTGTTAGCGGTTGGGGTTCGTTTTCCTGTTGCAAAACCTTGATTTTAGCCTGTTTTGGTGTGGTTTTGTGACCACATGGATGGGCACATGAGCGGTCCACACGACCGTGTGACTTTGGGAAATTAGGGTTTTTGCCGATTTCTAGTGCCACACAATCGTGTAGCTATTGTTTAAGGTTTTTTGTTGATTTTCACACAGGCGTGTGCCTTGGACACATAGCCGTGTCCCTTAACCACACGAGCATGTGAGTTTTCCACATAGTCGTGTCTACTCTACTTCTTAATTTTGTTAAATTTTAGCAGTTTTACACAGTTAGTTACACGGGCTACTCACACGGCCGTGTAACTCGGTCACATGGGCATATGCTCCCTTCACATGGCTGTGTGCCTCTTTCACATGGGCATGTGCCTCTTTCACACGGCTTAGACCCTCCACATAGTCGAAACACACGTCCATGTGGCCTTGTTTCGCAGATTTTTGTTCTGTGTCATAAATTGACTCATTTTATGTTCTGTGTAATCCGACCCTCGATTAAGCCTTTGTAACTGTGTTTGGGACTACAACTTGGACTCGTGTGTGTATTTGAGTTTATAGGATGAAGTTTAACTGTATGTTTAAATGTTAATATGATGTTACCTAGTAATTGAATACAAGCATAACCGATTCAAAGTTTGATCAACCAAATATGTGTATTTCTATTTCTGTATTATTGTCTGCATATAGCGTGCATTTTGCATTTGCATGAAAATTCTAGGATTTTGATTGTGAAGAGAAGGAATACTGATTTGGCAGTTCAACTGTAGTATTTTTGTATAGCGGATTACCGCATGATTCTATACATATGTCAACTCAACTACATATTACTATTTGAGTGGCTTAGTTCCACAATTGTGGTGTGTAGGGTGGATGGGCCTATTATGGTCCTATGTGGTGTGTAGGATGGTCGAAGTGGTGTTCGGATGATTGAGGTAGGTTTTTGAATCGTTACATTTGTTACGCATCTGAATATATGTCTGATTATGTGAGCATTGGGATGTTGGCGATATGGTTAATATAATATGATGTATTTTAATTAATATGTTTTTTTGGTATGCTTTGGAAGCACCTTGTTTATTGGATTACCGGTTGAGATCTCTTTCTGTGATTTGTGTACATATACTTTTCTGGAATATTTGTTGTGTTACTCTATCTTTTACCATTTGTTTATGTTTCGGACTCACACTAAGCTCGCGTAGCTCATCCCTTAGTTTTTCTCCCTTTCAAGTAATTCACGTAATTAGGTCTCAGATTCAGCAAAGAGAGGTTTTGAAGTTTCTCTTATTGGTTTGATTTCAAATAAATTTGGTTATAAATTATTAATATTAGGCCTTTTCATTTTTGCAATTAAGTCTAAGTGCGCTGTGCTATGAGGATTTTTGTGATAATTTGACTTGAAGTTTTGAATGTGGTTTATGGGATAAATTTTAGGTACAACATTTCCGTACGTGATTTTGATTACTGGAAGCATTGGTTTTACTTCGTTAGAATGTAAATTGTTCAAATACTCAGTACTAGTTTATATTTTGCACTTATATGTATAATACCATATTTTCCACTACAAACAACTTTCGTAACGCCAACCTTTCATTAATAGATCCAATTTAATTACAAATTTGGCGTGTAAATTGTTAAACGATTTAGCTCAATTTAAGCAAACCGTATTTGGATTAAGTTTTATACAATTTTTTTGTAAATTGTTCTAGGATGACTTCAGTGGTCAATGTAACTTCCGAGATCCGGTCGAAACTTTTAAATCGTGTTTTGAGGTTTTACAAGGAGGAATTCTTTTATTTTTATATAAATAATTTATTTTATAAAATAATTATTTTCTTTAAAAAAGATTGTGGCATCAAATTTTTTATGAGATATTTTTAATTTTTTTTACAAATTAATACATCAATTATATAAAAAATTAAAAATTTATAAGTTATTTTTATTTTGTTATATATTCTCATATTTCTAATTTTAATTAATTTATGCTCATTGAATTTAATATTTAATAATTTTATATATTTTTTATTAATTTTTTATTATAAATAACTTTAACATATTTTTGAATGTTTATATTATCATATTATATACTATTATAGATTTAATTTATGTGATATAAATTACATAATATATAAAAATAAAATAAAATAAAATATTAAAATATTTAATAATTTGATGTTTAAATAAATTTAGTTAATTATAAAATTATTTTATTGAAATTAATATACAACAAATTTAAAATTCCAAATACAATACTGTATTATTCTTCTGGTGTTTTTAAATATAAAAAGAACACTATTGCAACATCTATATATATGTATCTATTCACCTTTTTGTATTCTTCCATTTGCCTTCCTAATTGTTGGTACCCTACCACTAGGTTGCCTTAGACACAAACCGAGCTTTCTTTTAGATGCTAAAAGAATTAATTAGTCATTTTAGCTTACAGTAATTGCAAAACAGAATCCACTAAGTCCTTGCTAATGAAATGCTGACCACGAAATAAAGATGATTAGTTAATATTTTAATCGAGTGGTTATATAAATTTATAAAAGATATGGTTGTGGGGCGGCATCAAATATCATCCAAGAAAAATTCCCATAAAACATGTGTAGAAACTTAATTTTGTCCGTACCCTAAACAAAAACAAAAAATAAGAGTCAAAAATAAATAAAAAAATGTCTATAGTCTAAATTACAGCCCATTTACAAAAAAAAAATGGCCTAAATAACAAAAAACCTAGCAGCCCAGCAGGCCTAAAACCTAAACAGAAATAGAAAACCCTAGCCGCACCCTAGCCTAATGCTACCGCCGCCTCTCCGCGTGCGTTTGACACCTTTTGCCACCACTTCTCTGCCATCACCTGCAAGGAAGAACAAGCACGCAAAGCAGTATCAAACAAAAGCAAAAAATCAAAAGGAATCTTGTAACTATTCGGCTATAAAGAAGCCACAACAACATCAATGTACTTCTTCTGGACACGAAAATTGAAAAAAAAAATAGAGATTGAATAATCGAAAGGTGATTCTTTTTTAATTTTTATTTTTTTTTCTATTCTTTGAATCTGCTTTTTCTTTTTTACTTATAAAAAAAATAGAAATAAAAAGAAAAGGAAAAAGAGAAAACTAACCTAGTGCTCAGCCTTCCACGGTCATGGGCGGCGAAGCCTCCATCACCAAAAGGGAAAGAAAACCGAAAGGTTTTCTCTATTCTTAGAAAGTCAGGTTTGGGCTTTGGCATTTTTTACTCCAAAATCGGGGTTCCGCATCAAAAAGGAGAAAAAAGGGGATTTTTTGGATCTATCTGACCACCATGGACGGCCACATTGTCGTCGGCGATCGGCGGCCGTCACGGTAGTCCGATGACCAGAGCTCAGACGGGACGAGAGAAACTGAGAGAGCTTCTCAGAATTTTTTTAAAAAAATGAAGGCAGAATGAATTTTTGTCAAAAAAATTTGACTTATATAGCCCATGCGAAACGGCGTCATTTTGGGATTCAAGTTCAGACGCCAAAACAACGTCGTTTTGACGCGACCCGTGTCTGATCCGATCCGCCCCCTAGGATCCATATGTTTTTGCTGGAGGGGGTATTTGCACGATAGGTCCTTCCGCTTTTGAGGATTATTCTAATCTGGTCCTATCCTCTTTTTTTATTTTTTTAATTTTGCCACGCATTTTTTTTTTTGTTTCAATTTGGTCCTTGGACCATTTTAAAAGGATGGACCACTGAAACGGTATCGTTTTGACACGACCCGCGTTTAACCTATCCCGAGAGCTAGGATCTGCGTGTTTTTGGACGAAGAGTCTATTTACCCTTTTAGTCCTTCTGCTTTTATTGGCATTTCGATTAAGTCCTATTTCGCTTCTTTTTTCTTTTCTTTTTTTAAATTTTACCATTTATTTTTTGTTTTGTTTCACTTTAGTCCTTCGTGAAGTGGCGTGTTTTGGAGGACAGGGAATATTTTCCCATTTGGTCCTCGCTTGTTTCTGCACTTTTCATTTTAGTCTTTTATTTTGTTTACTTATTCTTAACTTATCCTTTAAATTTAATTTGGGTTACGATTGAGTCCCTTATTTATTTTAATTCTTTTCTTTCTTTATTTATTTGCCTATTTACTGTTTCTTTACTTTTTGTTACATTCAAATTTTTTTCTTTCTTATTTTATTTTGTTTTCTTTTCGGGCATCTATTCTTTTATTTTATTTTATTATCTATTATTATTATTTTTTTTATTATTTCTCTTATTAGTTTTAACATTTTCATGTCATGTTTGTTTATATTTTAACCATGCATTTTCTATTTTTATTACTTTATTTATTTATTTATGGCGAACTAATTATTAATATTGTATTCACTATTTTAATCACATCATTATTATTATAGTATTTTTATCGTTTATTATTTATCGCTTTTATATTCTACTCATATGGCCATTTTTAATTATTATTGTACCACACATTACGTTTAAAAATATTTATTCATTTTTTTCATGCAATACCCGAATAAATTAAACATATACCCTTTTAGTGTCACATTGAATTTTTTACTCGATGCATAAACAATAAGATTTTTTAAAATAGGAAATGTTACGCATTTGGAGCTTTGAGAGGTCGTATCCTATCTTACGGGGTTTTGATTTTCTCATTGAACCTAAATGACTGAATATCCTTCTAAAATTGAAATACATGAGTTTTAAAAAAATAATAATAATAGGCAAGCTTATTCTCAAGGGTTCGAGGTGTCATGTCCTAACTTACGGGATGTGACATTTTGTTACCTCAAGATGAGTAGGTCTTCAACATGCGTTTCTATTTATTCAAGCAATTTTTAAGTAAAAATTACATTAATACAAAGAGGGATCGTATTTTAAATTCTTTTCAAGTTCTCAACTTTCAACACAAAGACATTAATTAATCAACTAGGTACCAATTTTGGCGTTACGAGGGTGCTAATCCTTCCTCGTACGTAATCAACTTCCGAACCTATTTTTTGGATTTTTGTAGTCCAAAAAAATTATTTGAATAAATAAAATCCCTTATTAAAATGATCAAATTACGAGGTGACCCGATCACACCTCATAAAAAAGATTGGTGGCGACTCCCATTTTCGTTTTCAAATAAAAAGTTGATTTCAAAAAATAGTTTCGACAGCTTGGCGACTTCGCTGGGGACAAATAAGAGAGTCAAGCCACGAGTTTTTTACTTTTGGTCTTTTTGTCAAAAATTGATAATTTGGTTTAAATGTATGATCCCTTCATCGCATTTCAACCATCACTGTTGTGGTCTTTATCTTTTCGTTCAGGTTTGCTTTATTGGTTTGAGTCTCTTGGTATATTTCCACATATTACATTACATAATTGTTTGATTTTGCCTTTCTTAAGTTGGAGTGAGAAACTATTCCTTCGTGAGGCCTTCACCTCCGTATAGGATAGTGGATCGCTTTCCAGATACATCCGTACTTATGTCTTCGTGAGATTTTCATCTCCATATAGCCATAGGGAAATGTATTCCCCTAAACTGAATTCGGTCCGTATGAGCCTATAATGGATGAAGATCGAGGAATCTGCTGGTTCAGGTACACTTACCTTAGAATCGAATCGCATATAACGAGCTCTAGCAGCCTACCCTAGGTAGAACCATACCAAAGCCCCAGTGGTCATCCAAATAGGTGCTTTATTGGTTATTTATTTATTTAATTTTGTACGAATGTGTTTTGTTTTGGTTATGATTGCATTGTATTTTCATCATAGAAAAGAGGTGTTGATTCATGTTTAGTTGCTAAATATAGAGCTTGTCATGGAAAATAGATTTCTTGATAAAGTGGAAGATAATGCAGCCATCCGAATAGGTCTGAAAAAACGCAACAAGAGAAGGGTGATAGTCTGACGGAGGAGCATGCGACTTTGTTTCGTTGCCCAATGATTCAAGCTGACAAAACTTATTCGAGAGTCGTCAACATCCCAACTTTCTTAAAGAAGCTAACAAGCATCACGGGAATGAGTGAGCAATGGGTCGTGATCCGGATTAAGCAAAAAATGAGATAGTAGAGGCATCCTTTGGAAAAGTTTGCGGGATTTGATCTTAACATCTGGATATGAAGATAGGGATAGATATCTTCACTTTGAATATTAGGGCAAGTCCGTATATGTAAATATCCGTTTTATGTAAAGAGATTTGTTTTCTAGTAAAATTGTTCTACTAGAATTGAATTAGAATCAACGCTTCTTTTTGCATTTATTTCATTCATTTGCATTACATTTCATCATATGCATTAAGTTTCACAAAAATACACTAATTAATCAAACGAATTTGAATTCTTTGAAGAGATCAAAGGCCTGGAAGGAATGTTGGGAAATTGGAGTATCAATGCTATATCCGAAGAAGAAATTAAGGAAAGCCTGTCAGGCATTTGTCCTTATATCCTCGGAAGTGTTTTGAACAATTAGACTACGGAGGAAATCCCTATAGTCTTTAGAATTAATTCAGAGTAATGTTCAAAACACGCTTATTGCTCTAAGCCTAGGAGCAATAAGAATCCTTTTGTGAAATAGGTATATGTCCAATATCTTTATTTCAATAAAATGCATCTTTGAGTCTCATTCTGAGCAAATATTCTTTTATTCTTTCATTTATTTCATAATCATACCATACAAATAGTTATTCTTAGATTCTTTCATTCTTTGGGTCTTCTTTCATCCCTATAATAGGTTTTTAGATATCAATGATATGAGTGACATTGCTACTGACTTAGAGTCTCCTTTTGAGTAAGATATGTCTCCGAAGGAACTTCAAGATTTTGAAGATGATAAAGGCTGTAGCTTATCTCTTGATTTGTTAAGGATGGTAGATGAGAAATAGATCCTACCTTGCAAAGAGTTAGTGGAAATTGTGAGCTAGGTGAAGAAAAAGAAGTGAAGATTGGAGTTTGCATCGCCGAAGAGACAAAGTGAGACCTCATTGAATTACTCTAAGAATTCAAGGATGTCTTTGCATGGTCGTATCAAGATATACCTGGGCTAAACACTGATATAGTGGTACATCGATTCCCTATAAAAGAAAAGTGCAAGCCAGTTCAACAGAAGCTCTGAAGAATGAGACCCGATGTCTTACTGAAAACAAAGAAAGAGGTTAAGAAACAATTCGATGCTGGTTTCTTACAAGTGGTTAAATATTCAGAATGGGTAGCCAATATCGTCCTCGTCCCTAAAAAAGATGGGAATGTACGAACGTGTATAGATTACAGGGATCTGAACAAAGCCAGCTCGAAGGACAATTTCCCATTGCCTCATATCGATACCTTAATGGACAACACAGCAGGTTACTCACTGTTCTACTTCATGGATGGTTTCTTTGGATATAACCAGATACGGAAGTATCCTAAAGACATGGAAAAGACTACATTCGTAACCATGTGGGAACATTTTGTATAAGGTGATGCCATTTGGACTGAAAATGCGGGAGCGATATATCAAAGAGCCATGGTAACCCTATTCTATGATATGATGCACAAGGAAATTGAAATTTATGTCAGTGATATGATTGCCAAATCTCGAACAGAAAAGGAGCATGTGCAAGTCCTGAGGAAATTATTCTTAAGGTTGAGAAAGTTCTAGCTAAAGCTCAATCCAACAAAATGTACATTTAGGGCTAGGTTAGGAAAATTATTAGGATTCGTTGTCAGTGAAAAAGAGATTGAGATCAAACCAGAAAAATTCAAGGCTATACAGGAGTAGCCGTGCACTAAAAAAGAAGTTCAAGGTTTCTTAGGAAGATTAAATTACATCGCTAGGTTCATTTCATAATTAATCGAGAAATGCGACCCTATATTCTGCCTCCTTAAGAAACACAATACATGTGTATGGGATGAAAAGTGCCAGAAAACTTTTGACAAGGTTGAACATTACTTGTCCAATGCTCTAGTGCTGATACCTCCTAACGTAGATAAGTTATTGATACTGTACTTGGCAGTATTTGGGAATTCTATGGGATGCGTGCTTGGTCAACATAATGATTCAGGAAGAAAAGAAAGAGAAAAATACTATCTCAGTAAAAAATTCACTGAATGTGAGACAAGATATTCACCAATTGAGAAGTTGTGTTGCGCTTTGATCTAGACAACCCGAAGACTGAGATAGTACATGCTGTACCATACAACTTGGCTAATCTAAAAACTAGACCGTCTAAAGTATATGATGGAGTCAACTACTTTGAATGGAAGAATGGCCCGGTGGCAAATTCTACTTTTCGAATTTGATATACTCTATGTGAATCAGAATGTTATAAAAGGGAGCGCAATAGCAGATTTTCTAGCCAGTAGAGCTCTAGAAGATTATGAGCCTTTGAGCTTTGATTTCCCGAATGAAGATCTAATGTATGTTGCAACCACTGAAGAAGACTCTTAAGAAGGCCATCTTTGAAAACTAAACTCCGATGAAGCCTCAAATACTGTGGGTAACATAATCGGGGCAGTCCTAGTATCCCCAAACGGAGATCATTATCCCTTTATTAGTAAATTGGATTTTGTTTGCACAAATAATATGGCAGACTATGAAGCATGCATCATGGGTATCCATGCAGCCATAGAACGGAAAATCAAAATGCTAGAGATATATAGAAATTCCGCGCTAGTGATCTATCAACTCAAGGGTGAATAGGAGACAAGAGATCCCAAGTTGATTGATTATAGAAGGTTGGTCCTTGAATTAATTAAGGAGTTTGATGCCATCACCTTTTGCTATCTCCCGCGAGAAGAAAATTAGATGGCTGACGCCCTAACTACTTTAGCTTTCATGGTCAAGGTAAACAAACAAGAGAATGTGAAACCTATCCAGATGAGTATTTATGAGGCTTCGGCTCATTGTTACAACATTGAAGAAGAAGAAAAGGATGATCACCCTTGGTACCAAGATATACTGCAATATGTGAAGAATCGTGAATACCCTGACCAAGCAACTAAGAATGATAAAAGGACGTTGAGAAGACTGGCCAGTGACTATGTCTTGGATGGAGAGATCCTATATAAAAGAAGAAAGAATCAAGTGCTACTAAGATGCGTGGACACTGTTAAGGCTAAAAAAATCTTGGAAGAAGTCCATGAGGGTGTCTGTGGAACACATGCTAATAGTTTCATAATGGCCAGGCAAATTATGAGATTTGAGTATTATTGGTCCACCATGGAAGGAGACTGCATCAATTATGCCAAGAAATGTCACAAATGCCAAATTTATGGAGATAAAATTCATGTACCTCCTTCACCTCTTTATGTTATGACTTTTTCATGGCCTTTTTCTATATGAGGCATAGATGTCATTGGGCCGATCTCGCCAAAAACTTCAAATGGACATCGATTCATCTTTGTGGTCATCGATTACTTCACCAAGTGGGTAGAACCAACTTCATATGCCAATGTCACAAAGTCGGCAGTCAGCAAATTCTTGAAGAAAGAGATCATATGTCAGTATAGAATGCAGGAGATGATCATATCTGACAATGCACTAAACTTGAGTAATAGTATGATAATGGAGGTCTGCAGTTAATTTAAGAATTAAACACCACAACTCATCACCATATTGCCTAAAAAAATGAGTGGTGCGACAGAGGCGGCCAATTAGAATGCGGTAAAGGTAGCCAATAAGAACATCAAGAAGATCATGGAGAAAATAACTGAGACTTGTAAATATTGGCATAAGAAGTTACCATTTACCCTCTATGCTTATTGAACATCTGTCAAGACCTTCACCGGGGCAACACTTTTCTTATTGGTTTATAGAATGGAAGTGGTTTTGCCATTGAAGTCAAGATTCTTTCTCTCCGAGTTTGGCTGAGCTGAAGTTAGATGAAGCAAAATGGATCTAGTCTCGATATGATCAACTGAACTTGATCAAATAAAATCGGCTAAGGGCTATTCGTCATGGCCAGATACACCAAAAATGAATTATACGAGCTTACAGCAAAAAGGTCCATCTAAGAGAATTCTATGAGGGAGACTTAGTGTTGAAAAAGATCCTTCTTAAACAAAAGGACTTCAGAGGAAAGTGGATGCCAAACTGGAAGAGACCTTATGTGGTAAAAAAGGCCTTTTCTGGAGGAGCTCTAATTTTGACTGAGATGGATGGAAAAAACTTGCCCAATCCTGTGAATTCAGATTCAATAAAGAAATACTTCACTTTTAAAATAAAAGAAAAGAAAAATGAGAGGCCAACGCGAAAACCCACAAAGGGCGCCTTGAGACCAAATGGGTTTTGAATTGAAAACCCAGGGAAAGGGTAATTCAAATTTTGATTGAAGATGGGGCATGCAGTAGTCTTGTCTTCTTTGAACTAACAAGAATGAGGGATACTGCATCTTGGGGCATCAAAAAAGTATTCTAGGTCTTCTAAACACATATTAAGTTCCAAAGGTCCTCGAGGAGTTTGCGCGGAAAAGTTTATACTACAATATCTAGGGCACCTATTTTCATCTTATTCATTTCGTATTTGAGCAAAATTTGCTATTTTGATAAATTTGTTTCAAGCTTCACTTTCAATAAATTTTAATCTTGTCCATTGTGATAATCTTTTTAAAGCATTTTTCATTGAAATAATAATTAATGGACTAATAATATTCAAGGAAAAGGAGTTTTGCATATTGCTCTGAAAAGCTTCTAAACAGTACAAGGACCTGAAGCAGGACCACTAGTTAGAACTAACCAAATTTATAAGCTGGAAACATTTGGGAAAGAATATTTCTCAGAGTTCTTGTCAAAGATACCAACTGAACAAGAAGGCAGGGTAATGCGTCAGTGATAAAACCTCAATGAACAACGAGCAATGTCAACCTAAGTATTAAAAGGGGATCATTCTCGAAAAATGACATTCTGTATTCATGCAAATATGATGCATACACATCCAGTTGGGAGCATTTGATTCATTCTAATCATAACATCTTAATCACTTGGCGTAAATAGAGACTCATGAAATGGATTTTACAGGTCATGTTCCCTAGAGAACGGTGTAACAGATCAATGAATCCACAAATCCTATACCCCTGAAGTTATAGTGGGATGGATTGAAGTCATTGTAGTGAATCTTATCTCCCTAAAGTTGCAGTGGAGCAAATTAAAGCCACAAATCTTATCTCCCTAAAGTTGCAGTGGAGCAGATTAAAGATAGAGAATCACATTTCCCTGAAGTTGCAGTGGAACATATTAAAGCTACAAGCTACAAATTTTATCTCCCTGAAGTTGCAGTGGAGTAGATTGAAGATAGCGAATCTTATTTCCCTAAAGTTTCAGTGGAACAGATTAAAGCTACAAGCCACAAATCTTATCTCCTTAAAGTTGTAGTGAATCAGATTGAATACAGCGGATCTTATTTCTTTGAAGTTGTAGTGGAACAGATTAAAGCTACAAATTACAAATCTTATTTCCCTAAAGTTACAGTGGAGCAGATTGAAGATGTTAAATCTTATCTCCCTAAAGTTGCAGAGGAGCAGATTCAAGCCACAAATATTATCTCCTTGAAGTTGAAGTAGAGCAGATTGAAGATGTTGAATCCTATCTCCCTGAAGTTGCAGAGGAGCAGATTCAAGCTACAAATCTTATCTCCTTGAGGTTGTAGTGGAGCAAATTGAAGATAGTAAATCTTATCTCTATGAAGTTGCGTTGGAGCATATTCAAGCCACAAATCTTATCTCCCTGAAGTTGCAACGGAGCAGATTGAAAAATACAAATCTTATCTCTTTGAAGTTGAAATAGAGCAGATTGAAGTTACAAATCTAATCGCCCCTGAAGTTGCAGTGGGTTAGAATGAGGCTATTTGGAAAAAAAGTAGCACCAAAGAAGTCGAAATTCGCCAAGACCAAACAAAATTGGCCCTTCTTAAAGTTTTTGCTCCATTCTTGTTACACGACAACGAGCAAAGAGGGGCAGCTGTAGAAGCCCAATTTTGTCTGGACCCTAAATAAAAACAAAAAATAAGAGCCAAAAATAAATAAAAAAAGGTCCATAGTCCAAATTACAGCCCATTTACAAAAAAACAAAAACCCAAATAACAAAAAACCTAGCAGCCCAACAGGCCCAAAACCTAAACAAAAACAAAAAACCCTAGTCGTACCCTAGCCTAATGCTATCACTGCCTCTCTGCGTGCATTTGACACCCTCTGCTATCGCTCCTCTACCATCACCTGCAAGGAAGAACAAGCACACAAAGCAATAGCAAACAAAAAAAAAAAGGAATCTTGTAACTATTCGGTTATAAAGAAGCCACAATGACATCAATGTACTTCTTTTGAACATGAGAATTGAAAAAAAAAAAAGAGATTGAATAATCGAAAGGTGATTCTTTTATAATTTTTATTTTTTTCCTATTCTTTGAATCTGCTTTTTTTGTTTTACTTATAAAAAAAACAGAAATAAAAAGAAAAGGAAAAAGAGAAAACTAATCTAGTGCTCGGCCTTCCACGGTCGTGGGCAGCGAAGCCTCCATCACTAAAATGGAAAGAAAACCGAAAGGTTTTCTCTATTCTTAGAAAGTCAGATTTTGGATTTGGCATTTTTTGACTCCAAAATCAGGGTTCTGCATTAAAAAGGAGAAAATAGGGATTTTTTGTGTCTATCCAGCCATCATGGACAGCAGCGCCGTCACGGTGGTCAGACGACCGGAGCTCAGAGGGGCCGAGAGAGATTGAGAAAGCTTTTCAGATTTTTTTTTAAAAAAATGAAGGCATAATAAATTTTTGTCAAAAAAAATTGACTTATATAGCCCATGCGAAACGATATCGTTTTGAAATTCAAGTTCAGAAGCCAAAACGACGTCGTTTTGACGCGACCCGCGTTTGACCTGATCCAGCCCTTAGGATCCGCATGTTTTCGTTGGAGGGGGTATTTGCTCAATAGGTCATTCCGCTTTTGAGGCTTATTCTGATCTGGTTCTATCCTTTCTTTTATTTTGCCACGTAGTTTTATTTTTTGTTTCAATTTGGTCCTTGGATCATTTTAAAAGGATGAACCCGTGAAACGGTGTCGTTTTGACACGACCCACGTCCGACCTGACCCGAGAGCTAGGATCCTCGTGTTTTTGGACGAAGGGTCTATTTACCTTTTCAGTCCTTTCGCTTTTATTGGCATTTCGATTAAGTCCTATTTCGCTTCTTTTCTTTTTTTTTTAAATTTTACCATTTATTTTTTATTTTGTTTCACTTTAGTCCTTCGTGAAGCGGCGCGTTTTGGAGGACAGGGAATATTTTCCCATTTGGTCCTTGCTTGTTTCCGCACTTCTCATTTTAGTCTTTTATTTTGTTTACTTATTCTTAACTTATCCTTTAAATTTAATTTGGGTTACGATTGAGTCCCTCATTTGTTTTAATTCTGTTCTTTCTTTATTTGCCTATTTACTGTTTCTTTACTTTTTGTTACATTCAAATTTTTTTCTTTCTTATTTTATTTTGTTTTCTTTTCAGACATCTATTCTTTTATTTTATTTTATTATCTATTATTATAATTTCTCTTATTATGTTTAACATTTTCATGTCATGTTTGTTTATATTTTAATCATTCATTTTCTATTTTTATTACCTTATTTATTTATTTATTGTGATCTGATTATTAATATTGTATTCACTATTTTAATCACATCATTTTTATTATAGTATTTTATCATTTATTATTATTGCTTTTATATTCTACTCGTATGGCCATTTTTAATTATTATTGTACCACACATTCGTTTAAAAATATTTATTTGTTTTTTTCATACAATACCCGAATAAATTAAACATATACCCTTTTATTGTCACATTGAATTTTTTACCCGGTGTTTATAAAAAAGGAAATTTTTTAAAATAGGCAATGTTACGCATTTGGAGCTTTGAGAGGTCATACCCTAACTTACAGGGTACCAACACAAAGGCATTAATTAATCAGTTAGGTACCAATTTTGGGCGTTACGAGGGTGCTAATCCTTCCTCGTACGGAACCGAGTCCCGAACCTATTTCTAGATTTTTGTAGACCAAAAAAATATTGTTTTAATAAATCAAATCCCTTATTAAAATGATCAAATTACGAGGTGACCCGATCACACCTCATAAAAAAGATTGGTAGTGACTCCCATTTTCCTTTTTAAATAAAAAGTCGATTTCAAAAAATAATTTCGACAACATGCTTTTAAACTTTTTCTGTAGTTAATCAAAACATTGTTGAAGTGGCAAAATATCTAAATTTAGGGTTTAAATTTTGAATAATTCTTTTTTATCACTCTTCTTTACAAATGATATAAAATATTTTTTTTCATTTTCAAAATTTTTAAGTAAAATCAATGTATTTTTTATAGTTTATAAAGATGAATTCGTTTAATATCGATGACTATTTTTCTAATAATATTATTTTTAATGTTCAAACTTAATTTTTTTTTGAAAATGAAATGTATTTTATCGATGTATTTAACACTTATTAATATTTCTTTTTCCAGTTGATATTTGATGCTAAAATTCAACGGCGCCCATGCCCTTTAGTGGTGGACTACACATCATGAGTCAAAGAGCTTCTTTTTTCTTTTTCTTTTTTGGTTTGTACATTACAAATTGAGAAAATAGATTACACTAATAAGGTTTAAATTTATTCATTGCTTTCTTATGTTGTTGGCATGAATCATAAAGTTTTAATTTAATTTAGTTTAATTTTTAAGAACTAATTTTTTTTGAGATGAGAAACTAGCTAAATCTAGATATTAACAATCATTTTATAAGGTTAGAAGTTTTTAAAGGCTTAACACGTGATTTGACATTTAATTTGACCTTTTTTTTTTAATGCAATATCTGTTGTAAACATTTAATTTTGTTCAGGTTTAATGGGCCCTGATTTTATTCAAATAGAGGTTATAAAAATTAATTATATATATATATATATATATATATTTATATTAAATCACTAACCTAATAATAATTAAACTCAAAATTAAAAAAAAATTCTTATCTAACCAAATAAACTAATCTAAAATATAAAATTTTAAAAATTATATTTAATAAAAATAAAATAAAATATTTATTATTTTTATTTTTAATATAATAAAACAATTATTATATTTATTTTAGTGTTTTTTACTATAAATATTTTTTAATATGCTAGAAAAAAATTATTTTAGTGTTTTTAGTGCATTTAGTGTGTTATATTTTAAAAAAAATTAAATAAAAATTAAAAAAAATCAAATATGGATGAACCCGGATTACCTTTCTTAAGTTGGGCCGGGTTTAGAAAAAAAAGTAAGTTAATTTCTTTAGTTGAGCCAAGCCTAGGTTTGAGAACTTGGTCTAGATACCTTCCATAGGCCTACCCTGACCCAGCCTATGAGCATCTTTAATTGTGCACCATACACTTTTACAATATTTTAATTAATTTATTTTAATTTGTTATTTCGAAAATGCATAAAAAAATAAAGAAAATCCAAAACAAAAAGTGGTGAGTTCATGAGTTCATGATATAACCCTTGTCCTTACTAATTAATTGTTTTGAATAGATTATGTTTTTAGTTTTCTTTTAAACCATATATATATGCATTATTTTATTAATAAAAAAAGAGATAACCATCAAAATATCAAAATAAAAGAAGAAAACTTTGATTATAAAAAAAAATTAAATCAGGATGAATAACCATTATTAGATAAGATATAAAATCTAAATAAAATATACGTATATAAAAGAGAAAAGAAAAATGCAGTAGAGGAGATAGCAAATATACGACATAAAACACACATGTAACCATTTTTACGGAACCTTTTTACGGTTTCTGTTATTCATTGCGAAGCATGCATTTGATAATATAGGAAGAAAATATCTTTTCATTTTAAAAATAAAGGTTTTGTTTCTTTAAAGTTTTCTTTTTTATGTGATTTTGAAAGAGAAAGTTGAGAAGAGGGTTCCGATGAATGTGGTTTCACTGCACCTTTGGTTCTAACCCATCAGGAAAGCCCTATGAACCCCGATCGGCGTAAAAAAGGGTTTCTTTTTCTTTATTATGCTCCAAAAATCTTTTTAGAAAAAGAAAAAAGAAATCAAAGGTTCTTTGGTCTCAATCCGAAAGGAAGGTGGGGAGGTTTCTTTGATGAGGTGAAATCATTAAGTCGATACTTTCATTCTAGTTGATACTCTGGATGTTTGGCAGTCTATTTTTGATATCTAAACTACACACAACAATATATCTTGAATATTGGTTTGGATTTGGATCGATGCAATCAAATTTTCAATTTTGGTGGATTGGATTGAATCGGGCAAAACTTGGAAGTATATGTTTGAGGTTCAAGACTTATTCTAAGCTGACTGAAGATATTCTTTATACTTATTATGTTGCTTGCTTGTTTCATGGGAAATTGATTGTGATTGATATGGTGTGTTAACAAGTCTCAACTCTAAGAGGAGACATATAAACCCTAATAAATTCAATTAATGGCTCTAATCAATGCTTCAATAAATAATCATTGGTAAATTAAAGAATGAAAAATGGATTCCCTGACTCTTTCAAGAAAATATATAAGAAAAACTGCTTCTAAAAATTACAAGAAAGCAATCTGGTACGAAAGAAATTAACTTCAAGAGTTTGCAAATTTTATTAATGAATGAACGAATCTATGAATGAACAATGAAGATATAACGACCCGATTTCCAGTGGTGTGCGGAAAATACAGTTTTGAAATCCTATTTTCGTAAATCAAGTCCATGAGGACGAAATATAAAGATTTATTAAGTTATTATAAAAATATATTGATATTCAGTTAAGTAATTCAACCGAGAAATTAGTTAGTTAAAGCTCAGGGACTAAACTGTAAAAGTCCAGTAGCTCTTGGCTTTCAATTTAAAAATCCCTAGAAACCTAGATAGTAATTATCTAAAGGACCAAAATAGCTAATTAACCAACTTTAAATAGTAGACAGTGGATGGTGACGATGATAGTAATTAAGTTAATATAATTACAATTATAGTAAATAAATAAAGTTAATTAAAACATAAACATGGTTAATTATTTTAATCCTTTCTTAATCTAACTATATATACAAATTGATAGTGAAAAGATGAAAGAAAATCATCATCTTCTCCAAGCCACCACCGCCCTCCATTAGAGAAAAAGGAAAGAAAACCTTCAACCTCATTTATACATTTGACCATTATTTCAAGTCCCTAAGTTATTTTTCTTTGATTTTTATAGATTTATGATCATAAAAACTTGATTTAGCTAACCCATGTATCAATTTGTTCAATTATTAAGTTTTTACCTACTTGCCATTATAGAGAAATTGATGAATTAGGCTTGAATTTGATAGTTAATAAGCTTAGATCATGATAAGGGTTAAATTGCAAAGCTGAACAAACTTGTTAGATAACTTTGTAACATTAGGGAATAGATTTAATAAATGAAATAATGAAATTATACTATGAATAGAAAGTATAGAGTCCCTAATGAAAGAATGTGAAATCAGATTTTGATCCGATGTTAGATATCGAAAAATATGCCTATCTCGAGTATAAGGACTAAACTGAATAAAATGCAAAATATGAGTAGCTATGTGTTTTGATGTGAATTAATGTAAAATGATATTATTTTTATTATTGGATTATCGAACGTAGTTAAAGGCTACATCGGACCATCGAGAGGGAAGGGAAAGGTAAGAGTCGTTGATGAGTAACAACGATCTTGATTTGTTCTTTTATAATTTGAAATCATTATATTTATATGCATATGCATATTGAAATGCATCATTAACTATCAAAGTAAGCTTAAGCTAGTTGTATAAATTGGTTTGTGTTGATGATATTTTGCTGAGAATTGAATCAAGATATGCACGACATAAAGGAACTTGATATGAAATTGATAATTTTATATTACGTGAATTAATGATGAAATGAAATGAGATATGATATGTGACTTGGTTATAACATGTAATTGGATATTGAATACCCTATTAACTATTTGGGCAAGTAGAATATAATTAGCATGCCATAAGATTAGATTGTGTATAGGTTACTTCGATTATATGTCGATAAGCTCTGGGTGCATATCTCTTAGGATATTCCGATGAGTGCTGGGCACACTTTTTACTTTAATATACCAATGAGCGTTGGGCACAGTTAATATACTTCAGACATTCTGATAGGGCATTGAGTGTCAAATTGGTGTGTTGGTCAGATAATCCGTGCATGTGTTCGAATCTGAGTTAAGTTAATAGGGAATATAAAGTATGAATTGGATAAATGATGTTTGAATTGAATTGGTTATATGAATTGTATTATAAAAGCTTATATGTGAAATGTGATTAAGGTAGCATGTGAAAGACCATACGAGATGGTTTATACGAGTCCTAAGGGCTGACATGGAACAGAATCAATCAATAGATTCGATACAGGAATGAAATATTGATATGGTTAATTGGTGAGAATTGAAATGGAAATATATGCATTATTGGTAAGAGAATGTTTACATGTTATGTATATATTAGATTTCAAATTGTTGCATTGTATGAATTGAAACAGTTGACATGATATGGTTGTAATTTGATCTTGTAATAGGTTACACTTATCTTGTTATCGTTTTGTTTATATGGCTTGAACCTTGAAATTACCATTGAGCTTTATCGCTCAGCGGACGGTTTGTTTATTCTATGCATAGGTATAGGTGGATCTCGAAGTTATGATAAGTTATTCAACATCCAACCCACAACCCTCAACTCAACAATGTTTGTATAGCTCTTTTTACTTTGATAAATGGCATGTACCTAAGGTTTAAGTTGGTTTGTATCTTGAATGGTCAATAGGACGGATTTGGTTAGTTTATGTCAATTTGAACTTAAGGACATGAACTACATAAGTTATCAAGATTATTATATAATGTTTAAATGATTAATTGATTTATATGATCATATAAGTAATGAAATATAGTGTTTTGGTAATTTGGTATGATGGATGAAATGTTGTAATGCTTATAACATATATGTTTATTGGTTTTAAATTGTTAATTGGTATGTTGGATGAAGTTTAGGTGTTGATTGGTTGAGAGTTAAGTTGAGGTTTAATAAACTTTGTCAAAACAGAATGTGACGTCACGGCAGCATATTCTCAACATCACGATAAGGAATCGACAGTGAATGGCATCACAACTACAGACCCCCCAATGTCACAATGATACTGACTGTTACCAAAAATATAAGAAATAAAGTAGCAGTGTAACACCCATAACCTATTTTCGTCGCCGGATTAGGGTTACGGAGTATTACTGGATGATTTAGAATAATCAATAACAGATAGCAACAAGTAATTGAATTAATTAACAAAATTCATAAATAATTTAGATCAGATTAGAACCTACACTTATGGGCCTTAAATAAAGCCTATGAGGCCTTTAAAATAGTTTAGGAACAATTGGGGACCAATTTGAGACAGAGCAAAAGATTTGTGGAAAAAGTGAAAATTTTCAAATCAGAAGACAGATGGCCATGTGGCTCCAAACATGGCCGTGTGTCTATCCTACACGCCTGAGTCCTACATGACATGCCTGTGTGTCTACTCGTGTAACTCACTGACTTGGGCCACACAACCGTATTACAAGCTGTGTTCCAGCCCATGTGAACCCTGCACCTAACACGTTCGGTGCACACGCTTGTACGGATTGCCCGTGTGTTACACATGGCCGTGTCACAGCCCGTATCCCAGGCCTTATGTGCCAAAAAATGTCCCAAAACATGTGCATTTCACATCTAAATTCTTATGTACTTAATTATACACTTACACACATGTTCACAAGACTTTGGAATGCATTTTAAACCACTCAAATCAAGTTAATCAACCATCCTATGTGCCTAACCAATGTGCCACCATTGACACCACATTTCAATCACATAACAAACCATTATCAAGCTAAACTTTCAAGCCATCTATGCATACCACATCAAATAAAAAAACTTACCAATTCATGCTTGATTAGCATCAACCACTCATGCTTTCACTAGAATTAAGCATACATGCCTCAAATAGTTGTTTGACACCACAAAAATACAAGTACATCAAGCTACCACATATGTGCTTTAGACTATCACAAAACATTCACCATTAGCCTATTACATCCTATTTAAGCCAAGGTTATACTCATAGTCTACCAAAATATTCTCGAATAGTGTGATTCTTCGAGTTGATTCGATCTCTCGATTTCCACAGAGACATAATCTACAAAGAAAAAGACAGGGACACGAGTAAGCTTACATAAAGCTTAGTAAGTTCGTCGATTAAACGATTAAACTTACTGAAATAAAATAATAATTCAAATAACAAGGTTACTAATAGAGTTCCTATCAATCACAAATCACAACAAGTGTGTAACACCCCTTACCCGTATTAACACTGAAACAGGATATGAGATATTACTAGAATAGTACACATGTAATCATAATAAACCGAGTCATAAAATGATCATTTAAATTAAAACCCTTCAACTATTCATTCATCTTTTAATCACTGAGTTCATATATATCATAAACCAGCAACTTAACTAGTATTAAACCACATCGATAGCATAATACAAGTGATATATCAAATATTAGAGATCAATATTTCAAGTAATATTACTATAATATACAACAAAATACTCAAGTCTTCTATACATGCCATATTTCCAAAATATGTCTACAAAATACCAAAATGAAGGATGGATAGTGTTGGTGAGCCTCCGACAATTTTTCCAAGTCACGAACAAACTTAATTACACTATAAAATAAGACAAGAAAGAAAAAGAAAACAAAGTAAGCTTATAGCTTAGTAAGTAATATGTAAATAATAAAAATAATAAACTATTTATGTCTTTTATAAATACCAAAATATGTTTCCACAATTATACAATCTTAATCTCACATGAATTTACTATTTACTTAAATTTAGTACAAGCTATCCATTTGAGTCCCAGTCACTAAATTATTTTTATTTGGAGCTACGAAGCTCCAAATTAAGATCTATTAATTTTCTAAGAAACTAGACTCATATGTCTTCTTACCATAAAAATTTAAGAATTTTTGGTTTGACCAATTAATACAGTTTATTCATTAAAGCCTCCCATGTTTCGTTACCCGATAGTCCTAACCACTCTTCACTAACATTTCAATTTCTTTTTATATAGAATTCAAAAGATGTTCACGTTTGTTTCTTCAAAAGATAGACTCAACAAGGAATCCAACCATATAAATTATGTTCCATAAATATTTTTGTACAAATTTTAATGATTTTTCCAAATCAGAATAGGGGATCACAAAATTATTCTGAAATAGTCTCATAAGAATTTAAATATCTTAGAATATAGAAAGCTTTTACTGGCTCTATTTCTTTTATAAGAAAATAGACTAGTTTTAATTCCATATCTCATTAAACCTCTAATTCAATGTCTACTATTTTTGGTGATTTTTGAAATTCAACCCACTACTGTTGTCAGAAACTGTTTTATTTCTGATTTCACCTTTTCCATAATTTCCTCATACAAAATTTATCATTTATCTAACACATTACTCACATACTTATATACACATATTGTAATACCCCTTACGCGAGACCGTCGCCGGAGTCGAGCACGAGGCGTTACCAGACTTACCTTACTAGTTTGGGGCATAAAAATTTGCTTTTAAAATTAATTCATTCACATTCATCCAATATCCCTAAAAAGGGCCCTCGAGGCCCTAAATCATGCAATTGAAACGGTTCGGGACCAAACCAAGAACATTAAAAAATTTCCGATTTCTTACCCAAATCAAAACAATTCATTTGTACTATTCATAATACAACTGTCCACCTGCGTAATAGTCACTTAATTAATTATAATTCGAGTTAAGAAACTCAAAATTTAAATCCATAAATTTTTCCTGAAACAAGACTCATATATCTTCTAACCATAATTTTTTTAGAATTTTTGGTGTGGCCAATTAGTACAGTTTATTAGTTAAATATTCCCCTGTTTCACAGTCTAGCAGACTTGACCTCTCTTCACTAAAAATCAATTATCTCATAGTAAAATTTTCGTTTAGTGTTTCCACTTGTTTCTAATGAAAATAGACTAACTAAGGAATCTATACATATAAATTATGACTCATAATTATTTTTTTTAGAATTTTTAGTGAATTTCTAAAATTAGAACAGGGGATCACGAAATCTCTCTGACCCAGTCTTGTAAGAATTTAAATATATCAAAATATAGACTTCCTTTGCTTGCTTTGTTTCTTTCCTATGAAAATAGACCAATAATTTTTAATTATATATCTCATTCACTATTTAATTCCATTTCTAAAATTTTTAGTGATTTTTCAAATTCACGCCACTGCTGCTGTTCCAAAACTGTTTCATGGCCAACTTTTACTCTATAAACTATCATTTAGGCATACATAACATCAAAACATGTTCTTAATTAGCCATTTCAAACTACAAAATACCGAGATAGCCTTTGATAGTGTGAAACGAACTCCGATTTCTTTTGATCCCTGAATTGGCTTGGCTACACTATAAAAGAGAGAAAAGAAAAAATAAGCTACAATACTTAGTAAGTTTACAAATAAATAAATGACAACATTCACCAAATATAAATATACTCATATTACACCATCAACAACAAAATCTTTATTTTACTTCTCCACTTACTCTTTAACTTTCATGTTTATCATTCCTTTACTTGAACTTTCTTGTAACATAGCCTGCATATTAGCCCAATGAACTGTTTGAAATACTCAGGATACTTGGGTTTTCCTACCTAATAATAGCCTGCCAATGCCATGCACTAGGCATGGTCTTACATGCAATGTTCCCTATCCTGCCAAAGCCATATATCTTATATGGACTTACATGGGATGTTCCTCAACTATCTCAACCTGCCAATGTCATATGTTTGATATGGACTTACATGGGATGTTCCTCAACTACCTCAGCCTGAAATGTCATGACATTCCGTATCCCATACATTCCTAAGGTTCAAATGGGCTTTCTGATACTTTTTCTCTGTTACCTCATCTTTGATTCAACTTGGAATATTCACATAAAATAAATGTATATATGCTGGAAATTAACAACATTAAAATATCAAAATATTGCATTTATTTACCGTAAACTTACCCCGGTGCAAAATGTGATCAACTTGACAACTTAATCTTCTACCTTTTTCTTTCCTCGGTCTATCCCCAAATTTCGTTCTTCTTGATTATGGAGCTTGGAAGCTTAAAACAAACCCTAGCTATGGAGACAATATGAGTTTCGGCCCTTGAAGAAGATGATAGCAATTTTGCCATCTTTTTCCCTTTTAATTCATTTTAATTACCAAATGACTAAAATACCCTTCATTAAAAACTTTGGTTACTTCTACCTATGTATGTCCTTTTTTGTCCATGAAAACCTAATGGTGTAATTCCATTAAAGGACCTCTACTTCAATTATGCTCTTCAATTAAATCCTTTAACATCTAGAACTCATATTTATCAACTTTTGCAATTAAGCCCTAATAGGCAAACTAGACATGAAATTCATAAAATTTTCTATCAATACTTTAACACATTCACTAATCACTCGGTAAATCCTAAAAATTTATTGGAATTAAACTTTTTGATCTCGGATTTGTGGTTTCGAAACCACCATTCTGTTTAGCCCATATTTCAAGATGTTACACATATATCTGCACTTAGTCTTTACACAATCGTACTATTTTCACTTGGTTACTTTCCTATTGAACACATCGGAATAGAACAATAATAAATATTTGGTGACTTGCACATAGTATTACCTTTGAAGTTGAAGTTAATTAGTGCACATAGTAGCCTTCACTTAGTTCTACACATGTGACCATAATCATCCCTTAGACATATTAACTTGCACTTAATACTGCACATGTGATCGAAGTTATCAGGTACGCATAGTAGCCTGCACCTAGTACTACACATGTGACTCCAACCATGTGGTACATGTAGTAGCGTACACTTAGTACTACACATGTGACCTAAACCATCTTGAACACATAGTAGCCTACACATAGTACTACACATGTGTTCTCACCCCGAATCATTCATATCTTTTATATTCTGAAAGTTCAATAGAGAATTACTCATTTTACCAATTCATTCTTATTCAAATACAATTCATAATTTACATCAAATAATTATTCCATGTCCAGTCCCATCTCAAAAAATATGATAAAATATTATAACATAAATAAAAATAATGCTTTATTTACATATTAACTTACCTTGATGCAAAATATGACGAGTTTATACTCTAATCCACCACTTTTTCTTTTCCTCGATCCAAGTCGATTCCACGTCTTTCTTGATAATCAAGCTTGAAAGATGACAAAACCCTAGCTATGGAGGACTACCAATATTTGGCCAAGAGGTAGGAGATTATGAACAAATTTTGGCTTATTTTCCCTTTTTATTCTTTTATTTACAAAATGACTAAAATGCCCTTACTTAAAAAAAATCCCACATCACCTATTCCATGTCCATTTTTATCCAACAATTTAACAAATGGAACCATATAAGGACCTCTACTTTAAAAACCCATTACTCACAAGTACCTTTATGAACTAAAACACACATTTTTCACCTATTTCAATTTAGTCCTAAATATCAAATTGAGCACCTAAACGATAAAATTTCGCAACGAGATTTTCACACAGCCATTCAATCACACAGTAAATATTAAAAATTAATCGAAATAAATTTTTCTACTTTGGATTTGTGATTTCGAAACCACTATTCTGTTTAAGCCCTAAACCTATCACAACTCTCCCTCTTTAGAGATTTTCGTCCCCGAAAATCTTACCGTTAAAAAGGTTTGGGTACTATTTTCTCATAGCTTCCTCCGATTCCCATGTTGCCTTTTCTACTCCATATTTTTGCCACAATACTTTTACTAACTTTATCTTTTTATTTCTGAGTTCCTTGGTCTCTTGTGCCAAAATCTTAACTGGTTCTTCACTGTATCTCATATTTGGCTAAATCTCCACTTCTGTAGGAGAAATAACCTGTGAAGGATCCGATCGATATCATCGTAGCATAGATACATGAAAAACATTATGAATTCTATCAAGTTCTGGTGGTAATGCTAATCGATAAGTAACCGGTCCAACTCTTTCTATGATTTCATATGGTCCGATGAATCTTGGACTTAATTTGCCTTTACGACCAAACCGGAGAATTTTCTTCCAAGGTGATACTTTCAAGAATACTTTATCCCCGGCCTGAAATTCAATCTCCTATCATTTAAGATTGGTGTATGATTTTTGATGGTCAGAAGCTGCTTTTAAACTTTCCGAATCACTTTTACTTTTTCTTCTGTTTCTCGGATCAAATCAACCCCATGTATCTTCTTTTCACTGAGCTCTGTCGAATATAACAGTGTTTTACATTTTCTACCATATAAAGCTTCATACAGAGCCATTTTAATACTGGACTGATAACTATTATAAGCAAATTCAATTAAAGGTAGATACCTCTCCCAATTAACTTCAAACTCTAATATACAACATCGGAGCATATCTTCCAGTTCCTGAATTACACAGTTAGTTTGGCCATCAGTTTGAGGATGAAACGCAGTGCTAAAATACAACTGAGTACCCAAAGCTTCTTGCAATTTGTTCCAAAAATGAGATGTAAATCGGGGATCTCTATCTGTTATGATGGAGATAGACACTCCATGTAGCCTGACAATCTCAGATATATACAATTCAGCCAGCTTATCTAAAGAATAATCTATACGTACAGGAATAAAGTGCGCTGACTTTGTTAATCAGTCAACAATCACCCAAATGGCATCTTTCTTCCTTAAAGACAATGGTAACCCAGATACAAAATCCATAGTAATTCTTTCCTATTTCCATTCCGGTATAGTGATTGGCTGAAGTAACCCCGAAGGTACCTAATGTTTAGCTTTAACCTGCTGACATACCAAACACTTTGATACAAACTTAGAGATATCACGTTTCATACCTGAACACCAGTACATCTTTTTCAGAGTATTATACATTTTATTACTCCCCGGATGTACAAAAATGGTACTACTGTGAGCCTCGTGTAGAATCTTCTGTATGAGCTCTGAATTCTGAGGTACACATACCCTGCCTTTAAATAACAAACAACCATCGATCCCAACTTGAAATTCAGAATCAGTACCTGACTCAGATTGTGCCCGTTTAGCTTGTAACTTTTCATCATTTTTTTGAGCCTCACAGATTTGCTGTAGAAACACTAATTTAGCCTTCATTTCAGCTATAACTGAACCATCATTAGACAATAATAACCGGGTATTCATAGCTCGTAAAGCAAATAAAGATTTCTGGCTTAAAGCATCAGCTACAACATTAGTCTTACCCGGATGGTAATCAATAATCAAATCATAATCCTTTATCAGTTCAAGCCACCTACGCTGTCTTAAATTCAAATCTTTCTGTGTCATCAAATATTTTAGGCTTTTATGATCAGTATAAATATGATATTTCTCACCGTACAAGTAATGCCGCCATATCTTTAATGCAAATACAATAGCAACGAATTCGAGATCATGTACTGGGTAATTTCTTTCATGTGGCTTAAGTTGTCTTGAAGCATAGCTATTACTTTACCTTCTTGCATCAAGACACAACCTAAACCATTTAATGATGCATCACTATAAATAATAAATTCTCTACCCGGTTTAGGCTGTACCAACACAGGTGCTTTTGTTAACAATTCTTTCAATCGATCAAAACTCTGCTTACATTCTTCAGTCCACTCAAATTTAACATCTTTCTGCAATAAACGAGTCATCGGAGAAGCTATCATAAAGAACCCCTATACAAATCTTCGATAATAACTAGCTAAACCTAAGAAACTTCTAACTTCAGATATATTCTTCGGTGGACTCCAATTAATAATAGCTGAAATTTTATTCGGGTATACCCTGATGCCTTCGACCGACACAATATGTCCAAGGAAACCCACTTCTCGAAGCCAAAATTCACATTTACTGAATTTAGCATAAAGCTACTTTTCTCGCAGAATTTGCAACACTATTCTCAAATGTTCTGCATGCTTATTTTCATCTCAAGAATAAACCAGAATATCATCAATGAATACTACCTCAAATTTGTCTAAGTCTGGTTTAAATATTCGGTTCGTCAAATCCATAAATACTGCAGGTGCATTAGTTAGCCCAAACGGCATAACCAGAAACTCATAATGCCCGTACCTTGTTCTGAAGGCTATCTTTGACACATCTGACTCCTTTGCCCGTAGTTGATAATACCTTGATCGGAGATCAATCTTCAAGAATATTGTGGCACCTTTCAGCTGATCAAATAAGTCATCAATCCGGGGCAACAAGTACTTATTCTTTATGGTTACCTTATTGAGTTGCCGATAGTCGATACACAATCTTAAGGACCTGTCTTTTTTTTCACGAACAGAACCGAAGCACCCCAAGGTGAATGACTTGGTCGAACAAAACCCCTATCAACAAGTTCCTGTAACTGTGTTTTAACTCATTTAATTCTGTAGGAGCCATCTAGTACGGAGCTATGGAAATCGAAGTAGTTCCTGGAATCAAATCTATAGAAAATTCCACTTCTCTTTCTAGTGGTAACCTTGGTAATTCTTCTAGGAACACATCAGAAAATTCACATACCACCGGCACTGCATGAATCTTTGACTCCGATACTTTAGTGTTGAGTACATAAGCTAAGTAAGCATCATACCCTTTTTTAACATACCTCTGTGCTACCTTCACTAAAATCACATCAGATAACCTCTCGGTCTGATCAAATTTAACCAAAGCAACTTGTCGTTCTAACATTTTAACAAAATATATTTCTGTCTACAGTTTACTACTGCATCATGCTGAGTTAGCCAGTCCATACCCAAAATAACATCAAACTCATCAATGGCAACAACATCAGATCAACCGAAAAACAGTAGCCTTGAATCATTAAAGGACAATTCCTGCAAACCTTGTCTAGTAGCACATGTTTGCCTAAAGGGTTTGATACTTTAACCACAAATTCAGTTGATTCTACAAGCAATTTCTTATCTAAATTTTCACAAATATAAGAATGAGTGGACCTAGGGTCAATCAATACAACAACATTAATATCATAAAGTGAGAAAGTACCAGTGATCACATCGGGAAAGGATGCCTCCTCACGAGCTCGTATAGCATAAGCTCTAGCAGCTGTTCTTGTTTCTGACCTTGCAGCTGAGTCTTTTACCATGCCTTTACCACTAGTTCCACCTTTGATATTCTGTGGGGGTCTACCTCTGCCAGTAGTATTACTGTACCCAACACTTTGAGCTTTCTCTTCTTCCACTTTTTTGAGACAGTCTTTAATAAAATGCTATCTGGAGCCAAATCTGTAATAGGCATGACTAATCATATAACACTCACCGAAGTGTCGTCTACCACAATGTTGACATTCGGGTCTATTAGATCTCACATTACCCATACTCGCCATTGATGTAGCTGGAGTTCTAGAACTCGAATAGGATTTCCCACGATCTTGGTATGAATAATCAACTGAAGTTGTCTTTCGAGGATTTATCTCTCTAGACCTCTTTGTCTGGGATTGAAATGACTTGTTCAGTGGCCTCTTCCTTTATCTTGAGCTTCAATAGTAGCTTTTCTCTTTATTCAACTGCTCAGCTTTACAAGCTCTGTCAACCAGTACCACCATTTCTTTTAATTCTAGCATTCCCACTAACACCTTGATATCTTCATTAAGTCCATCTTCAAACCTTCTGCACATCATTGTTTCGGTAGAAACACATTCTTGTGCATATTTACAGAGCCTTACAAACTCGGGTTCATACTTAGCCACTGTCATCTTACCTTGTTTCAACTCAAGAAATTTCTTCCGTTTCTGATCAATAAATCGCTGACTAATATATTTCTTTCGAAACTCTTCCAAGAAGAAATCCAAAGTTACTTTTTCCTTTGGAACTACGGATATCAAAGTCTTCCACCAATGATAGGTTAAATCTTTCAGTAATGATACAGCACATGTTAAACACTCCTTAGGTGTACAAGATAATTCATCAAATATCCACATAGAAATCTCGAGCCAGAACTCCACTTTTTCTGGATCGTCATCAATATTTGCTTTAAATTCTTTAGCCCCTTGTTTACGAATCTTATCTACTAGAGGTTTTGTCGATCGTACCATATCAATACTCTATGGAGCTACAGGGACTAGTTGTGGTATAGGTGGGGGAGGAGGAGGTTGAGCATTAAGGTTTGCTCTAATAAAATTAGTATACTAGTCATTCATCATTTGATGAAAATCATTCCTAGCTTCATCTTCCTGACCTGATGTCTCATGTCGACTTTCTACAGGCGCGGTCCCTTGCGTAGGACCCAGCGCGTTACTTGTAGCATCATCAACAACTGCTTGATCGGGATCTATTACTATATAAAAACAAAACACAGTTTAGTAATGTCAAGAGTCACCACACTATCACAATATATTTATGGCATGTATAGATAGACTTTCACACTCACTATACTGGTCTGAGAATCGACTAAACCACAGTTCTGATACCACTAAAATGTAACACCCCTTACCCGTATTAACACCGAAATAGGATACGAGGTATTACCAGAATAGTACACATGTAATCATAATAAACCGAGTCAAAAAATGATCATTTAAATTAAAACCCTTCAACTATTGGTTCATCTTTTAATCACTGAGTTCATATATATCATAAACTAGTAACTTAACTAGTATTAAACCATGTCGATAGCATAATACAAGTGATATATCAAATATTAGAGATCAATATTTCAAGTAATATTACTATAATATACAAAAAAATACTCAAGTCTTCTATACATGCCATAGTTCCAAAATATGTTTACAAAATACCAAAAGGGAGGATGGATAGTGTTGGTGAGCCTTCTACAATTTTTTCAAGTCACGAACAAACTCGATTACACTATAAAATAAGACAAGAAAGAAAAAGAAAACAAATTAAGCTTATAACTTAGTAAGTAATATGTAAATAATAAAAATAATAAACTATTTATGGCTTTTATAAATACCAAAATATGTTTCCACAATTATACAATCTTAATCTCACATGAATTTACTATTTACTTAAATTTAGTACAAGCTGACCATTCGGTCCTAATCACTAAATTATTTTTATCCGGAGCTACGAAGCTCCAAATTAAGATCCGTTAATTTTCCCAAAAACTAGTCTCATATGTCTTCTTACCATAAAAATTTTAGAATTTTTGGTTTGGCCAATTAATACAGTTTATTCATTAAATCCTCCCTTGTTTCGCTGCCCGACAATCTGACCACTCTTCACTAACATTTCAATTTCTCTTTATACGAATTCAAAATATGTTCACGTTTGTTTCTTCTAAAAATAGACTCAATAAGGAATCTAACCATATAAATTATGTTCCATAAATATTTTTGTACAAATTTTAATGATTTTTCCAAATTAGAATAGGGGATCACGAAATTATTCTAAAATAGTCTCATAAGAATTTAAATATCTTAGAATATAGAAAGCTTTTACTGGCTCTATTTCTTTTATATGAAAATAGACTAGCTTTAATTCCATATCTCATTAAACCTCTAATTCAATGTCTACTATTTTTGGTAATTTTTCAAAATCAACCCACTGTTATTGTCATAAACTGTTTTATTTCTGATTTAACCTTTTCCATAGTTTCCTCATATAAATTTTCCAATAACACTTGTCCATATCAAATTTACTGAAGTTCGATCATTTATCTAACACATTACTCACAAACTTATATACACATATATCTGCACTTAGTCTTTACACAATCTCACTCATTTTCACTTTGTTACTTTCCCATTGAACACATCGGAAAAGAACAATAATAAATATTTAGCGGACTGCACATAGTATTACCTTTGAAGTTGAAGTTAATTGGTGCACATAGTAGCCTTCACTTAGTACTACACATGTGACCAAAATCATCCCTTAGACATTTTGACTTGCACTTAATAGAACACATGTGATAGAAGTTATCAGGTACGCATGGTAGCCTGCACATAGTACTACACTTGCGACCCTAAACATATGGTACATGTAGTAGCCTACACTTAGTACTACACACGTGACCTAAACCATCTTGAACACATAGTAGCCTGCACATAGCACTACACATATGTTCTCACCCGGAATCATTCATATCTTTTCTATTCTGAAAGTTCAATAGAGAATTACTCATTTTACCAATTCATTCTTATTCAATTACAATTCATAATTTAAATCAAATCATTATTCCATGTCCAATCCCATCTCATAAAATATGATAAAATATTATAACATAAATAAAAATAATGCTTTATTTACATATTAACTTAGCTCGATGCAAAATTTGACGAGTTTATACTCTAATCCACCACTTTTTCTTTTCCCCGATCCAAGTCGATTCCACGTCTTTCTTGATAATCAAGCTTGAAAGATGACAAAACCCTAGCTATAGAGGACTACCAATATTCGGCCAAGAGGTAAGAGATTATGAACAAATTTTGGCTTATTTTCCCTTTTTATTCTTTTATTTAGAGAATGACTAAAATGCCCTTACTCAAAAAAATATCCTACCTCACCTATTCCATGCCCATTTTTGTCCAACAATTTAACAAATGGAACCATATAAGGACCTCTACTTTAAAAACCCATTACTCACAAGTACCTTTATGAACTAAAACACACATTTTTCACCTATTTCAATTTAGTCCTAAATATCAAATTGAGCATCTAAACGATAAAATTTCGTAACGAGATTTTCAAACATTCATTCAATCACATAGTAAATATTAAAAATTAATCCAAATAAATTTTTCTACTTCGGATTTATGGTTTCAAAATCACTATTCCGTTTAGGCCCTAAATCGGGCTGTCACAAAGTGAGTAATTCTCAAACAATAGTACAAATCAATTTCTCAGTTCTTGTCAATCACAGCTCACAACAATCGAGTAATGCTCAAACCATAGTAAAAGTTTATTTCTCACATTTCAATAACATTCATTGATCAATAAAACATTGCCCGATAAACGATGTACAGACCCGAGTACACGATTAACCATCCAGAACACACCAGATGCTCATATGAGCCAATCCAACCGATAACACACCTCGGCACTAAGTGCCTAGCCCGTAGGCTAACATTCGCCCTTGTAACACACTAGAAAGAAATTGTAATATAACACGATAGTCCGCAACATATACAAGACCTCGGTATATTTAGTGAATAGAGGATATACAAAAATCATCATCAAATCTGATACCAATCCCGTACCACGCGCAAAACAACCTATTGGCATGCCAATCATACTTTATCCTATATTCATCGGCTCAGAATATTGCAATCAACAATCGATACCATATCAATTAATTATTTCCATTCCCAAATACATGCATCAGTGTTATCTATTAGTCTACAATTAAGTTCATATAATATGCATTTAAGATGTATTAAAATCGAACTGAACTAACTTACCAGACTAAATTGTAGCGATGACAAAGACAAGGACTATTCAACAACTTCTCTATGCCTCGATTTTCAACCCATTCTTGAGCTAGAATAATAATTTCATCCAATTAACTAATTCTAACGGTAAAATTAACTCATTATATGTAATTAAGTCCTTTTAGACATTTTTACAAAATTACTGTTACGCCTCAAGTTTTATGTTTTTGTATTTGTGGATACTTGATACAGAATCTCTATCTGCTTTAGTGGTTAAGTGTTCTGGGTGTGTGTGAAAGGTCCCAAGTTCAAGCCCTACCTTTAGCAAATTTTGGAATTTTTTTGATATAAGCCTTACACTAGAGGAGCGGTCTTATATTTAATTGTTTGTAAATCCATATTAGAATGAGCCTGCTGGTTTAAGTGGTAAGGGAGTTGGTGTGTTGGAGGTCCTGTGTTTGAATCCTTGTGTGAGCAAGGGTGTTAGTTTTTTACTCTACGGACTGAAACAGTTTCGGTATAGCCGAAATTCTGTAGTGGTTGTGAGTAGTAGGGTTTGTGGGAGGAAAATAAGGGATTGGGGGAGTTATTGAAATATTCCATGTTGGTTTCTAGTTTGGAAAATTCGGCTCTCTCGCTCTTTCTCCCAAATTTCTGACACAATTTTTCTCTTACCCCTCTTCTGTTCTTTTTTTTCTTTTCTCCATTGTTGCTTGCACTAAACTTTTGGTCAAAATCTTGCCTTCTATGTAATGACCTAAAATTATGGGCATCGGAAAGTGAGTTATTGGGTCTCCGTTTTAGTAAAACGAATTCATAAATATTTATTAAAAATATTTACGAAGTTAGTTATGTAACACCTCTAACTCGTATCCATCGTCAGAATAAGGTTTCGAGGCATTACCGAAGATTACAAAACATTTTCAGATAATTCGAGTCATTTACAATTCATTTTTCGAGTTTATTCGTAAAGTCCCTTAAATGGACCTTCGAGGCGCAAATCATGCATGAGGACTGAGTCGGGACTAAACCGGATTTTCAGGAAATTTTTCTCAAAATTTAAAAATTTTATCACATATAGGGGTCACACGCCCGTGTGACTTGGGGACACGCTCGTGTGGCATGGCCGTGTGGCTCACATGGCCATGTCTTTGGGGCGTGTAACTCTCTGACTTGCACCTATGAAGAAGCTTGAGTCACATGGCCTAGGAACACGCCTGTGTCACTAGGCCGTGTGGCATTTTGATTTTATTCATTTTTGGTGCAGGTTTCACACGGCCTTGGCAGATGCCCATGTTCAAGGCCATGTCCTTCACACTACTGATACATTCAAACTAAAAGATGTAGGGGACATACGGCCAGAATGCATGCCCATGTGCTAGGCCATGTGTCACACACGGTCATGACGCTTGCCCGTGTGTCTACCCATGTGGACAAAAATCAGGCTATTTTTCAAGCCTTATTTCTCACCCATTTGATCTTTTATCTTCACCAATATTTTAATACATTCAAGTACCAATTTAAGATATTCAACCAAGCCTTATAGTTATCACCATCTGTTCTTTTCATAGCCATATCAAACATGATAAAATCGTTATTATTTGTAACTCAAAGCTTGCAAAATACAAGCCATACTAAAAGCAAGTTACAATTAGAACATTTATAAGCTAACATTGGCTAATCAACCTACACATGCCATTATAACCATAATTCATTTACCATACATACCAAAATAGGCCGATGGATAGTGTGAGTGATCTTCGCCAAGCTTTGCAACTAACGAGCTTTCGAAAACTCTATTTAACAGAAAAATGAAACAAAGTAAGCATATAGTGCTTAATAAATCCGTATAACTTGGTAAATAACTTACCACTCGTTTAAATTCAATATAAACATATAAGGCACATTCAATCATCTTGATCACGAGCCTAACATATATCCTCATCACCCTTGTTAGTCGTACACTTCATATAAATATAAAAAACAACATGCAAGGGCTCAATTCTCATTAAATTTCTCATATATATACACATTTTCACATTAGCAACCATATTTCTGTATTTTAAATATATTTTCATAACAATTTATCTTGATTTCATACTATTTCATATTTGAGCTTTACTTATCAAAACATTTGAAATACCATCTTTATGCAAATAGTACACATAAGGTACATAATTCTATAATTATATATGAACACTTTTATCAACATATTTCATGTTCATATATCTTAGTCTCATGTCTCCATATATCAATAACCATCATTTGCTTGTATTTTAGATAAATTCATATAACTATACATAAGTATGCAATTCACTATTTCTTCCTGTCAATCACAATTTCAAATGACAAATTCATGTAAATGAGCTCAATATCATTGGCTGTTTCATTTCTGTCACTTAAATTCACATACACATAATTTATTAACATAACCTATCAAACACAATCTCTAAATGATGAGATCACATTATTGAGCTCAATTTCACTGTTCAATATGTTTTATCACATAAAATTTGCTTAGCACTTACCACAATTTGTCAAATCAGAGAACGTCTTAAGGAATTGAGTACTTCGTTTTCACATTACCATAGTATAACTATGGTCTTTCACATCGTCACATATCACACACCAAAGCCATAGCCCAGCTGTGGTCTTACACAAAAACATATATCACACCGATGCCATATCCCAGATATGATCTTACACGAAAATCACAGATCACATTGACGCCATATCCTAGATATGGTCTTACACGGAAATCACATATCACATCACACTGATGCCATAACCCAGAATGGTCTTATACGGAAGCACATAGTCATATCACACTGATGTCATAGCCTAGCCATGGTCTTATACAGAAGCACAAAATCACATTTTCACATGTTGCCATGGTCAAACCATGGTCTTTTCCGTCAATTCATCACATATCACTGAACGAAAGTACTCATTCCTGGGTTCAACTCAACTTGACCTTTTAGTTCCTTTTTTTTTGTACTTTTACAATATTCACACTTTAAATACGAACATGTGAAATGATTCATCATTTCTTTCATTTACTAACAAATAATTATTAAATTTAGCTATATGAACTTACAATTCGATTTTTATAACATAACGATAATCATAATTTCATAATAACTATTTGAAATAAAACATTATATCATTTCTAATTCAAAGTTTATTGATTATAATCGGGCATGTGACCAATTTATACACAAGTCATTCATATATTTTCCCCCTCCCCCTCTCCATTCCACATCCTTAATGTATATAACACGCTTATAAGTAACGTTATCTATAATTTCACTATTTACTTATATGTATATTCAAAGCTGTCCATCTGTGTCATAGTCACTAAATTATTTTATCTTAAGTTACAAAACTCCAAATTAAGATCCGCTTGATGTTTTTGAAACTAGATTCATATATATTTTTACCATAAAACTTCAAAATTTATAGTTTAGCTAATTAGTACAGTAAAATCTTCAAATTTATCCCTATTCAGCTGTTTGACAGCTTTGACCCTTGCTTACTAAAAATTAATTATCTCTTAGCACATAATTTGGATGATATTCCCGTTTGTTTCTCTTAAAAATAGACTCATTAAGAAGAATTTAAACATATAAATTTAAGCCCCTAATTATTTTTCTCCAATTTTTGATGATTTTCCAAAGTCAGAATAGGGGAACCCAAAATCATTTTGACCTTGTCTCACAAAATTTATTATATCTCATGATTTACAATTCCATTGTTTACACCGTTTCTTCTATGAGAAACTAGACTCAATAAGATTTAATTTCAGATTTTATTCATCCTCTAATTCGATTCCCACAATTTTTGATGATTTTTTAAATTCAGACTACTACTGCAGCCCAAAACTATTTTAGTGCAAAATGTTGATTACCATTTTGCCACTAAACTTTTCATACATGACGATTTCGTCCCTAGGCTCGAAAAATGAAATTCTTGCAATTTAATCCTTGTTCCCAGCCTAATCATTCTCATACATATCAATAATAGCCCTTGAATTCCATGAAATTTTAGAATTTTCAACAAATTCAATACTTTTCAATTTAATCCCTAAAACATGTTTTCATCCAAAATTCTTTAATAAAACACCTTTAAACATCCATTAACATCTAAATTTCATCATCAAATAACAAAAATCATATGAACTTATCAATGGTATCTTCCAAAACTTTCAACAAAATCACAAACTAATAGAATACTAAGTTAGACCTAATTGTAAAAGTCCAAAAATATAAAAATTTTAGGGAAAAAGTAAGAATTGAACTTACTTGATGCTAAAATATGAAAGACCAGCTCAAACCCTCTACAAGAATTGAACTTACTTGATGCTAAAATATGAAAGACCAGCTCAAACCCTCTACAATGGCTGTTTTTGACAGAAAATTAAAGAAGAAATGGCGTAGAAACTCTTAAAATCAACTTTGGCCATGTAACTTTTGTTAAAATTCCAATTTTGTTCTTTTCACATAAAAATCTTTGATTTTTTCATGCTATGCCGCCTCAGCCATTTTAAAATGGCCCATTTTCCCTTTTTGTCCTTCCTTATTTAATGGTTAAGCTATTTAATTACTTTACCAAGTTTTGTACCTTTTTCAATTTAGTCCTTTTTATTTAATTGGCTACTAAAACGTTAAAATTTTCTGACGAAATTTTAATACTACCTTATTGAAACTCTGTAAATATTTATAAAAATATTTACGGCTCGATTTATAACATTGAGGTCTCAATACCTCTTTTCTTCAATTTCTTGACTTAATAAATCTTTATAAAACACAAATTACTAATTTAAAAATCTCTTAAAAATCACGTTTGGCTCGTAATTATTAAATAATAAAATTTATGAGCTTATTTCCCAAAATTGGTGGTCTCAAACCACTGTTTTTGACATTTCTAAAAATCGAGCTATTACAAGTTATGTGGTCAATTAGGTACTAGTTAAAAGAATTTAGTTGAATTAAGGTTAATTAAGTATTAGGACTAAATTGAATTAACTGTGAAAGTTTAATTATAGGAAAGAGAAAAGTCAAGGGATTAAATAAGTAATTAAACCAAAATTTTTGACATGTGTGTGGTAAAAATAATATACATGTGTATAAATTATAATTATATATTTGTAATATATTTATATATTTTCTTATAATCTAAGTAATAGATATCTATTAATTATATTATTATATTATTATATTAAATTAATTAAATAAATAAATAAAAAATAAAAAAAAGAAGAAGAAAAAGAGAACAAAGAACAGGAGCTCAAACAAAATAGAGAAGGAAAAAGATGAAAAGAAAAGAAAAAGAAAAACTAGGGTTTCAAGGTTTAAAGTTTAATTGGTAAGTCAATTTAGTCCCTTTTCTTATAATTTTTGAGTTTTTGGAATTCTAGAACAAAATATTTCATAATTTATGTTGAAATTTTGATAGTTGGTATAATTTTAGATATAGTTCATGTTTAGTAAGATAATGAATTAGGCGTTAAATTGATTAAATTCTAAGTTAGAAGTTAGTAAACGATTGAATTGTGAAATAAAACATAAGTTTTGAATAGTAGGGACTAAATTGAAAGAATTTCAAAATTAGGGATTTATGGTGAAATTAAAAGGTTAAAATGAGTTTATAATAGACATTAAATGAAAATATGGAGTTAATTTTGGAAAAATAAAACTAGTTTAGATTAGGGACTAAATTGAGAAATTAGGTAAAAGTTGTATGTGAAATTGTATTTATTGATAAATTTTAATTGTTTTACTTACGTAGCTAACGTTGTGCTGGAAACATCGGCCAAGAAAGGGAAAGAAAAAGTGGACGAAGAATAGATCGAGGAATTACGGTTCGTATTACCATAATTCGAATTTAATTATTATTAATTGTTGAATTTTAAGTTAATATGCATGGTAAGCAAAATGAGGTAAGTATTAGTATTGAATTGAATGAAACTAAATTGAGTTGTGATTATATGTGAGCAATTGAAATGTATATTGAATTGAGAAAGTGAAATTGAAATGTGATTATTGAATTATTATGGTATTGAATTGGAATATGGGAATTTGTGATTGATATAAATTTTACTGAAATTGAATTGAAAAATATAAATTGAATACCTTATTAACTCATCGGGCTAAGTCGGATATAGTCGGCATGTCATAGGATTAGAAGTGTTCATGGATATTTCGACCTCGAGTCAATTAGGTACTATATGTGTCGTATTAGGCACCATGTGTGTCGTATTATTGCTTCTGATAAATTTGATTAGGTACTGAATACTGTTTGCTTCAACAATGTTGATTAGGCACAATGTGCCGTACTGGTGTGTTTGGTTGGATCCGTGTATCCGCCAAGGTCCGAGTTATGTTAATAGGGGTAAAATAATAAAGTAGCAATAGAAATGATATTGAATGAAATGTTAAATTGTATAATTTGTATATGAAATGGAATGAATTATTGAAATGAGAAGTGGAAATCAAATGAAATTGAGATAGTGAAATAATGTATGATTTCAATTAATTACAAGCTTTGAAATAATGATTATTGTTATTATCAAACAAGTTGATTTTAAGTATGAAATAGTTATTGAAAAATTGTAGGCATGAATTGAATATGCATAATTTATTGTATAATGTTACAAATTTGAATTATGGTAATACCACTGAGTAAATATACTCAGTGTGCGATTTGTTTCCGTGCACAGGTTAGGTTAATTGAAGTCAAAATTTCGATCCAACATCCAAAGCAAATCTCAAGCTCAAAATCTAGTGAAGTGTGTTTCTTTTTGACAAATGGCATTTACCTAGGATATAAGTTTTAGTCATTTTGGGTAGTTGATTGTAAATGGTACTATAATATGAACTTGAATGGTTATGTAAATGAGAAATTAAGTTTATGGAAATGGTATGTTTTGGTGTAAAACTTTAATGGTTTGAATGTGGTAGATTAATTTGAATTAGATAATATAGTTGAAATGGGTACGACTAAGTATTGAATAAGCCATTAGGTTAATGTTTATGTTATGGTTTAAGTGTATTTAAATGTAATTTAGATTGATTGAATGATTGAATTTTGAGTTGCTTGTGGTTTAAGTATTACAGAGTGGTAAACTTGAGGTTTAAGGCTCATTTTGAGTCCACACGGGTTGGCACACGGATGTGTAACCAGACCGTGTCAGGCACACAGTTAGCACATGGGCGTGTGAACTGGCCGTGTATCCCCTGCACCTTAAATTTAAAAAACAGAATGCCCAGGTTTTAGTACACGCGCAAAGACATGGGCGTGTGTCTCAATAGTGTGAGGTACATGGCCTAGCACACGGGCATGTGACTTAGTCGTGTGACCCATATAATAAAGAGAGTTACAAATCAGAGAGTTACATGGGTAAGGGACACGAGCGTGTGCTACCACATGGCCTGGGACATGGGCATGTCACTTGGTCGTGTAAGCCACATGACCTGACCACACAGGTTTGTTTGACAGACACACGGACGTGTCTTTGACTCACACGGGCATGTGAGCCCTGCAACTAGGAAAAATTTTAGGTTTTCACGAAAAATTCCTGGAGCTCTTGAACAAGTCCCGATTTGTTTTTAACGTAAAATTTGGGTTTCAGTAGGCCATAAAAGGGACATTATGATTAATTTATATTATGTTCTATTAGTTATTTGTATAATATTTATGAGTAATCAAGAACGACTAGTAATGCTTTGTAACCCTATTTCGGCGACAGTTTAGGGTTAGGGGGTGTTACATTCCACTTCCGGTTTATTAGTTCTACAATATTTCTCTACAAGTTGGTCAGTAGTGTAAAGGTATTGTAGTAATAGCTTTTGATTAACCGGTTTAAGGGTAATAACTTTCTATTTTGGGCAGTAGAGAGTCGTGAAGAGTGGAGTCCTTCTCGTGCTGTTTCGTAATCGAATCGTTCGTAGCATTGGGGGTAAGCGTTAAGCACTTGATTTGAGTTCTGATAGGTTTTGAGTTTTTGGTTTAATCGAATCTTAAGACTGATTCTGAGTATTATTATGCCAATTATTAAGTTTTGGTTATCTCGGGAGTGTTTATACGACAAAACGATACCAGGTGTATACCCGAAACACAAAAAAATATGAATCGACGAAAGTAAAAAAACCTTACTGTCGATACCACACAGCCGTATGGTAGAACGTGCTGTAGGCCGTGTGCGACAACATGGCTGTGTGATCGATCAAACCCAGGTCGTGTGAAAGACACGACCGTGTGATGGCTGGAGTGTGGCCGGGTGAGCCACACAGGATAGGCCAGATTGGGCGTATGGGCCATACGGGAGTGTGGGCCCATTTATCTAAATTTTTCCTTAGGGTCACACGGGTTGTCCCAAACCATTGTGGGCCTACTGTAGGGTCGGTAAGGGCCAAATAAACCTTAAACTGTATGATCTGATTGTTTGACACTCTGATCTAATTAGGATACTGATGCGTGTCTACTTGCACTATTATCTGCATATCTACTATCTATATACGCTTATGTGTAAGCATGTGAGCATGTTAGGCTCTTTATCTGTATTTATATATTTCTATATTTGTTATTGGGGATAGGATTATGTATATTGGAGAAAGTGTTTTGAAAGGTAATTTGCACCTATTATTTGGTAGTGTGGCTGCGTTATATCTGTTATGTACTGCATCGGTACTATAAGGTGTGTAGGGCTGGATGGGTGTTTTACACACTAAGTTTACATAAACTCACTCCTTTCTGTTTGATCTGTACAGGTAATCATAATCTCAGGAGGATCAGTGTAGCGGTGGATTCGACGGTGACCACATGTCATGGATTGATGTCGGTTATTACTTTTAGTTTAAAATTTTCAATTCATTTGTGGGTTTTTTTTTGTAAAATTTGGACTTTTTGAACTGTTGCTTAAATTTGTGTTTAATTGCACTTTATGATTTTAAAATTGCAAACTCGACAAAAGGTCAAATTTTACCAAAAACAAAGGTTTTTTTTTTTTTAACTTTGAACGCTTTCCTAAACTCAATGGTTTATAAGCTTTTGCTACAAACATGTTTTGCCCCTTAAACAACTAGTTAAATAAGAATGTGGAAACTTATAGAAGCGGCAAAGGTTAACGAACTAATATGGTTTTAACTTAACGACAATTTTTTTCAATCCCATTTCATGTTACATTTAGTGGTATCAGAGCCAAGTTACAAAACTCGACTGTGAATTTTGGGTTTAAAAAAATTTTATTTTAAGAATTGATTTTAAATATTTTTGGAAAATTTGTGAAAGAATATGGTACTCCGAGTCTCCGACACTGGTTCTGTAAGTATTCTGAAACTTAGTTAGAACTATTCTGAAACTTAGTTAGAACTATTCTGAAACACTATAGATAGTACTCTGTGAAACTATACTAAGTTAGATAAAGACTGAAACCTTTCAAAAACATTACTAACTTTTGATACTTTATGCATAAAATATTTGTTAATAATATTAAATTGATGCATAAAACTCTTAATGTAGATAAATTCGAATTAGACAATAAGCGCTCGTGGTATTCGCGGACGTGGTATTCGGGGCCGTAGTAGAGGCCGTAAGGGGGCTCGAGCTAAGTCCTCATCTCTAGGTAGTATGTCAAATTTGGATACGAATGAGATGTTGATTTCATCTGCTATTGAGACTGGGTCTCAAGATCGTACGGCTGGGGATGACGCATTGTCTCAGCCCATATCGAAGATATTAGAGAGGGTCACTGGACCTAATTCTGGATTTGAGAGCCGAGGGTCGGTAATTGAACAACTCCGGTCTAGTGGACCTGAGGTTTTTAGGTGCGTCATAGGAGTCGCCCCTAATGTGGCTGAGTACTGGTTGGAGGCCATTGAGAGAATTATGGATGATCTGGACTGTAACTCTAAGCAGAAATTGAAGGGTGCAGTCTCCTTGCTTTGCGACGAAGCATACTAGTGGTGGTTAACAGTTAAGGAAGGCATTCATCTTGATTGTCTGACTTGGGAGTTCTTTAAGGCTACGTTTCAGAGCAAGTATGTGGGAGCTAGCTATATTGATGCTCGCAGGCGTGAGTTCTTGAATCTCACACAAGGTGACCAATCTGGGGCCAAGTATGAGGTCAAATTTATGAGGTTGAACCACTACGCTCGAGGCATGGTGACATCTGAGTATGAGAGGTGTGTCAGGTTTGAGGATGGCCTAAGGGATAATCTGAGGGTTCTGATTGCTCAGCAGAGGGAGCGCAATTTTTCTGTTCTGGTAGAGAAGGTGAAGATCACTAAAGATGTTAAGCACGCAGAGTGCCAGAATAGAGATAGGGAGAGAGGTAAGAACAAGAGGGAATTGGAGCCCTCGAGTTTTGTACAGAGGCCTAAGAAAAAGGCCAGATCTGATGGACCCATTAGAGTGGGAGTCCCCGTAGCTTCTACTGGGATGTTGCCTTATGGGGATTGTGGTAGATGCCATCTAGGCGAGTGCTAGAGGAGGACTGAGGCTTGTTTGAGGTGTGGGTCATTAGAACACTGCATTCGAGAGTGTCCACTGAGGGCTGATCAGGTGCAAGCTCTGGGGTCAGGTTCTGTATAGCTGCAAAGAGTAGTTCAGCAACCACCTAGGGGCTGTGGACAGGCCAAGGGTGGTAATGGTATTGGTCAAGGATAGAGAGCATCGAGCAAAGGTGCTGGATAGACAGAGGCAAGGCAGCCAACTTTGGTTTATGCTCTCAACGCTGCGAGGATAGAGATGCTCCTGACGTCATCACCAGTACTTTTTTATTTATGATGTAACATACATTGCTCTAATAGACATAGGATCTACTCATTCCTATATAGCCTGTTCTGTTCTTGAAAATCTGGGGATATCAGTTGAGAGTACTTCTAGTGAGGTTACGGTGATAAGTCCATTAGGGCAGTCTGTTTGGGTTAGTAAACTCCATAGGGATGTTCCGTTAGTGGTGCAAGGGGTTGAACTTTTGGTGAATTTGATGGAGTTGCCATTTGGGAAATTTGATTTGATTCTGGGTATGGACTGGTTGGTCGAGCACCAAGCGAACCTAGATTGTGCGACTAAAAGGGTCGTTCTGAGGACTAAGGATGATGAGGAGGTGGTAATAATCAGCGAGCGTCGGGATTATCTGTCTAACGTGATCTCCACTGTTATGGTTGAGAAGTTAGTGCGAAAGGGCTGTGAGGCTATTTTGGATTCAAAATAGCCCAAGAATGTATATGAAATCTGAGTTTTCTAGGTCTAGCGGGTTATTATCGGCGTTTTGTGGAGGGATTCTCCTTGATCGCAGCTCCGTTGACTAAGCTTCTACGTAAGGAGGTTCCTTTTGTCTGGACTGTTGCGCAGCAAATGAGCTTTGAGAAGCTCAAATCTGTTCTGACTTAGGCTCCTGTTCTGATACAGCCTAAACCTGGTAAAGAGTTTGTGGTATACAGTGATGCATCACACATCGGCTTGGGATGTATATGATGCAAGATGGAAAAGTTACGGCTTATGCATCCTGTCAGCTTAAGACACATGAGGCAAACTATCCGACATTTGATCTCAAGGTGGCTGCTATGGTTTTTGCATTGGATATCTGGAGGCACTATCTGTATGGTGATAGGTGTGTTGTCTACACTGATCACATGAGCCTCAAGTATCTCCTTACTCAGAAGGAGCTAAACCTTAGGCAGTGTCGCTAGATCGAGCTGCTCAAATATTATGATTGTTTATAGAGTACCATCCTGGTAAGGCCAATATAGTGGCTGATGCTCTAAGCCGAAGAGCGGTGACTGATCTGAGGGTGATGTTTACTCGTGTTAGTCTGTTCGAGGATAGAAGTCTACTAGCTGAGTTACAAGTTGAGCTAACTTGGATTGATCAAATTCAGGTTAGGTAATTAGAGGATGAGTCTCTAGGTTTACAGTTTCGTTAGATTGAGTGTGGCAGCACTACGAATTTTGGGTTAAATAATGATAGTGTGTTGTGTTTTCGAGGTCAGATCTATGTGCCAAATGATGTGGATTTGAAATAGTCGATTCTGAGGGAAGCGCATAGTAGCCCCAATGCTATGCATCCTAGTGGGAATAAGATGTATCGCGACCTTCGTGAGCTATATTAGTGGCCAGGTTTGAAGCGTGAGGTTACGAACTTCGTAGCTCGTTGTCTGACGTGCCAGCAAGTTAAGACTGAGCATCAATTACCTTCGGGTTTATTGCAGCTTGTTAAGATTCCCCTATAGAAATGGAAACGAGTGACGAAGGATTTTGTTAGTGGGTTTCCTTTGACACGCACAAGAAATGATTCTGTTTGGGTCGTCGTGGATTGATTGACCAAGTCTACTCACTTCATTCCGGTTGAACGGACTATTCTGTGCAGAAGTTAGCAAAGTTGTACATATTAGAGATAGTAAGGCTGCATGGGGTACCTGTCCCGATTATTTCTGATAGAGATCCTCGCTTCACTTCTTAGTTCTGGAAGAAGTTGCACAGAGCTCTGGGTTCAAGGTTAGACTCCAGTACTGCATTCCATCCTCAGATCAATGGTCAATCTAAGAGGGTGATTCAGATACTAGAGGATATGCTTCGGAGTTGTGCGATTGATTTTCGAGGTAGTTAGGAGGATTGTCTACCGTTAGCAGAGTTTGCCCATAATAACAGTTTCCAAGCTAGTATTTAGATGGCACCTTATGAAGCTCTGTATGGTCGTAAGTGTTGTACTCTCTTGTGTTAGACAGAGTTGGGTGAATGCCGAATTTTGGGTCCTGAGTTGGTTTCTAAGACTAATGATAAGGTTAGACTGATTCGGGATCATCTGAAAGTGGCTTTTGATAGGTAAAAATCCTTTGCGGATCTGAAGAGGCGTGAGATTGAGGACTCTGTAGGGTACTTCATGTTTCTTAAGGTTTCTCCATGGAAGAAGATTCTAAGGTTCGATCGTAAGGGCAAGCTGAGCCTTAAGTTTATTGGGTCATATCGGATTCTGAAATGTGTGAGACCAGTCGCTTATTAGTTGGAGTTATCCCTTGAGCTAGATCGTATTCATGCTGTGTTCCACGTTTCAATGTTGAGGTGTTACCTGTCTAATCCATCTCATATAGTCTCCATTGAGGGTATCGAGGTCAGGCCAGACTTGACCTTTGAGGAGGAGCTGGTTTAGTGTAACAACCTGAATTAGGGCCTAGTTGAAATAGTGGTTTTGAGACCTCAAATCCAAAGTAGAAAATTATGATTTATGATTATTTTTAGGTTTATAACATGATTGCATAATAGTGATAAAAATTCATGAAGGAAATTTTGAGAAAATGTGACTAATTTGTCCTTTAGGGCTAAATTGCAAAAGTTGCAAAATTAAGTTTCTAGAAGCTTTAAGGATGAATTTGTATTTGAAAAACTATTAGGAGTCCTTATTTAGTAATTATACCAATTTTTGACACTATGGACAAAAATGCCCATGGAAGGGTAAAATTTTAAAGAAAGGTGTAAGGGCATTTTGGTCATTTGGTAAATAAATGAAATAAAAAGGGAAAAAGAAAGAAAAAAAGTGTCCATCTTCTTCCCCTTGAGTGCCGAAAATCACAAGCCCTCCATAGCTAGGGTTTCCTTCATTTCCAAGCTCCAAGTAAGTGACTCCAATCCCTGTTTTTCACGTTCTTTGTATTTTTGAAATCCTTGTAGCTTAATCTAGCTATTTTTACCACTAATTTGAGCTAGGGTTTATATTAAAAAATATACCTATGCATGACATGCAAGTATTTTGATGACTAGTGGTAGAATATGAAAGTTTAAAGTGTAGTAAACATCTTTCTTCAAGTGATTTTTCATAAAAATCCCTAATAGGGACTAAATTATAAAAGTATGAAAATGTGTAGTAAAAGTGTGAAATTATGAAAAATAGGGGCTGTTATGAGAATAAGAAAGGTTCGGCTAGGCTTAGGAAGTCAAGAAATTAAGTGCATTTCATTTTACGAGCCTAGGGACCATTTTGCAAATATGCAAAAGTTTAAGGGAAAAATTATAAATTTTGCCAAAATGTGAATTATGGGCCATTTAGTCAATGTGGGTACTAAATAAGCTAAAATTTTCATTTTAGATTAAGAAACACGAAGCCTGGACTGAAACCGAGGGAAACTAAAGTAGTGGACTAAACCGAGCACTCACCCACATTTTGGACTCGAGGTAAGTTGTATGTAATAATATAGCTTTATATTTTATGAATGTTTAAATGTAATGATTTTTCTATGAATCCATGAAGTTTCATGAGGCTTATTGCTAAGCCAATTTATGAGCTATGTATAATTCCATGAAATCTATTGATATGAATTTTATCAAAAATTGATGGAAATATGAAAGCAAAAATTTGTGTATAAGTATCAAAGATACAAAGGATATCGTAATCATGTTATAAGCATTGTAGGTCCCGTGTAAGACCATGTCTAGGACATGGCATCAGCACCGAACAGGGATCCTATGTAAGACCATGTTTGGGACATAGCATTGGCATCCACATGAGGTCTCGTATAAGACCATGTCTGGGATATGGCGTTGGCATCGAGATGAAACATAGATCCCCTGTAAGACCTTGTCTGGGACATGGCTTGGGCATACAAGAGAGAGATCCCGTATAAGACCATGTTTGGGACATGGCATCGGCATCATTCTACGATCTCGTGTAAGACCATATCTGGGACATGGCATCAACATCGATATGAGATCCCGTGTAAGACCATATCTGGGATAGGGCTTTGGCAGCTTACCATGAGAATGACACTACGGGTATCCTTCGATATTTTAAATATATTAATAGAGAATGTATCCAAGTTGTTTAGCTAATAAGAGAAGACTAAAGTTTCATGATGAGGGTTACAGGTACACTTGAGTAAGTTATGAAAAAAATAAGAAAATGTAAGGCACGAGAACGAGCAAAACATGTGAATGAGTAAGTCATAGAAAGAGCAAGTCATGAGAGTAAGTATGTCATGGGAATGATTATGTTATAAGAATGAGTAAGATATGCGAATGAGTAAGAAGTTATATGAATTTTCATGATACCCTACTTGAACGATTTTCCATGACATTTATTGCTACTTTATTTCATGCAACTTACTAAACATTTTATGCTTACTCCTTTATTTTCTCTTTCCATGTAGATTTCCTAAATTAGCTCAGGGATCAATCGAAGTTGGAGCTCGAAGTCACAGTATCAAGCCTTTCATTTTGGGTATTGTATACTTAGTTATTTTGTGTATAGCATGTATAGAGAATCTCGTCACTTTGAGATGTGTCATTTTGCTAGCCTAATGTGTTGGCTATTAGTAGTGCTTAAGTCATTTTTTAATAGCTTTTGAAAAGAGGCTAATATTGACCAAGTTAATTACTAAGTGAATATGATGGTTTGAATGTTATGGTTGTGAATGTGTGGATATTCTATTGTACCATGATATGTGATATGAATTGGTATTGTTCTAGTTCAGTTTCAGGTTGGCAAAAAGGCTTGGAAAATAGCCTATAGTAGTCCACACGGTTGGGCACACGGGCTTGTGCCTAGGCCGTGTGTGACACATGGTCATCCCTTATGGGCATATAAATAGACCGTGTGGCCCCTGTATCCAAATTAGCTAAGTCAGTGTTGCAAACGGGAAGAGCACATAGGCGTGTGCTTTGGCCATGTGGATTTTTAAGTTATTCTTTGAGTAAGATCAGATTAGAGCACGGGTTATAGACACAGGCGTGTCTTGGTTGTGTGAGGGACACGAGCCATAGCCACGGGCGTGTGCTCATGTCATGTTCAAGTCTGTTGGTTTGAAATAAGAAATAAATTCAACATGGGCTAGCGACATGGGCATGTGTGACCACACGGCCTGCCCACACGGGCGTGTGGCCCTGTTTTAGGCAAAAATTTCCTAAGTGCCCGAAAGTTCCCGAATCAATTTCCGAACACACCTGATATATGTTTTTGGGTCTCATAGGCCCTTAATAAGGATAGTAAGTAAAAACATGAAGGGTTTTGACATGGAATGAATTTTTATAGCTCGAGTTTACGTATTTAAACATGTTTAAGCGCGGTAATGCCTCGTACCCCGTCCCAGTATCGGACTCAGGCAAGGGGTGTTACATTCAGATTCTAGATCATGACGTTAAGGTTTTGCTAAAAAAGTCTATTCCAATAGTGAAGGTGCTGTGGCAGAATCATAGCATTGAGGAAGCCACGTGAGAACCTGAAAACTCGATACGTTAGCAGTATCCTCATCTATTCTGATCAGGTAAATTTCGAGGACGAAATTTCTTTTAGGGGGTAGAGTTGTAACACCCCAGGTTTTATGTTTTTGTATTTGTGAATACTTGACACAAAATATTTGTCTACTTTAGTGGTTAAGTGTTCTGGGTGTGTGTGAGAGGTCCCAAGTTCAGGCCCTACCTTTAGCAAATTTTGGAATTTTTCTGATATAAGCCTTACACTATAGAAGCGGGCTTATATTTAATTGTTTGTAAATCCATATCAGAATGAGCCTGCTGGTCTAAGTGGTAAAGGAGTTGGTGTGTTGGAGGTATTGTGTTTGAATCCTTGCGTGAGCAAGGGTGTTGTTTTTTGCTCTGTACACTGAAAGAGTTTCGATATAGCCAAAATTCTGTAGTGGTTGTGAGTAGTAGGGTTAGTGGGAGCAAAATAAGGGATTGGGGGAGTTATCGAAATATTCCATGTTGGTTTCTAGTTTGGAAAATTTGGCTCTCTCCCTCCACTTTCGATATAGGCTTCCACTTTCAGTTTATTAGTTCTATGGTATTTCTCTGCGAGTTGGTAAGTAGTGTAAGGGTATCGTAGTTTTAACTTTTGATTAACCTGTTGGAGGGTAATAACTTTCTGTTTTGGGTAGCAGAGAGTTGTGAAGAGCAGAGTCCTCCTCATGTTGTTTCATAATCGAACCGTTCGGAGTATTGGGGGTAAGCGTTAAGCACTTGATTTGAGTTACGATAGGTTTCAAGTTTTCGATTTAATAGAATCTTCAGACTGATTCTGAGTATTGTTATGTCAATTATTAGGTTCTGGTTATCTCGGGAGTGTTTTTGCGACAAAACAATACTAGGTATGTACCCGAAATGCAGAAAAACAAGAATCGATGAAAGCCGAAAAACCTTACTGTTGACACCACACGGCCGTGTGGTAGGCCATGTATGACGACACGGCTGTGTGATTGACGAAGGCTAGGCTGTGTGCAAGACACGACCATGTGATGGCCAGAGTGTGGCCGTGTAAGCCACACAAGATAGGCCAAATTGGGTGTGTGGGCCACACGGGCGTGTAGGCCCACATGGGCACGCCATATGGGCATGTAGATTTTGGGCCAGGTCGTGTGATCTATACGGACAAGGCCAATTGAGGCGTGTGGGCCCACAGAGGAGTGTGGGCCCCTTGATCTGAATTTTTCCCTAAGGTCACTAGGGTTGTTGTAACACCCCAACCCGTGTCCATCATTGGAATAGGGTCACGAGGTATTACCGGAGTTTATTGAACTTTTTTTTTATCACATGATAACTCATTTTATAAGAAATTGTACAACTTAAATTTTACCACTCTTCTATAAACACATGTATATTTTCATTTGATCATTTACCCTTTCGACGTATCAAATAATAAACATATTACCATTTAACCAATAGCTTGGCACTTGTCTAAGCGTCAACAACAACAGTCATTAGTATACTTGAATATACTTCATATAATTTTAGAATCGATAAACTCATTGTATCAACATATCATACTTGAGATTATTACTTATTACGGCTTACCCAATTTCCATGTATCAGCATATTAAAGATAGCCACATATTCATATAATATGATACATATTATTCTCTTGCCATTTCTTCAAAAACATAAATCATTCATTATACCAAAATTTCATGTATCATTGTTTTCATGAATTTTGTATATATTTATTCCGGGATAATTCATAATCTTGAACTTGCATAATTATCAGGTAAGTTTCATATACATGTATTTTCCATGTCATATTTTTAAAATATCGAATAAATATCGTTTTTGTGTATTTCAAGTTCAATTTCGTGATTATTGTTTCGTGCTCAAATTATTTCCATGTCAGGGCTTTATTCATTAAGTCATTCGAAATTTCATCGTCATACAATTAATATTATTAAAGTATACGAATTTATAATCATGGGTGCATATATTCATCAATAAATTCCATGTACAAATATCATCATCTTATATTTCTATATATCCAATATCACTGTCATTTTTTTCATGTACCTCAGGAATATATGTACAAATCTTTTTATATACATATTTCCTTTTCTGGTCAGGATTCTTACCTACTGAATTTATCGGAATATCAATAGTTAAAATCATATAGTATTAGTATACTTAAAATATGTAAATCCGTAATCCATCAATTCACATTTACCCTTTTTAGCTATGTGTTTACCATCTTTTATATTTATCTCGTTGAATTTCTCAGAATTTCGATGGATTTTCGATAGTACACTCCTGGTGTACAATCTCATTAACCGTCAATTCATACAGGAGTACACTTTTAGTGTACAATTCCGGGTCCGTCAATTCATATGCATGTGTTGCCATGGTATCTTTCAACCATGGTCTTATTCATTTTCTCAATGTGTTGCCATGGTATCTTTCAACCATGGTCTTACACATTTAATTTCAGTGAGCACACTCCCGCGAACCTCACTCTTCCGCGAACCTCAATTCTTGGCACACTTCCGCGAACCTCAGCTCCCATGTATTCTTCGGAAGGGCCTATACACATATATTCTTCGGGAGAGCCACCAGCACACTCCCGCGAACCTCATTTCCCATATATTCTTCGGGAGGGCTGATATAAGGATTACCCTTTCAGGCTTAATCCTTTTCCTGTATTCTTTGGGAGGGCTATATCAAGATAGGATCACCCGTCCGGGCTAGATCCCCTTTTACCGTCAATTCATTTTCAGAGATCCATCGAATTTTCCTTTCATTCAACCGGGATTTCTTCCCCTTTTTATCAAATATATCAATGTTTCATCAATTTTCATATAATGAACATTCAATTCATATTCACATCAATAACATACATTTCAAGCATTTAAGAATATAATTCAAGTTACACGAACTTACCTCGTTGCTTGTTCGTGTTTATAAATTCATTAATCCAATACATTTTCTTCTCCACGTTCGAGTCTCACATTTGAGTCGTTTGGGTCTTTATAAATAAATTTGCTCATTGTTTTCATTTATTCCATATTTTAATATATTCAATTAGTGCTCTAGGCAAAATTACCATTTTGCCCCTAAACTTTTAATTAATGACGATTTTACCCTTAGGCTCAGAAAAATAAATTCTTGCAATTTAGTCCTTATTTCCAGCCGTTATCATCATACATATTAATAAGATTCCATAATTCTATAAAATATCAAAATTTTCCATAATTTCAACACTTGTCAATTTAATCCTTAAAACATGTTTTCCCTCGATCTCGAACTAAATTAACAATTTTCATTTAAAATTTTCAATTTAAATAATATAATAATCCATTTCATGTAATTTGATTATTTCTAACATTTTTACAAAATTACCCATAAAGTTTTACTTTTATTCAATTTAGTCCCTGAGCCTAAAACATGCAAATTAGCCATGCTAACTGAATATTCATACATATTTTCCTCCTCCTCCTCTCCATTCCACATCCTTAATTTATATATTATGCTTATAAGTAACATTATCAATAATTTTACTATTTACTTATATGTGAATGTTCAAGCTGTCCACTTGCATCATAGTCACTAAATTATTTATATCTTGAGCTAAAGAACTCCAAATTAAGATCCGTCAATTTTCTATAAAACTAGACTCACATATATTCTGACAAGAAAATTTTTAGAATTTTTGGTCCAGCCAAATAGTACAGTTTATTCTTTAAAGTCACCCCTATTCTGCTATCTGATAGTTCTGAACCTTCTTTACTAAAAATTAATTATCTCTTCATACAGGATTTGGATGATGTTTCTGTTTATTTCTATTGAAAATAGACTCATTAAAGAATCTAACCGTATAACTGATGTCCCATAATTATTTTTATACAATTTTTAATGATTTTTCCAATTCAGAACAAAGGATCCCAAAATCATTCTAAACCAGTCTCACAAAAATATAAATATCTCAGAATACAGAATTCATTTCCTTGTTTTGTTTCTTTTATATGAAAATAGACTCAACAAGCTTTAATTCCATGTCTCACTCAACTCCTAATTTAGTTTCTACCATTTTTGGTGATTTTTCAAATTTAGCTTACTGCTGCTATCCAAAACTATTTTAGTGCAAGATATTAATTACTAAGTTTATATCACCCTTCTTTTCTTTCTCTACACCATTTCCCATCACTTTATCTTATTTTCTCTTCACTATCATATCAATAACATAGAATCAGATATAAGAAAACTCTACATTAACATCATTTACATGCTTTTTCAATAATATTAAACTTAAAAATACATGGAAATCTTGATGTTCTTACCTTGTTTTATTGTTTCCAAACTTTAACTTCATTTTCTCTCTCCTCCAGCTTCTATTTCTTGAATCCAACTTGATATTCTAACTCCTCATAGTCTCCTTAACATTTTTCTCCTTCGGTAGCTATGGAAATTCTTTTGATTTCTAGGTGAAAATGATGAATTTTTGGTGGAAGGACCAAATTGTAAAGAAAGCAAAACTTTCTTTCTTTCTCTCTTCCTTTCACGTTGGTGCATGGGAAAGATGGTGGTTTCTTCTCCTTTTTTTTGCACACACACACACATATATATACTAAATAAAATAATAAAATAATAAAATATCTTATTAAAATATTAATAAAGTAATATTTATCTTATTAAATAATTATAAAATATCATCACACCATCATTACCTTCTAGATTTTTCTCTCCTTCTAATTACCATTTTGCCCTTCATGATCTTTTAAAATTCTAGTCATCACTTAATTTGGTAAAATTGTGATTTAGTCCCTCATAATTCTTTCTCCTATTCAATTTGGTCCTAATTCATCCATTTTCCTTAGTTTCTAGATTATTCCATCCTTAAAATATTTGCACTATTGGTCCTTCAATTTTTCCATATTTACACTTTAACCCCTTAAATTTTAAGTATTTACTCTTGGGCTACAAAACTTTTCTCACTTTTACGATTTAGTCCTTTCTTGGATTAATACATCATAATCACTTCCTACATAGATTTTGTTGATATAGCTCAAAATTTCTCTTTTTATTTCTTTATTTCTTTATTTTACTATATCAAGGATAAAAATTTTCGGGATATTACAGTTGTCCCAAACAATTGTGGGCATACTATAAGGTCGGTAAGGGCTAAAGAAACCCTAAACTGTATGATCTAATTGTTTGATACTTTGATCTAATTAGGATACTGATGCATGTCTACTTGCACTATTATCTGCGTATCTGCTATCTATATACGGTTATGTGCAAGCATGTGAGCATGTTAGACTGTTTATCTGTATTTATATATTTCTATATCTGTTACTGGGGATGAGATGATGTATATTGGAGGAAGTGTTCTGAAAGGCAGTTTGCGCCTATTATCTGGCAGCAAGGCTGCATTATATCTGATATGTACTGCATTGGTACTATATGCTGTGTAGGGTTGGGTGGGTGTTTTAAACCCCACATGACGTGTAGGGATGGTCGGAGATAGTGTGTAGAGGATGGGGGTAGTATTTTGGTTTCTAATTTCTGATTCTGATTTGCTCATCTATACCTATGTTTGAGATGGGCTTAGGCCCGAATCTACAACTATATCTGTAATGGGCTTAGACCCAAAACTGTATCTGTCTGATTCTGATATTCTGTACGTGTGCATGCTTAATTCTGTGGGGGTTACACACTGAGTTTACGTAAACTGATACGATCATGTCCCGGGGACACTCTTAGTCCAGCCCACTAAGTGATACGACCTTAGTTCGGGAAGAGCAAGTCGTCGAATCCATTAGTCATGCATGGATTAACCAATTGGCATCACTTGCAATTTATTACAAGTTGAATTAAATTTTAAAAAACTCATCTTAAGTTTAATAAATGAGTTGCTAGATTTAATTCAACTCATCTTAGTTTATTTAATTGAGTTTTTATTGAACTTCATTTAATAGATGCTTATTTAATTTATTGAAGCATGAGTTTAAGTTTATTTAATTTTGCTTCTCTTAATTAAACTAGTTGCTGAATTAATTGAAGAATTTGTTTTAAGTTCATTTATTGAAGTTAAGTGTTTAATGTGTTTGAGTTTAATTAGTGTTTAATTCTGTTTAATAATTTTATTTTAATGTGTTTATTGCATGTGTCTCTTCAGCTCACAACTGTTACATTTCAAGGCTGTTACAAATTCAATGAAGTGACTTTTCAAGTGATTTCAGTTACAAGCAAGGGGCTGTTACAAAGAAGGCTTAAAACATCATTTAAAAGAGTTTAAAGAGAGGATGATTTCTTGTTTAAATTTCTGCAACAAGCTTTCCAACTACCAACCATTTTTGCTACTTCAAAAAAATTAATTCAAGCATTCAAAACACCGTTAAGGTGCTGGTGACTATTTGGCTAACCAAAGGACATTTCAAGAGTCATTTTTCAAGGATTCAAGGCCAATGAATTAGCTGATTTGAAGTGAATTAAATGGTGGAGTTATTTGGTTCAAGAATTCTAAAAGACTTGAGCTTTATTTTAGTTTTTAAGATAAATACTTGTGACCATTCAACTAGCCTTTTTCTAGCCTTATAAATATGCGTAATCAGCCTTGTTGAAGGGACTTTTGAAACTTATTTTGAATGAATTATTGTTATTTGGTGAGAATAACTTCTTTCAAATTTCATTCTAAGACTTGTTGGCTTATCTGTTAGTTCAGTGGTATCAACCTTGTCTTTTTCAAACTTATCACTCTAAAAGAGTGTGGCATTCACCCCAACTCGATACCTTTGGTTCTTGTCTTGCTAGGCAACGGGTCAAGGTCCTATTCCTTCCATAAGCGAACCCCCTTAAGCCCTATAAGTCCCGGGTCAACATTTCTTTAATGTTGGTTTGATCTTGCTGCTTAACATCTTAATTCCATCCAATTTCGATCTATCACTTATCCCTTTAGTATTTCTTGTTAGCCGATTTACTCTACCCATCCTTAGCCCTTTGAAGCTATTTTAATATATACTATCTTACTTAGCCAAAATTCACCTTCACAAAATGAACGAAGGCTTCATCGTTAGACGATTGGGCAATATAAATACGACCTGACATCAAACACGAGGATAGGATCTTATCATTTGGTATCAGAGCTAGCCAAAATCGAGGAGTACGGACATTCATAGCATCCCTGGAGTAAGTTCGTGAAAAAAATAAAAAAATTGAAAAAAATCTAAAAAAATTTCGCGTGCAAAAAAAAATCCTTGTATTCATCATTTTGTAATTAAAAAAAAGGAATTTTGAAATTTCAAAAAAAAAGAAAAAAGTTATCGTGAAAGTATTCATAGTTTTCTCGATCTTCAAAGCTACTTCTCCATCAAATTCAAACCCAAACCCCACACATAGCACCGGTTTTACTTTCTTTCAGCCTACCAGAGTCAACATCATCAACCATTGTAACCCTTTTGAAGCCGACCCCTAGGTTTGCTTATAAGTCTAATCGAGTCTTCTACGAACTTCAGGAGGTGAAACAAGTGGTAAAAGGCACGAGTGTTGAGAGAGCATTCGAGTGTAGAAAAATCCATTTAATGAGTGCAAATACGAGTGCGAGTGCCATCCAATTTTTCTTTGTGAGTGAAACATGAGGTTTTGTGGTGAGGTATCTATTTTCTGTTTTTAATCACTTTTCTTTTTAGCCATAACATCATGTTTCGAGAAGAGCTTTTAGAGTCTGAATTTTGATATTTGTTGAAAGAAATGGAATGCATGCTCGACTGAAAAATAAAGCCCTTTAAAGAAAAGCTGAATCCTCAAGCAAGAGCCTAACGGAAGTAAATTTTGCCAACTCAAGATATAGAGTTAAGATCATCATGGCGACACACATCCAAAGATTATCCGAGAAGAGATTCTTATCGAGATTCTTATTCATTAAGGAATTCGAGACAAAGAGAAGCCAACTTTGAGTTTGAATCCTTCTGAGATGTCCAACGAGAAAGTAGAAATATCTTTTCAAGTACATCAAGGCATTCAACCCTAGAGGAGTCCTTGCGTCGAAGTGAATGTGGTTCGTACGTAAATCATTCCACTCATACCTGACAGAACTCATCTCATTTTGATTCTTTTGTTTTATCTTCATCTTGTAATGAAATTGAGAGAAAAGAAAAAGAAATAAAAAAGAAATCAAAAAAGAAAAACATATTGTAAAAGAGATTGAGAGTGAGCAAAAAGAGAGTGAGTATGAAGAAAGAAAAGAAAAAGATGCAAGAGAGCAAGAACAAGTGGGAAATGTTTCTACTAACCAAATCGTGAGTTCTCCTTCTGTTTCATCTTTTCATGTTTTTGAAGTTCCATTCGACAAGGTCCAACTACATTACCTTCCCAAGGAGAGACAATTTAAATTGATCGAGGAAGGTAAGAATGAAAGTGACATTATACCATACAATGCTTCATAAGGTGCCATACGGATACTAGCCTGATAGCCGTTATTGTACGCAAACTCCGCCAACGGTAAATAATCCTCCCAACTACCTCGAAAATTGATGACGCAACCCCTCAACATATCTTCCAGAGTCTGAATAACCCTCTCAGACTGACCATCAGTCTGGGGATGGAAAGCCGTGCTAAAGTTCAGTCGCGTTCCCAACGCTTCATGCAACTTTTGCCAGAACCGAGATGTGAATCTAGGATCTCGATCAGAAATGATAGACAATGGCACCCCATGCAGGCGCACAATTTCTGCCACATACAATTTAGCTAACTTCTGAAATGAATAATCAGTACGTACAGGGATGAAATGAGCAGACTTAGTCAACCTATCCACGATCACCCAAATCGAGTCCTTCTTTGACGGCGTCAAGGGCAACCCACTAACAAAATCCATGGTCACCCTCTCCCACTTCCAAAGTGGTACCTTTACTGGTTGCAGAAGTCCAGAAGGTAACTGATGTTCAGCTTTCACTCGCTGACAAGTCAGACATTTCCCCACAAATTCTGTTACCTCACGCTTCAGTCCAGGCCACCAATACAACTCCTTTAAATCATGATACATCTTATTACCTCCAGGATGCATAGCACACAGCCCTTTATGAGCTTCATTCAGAATTGTTTGCCTCAAATTGAAGTCCTTAGGAATACAGATTCTATCGCGGAAACATAGAACTCCCTCACTGTTCAGTCCAAACTCAGAAGTACTCCCATTTTTAACCTGCTGAAATCGAGAAACCAGAGACTCATCCCTTAACTGCTTTTCCTTAATATCGTCCACCCAGGTTGGCCTTACTTGCAGTTCTGCCAACAGACTGCCATCATCATACAGACTCAAACGAGCAAACATCGCTCTCAGATCAGACACAGTCCTACGACTTAAGGCATCAGCCACTACATTAGCTTTGCCTGGATGATACTCAATCGCACAATCGTAATCCTTGAGCAACTCTATCCATCTTCGTTGCCTAAGATTCAGCTCCTTCTGAGTCAACAAGTACTTAAGGCTCTTATGATCTGTGTATATAATACACCTTTCTCCATATAGATAATGTCTCCAAATCTTAAGTGCGAAGATTACTGCCGCCAACTCCAAATCATGGGTAGGATAGTTCACTTCATGAGGTTTAAGCTGTCGCGATGCGTAAGCAACCACCTTACCGTCTTGCATCAACACACAGCCCAACCCAACATGCGATGCGTCACTATACACTGTAAAATCTTTTCCAGACTCTGGTTGAATCAGTACAGGTGCCTCGGTCAAAACCTTCTTAAGCTTCTCAAAAGCTTCTTGCTGCTGCTGGGTCCAGACAAATGGTACGCCTTTCCTTATAAGCTTTGTTAACGGCGCTGCCATCACAGAAAATCCTTCTACAAACCTTCTATAGTACCCAGCTAGACCCAGAAAACTTCGAATTTCGGCCACAGACCTCGGTGGTTTCCATTCCAGAATTGCTTCGATCTTTCGAGGGTCCACTTTAATCCCCTCAGCAGACACAACATGCCCCAAGAAAGTTACCTCCCTCAACCAGAACTCACACTTGCTAAATTTCGCATAAAGCTCCTTTTCCCTTAACACTTGCAGCACAATACGAAGATGTTCATCATGTTTCTCCTCAGATTCAGAATAGACCAAAATATCGTCGATAAAGACGACCACGAATCGATCCAAGTATGGCTGAAACACTCGATTCATTAGGTCCATAAAAGCTGCAGGTGCATTGGTCAGCCCAAATGGCATAACCAAGAACTCATAGTGACCATAACGAGTTCTGAATGCCGTCTTGTGAATATCCACCTCTTTCACCCTTAATTGATGATACCCAGATCGAAGGTCAATCTTGGAAAATACTGAAGCTCCTCTAAGCTGGTCGAACAGATCATCGATTCTTGGCAACGGGTACTTATTCTTAATTGTCAGCTTGTTCAACTGCCGGTAATCAATGCACATTCGCATTGACCCATCTTTCTTCTTAACAAACAACACTGGTGCTCCCCATGGAGATACACTTGGCCTAATAAAACCTCTATCCAACAGTTCTTGAATTTGCGCTTTCAACTCCACCAACTCCTTTGGTGCCATCCTATACGGTGCAATGGACACTGGTGCCGTACCAGGCAACAAGTCAATTCCAAACTCGACCTCTCGATTCGGAGGCAAACCTGGAAGCTCTTCTGGGAATACATCCTGAAAGTCCTTAACGGTTCTAACTTGATCCACCATTAGTTCCTCAGATTCAGCTTGACTTATAAATGCCATAAAAGCCTCACATCCTTTGCGAATCCATTTCTCAGCTCTTAATGCTGATACCACATTGGACAGATAGTCTCTCCGTTCACCAATCACCATAACTTCCTCATCCTCTGCAGTTTTTAAGCTCATCCGCTTTGCAGCACAATCCAAAGTAGCCCTATGCTTTACAAGCCAATCCATTCCTAAGATGAGATCGAATTCTCCGAAGGGTAGCTCCATCAAATCTCCAGAAAAGATCTTTCCTTGAGTCTCTATAGGCACGTCTCTATACAATTTGTCTACCCTAACCGAGTGACCCAAAGGACTTAGTACCGTTACCCCACTCACTGTCTCCTCAGAACGCACTCCCAACGACCCAGATATGGCACATGCAACATACGAGTGGGTAGATCCAATATCTATTAACGCAGTGAATGGTATACAAGAAATCAAGAACGTACCGGTTATGACATCAGGAGCATCACCTTCCTCTCGACGACGAGCTGCATAGACTAACGCTGGCTGACGAGCCTCAGCAACACCAGCACCCCTACCAGGTGCTCCTCGTCCTCGACCATTTCCATTCCCACCTCTGCCTTGTCCACGACCTCTTGGAGCTGGTGGTCCACCCCTCACTGGCTGAGCAACCCTCTGATCTCTAACTTGATTCTGATCAGGTTCCTGTGGACAATCCTTAATTCTATGCTCCATCGACCCACATCGAAAACAGGCTCCAGTACGTTTCCGACACTCGCCCGTATGGATCCTACCACAACTCCTGCAACTCTGAGGTCTGACAGCATTCATTGGCACCGCTCGTACTGGTTCTGCCATCCTTGCTCTTTTAACATTCCTATTATTCCCACCAGATGATCCAGAATCCCTCCGGAAGCGGTTCCGATCCTTCTCGCGGTTCTGCCTCTCAGTACGCTTTACTTCCTCAACTATCTTAGCTTTCTCAACTAGAGCAGCAAAATTACGCTCCCTCTGCGGAGCAATCAGCACCCTTAGCTCATCCCTCAAACCGTCCTCAAAGCGCACACTACGCTCGTATTCAGTGGCTACTATCCCAGAAGCATATCGACTCAGCCTCAAGAACTCAGCCTCGTACTCAGATACCGTTTTACCTCCCTGAACCAAATTCAAAAATTCCTTCCGACGCGCGTCCACATAGCTAGCTCCAACGTATTTTCCTTTAAAGGCTGTCTTAAACAGCTCCCATGTTACCTCACCAGCTGCCGTTCCATCTCTTACAGTCAGCCACCACTGATACGCCTCATCTCTAAGCAGCGATACAGCTCCCTTCAGCTTCTGCTCCACAGAACAGTCCAGATCGTCCATAATTCGCTCTGTGGCCTCCAACCAATACTCGGCCACGTTTGGGGCTACACCAGACACACCCCTGAAGAATTCTGCTCCATTAGCTCGGAGTCGCTCAGATATCGCACCACGAAATCCATTACCAGTACTCGCCCCAGCAACCCTTTCCAAAACTCGAAGCATCGCTTGTGATAGGGCATCATCCCCTACACCCCTATCATGAGATTCCACCTCTGTTGCTGGTGATACTGGTATCTCAGCTGCTGGTGCATGACCCGAAGAAGAAGATTCGGCTCGTGTGCTACCTCGGCCACGTCCACGGCCCCTACCACGAGCTGCTCGCGTACTCATTTCGTATGTTCTGTTTTAGAAGTTTTATGAGTCAGATTAATATTTCAATGTTTATTACAGATGTCTTATGAATAGTAGAGTTTCAAAGTTTATCTTCTTTCGCGGTAGCCTACCTGCAGTCTCAGTTTATCTATCAGAGTCTCTACAGTTTCAGTAATACCCTAGCTAAAGTATCATAATATAGTCTTTAGTCAGGCATACAATCAGAATTTTTAGAAACAATTAGAAAAGTTCAAAAAACTTACAGGCTTGGGCCGGAGATTCGGTATGCCACTATTTCGAAAGATCTCATAGGATAACTTAATTTATTCTTTGAAAATAACTCATTTAGGTACGATAGAAGTTTATCAAAACTAGTTCCAAGTAATTTGAAAGCAATGTTAAAAACATGACTTTTCGAAAATATTTGTTTTGATTGTTTGACAACCTTCATTTTTAGACCCGTTCCACAGCCGAGTTGTTGCAACTTAGCTCTGATACCACTAAATGTAACACCCCAAACCCGGTCTGGACGTTATGACCAGATCTGGTGTGTCACATGATCCTAACCTATGCTTATAACCTTTTAACTTGTTGAGACTTAGGTGAGGTTCGAATCAAATTAGTGAGTTTGTGAAAAACCAGTTCATTAATCCTTAAAGTTATCCATAGTTAATCTTAAAGCGTTTTGAAAACATTGTTGAGATTTTGGAACCCGCGCAGCCTACGTCTAGTAGATTCGATATAGCAGGATTTAAAACATTAAAGAAAATAAACCCATAAAGAAAATTTAAAAAGCGGCCTTATTACAAATTTAAAACCCAAATTAGCATAATGAAAATACTAAAAAAAAAAAAACCATAAACGGAAACCAGTTTTATTGCAGAAACTGTGGCCACTCCGAATCTCTCACAGCTCCAAGCCCACTATGGTTGAGGGTTACCTGCAGAGATTAATTAAAAAGGGTGAGTTTGGCAACTCAGTGTGCAACAATATCTCAACCATAGGCCAAAACAGATCAAGCCTCAGAAACAGATTTAATTGGGCCTTGGCCCATTACAGGAATCAGGTTAAGCCCAAAGGTCCATAACAGAAACAGATCAGATATAAACATTATGCAAACAAAAACCCAACCCAGATCCATCCTTAACACCCCCGTACCAGCCTTACACCATGTGGGGAGACTACTCGACCCACCCAACCGCTACACGCCACAGATATTTGCAGCGAGGCTGCCAGATATAATTTGCAGTGAGACTGCCAGATAACATTTGCAGCGAGGCTGCCAGATATATTTGCAGCGAGGCTGCCAGATATTGTGACGAGGTCACCAGATATAAATATTGTGGCGAGGCCACCAGATTGCAGCGAGGCTGCCAGAAAATATGTGGCGAGGCCACCAGATTGCAGCGAGGCTGCCAGAACGCTTCTTCCATCATAACCCATACCCCATGCAACATACAATCATACTAGCATGCAATATATAGCATCTTATACATCAGTTATATACATATTAATAATTAATTCATGTAGATACATGACATCATACATTTCATGCAGAATTGATCCTAGGGGTATAATAGTCTTTTTACACCTAGGGGTATTTTGGTAATTTTTCATACTTAAGGGTATTTTAGTCCTTTTCCCTATTTTCAATGATTTTATGCCAGTCTAATAGACTAACAGTCCCTAAATAGCCTCGGAAGTCTACTTAAGCCAAATTTCCAATTTTGCCCTTTTTAGCCTAAAACCCCTAATGGGCCTTACTATGTCCAATACCGTCGATAAGTCCGATAAGCTAAATTTTAGGTTTTAGTTACCAACTTTACCAAGTTTTTACTATTCGAGTTTACCAGAAAGTCCTTTATGAATATATTCAAATTTGGGCTCGGAAGCCCATTGGGCCCGCCTTGGCCCACTGAAGCCCAACTTACCCAAACGCTCGAAATTGCGCCTTCTACAATTTCGCCAACGCCAATTCCTAATGTGACCACAACAGAGTAATCGGTTACTCTTATTTCCTTTCAAGACTGACTTTTCGGTCACTTTTGATCGGTCACCTAGCACAGTTTCGATTTTTTTCGACTTTTAGCCATCCTAGTCTATGATGGGGATACGTTACACACCTGTTAACTGTCGGAATCGCTGGAGAACCCACGAATGAAATCCTACAATCAACCACTAAATGTTAGTCTAAGATTCGGCCACAGATAAGATCTTCTCCCACAAATCATAATCGGCCAACATGCCCGAACATTGAAATCTTACCCCTTATTGCCGATCAAAGACTAAATCTCGTTATCTTTCAAAACTCCTCGCTTGATAACCTCCTCTTGCTATTCCATGCGCAAAAGAAACAACCCATAATATTAGAATCTTACAAAAATGTCGACATGCCCTCTATAGGTTTCGGTCTCCCCTTTAAGATATTTAATAGACGAAGATACGTAGTGAATAGATCACTTACCAATACCACCACTTGCAGAGTATCACTTCCACGCTTTTACTATCTCTGGTCTACTCTAAATCCACCACAGATCTAATGCTAGCACCACAAGAATATCTCTAAAGGTATTCGGCTTTAGAAGGGTTAGAAAGAGGTGCTTTCGGCTTTTGAGGAAGTGATATGGGCTCTAGTTGTTTTAATCAACAAAGCAGGTGGGATAAATCGACAACTAGAAGAGATAGAAGAATAGGGTTCGGCTGGCTAAAGAATCAAGAAGAAGGAGAATAAGAAGAAGAAGAAGGATAAGAAGATTTTGATCAATAGGTAACAAGGAGGTGTGGTTTCGGTTTGTAGAAAGTATTCGGCCATGGGAATTTTAATCAAATGAGCATTCGGTTTAGGCCTTGAAGAAAAGGGGTAGGAGAAAGCTTATTCGATTCGGCCAAGAAGGAGGCAGCAAGATAGGTTTCGGTTTTGAGAAGGCAAGATGAAAAGAAGATGAGAGTTGAAGAGAGAACAAATGAGGTGTTTAGTTGAATGAAGATTCGGCTCAAGAGTGGGTTAAGGGTTCGGCTAATAGGTTGATGAGAGAACCAAAATGGCAAAATAAGGAAGGTACCTAGCACACTAGAGAAATAGACAAAGAAAGGGGAGCTTTACTTACCTAAGGAAAATCGGCACCAAATCATAAAAACTAAAAGAAGAATTCGGCACACATCAACACCTATTTGCCGAAAATGCTACCTAGGCACATTGCCGAATTTGCCTTCCCTCAAGAGTCCTTTGACCGGCCATCAATTTGAAATTCAAAACCTCCCTGATTTGCTCCTCAACCTCCTCCATGATTTACTCTTTGACCGATTCAAATCCCTTCCAAGCAGAGTTCAATTCGGCTTCAAACTCTTACCTACTAAAGCTCAAAAATAAAACACTACCTTGCAACCTCTGGCGCTTGAACCCTTGACCTCTAGGCTCATTTAGGCGCCACCTTTTAAGGAACCTAGTGGCGTCTCCCTTGCCACTTTACCACTGGTTCATTTGTGCTACATTTCGCACACAATTCCTTAAAGCACTTATTTCCACTGATCCCCTATTTCCCTAAGGCAAAAATTCAAAATTTTGCCGAGCTTCCAACCAACTCATGGGCCTTCCATAGGCCCATTAACACATCCCAAACATGCATCACACACCTAATTACCAACATTTAAACATTTTTAACAGACAATGATAAATCTAAGAAAACCCGAAAATTAGGGCGTTACAACTCTACCCTCCTTAAAGAAATTTCGTCCTCGAAATTTACCTTATCCAAACAAATGGGGATATTGCTGACGCATAGCCTCCTCTGGTTCCCAAGTAGCTTCTTCTCTGCCATGATTACGCCATAGAACCTTCACCAATGGAACTGATTTTCTCCTTAAAACCTTCATGTCCCGATCCAGAATCTGCACAGGTTCTTCCTCGAAAGTCAAATCAGGTTGTACTTCTACTTCTGCAACTGGTAGAATATGGGTAGGATCAGAACGATATCGCCTTAGCATGGATACGTGAAACACATCATGAATTCTATTTAACTCTGGCGGTAATTCTAACTGATACGCCACCGGGCCCACTCGCTTAAGAACCCGATAAGGCCCAATAAACCTCGGACTCAGCTTGCCTTTCTTACCAAATCTCAATATCTTCTTCCAAGGCGAAACTTTCAGAAAAACCATATCACCTACTGAATACTCAATCTCTTTACGCTTCAGATCTGCATAAGACTTCTGTCGATCAGATGCCTCTTTCAAACGGTCCCTTATCACCTTGATCTTCTCTTCAGTCTCCGCTACCAGTTCAGGTCCAAGAACTTGCCGCTCGCCCAATTCGGTCCAACAACTAGGTGAACGACACTTACGCCCATACAATGCTTCATAAGGTGCCATACGGATACTAGCCTGATAGCTGTTATTGTACGCAAACTCCGCCAACGGTAAATAATCCTCCCAACTACCTCGAAAATTGATGACGCAACCCCTCAACATATCTTCCAGAGTCTGAATAACCCTCTCAGACTGACCATCAGTCTGGGGATGGAAAGCCGCGCTAAAGTTCAGTCGCGTTCCCAACGCTTCATGCAACTTTTGCCAGAACCGAGATGTGAATCTAGGATCTCGATCAGAAATGATAGACAATGGCACCCCATGCAGGCGCACAATTTCTGCCACATACAATTTAGCTAACTTCTGAAATGAATAATCAGTACGTACAGGGATGAAATGAGCAGACTTAGTCAACCTATCCACGATCACCCAAATCGAGTCCTTCTTTGACGGCGTCAAGGGCAACCCACTAACAAAATCCATGGTCACCCTCTCCCACTTCCAAAGTGGTACCTTTACTGGTTGCAGAAGTCCAGAAGGTAACTGATGTTCAGCTTTCACTCGCTGACAAGTCAGACATTTCCCCACAAATTCTGTTACCTCACGCTTCAGTCCAGGCCACCAATACAACTCCTTTAAATCATGATACATCTTATTACCTCCAGGATGCATAGCACACAGCCCTTTATGAGCTTCATTCAGAATTGTTTGCCTCAAATTGAAGTCCTTAGGAATACATATTCTACCGCGGAAACATAGAACTCCCTCACTGTTCAGTCCAAACTCAGAAGTACTCCCATTTTTAACCTGCTGAAATCGAGAAACCAGAGACTCATCCCTTAACTGCTTTTCCTTAATATCGTCCACCCAGGTTGGCCTTACTTGCAGTTCTGCCAACAGACTGCCATCATCATACAGACTCAAACGAGCAAACATCGCTCTCAGATCAGACACAGTCCTACGACTTAAGGCATCAGCCACTACATTAGCTTTGCCTGGATGATACTCAATCGCACAATCGTAATCCTTGAGCAACTCTATCCATCTTCGTTGCCTAAGATTCAGCTCCTTCTGAGTCAACAAGTACTTAAGGCTCTTATGATCTGTGTATATAATACACCTTTCTCCATATAGATAATGTCTCCAAATCTTAAGTGCGAAGATTACTGCCGCCAACTCCAAATCATGGGTAGGATAGTTCACTTCATGAGGTTTAAGCTGTCGCGATGCGTAAGCAACCACCTTACCGTCTTGCATCAACACACAGCCCAACCCAACATGCGATGCGTCACTATACACTGTAAAATCTTTTCCAGACTCTGGTTGAATCAGTACAGGTGCCTCGGTCAAAACCTTCTTAAGCTTCTCAAAAGCTTCTTGCTGCTGCTGGGTCCAGACAAATGGTACGCCTTTCCTTATAAGCTTTGTTAACGGCGCTGCCATCACAGAAAATCCTTCTACAAACCTTCTATAGTACCCAGCTAGACCCAGAAAACTTCAAATTTCGGCCACAGACCTCGGTGGTTTCCATTCCAGAATTGCTTCGATCTTTCGAGGGTCCACTTTAATCCCCTCAGCAGACACAACATGCCCCAAGAAAGTTACCTCCCTCAACCAGAACTCACACTTGCTAAATTTCGCATAAAGCTCCTTTTCCCTTAACACTTGCAGCACAATACGAAGATGTTCATCATGTTTCTCCTCAGATTCAGAATAGACCAAAATATCGTCGATAAAGACGACCACGAATCGATCCAAGTATGGCTGAAACACTCGATTCATTAGGTCCATAAAAGCTGCAGGTGCATTGGTCAGCCCAAATGGCATAACCAAGAACTCATAGTGACCATAACGAGTTCTGAATGCCGTCTTGTGAATATCCACCTCTTTCACCCTTAATTGATGATACCCAGATCGAAGGTCAATCTTGGAAAATACTGAAGCTCCTCTAAGCTGGTCGAACAGATCATCGATTCTTGGCAACGGGTACTTATTCTTAATTGTCAGCTTGTTCAACTGCCGGTAATCAATGCACATTCGCATTGACCCATCTTTCTTCTTAACAAACAACACTGGTGCTCCCCACGGAGATACACTTGGCCTAATAAAACCTCTATCCAACAGTTCTTGAATCTGCGCTTTCAACTCCACCAACTCCTTTGGTGCCATCCTATACGGTGCAATGGACACCGGTGCCGTACCAGGCAACAAGTCAATTCCAAACTCGACCTCTCGATTCGGAGGCAAACCTGGAAGCTCTTCTGGGAATACATCCTGAAAGTCCTTAACGGTTCTAACTTGATCCACCATTAGTTCCTCAGATTCATCTTGACTTATAAATGCCATAAAAGCCTCACATCCTTTGCGAATCCATTTCTCAGCTCTTAATGCTGATACCACATTGGACAGATAGTCTCTCCGTTCACCAATCACCATAACTTCCTCATCCTCTGCAATTTTTAAGCTCATCCGCTTTGCAGCACAATCCAAAGTAGCCCTATGCTTTACAAGCCAATCCATTCCTAAGATGAGATCGAATTCTCCGAAGGGTAGCTCCATCAAATCTCCAGAAAAGATCTTTCCTTGAGTCTCTATAGGCACGTCTCTATACAATTTGTCTACCCTAACCGAGTGACCCAAAGGACTTAGTACCGTTACCCCACTCACTGTCTCCTCAGAACGCACTCCCAACGACCCAGATATGGTACATGCAACATACGAGTGGGTAGATCCAATATCTATTAACGCAGTGAATGGTATACAAGAAATCAAGAACGTACCGGTTATGACATCAGGAGCATCACCTTCCTCTCGACGACGAGCTGCATAGACTAACGCTGGCTGACGAGCCTCAGCAACACCAGCACCCCTACCAGGTGCTCCTCGTCCTCGACCATTTCCATTCCCACCTCTGCCTTGTCCACGACCTCTTGGAGCTGGTGGTCCACCCCTCACTGGCTGAGCAACCCTCTGATCTCTAACTTGATTCTGATCAGGTTCCTGTGGACAATCCTTAATTCTATGCTCCATCGACCCACATCGAAAACAGGCTCCAGTACGTTTCCGACACTCGCCCGTATGGATCCTACCACAACTCCTGCAACTCTGAGGTCTGACAGCATTCATTGGCACCGCTCGTACTGGTTCTGCCATCCTTGCTCTTTTAACATTCCTATTATTCCCACCAGATGATCCAGAATCCCTCCGGAAGCGGTTCCGATCCTTCTCGCGGTTCTGCCTCTCAGTACGCTTTACTTCCTCAGCTATCTTAGCTTTCTCAACTAGAGCAGCAAAATTACGCTCCCTCTGCGGAGCAATTAGCACCCTTAGCTCATCCCTCAAACCGTCCTCAAAGCGCACACTACGCTCGTATTCAGTGGCTACTATCCCAGAAGCATATCGACTCAGCCTCAAGAACTCAGCCTCGTACTCAGATACCGTTTTACCTCCCTGAACCAAATTCAAAAATTCCTTCCGACGCGCGTCCACATAGCTAGCTCCAACGTATTTTCCTTTAAAGGCTGTCTTAAACAGCTCCCATGTTACCTCACCAGCTGCCGTTCCATCTCTTACAGTCAGCCACCACTGATACGCCTCATCTCTAAGCAGCGATACAGCTCCCTTCAGCTTCTGCTCCACAGAACAATCCAGATCGTCCATAATTCGCTCTGTGGCCTCCAACCAATACTCGGCCACGTTTGGGGCTACACCAGACACACCCCTGAAGAATTCTGCTCCATTAGCTCGGAGTCGCTCAGATATCGCACCACGAAATCCATTACCAGTACTCGCCCCAGCAACCCTTTCCAAAACTCGAAGCATCGCTTGTGATAGGGCATCATCCCCTACACCCCTATCATGAGATTCCACCTCTGTTGCTGGTGATACTGGTATCTCAGCTGCTGGTGCATGACCCGAAGAAGAAGATTCGGCTCGTGTGCTACCTCGGCCACGTCCACGGCCCCTACCACGAGCTGCTCGCGTACTCATTTCGTATGTTCTGTTTTAGAAGTTTTATGAGTCAGATTAATATTTCAATGTTTATTACAGATGTCTTATGAATAGTAGAGTTTCAAAGTTTATCTTCTTTCGCGGTAGCCTACCTGCAGTCTCAGTTTATCTATCAGAGTCTCTACAGTTTCAGTAATACCCTAGCTAAAGTATCATAATATAGTCTTTAGTCAGGCATACAATCAGAATTTTCAGAAACAATCAGAAAAGTTCAAAAAACTTACAGGCTTGGGCCGGAGATTCGGTATGCCACTATTTCGAAAGATCTCATAGGATAACTTAATTTATTCTTTGAAAATAACTCATTTAGGTACGATAGAAGTTTATCAAAACTAGTTCCAAGTAATTTGAAAGCAATGTTAAAAACATGACTTTTCGAAAATATTTGTTTTGATTGTTTGACAACCTTCATTTTTAGACCCGTTCCACAGCCGAGTTGTTGCAACTTAGCTCTGATACCACTAAATGTAACACCCCAAACCGGTCTGGACGTTATGACCAGATCTGGTGTGTCACATGATCCTAACCTACGCTTATAACCTTTTAACTTGTTGAGACTTAGGTGAGGTTCGAATCAAATTAGTGAGTTTGTGAAAAACCAGTTCATTAATCCTTAAAGTTATCCATAGTTAATCTTAAAGCGTTTTGAAAACATTGTTGAGATTTTGGAACCCGCGCAGCCTACGTCTAGTAGATTCGATATAGCAGGATTTAAAACATTAAAGAAAATAAACCCATAAAGAAAATTTAAAAAGCGGCCTTATTACAAATTTAAAACCCAAATTAGCATAATGAAAATACTAAAAAAAAAAAAAAACCATAAACGGAAACTAGTTTTATTGCAGAAACTGTGGCCACTCCGAATCTCTCACAGCTCCAAGCCCACTATGGTTGAGGGTTACCTGCAGAGATTAATTAAAAAGGGTGAGTTTGGCAACTCAGTGTGCAACAATATCTCAACCATAGGCCAAAACAGATCAAGCCTCAGAAACAGATTTAATTGGGCCTTGGCCCATTACAGGAATCAGGTTAAGCCCAAAGGCCCATAACAGAAACAGATCAGATATAAACATTATGCAAACAAAAACCCAACCCAGATCCATCCTTAACACCCCCGTACCAGCCTTACACCATGTGGGGAGACTACTCGACCCACCCAACCGCTACACGCCACAGATATTTGCAGCGAGGCTGCCAGATATAATTTGCAGTGAGACTGCCAGATAACATTTGCAGCGAGGCTGCCAGATATATTTGCAGCGAGGCTGCCAGATATTGTGACGAGGTCACCAGATATAAATATTGTGGCGAGGCCACCAGATTGCAGCGAGGCTGCCAGAAAATATGTGGCGAGGCCACCAGATTGCAGCGAGGCTGCCAGAACGCTTCCTCCATCATAACCCATACCCCATGCAACATACAATCATACTAGCATGCAATATATAGCATCTTATACATCAGTTATATACATATTAATAATTAATTCATGTAGATACATGACATCATACATTTCATGCAGAATTGATCCTAGGGGTATAATAGTCTTTTTACACCTAGGGGTATTTTGGTAATTTTTCATACTTAAGGGTATTTTAGTCCTTTTCCCTATTTTCAATGATTTTATGCCAGTCTAATAGACTAACAGTCCCTAAATAGCCTCGGAAGTCTACTTAAGCCAAATTTCCAATTTTGCCCTTTTTAGCCTAAAACCCCTAATGGGCCTTACTATGTCCAATACCGTCGATAAGTCCGATAAGCTAAATTTTAGGTTTTAGTTACCAACTTTACCAAGTTTTTACTATTCGAGTTTACCAGAAAGTCCTTTATGAATATATTCAAATTTGGGCTCGGAAGCCCATTGGGCCCGCCTTGGCCCACTGAAGCCCAACTTACCCAAACGCTCGAAATTGCGCCTTCCACAATTTCGCCAACGCCAATTCCTAATGTGACCACAACAGAGTAATCGGTTACTCTTATTTCCTTTCAAGACTGACTTTTCGGTCACTTTTGATCGGTCACCTAGCACAGTTTCGATTTTTTTCGGCTTTTAGCCATCCTAGTCTATGATGGGGATACGTTACACACCTGTTAACTGTCGGAATCGCTGGAGAACCCACGAATGAAATCCTACAATCAACCACTAAATGTTAGTCTAAGATTCGGCCACAGATAAGATCTTCTCCCACAAATCATAATCGGCCAACATGCCCGAACATTGAAATCTTACCCCTTATTGCCGATCAAAGACTAAATCTCGTTATCTTTCAAAACTCCTCGCTTGATAACCTCCTCTTGCTATTCCATGCGCAAAAGAAACAACCCATAATATTAGAATCTTACAAAAATGTCGACATGCCCTCTATAGGTTTCGGTCTCCCCTTTAAGATATTTAATAGACGAAGATACGTAGTGAATAGATCACTTACCAATACCACCACTTGCAGAGTATCACTTCCACGCTTTTACTATCTCTGGTCTACTCTAAATCCACCACAGATCTAACGCTAGCACCACAAGAATATCTCTAAAGGTATTCGGCTTTAGAAGGGTTAGAAAGAGGTGCTTTCGGCTTTTGAGGAAGTGATATGGGCTCTAGTTGTTTTAATCAACAAAGCAGGTGGGATAAATCGACAACTAGAAGAGATAGAAGAATAGGGTTCGGCTGGCTAAAGAATCAAGAAGAAGGAGAATAAGAAGAAGAAGAAGGATAAGAAGATTTTGATCAATAGGTAACAAGGAGGTGTGGTTTCGGTTTGTAGAAAGTATTCGGCCATGGGAATTTTAATCAAATGAGCATTCGGTTTAGGCCTTGAAGAAAAGGGGTAGGAGAAAGCTTATTCGATTCGGCCAAGAAGGAGGCAGCAAGATAGGTTTCGGTTTTGAGAAGGCAAGATGAAAAGAAGATGAGAGTTGAAGAGAGAACAAGGGAGGTGTTTAGTTGAATGAAGATTCGGCTCAAGAGTGGGTTAAGGGTTCGGCTAATAGGTTGATGAGAGAACCAAAATGGCAAAATAAGGAAGGTACCTAGCACACTAGAGAAATAGACAAAGAAAGGGGAGCTTTACTTACCTAAGGAAAATCGGCACCAAATCATAAAAACTAAAAGAAGAATTCGGCACACATCAACACCTATTTGCCGAAAATGCTACCTAGGCACATTGCCGAATTTGCCTTCCCTCAAGAGTCCTTTGGCCGGCCATCAATTTGAAATTCAAAACCTCCCTGATTTGCTCCTCAACCTCCTCCATGATTTACTCTTTGACCGATTCAAATCCCTTCCAAGCAGAGTTCAATTCGGCTTCAAACTCTTACCTACTAAAGCTCAAAAATAAAACACTACCTTGCAACCTCTGGCGCTTGAACCCTTGACCTCTAGGCTCATTTAGGCGCCACCTTTTAAGGAACCTAGTGGCGTCTCCCTTGCCACTTTACCACTGGTTCATTTGTGCTACATTTCGCACACAATTCCTTAAAACACTTATTTCCACTGATCCCCTATTTCCCTAAGGCAAAAATTCAAAATTTTGCCGAGCTTCCAACCAACTCATGGGCCTTCCATAGGCCCATTAACACATCCCAAACATGCATCACACACCTAATTACCAACATTTAAACATTTTTAACAGACAATGATAAATCTAAGAAAACCCGAAAATTAGGGCGTTACAGTCTTTGTATTACTCCTACATTTCAGGTTAGTTCGAGTAAAGAGCTTTGACTTTACTATCTCTCTGAAGACAGGAGGTTTATGTTGATTGAAAAAGGTACTGTTCAAATCGATTCCTATTCATTCATTCATGTGGGCAAACAAGGTAAGTTTTCTAAATCCTTTAAGACTCAACCACCCCCTTCGATTATTGATGGAAACATTGTTGATGTTTTGGTTTCTAAAATGCATTTGTACCTTGATAAGGTTTATTGTTCTTCTGTGATTAGTAATGGATTGTTTGTTTTGGAATAAGACAATGAGAACATTACTCACAAAGGTTGTGTTGCTGATGTGCATTCCTTGATATATTGCACAAATTTAATTTGTTTAAATAATAATTTGTGGAAGCAATTTGAGATGTTTGAATGTTATAAGACATGTGTATTTTTGTTACAATCATTTGATAAGGCACTGAATTGTAAGATCTTTTTTTTGTTTGGTTGCAAAAATGATGATTTGAAAATGCCCTTTTACATGAATCACCCCTGCCTTGATATGATTAAGCATAAATTACATGTTAATGGGGATAATTTTTGGTTGACTTATGGTTGCCCATTTCTATTAATTCATTTGCCTTCATTATTGCCGAATATGGTAAGTCAATTTGGAAAGGTAAGACTCAGCTTTTATTTAGCATTCGGTTCATCTTTGGATTATTATTGTCTTAATCCTTTGCCTTTTTATTATGATGAAGTGTGCCCTTGTCAAGTGGTAAATCTCTTTCAGGTCTATGTGAGAATTTTTATCCCAATCGTTTGAGGAAAGTTGCGCAAGAGGAAATACTTTCAAATGGAGAAACGGCTCGACTTGAGGACAAGTCGCCTCCAAGAGGGGGAATGATACGATCACGACCTGGGTGTAGCGACGAAAAATTTAAGCTTAGGTCGCTAATTGTGGCGATTTAAAGTCTTGAAAACGAATTTTGATTAAAGCAAAGGAGTCGCCACCGATCCTTTTTCTTAGGTGTGATCGGACACCTATTAAAACCTCTTTCTAGCAGAAAATTCGTTTTTTAAGTAAAAGAAAGGCTTGGTTGAGGTCCACGTTAAAGTTCAGAGAAAAAGAGGGTTCGGGAGTCGGTTACGCGCGGGGAAGGTATCAGCACCCCCGCGACGCCCAAAATTGGTATATTTCAAATGTACGTTGTCTTAGTTTTCAAAAGTACAAGTTCAATTTAAAATTTAGTCATGATCCGATCGAGGTACGAGCGTTTTTTGAATTTTGGTTTCTTTTGAAAAGGATATCCCGTTTTAACACGAGCCAATCGTGATTCACCCAACAATAGCAATGAGATCACCGGCTTAATGCTAAAATCGGTATATTGCCTTGTTTATTGAAACATGAAAAGATTATAAATGAGTAATATCGATGAAGAAATTAAAATGTAAATTAATATGCTATATTAAAAACACATAACGATAGGGTGAAAACAAACGGGATGAGGAATATAATATATAACAATGCATATATGAAAGTAGTAGTGATAATGCAAATAAAAGGAGCAGGAAACATGTATAAAACATATGCAAAAATATATAATAGTATTTAGACATATACGCGTGATAAATACATCAGGAATACCGAAGTTATAAGAATATGAGATAACGACACTATACGAATAACGTGATGTTATGAATAGATAAGTAATATAAGATGTATGTTTTGGGAAAATATAATGTTAAAAGCGTATATACATGAAGTAAAACGCAATTACTAAAACATATGCTCAAGATAATATATATACATATATACACGGACATGTAGGTAAATAATAATAATAATAATAATAATAAATACTTAATAAAAAAAACCATAAATACGACGCATTATTAAGATTTACACGCAATATATATGTACGAATATAGTACTAAAATATAAATACGTAATATATATTAAAATATTGAACACAGTTTTTTATTACGCAAAATACTTACATAAAATATTAATATGTAAAGATATACGTAAATTTAAACATGATGGTATTAAAAACATAGTATATATATATAAATATTAAAATAGTTTATAAATACTAATAATAATAATAAACAATGAATTTAATAATGATGAAGATAATAAGACATAATACTAATAACATAAAATCAAAGAATAATAGTAAATATAATATGTAATACTAAATGTAATATAATAATGAACATAGAACAAATAAAACTTTAAAGCAAATACAAATAATGCTATATACAATATTATAATACCTGTGTGTGCATGAATATAATAATATTAACACTAACAATTATATAATGATAACAATGATAATAATATAAAATACATATATAATTAATATAGGAATAACAAATATATAATGATAGTAATAATGACAGTAAAAATACATATATAATTAATATGTGAATAATAATTATATAATAATAATAATAGTAATTAACATAATAAAGACATATATATAATAATAATACTAATAATAAATAATAATAGAAAAAGAATGACAAAAATTAATTAACTATAATGAATTAGGGCTTAATTTGAAACAGAATGAAATCTCGGGCTAAATTTTAAAATAAAAACACGCGAATGGGATTAATTTGAACACGGGTTAAGCCTAAAGGGACAAAAACAGCAATTTTCCTGGGAATCCCAAAACGCTGCGCAGCACGGAGGACCAAATTGCAAACAAAAACAAAGCCCCGGGCCAAATTGAAATTGGTAAAACCTGATTGTAATTTGAATAAAAAGCGGAAGGACTGGGGTTGAAAATAACCCCAGTGACGTCACAACACGCGGATCCTAACCGGTTTGGGTCGGGTCGACCCGACCCAGGTCGGTTAGTATAAAAGGTGAGTTTTTTTGTTTTTGGGTCATTTGGTGCCCGGGGAAGAAAAAAAGGAGAAGGGGAGAGAGGAGAAAGGGAAGGGTAGGAGAGAGGGGGGATCCGGGGAAGGTCCGGTCACCGGACCGGTCGCCGGCCGTTCACCGGCCGGTCACCGGTCGATCACCGGCCGATCGTCGGCCACCGTTCGCGCCGTCGTTCCGGCCACCGTTCCGGTGGCCAAAAAAAGGTAAAATCTTCTAATTTTTTATTATTTTTTATTTTACACTTTAAAATCTATATGGATATGTACTAAGAGATCAGGAAATAATTTTAAAAGGAAAGAATTTAGAAACGAAACGGAAACTACCTACTGTTTCCTTGATCTTCTTTGTTCTTTGTTATTCTGCGCTGAATATATTCTTTGTGATTGGGGGGTATTCCCTTCGTTGCTATTGATATTCCGATACTATTGCCTTTGTATTCTGCCTTTGAAATATTTTCTGTTTTTATTGCTGTTTTGGGGTTCCAAAAATCCGACCCCCCTTACAATATTTTGGTTCGGCTTTTATAGCCTTCACACACTATTTTTCTATTCTTTTCTGTCTATTCCTGTTTAAATACCTTGCAGGTACTGTGGCAAGTGGAGGGCGGTGGATCGATGTGACCAGGGCGGTGGGTGGTCAGATGGCAGAGGCGGCAGCAGCAGATGCAAGTGGGAGTTGAAGAATAGGGTTAGGGTGGCACGAGTGGGGCTAGAGTTTCTGTTTAGTTAGGGTTAAGTTTTTGGTATTGGGTCATGTACTGGGTTACGGGTTTGGTAAACGGGTCTGGTAAACGGGTCTGGGGTTATTGGGCTTGTAACAGGTTAATGGGGTTAATTTGTAAACGGGTAGTGGCAATTGGATTTTAATGTTGGGTTTTAATTGTAACAAAGGACATTTATTTTGGTTTAATTTATACGGGCCCAAAATTGGCCATTACAGCTGCCCCTCTTTGCTCATTGTCGTGTAACGGGAATAGAGCAAAGACATAAAGAAAGGCCAATTTTGCCTAGCCTTGCCAAATATTGACTTCTTTGGTGCTCTTCTTGTTCGAGTAATCCTGTTCCAACCCACCGCCTCTTGTAGCTTTAGGTTCAATCCATCGCGACTTCTGAGATCTACCTTGTAGCCTCAATCTATCTTCTCTTCATCGTGATCTGCTCTTCTTAGAACTTTAGAGATGAGATCTTGTATCTTTAATCTTCTTTACTACCACTTCAGGCAGGTGAAACTTGTAACTTCAATCTGCGCCTCTGCGACTTTACTGGGGGATGCAAGGTCTATATCTTTGGTCGGGTCCTTTGTGACTTCCAAGGGGCAAAATCTGGTATCTCCAATTAGCTCCATTGCAGCTTTAAAGAGGCAAAATCTGATGCCTTCAATCAGCTCCAATCTCCATCCTTTATTGAAATCAAAAATTGCTCGACCTGCGCATTCTCGCAATATGGGTTAAATTTTGAAACATAAACTGCGAGTATCTCAGTGTGTGAACTGAGGCTCAACTCACTTCTCGCAATAGGAGTTGATTTTGGAAAAAACAGAAATTAAAAACAGAAATTGAAAAAGCTCAACTCATCTCTCGCAATATGAGTTGAATAAACAGAAATTAAAAAGCAGGAATTGAAAAAGATCAACTCACCTCTCGCAATATGAGTTGAATAAACAGAAATTAAAATACAGAAATTGAAAAAGATCAACTCACCTCTCGCAATATGAGTTGAATAAACAGAAATTAAAATACAGAAATTGAAAAAGATCAACTCACCTCTCGCAATATGAGCTGACTTTGAGAATCATAAATTAAAATAGAAATTAAACGAGCTCAACTCACCTCTCGCAATATGAGTTGATTTTGAAAAAGAAAAAGTACCTCAACGTGTCTTGAGGCTCCGCTCACCTCTTGCAATATGAGCTGATTTTTGAAACATAAATTAAAAGTACCTCAACGTGTCTTGAGGCTCAGCTCACCTCTCGCAATATGAGCTGATTTTTGAAACATAAAGGCAGATGTTGAAAACATCTGGTCATGACTTGCGATTTGACTCACCTCTCGCAATATGAGTCAATAATAGAAATTAAAAATACCTCAACGTGACTTGAGGCTCAGCTCACCTCTCGCAATATGAGCTGATTTTTGAAACATAAAGGCAGATGTTGAAAACATCTGGTCATGACTTGCGATTTGACTCACCTCTCGCAATATGAGTCAATAACAGAAATTAAAAATACCTCAACGTGACTTGAGGCTCAGCTCACCTCTCGCAATATGAGCTGATTTTTGAAACATAAAGGCAGATGTTGAAAACATCTGGTCATGACTTGCGATTTGACTCACCTCTCGCAATATGAGTCAATAACAGAAATTAAAAATACCTCAACGTGACTTGAGGCTCAGCCCACCTCTCGCAATATGGGCTGATTTTAAAACATAAATTAAATGTACCTCAACGCGTCTTGAGGCTCAGCTCACCTCTCGCAATATGAGCTGATTTTGGAACATAAATTAAAATCACCCAGAATTTCTCACATGGTGGAGTTCAAGTATCTTTTCTTTGATTTGGATAGCTTTCCCAAAACCTTTTGCTCTGTTTGGAATACCTGTATATGTTATGCATGATGTTATCGTGATATGCACCTATTTGCCTTAAATGCATTCATGCCTACATGAACATGTTATGTGCCTTGCATTCGTTTGTTGCGATCTCTTTTCATCACGGCTCTCGCAGTGATCTTGCCCCATCTGAGCTTTTGTTCTTGCTTTCGAGCTCCTATTTTGCTTATCATGATGATCTGCTTTCAACGCTAGGATTCTTAAGTTTCTCTTCAGGCTTTATATCCATCTTTCAAGCTTTACAAGTAAACTGCGTTTCTCAGATATCACTTGTTTCGTATATGTTGAACTTTTGTTCCTGCTTTGAAATCCTTGCGTCTGTCTAGTTTTCTATCCGAGTAATACTCAACATTTCTTTTGTACAGAACATGTCATATTACTATTTATCGATTAAATAAACATAATAAGATGCATGCAAATGGTCAGGTAGGTACAAGAAAGAGACTTCATAATAATTTCAAAGGCAACAAACAAAGTTAACCAAGGATAATTGAAAGTGCCATAGAAGAAAAGGACCCATATTAGTGGATACAAATGTTCTAGATATTCAATGCATGAACTCTGCTACGTTTCTGAATCAAGAATCTTTCTGAGCAAGACTTCTTGTGTAGAAGATCTCGAGTATTTCAGAAATGCTTCATACTATAGCCTGGTCACTTGGCCCACTGTTCAAAATTACTTCTGCCCCTTGGGCCCAGATTTGCTTTATTAGGACGCCCTTTCGGGTTTTCATCCTAATGTTCTGTGCTTGACCAAGGCGCCCTTTTCGGGTTTTCACCTTGATCTCCCTTTTTTTTTTTTTTTAAGTGTAGTATTTCTTCACAACATCGGAGTTTACTGGATTTGGTAACTCCTTCCCATCCATTTCTGTAAGGATCAAAGCCCCACTAGAGAATGCTTTCTTCACGACGTATGGTCCTTCCCAATTAGGTGCCCATTTTCCTCGCAAATCTTTTTGTATTGGGAGGATTTTTCTCAACACGAGTTCTCCTTCATGGAACTCTCTCGGCCTTACTTTCTTGTCATGGGCAGCGATCATCCATTTCTGGTACATCTGTCCATGGCAGATTGCCTTCAAGCGTTTTTCTTCGATGAGATTCAACTGATCATATCGAGCTTGGACCCATTCGGCCTCCTCGAGTTTCGATTCCATTAAGACTCGTAGGGACGGTATCTCAACTTCAATAGGTAGCACGGCTTCCATCCCATAGACTAGAGAGAAAGGAGTTGCCCCTGTGGACGTCCTCACCGATGTGCGGTATGCGAATAGAGCGAACGGCAGCTTTTCGTGCCAGTCCCTGTAGGTCTCTGTCATTTTGCCGATGATCTTCTTTATGTTCTTGTTAGCTGCTTCAACAGCTCCGTTCATCTTCGGGCGGTAAGGCGAGGAATTATGATGCTTTATTTGAAATTGCTTGCACACCTCTGTCATCATTTTATTGTTCAAATTCAAAGCGTTATCTGAGATGATTCTTTCAGGCAAACCATATCGACAAATGATTTCCTTTTTCAAGAACCTACAGACAGCGGCCCTTGTCACATTAGCAAATGAGGCAGCTTCTACCCATTTTGTGAAATAGTCGATGACCACGAAAATGAATCGGTGCCCATTAGAGGCTTTGGGAGAAATCGGCCCTATAACGTCCATGCCCCACATTGAAAAGGGCCATGAAGACGTCATAACATGAAGGGGCGAAGGAGCCACGTGAATTTTGTCACCATAAATTTGACATTTGCGGCACTTTCTTGCGTAGCTAATGCAATCCCTTTCCATCGTCGACCAGTAATACCCAAGCCTCATAATTTTTCTGGACATAGTGAAGCCGTTGGAGTGGGTCCCACATATTCCTTCGTGAACTTCTTCAAGTATTTTCTTGGCTTCAGCGGTGTCAACGCATCTCATAAGCACCTGATCTTTGCCTCTCTTATACAAGGTGTCTCCATCAAGAACAAATCCCACTGACATTCTTCTGATTGTTCTTTTGTCATTCTCGTTTGCCTGTTCAGGATACGTTTGATTCTTGATGTACTCTGAGATATCATGGTACCATGGTCGTCCATCAGCCTCCTTCTCGATGCTATAACAATGTGCAGGGACCTCGTATATGCTCATCTTGAGGGACATTATTTCTGTTCCTTTATTTGCTTTGAACATTGAGGCTAAAGTGGCCAAGGCGTCAGCCAATTGGTTATCTTCTCGCGGGAAGTAATTAAAAGTTATTTCTTTGAAATCTTTGATTAGTTCAGCCACTAGATAGCTGTACTTGATCAACTTTGGATCTCTCACTTCCCATTCTCCGCGGATTTGGTAGATCACTAGAGCTGAATCCCCGTACACCTCTAAGATCTCGATATTTCGTTCAATGGCTGCCCGTAGTCCCATGATACAAGCCTCGTATTCTGCTATGTTGTTGGTGCAGAAAAAATTGAGTCTAGCAGTGAAAGGATAATGATCTCCTTCCGGTGATACTAAGACTGCTCCAATTCCATGCCCCAGAGCATTCGATGCACCATCAAAGCTCATCATCCAAGGCGTCCCTTTTGATGACTCACATTCTTTCTCTGTGATGCACATTAAGTCCTCATCCGGGAAATCAAATCTCAGGGGCTCATATTCTTCTGTTGTTCGAGCCGCCAAGAAATCAGCTATTGCACTCCCTTTCACCGATTTCTGGTTCACATAGCTGATATCATATTCTGATAACAGGATCTGCCATCGGGCCATCCTCCCCGAGAGTGCGGGTGATTCCATCATATATTTTATCGGGTCTAGCTTTGAGATTAACCATGTCGTATGATACAACATGTATTGCCTGAGCCTCCTAGCTGCCCAAACCAAAGCACAACAGGATCTTTCGATCGACGAATACCTTGCCTCGTATTCTGTGAATTTTTTGCTGAGGTAGTATATCGCCTTTTCTTTCTTTCCCGACTCATCATGTTGCCCGAGCACGCAACCCATTGAGTTTTCAAACACCGTTAAATATAAAATCAAAGGCCTTCCTGGAGTTGGCGGCACTAGCACTGGGGGGCTAGACAGATATTGTTTTATTTTGTCAAAGGCCTCCTGGCATTCTTCGTCCCATGCCCTAGGGTTGTGCTTTCGAAGGAGTCGAAAGATGGGATCACACTGATTGGTGAGTTGAGCAATAAATCGAGAAATGTAGTTTAGCCTTCCCAAGAATCCTCTGACCTCTTTCTGAGTGCGCGGCGGGGGTAGTTCTTGAATGGCTTTTATCTTTTCTAGATCTACCTCTATGCCTTTTTTACTGACGATGAAGCCCAGTAATTTTCCCGAGGTAACCCCAAATGTACATTTGACTGGATTAAGTCTCAGCTGAAACTTTCTCAGTCTTTCAAATAACTTTTTGAGGTTCACAATATGTTCCTCTTCTCCTCGGGATTTAGCAATCATGTCGTCAACATAGACTTCTATCTCCTTATGCATCATATCATGGAACAATGTCACCATGGCCCTCTGATACGTGGCCCCGGCATTCTTGAGCCCGAATGGCATCACCTTGTAACAGAACGTTCCCCACATCGTTATAAAGGTGGTTTTCTCCATATCCTCGGGAGCCATTTTGATCTGATTATACCCCGAAAATCCATCCATGAAAGAAAATAATGAATGCTTCGCCGTATTGTCCACCAATGTGTCGATATGTGGTAAGGGAAAATTATCCTTAGGACTTGCGAGGTTCAGGTCACGATAATCCACGCACATTCGCACTTTACCATCCTTCTTTGGCACTGGGACAATATTAGCCATCCATTCTGGATATCTGGAAGCTTGTAGGAAGCCTGCATTAAATTGCCTCTTGACTTCCTCTTTTATCTTCAGCAGCATTTTGGGCCTCATCCGCCTTAATTTTTGTTGGATGGGTTTACATTCGGGTCTCAGCGGGAGCTTATGAACCATTATGTCCCCGTCCAATCCCGGCATATCCTGATAGGACCATGCAAACACGTCTTTGTACTCATGAAGCAAATCAATCAAATGATGCCTGGTGTCCTCTGAGAGTGAGGTCCCGATCTTCACTTCTTGCTTATTTTCATTAGTGCCCAGGTTTATTGTTTCAACAGATTCTTGATGAGGTAGAATCTGTTTGTCCTCTTGTTCTACCAACCTTAGCAAGTCAGGAGACGAGACATAGTCTTCAGCATTTCCCTCATCCTCGAATTCTCCTAAACAAACGGTCCTTTCAAAATCGATTTCAAGATTGGTAACGGGTTCATTCATGTCATTGGCTTCTGAACACCTGAAAATTGAATGGGAAAGAGAACACTATAGAGGGACATCCAAGTTTTGGCAACAACAAACAAAACATTATGGCATGGTATGAGATAAGTGCAAGAACAGGCCATGAAATGAAAGAATAATTATGGAGTAGATGCAAATGCAAAAGGTTATGACAAAATGCTTCTTCATTAATATTCATTTAATAGATAAAGAGCAGACGACAGCTCTTACAAAAGAATCCCATTATATTTAGGGACACAAAAAGTGAATATCGGATATTACTCTGAGGAAGACTTGTAAACCACAAGGAGATCTTCAGCGGTCCAATTGTTCAACATGTAACCCGGGGGACAAGGGCGTATCTTCGAAACGTTCTTACTTGTGCCAGCTTCTTCATCAATGACATTTATGCAAACGTTCTGGAAAGCCTTCTCAATGAGTAACAGTGGGCTGTGCACACTATCTTGCCCAGGATATATTATTCCAGCAGATGTAAATGTTGTTGACAGATGGGGGTACTCAATGGGTTCCCATTCCAGCTCTCGTCCTAGAGTCCTCGCAACCCTTCTTTCTTGCTCCTTTTTCCACTGTTTCTTCAAGTGATGTGCATTCGGTTGGAATCCTAGACCAAATCGTGCCTTATGAGGTACTGGCTTTAAGGCCCTGACTATCCCTTGATGATGTCTTCCCAAACCTTTCCTTGCTTGGGCCCCTCTCCCTACCGTCAGCTTGATTCCCATTTTAGTATTCTTTGACAGCCTAGGCACGGGAATTCTGTTTCCTTCAGCCACAAATGTGGCGTTGACAAACTCAAAGGATCTAAAGGAACATTCCACGGCGTCTTTGTTCGCTTCGAGGTAAGGTGTGTCTGCAGAGATAGACGCAACAATATCCTCTTCACCCTCAACGGTAACCAAGCAGCCATCCATGATAAACTTTATTTTCTGATGAAGGGATGATGGAACTGCCCCGGCCGAATGGATCCATGGCCTCCCCAGGAGGCAATTATATGAAGGGGCGATGTCCATAACTTGGAACTCGACGTCATAGACATAAGGACCCACTTCTAGAGGGATCTCAATTTTTCCTACAACTTCTCGTCTCGTTCCATCAAATGCCCTCACCGTGGAATGACACAGCCTCAAATAGGACAAATCTATCGGAATTCTGGAAAGCGTGGCCAGGGGCATAACATTAAGTGCTGATCCATTATCAATAAGCACGTTTGGTATTATATATCCCTTACAGCGGGTTGTTATGTGCAGTGCCTTCACAGAGCCTCTACCGTTCGGTGGTATTTCATCATCACTGAAGGAGATGAAATTATCAGCGTTCAAGTTATTGATCCACCTATCAAGCTTTTCGACCGATATATTGTTTGCTACGTAGGCTTGATTCAATACCTTTAACAAGGCATTTCGATATGGCTCTGAGTTTAATAATAAGGATAATACCGAAATACGTGCAGGTTGCTTACTTAATTGTTCGACCACGCTGTACTCACTGTGTTTAATGAATTTCAAGAATTCCTGTGCCTCTTTTTCATTTACAGGTCTTTTAGTCTCTTGTCGTTCGGGCGGACTTTCCGATTCAACTTCAGCCTCAAACATGGGTGCCTTTCCCTTTTGTTTGGAATCATGATTCCTCTTTGCTGGTTCAACTTCTTTGGAATAGCATCTTCCACTCCGGGTAAAGTGACCAACTTCTCCAATATTTTTAGCCGTGCCTTGGGATTTTTCACTTTTAGGAGTGACGATGTTAACATCGTACTTCCAAGGTATTGCCTTACTATCCTGGTACGGAAAAGGCGATGGCGCCTCAATTACCATTTTTGGTTTTACTGGTTCTCTCCTCGCATCATAATATATTATCAATGGTCGTTCAGCAGTGTAAGGGAGATCCGATGATTGGCCATCAGAGGCACATATTTCTCTTTCATTGGCCTCTCTTCTTCCGTTGAAGATTTCAATTTCTTTGTTGTTCATCATGTCTTGGAGTAGTTCTTTAAATTGCTCACAAGACTGGATATTATGTCCTTCGACTTCATGGAAGTCACAAAAATTTTGGCTTTTCATATTTCTTTTCTCGGTTACTCCTCTAAGACGACAGAGTAACCCTTTTTCGAGCAGCACCTCCCAGATTCTCTGCAAAGGTGTGCTTATTTCCGAAACGACTCTTCTGGTTTGCAATTCACTTATTTCTTCCACTGCACTTACATTTCTTTCAGCATGATTTGGAAACGGGTCTTCGATCGCACCACTAGTACCGTCAAAACGTAAGACACCCGCATCAATTAGTCCTTGGACTCTTCGTTTAAAGGCAATGCAGTTTTCCGTAGAGTGCCCCTGCTTCCCGCGTGGTATGCACAGCTAGCATTAGGGTCGTACCACTTTGGGTACGGGGGTTTCAACGGTGCCATGTAATGAGGAGATATCAACTGTTTTTCCAAAAGCTTGGGGTACAGTTCCCCGTAAGATACAGGAATAGGAGTGAACTGGGGTCTCTCGGGGTTAGGCCTCGCTGGCCTTGGTTCTCCTCTAGGTTGGCCTTGGGTAGAGCCGGCATTTTGAGGAAACGTGGTGGCTGGCCTCGGGTTGTTGGTTGCATAGACAGGGTAAGAAGGATAGGGAGGTGGTGGTTGGTAATAGGGGGCTTGTGGTTGATAGAAGTTTGGTGGCGAGTAATTTCGAGGTCGAAATTGATTAGGATATGGACTAGGAGCATAACGGTTTCTGGTTCCCACCATATGGGCCTCCGGCTCCTTTTTTCTCATAGGCACTGCCTTCTTCGAACCTTCTCCTTCCATTCTTCCACTTTTTACCGCATTTTCTATAAGTTCACCGGATATGACAATATCCGAGAAGTCCTTTGTAGCGGTCCCCACTAATTTATCATAGAATGGCGCCTTCAGGGTATTAATGAACAGGACTGCTATCTCGGTCTTGGTCAATGGAGGTTCCACCTGAGCCGAGATGTCTCTCCACCTCTGCGCATATTGTCTAAAAGTTTCTGATGGCTTTTTCTCCATCATTTGTAGTGTCATGCGGTCGGGTACCATATCGGAGACATGTTTGTACTGCTCGCAAAATGCCGCGGCTAGATCCTTCCAAGTGCGGATCTTTTCTCTACTGAGTTGGTTGTACCAGCGGAGGGCTGATCTGGTCAAACTGTCTTGAAAACAATGTATAAGCAGCTTGTCTTCATTGACATAACCAGTCATTTTTCGGCAGAACATAACGAGATGTGCCTTCGGGCATCTCGAGCCATCATACTTTTCAAAATCCGGTGCTTTGAATTTTGGAGGGAGGACCAAATCAGGTACCAGACTAAGTTCTTTAGCGTTTAGCGCCGAGAAGACTTCAATGCCTTCTATCGCTCTAAGTCTTTCCTCCAGACTTCTATATTTTTCTTGGACTTCATGATCCTCTATCCTTAGCCTAGCGATTTCTGCAGGATCGTCTAGGTCTGGGACAGGTGGATCAACCGGAGCAGTTCCTGGGTTTGCCACGAATACTCCCTGTCCTATAGGAGGGGGTGTTACAGGCCGTTGTTCTACGCCCGCGGGTCCTCCCTGTGTGTATCCTCTATATGTCACGTGGGGCGGAGTAAACCCTGGAGGATAAGGCGGTTCTTGATCAAGATTCACAACTTCAGGGTTTTGTAAAGGTCCCTTTCCTTTGACTAGGGCTGACATCATTTCCATCATTTTAGCCAATTGGTCCTTCTGTTCAGTGGATTCTTCCCGAGACCTTATCATCAAGTCTCTCGTCTCCTGTTGCGACCTGGCTAACTGTTCTTGTAATTCTTTCTGAATTCTCTCCATTCTTTCAATTCTTTCGTTAAACTCAGCCTCCATTGCTCTAGCCTGTCGACGTGTTCTATACGTATGGTGTGATTCCAGGTTTACAATGTCACAACTGCGCATCATATGATTCTACTCTTAGCAAACGATCATGGGATATGCAGTGAATGAATGAATGAATGAATGTTAATTATGAATGCACGTCAAATATTAGTTATGAATGCACATGCAAAAATCGGTGTTGATTTCAGACAGCCCCTATCTAGGCATTTCATTAATCAAAAGAGTCTATTTACATAACGTTTTTTTCCATCATTTGATTCAGCTTTCATACAAACTTCCTTGCTACATTGCCGTAATTCTTCACCCGTTCCAAGAATTCTGATATGCTCGATCTCTTACTAGGCGGGAACTGGCAGCTAAGAGTCTCCGCTTCATCCGCTATTTGCATTATGTGCATGGCTGCCGTACGAATCTCGTTGATCAAGTATTTGAGATTTTCATCCTTTTCGCAGAGGGCTCTTTCGTAAGCGTGGGTATCCCTATCATACTGACCCTTCTTTTCTTCCAAAGCTTCCAAGAGAGTATCCAGTTGTTGTTGTCGGGCTTGTAGTGTGTCTTCTAAATCCCGTATCGTTTCTTTCAATTCTTGACGCTTAGCTCGACTAGTCATTAGTTCAACAGATGTAGCTTCATACTCAGCAGACTTCTTTCTTAACTCTATTGCAGCCCGTGCAGCCTTTCCTTCTTCTTTCTTTGCTTTTCCTTTCCAAAATTCCATTCCACCTTTGACATTACTCAATTCCTCTTTCCATTCCGCTGACGACTTGCCCAGCCCGCTGTTCTTTATGGTGCCTCTTAACTTTTTATTTTCTAGATGAAGATCTCTTAAGTCGTTTCTTACGACCTCGGCTTCTTTTTGCACCTTCTCGGCCCTGGATCTTTCAATTTGAACATCGATCTTCAGCTGATAATTTTCTTCTTGAAGGGCACTAAGGTCTCGTAACATTTTTGTCTTTTCGCGTTCGAATTCTTGTCTCGCCGTCTCTAGCTCGGATGGAATTTCATTCGAAAAAGGATTCTGAAAGGCGTAATCTGCCGATGAGACTGGCAAACTACTCATCCGTAGCTTTCTCCATGCATCGTAGTCCTGGGTGATAGTGTCAGCATATAAAGCCAACTTCATCAGATGAATTCTTTTCCAAGCCTTTGCAGTGTCTCGGACTTTCTTCATGTAACCTTCACCTGCAAAAACAAATTCTGACTGAGCCAGACCACTGGTGGCAGGTATAAACTGTCGTGAAGAGAACTGTCTTTGAACCAAAAGAGGAGCGTAACCAATCCCTCCCCACAATCCAAGTAGTGGTACCCAGTCTTGGTTTCTGACTTTGTATAACAAAAGCGAAGGGCGCATCCACGGCGCTCTCCATACTATGTCCTCGGCACGCAAGTTCTGAAACACTGAGACCCAATGCTGCTCAGTAACCTCCTTCGGCCACTCTTTCTTAAGGTGAGCTTCCAACGGAGCAAATGTCTTCGAAAACATGTGGAACGGTGTGTGCTCTACCTTCCAAAAGTGACTCAAAATCCAAACGTTAAGTAGCTGCGCGCATCCGATGAATCGTCCTTCCCCTCTTTTCCTGCAACTGCTCAAAGATCTGAAGGTCTCTGCTAGGATGGTTGGGGCAGGGTTGATACCTTGCTTCAACTTTTCAAAGAAATCCACTACCGCTACTTCTATATGTCCGAGAATTTTCGGAAAGACAACTAAACCATAGATAGCCAAAGCAAACAAATTTATCCGTTTCAACATGTCAGGATGGTTTAAAACCAGGTCTCGTAGGGAAAACCATGGGACGCAGCTGATTTCATTCTTTTTCTTTATTTGCTTTTCGGCCCATGCATCGGTCATATCCGTCAGCCTTACTAACTTCTTCCTGAATGTCATCGGCTTGGGCTCTTTGACATATATTTTGTAGGTTTGCATGTTTTCGACACGCAGCAGAGCAGCATACTCCTCTATCGTAGGGGTCATATCTTCTTGGTTGAATGTGAAACACTGATAACCCGGATCCCAAAATCTGATCATAGCTTGAATCAATCTTTCGTCTACTTTGACAGCGATCAGATGGGCTATGTCCCCGTACCTTTCGGTGAAAATGCCTCGAGTATCTGAATCCCACTGATTCCAGATCCCAACCAAGTCTTCAAGGTTGTTTTGACGGACATTCACAGTCAACCGCTCGGGTAGATTGACAATGCATCCTTCTACCAGGCTGTCTCCCTTTTCTCTTTGAGTCCTCAGAGACCAGTCTCGAACTACGGTGTTTGTCTCGGTCGTTTTTACAATTGACTCTTCCATTTGAAACCCGTTTTTGGCAACTAATCTTTAGTCAACACCGTCCTATTATGATGCCTATGATGCACGATGAGGAATAAAACAAAGACAATCAAACTTGGTTAGTGATCAGATATAAATGAAAATAAATTAAAGCAATTTTAAACTACCCGATTCAATTTAACAGATAAATCCCTTCCCCTTATACAAAGTGAAAGTACAAAAGGTAAGAGGCATTTCTCCCGTGTGCCTATTTTGGTGTTTGCTAAACGGACAGAGGTTCGGCATGGCTCTAATTGGGTGGCTCGTACAGTTCATTATATGTGGTTTTAGGTTCTAGAAAGGTACCCGAATTGTCTGTACTGTCATCTACTAAGATTAGTACAGAACCTCGGTCATAGCCCTTCACAGGCTTACGAGATCAATTCGAGGGATTACATTTACTTATGCCTATGCGGAGGGACGAGTTATCTCACGAAAGCATAAGTCATATGTAACCCGAAAGTATTCACTAGCCTGTGCGGAGGGACGAGTTAACTCACGAAGGCATAGCGTTTACTTTCACTTAAGAGGGACGGAGCCCGGGTATGGCGCTCATGTTATGCAACAATGCACGTGAACAGTGTGTGGGGAGAAACTCACAAACCTTTCGTTTTATTTTAAAAACTAAACTTAGAGAACCGAAGCTTAAAAATTTAGAGCTTCAAAACAAGTAAACAAGAAGTTAGAAAACATTTACAATGAGATGCGAGTACATGATTTTTGCAAAATTTTTGAGGATCACAACTAAATATTAATTTGAAAAAGGCATTTCGAAAATTTTGACAACGCATTTGATTCGATTCGACTCTCGAAAGCTGGTCCCCAGTGGAGTCGCCAGCTGTAGCGACGAAAAATTTAAGCTTAGGTCGCTAATTGTGGCGATTTAAAGTCTTGAAAACGAATTTTGATTAAAGCAAAGGAGTCGCCATCGATCCTTTTTCTTAGGTGTGATCGGACACCTATTAAAACCTCTTTCTAGCAGAAAATTCGTTTTTTAAGTAAAAGAAAGGCTTGGTTGAGGTCCACGTTAAAGTTTAGAGAAAAAGAGGGTTCGGGAGTCGGTTACGCGCGGGGAAGGTATCAGCACCCCCGCGACGCCCAAAATTGGTATCTTTCAAATATACGTTGTCTTAGTTTTCAAAAGTACAAGTTCAATTTAAAATTTAGTCATGATCCGATCGAGGTACGAGCGTTTTTTGAATTTTGGTTTCTTTTGAAAAGGATATCCCGTTTTAACACGAGCCAATCGTGATTCACCCAACAATAGCAATGAGATCACCGGCTTAATGCTAAAATCGGTATATTGCCTTGTTTATTGAAACATGAAAAGATTATAAATGAGTAATATCGATGAAGAAATTAAAATGTAAATTAATATGCTATATTAAAAACACATAACGATAGGGTGAAAACAAACGGGATGAGGAATATAATATATAACAATGCATATATGAAAGTAGTAGTGATAATGCAAATAAAAGGAGCAGGAAACATGTATAAAACATATGCAAAAATATATAATAGTATTTAGACATATACGCGTGATAAATACATCAGGAATACCGAAGTTATAAGAATATGAGATAACGACACTATACGAATAACGTGATGTTATGAATAGATAAGTAATAAGATGCATGTTTTGGGAAAATATAATGTTAAAAGCGTATATACATGAAGTAAAACGCAATTACTAAAACATATGCTCAAGATAATATATATACATATATACACGGACATGTAGGTAAATAATAATAATAATAATAATAAATACTTAATAAAAAAACCATAAATACGACGCATTATTAAGATTTACACGCAATATATATGTACGAATATAGTACTAAAATATAAATACGTAATATATATTAAAATATTGAACACAGTTTTTTATTACGCAAAATACTTATATAAAATATTAATATGTAAAGATATACGTAAATTTAAACATGATGGTATTAAAAACATAGTATATATATATAAATATTAAAATAGTTTATAAATACTAATAATAATAATAAACAATGAATTTAATAATGATGAAGATAATAAGACATAATACTAATAACATAAAATCAAAGAATAATAGTAAATATAATATGTAATACTAAATGTAATATAATAATGAACATAGAACAAATAAAACTTTAAAGCAAATACAAATAATGCTATATACAATATTATAATACCTGTGTGTGCATGAATATAATAATATTAACACTAACAATTATATAATGATAACAATGATAATAATATAAAATACATATATAATTAATATAGGAATAACAAATATATAATGATAGTAATAATGACAGTAAAAATACATATATAATTAATATGTGAATAATAATTATATAATAATAATAATAGTAATTAACATAATAAAGACATATATATAATAATAATACTAATAATAAATAATAATAGAAAAAGAATGACAAAAATTAATTAACTATAATGAATTAGGGCTTAATTTGAAACAGAATGAAATCTCGGGCTAAATTTTAAAATAAAAACACGCGAATGGGATTAATTTGAACACGGGTTAAGCCTAAAGGGACAAAAACAACAATTTTCCTGGGAATCCCAAAACGCTGCGCAGCACGGAGGACCAAATTGCAAACAAAAACAAAGCCCCGGGCCAAATTGAAATTGGTAAAACCTGATTGTAATTTGAATAAAAAGCGGAAGGACTGGGGTTGAAAATAACCCCAGTGACGTCACAACACGTGGATCCTAACCGGTTTGGGTCGGGTCGACCCGACCCAGGTCGGTTAGTATAAAAGGTGAGTTTTTTTGTTTTTGGGTCATTTGGTGCCCGGGGAAGAAAAAAAGGAGAAGGGGAGAGAGGAGAAAGGGAAGGGAAGGAGAGAGGGGGGATCCGGGGAAGGTCCGGTCACCAGACCGGTCGCCGGCCGTTCACCGGCCGGTCACCGGTCGATCACCGGCCGATCGTCGGCCACCGTTCGCGCCGTCGTTCCGGCCACCGTTCCGGTGGCCGAAAAAAGATAAAATCTTCTAATTTTTTATTATTTTTTATTTTACACTTTAAAATCTATATGGATATGTACTAAGAGATCAGGAAATAATTTTAAAAGGAAAGAATTTAGAAACGAAACGGAAACTACCTACTGTTTCCTTGATCTTCTTTGTTCTTTGTTATTCTGCTCTGAATATATTCTTTGTGATTGGGGGGTATTCCCTTCGTTGCTATTGATATTCCGATACTATTGCCTTTGTATTCTGCCTTTGAAATATTTTCTGTTTTTATTGCTATTTTGGGGTTCCAAAAATCCGACCCCCCTTACAATATTTTGGTTCGGCTTTTATAGCCTTCACACACTATTTTTCTATTCTTTTCTGTCTATTCCTGTTTAAATACCTTGCAGGTACTGTGGCAAGTGGAGGGCGGTGGATCGATGTGACCAGGGCGGTGGGTGGTCAGATGGCAGAGGCGGCAGCAGCAGATGCAAGTGGGAGTTGAAGAATAGGGTTAGGGTGGCACGAGTGGGGCTAGAGTTTCTGTTTAGTTAGGGTTAAGTTTTTGGTATTGGGTCATGTACTGGGTTACGGGTTTGGTAAACGGGTCTGGTAAACGGGTCTGGGGTTATTGGGCTTGTAACAGGTTAATGGGGTTAATTTGTAAACGGGTAGTGGCAATTGGATTTTAATGTTGGGTTTTAATTGTAACAAAGGACATTTATTTTGGTTTAATTTATACGGGCCCAAAATTGGCCATTACACTGGGCACATTCTTGGTCCAGCCCACTAAGTGATACAGCTTTAGTTCAGGAAGAGCAAGTCATCGAATCCATTAGTCATGCATGGATTAACCAATTGGCATCACTTGCAATTTATTGCAAGTTGAATTTAAATTTTAATAAATTCATCTTAAGTTTAATAAATGAGTTGCTGGGTTTAATTTAACTCATCTTAGTTTATTTAATTGAGTTTATATTAATCTTCATTAATAGATGCTCATTTAATTAATCTAGTTACTCAGATAATTTATTGAAGCATGAGTTTAAGTTTATTTAATTTTGCTTCTCTTAATTAAACTAGTTGCTAAATTATTTGATGCATTTGTTTTAAGTTCATTTATTGAAGTTAAGTGTTTAATGTGTTTGAGTTTAATTAGTGTTTAATTGTGTTTAATAATTTTATTTTAATGTGTTTATTGTAGGTGTCTCTTTAGCTCACAACCGTTACATTTCAAGGCTATACAAATTCAATGAAGTGACTTTTTAACTGATTTCAGTTACAAGCAAAGGGATGTTACAAAGAAGGCTTAGAACATCATTTAAAAGAGTTTAAAGAGAGGATTATTTCTTGTTTAAATTTCCGCAACAAGCTTTCCAACTACCAACCGTTTTTGCTACTTCAAAAGAATTAATTCAAGCATTCAAAACACCATTAAGGTGCTGGTGACTATTCGACTAACCAAAAGACATTTCAAGAGTCATTTTTCAAGCATTCAAGGCCAATGAATTAACTAATTTGAAGTGAATTAAATGGTGGAGTTATTTGGTTCAAGAATTCCAAAAGACTTGAGTTTTATTTCAGTTTTTAAGATGAATACTTGTGACCATTCAGCTAGCCTTTTTCTAGCCTTATAAATATGTGTAATCAGCCTTATTGAAGGGACTTTTGAAACCTATTTTGAATGAATTATTGTAATTTGGTGAGAATAACTTCTCTCAAATTTCGTTCTAAGACTTGTTGGCTTATCTGTTAGTTCAGTGGTATCACCCTTGTCTTTTCTGAACTTATCACTCCAAAAGAGTGTGGCGTTCACCCCAACCCGATACCTTTGGTTCTTGTCTTGCTAGGCAACGGGTCAAGGTCCTATTCCTTCCATAACCGAACCCCCTTAAGCCTTATAAGTCCCGAGTCAGCATTTTTTTAATGTTGGTTCGATCTTGCTGCTTAAGATCTTAATTCCATCAAATTTCAATCTATCACTTATCCCTTTAGTATTTCTTGTTAGCCAATTTACTTTACCCATCCTTAGCCCTTTGAACCTATTTTAATATATACTATCTTACTTAGCCAAAATTCACCTTCACAAAACGAACGAAGACTTCATCGTTAGACGATTGGGCAACACAAATACGACCCGAAATCAAACACGAGGATGGGATTGTATCATAAACTCACTCCGTTCTGTTTGATCTGTACAGGTAATCCACAATCTTAGGAGGATCGGCGTAGCGAAGGACTTGACGATGACCACATGTCATGGACTGATGTCGGTTACGGGTTTTACTTTAAGATTTTCGATTTATTTATGGGTTTTTTTTTTTGTAAAATGTGGACTTTTTGGACTGTTGCTTAAATTTGGGTTTAACTGCGCTTTATGATTTTAAAATTGCAAACTCGACAAAAGCTCGGATTTTACCAAAATCAAAGGTTTTTTTTTTTTTTTTTAACTTTGAACACTTTCCTAAACTCAATGGTTTATAAGCTTTCGCTACAAACATGTTTTGCCTTTAAACAACTAGTTAAATAAGAATGTGGAAACTGATAAAAGCGACAAAGGTTAACGAACTAATGTGGTTTTAACTTAAAAAAAGTGTTTTTCAATCCCATTTCATGTGACACTTTCAGATTCGGTCATAACGACTAGGTCGGGTTTGGGGTGTTACAATTACCCCCAACATTTTACTTTTATGCAATTTAGTCTTTAAACTCAAAACTTGCAATTTAACCAATTTTAACTAAAAATAAGTTCAGCCGAATTATATAGTACTCCACTACAGCCCATATTTGCTATTATTTAACACCAAGTCCTTATAATTTTATCACTTTAACATTTTAGTCCTTAAACATTAAAATTACTAAAAACTACTTTGCAAAATAGTCTTATTTAACAACCAAGCTTAATAATCTACCATAAAACTTCAAGAACAACTCAAAGTCATCAATGAAATTATCTATAATGTTTAACAGTTTTACAAATTAGTCCCTGGGTTAGCTAGAAACATAAGAGCTAATACAAGCTCAAAAACATATAAATTACTAAAAACGATATCAAGGATCACTTACATACCCCAACCCTAGCTTGACTGAAGCTTTCTTCTCCCATAACAACGGCCATTCGGTTTCCAAAAGAAAAGAAAGGAAGATGATAACTTAATTTAGCATTCTTTTAATTTACCTTTTATTTACTTAATTTACAATTTTAACCTTTACATTATGACTTATAAAAATAAATAAAACATGTCCATATTTTCCATTAAATGAGAATATGGTATAATTACCATCTAAAGGGGGTTTAATTGCACAATTGGTCCTTCAATTATTTTAAAATTTTAACTAAACAAGCTTAATTTCAATTTAATCCTAAACTAATTAGGACTAAATGAGCAAATAACCCAAAAGTTAGGGATTAATCATATCCACCACTACTTGGACTTTTTGACCATGGTTTAATCACAATTTTGGTCCCTTTACTAATTTAAATCTATAGAAATTAACTTTTACCTCTTTTACAATTTAATCCTTTTATCTTAATTAAGCAACCAATCGTCAAAATTATTGGACCAAACATCAATTTACCTATAATATGACTCTATAAACATTTAAAAAAAATATTTATGACCTTAAATTATGGAAACAAGTCTCACCTCATTTTCATAAAACCATTTGACTTTTAGACTGAACTATTTATACTAACCATTAATTCAATTAATTAAAATTCATCAAATCAAAATTCAATATAAAAATTATTATTGACTCATATAATTTAAATACTAATTTTACAAACTTACTCGTCGAATTTATGGTCCCAAAATCACTATTTATGACACAATTCAAAAATGTGTTGTTACAAGCGGTGTCCGCAAGTATACAAGTCAAATTGTAATATGATATTTTGTTGCAACAGAACACAAGGAAGTATTCCAAGGATCATACCCAAGGGGGGATGAATTAAATCTATTGAAAACTTCTTTACAATAATAAGTCTAAATAGTAATAATTAAATTCTATATTATGATAACTCATAGAAGAGATAAATATCAGAAACTAAATAACTAAAATAAATAAACAAACAGTTAAACCAATTAAACCAATCAGGAAGATTAACTCGTTTTAGGGGTTGTAATTAACTTTGGATTCGAGTTTTAGGGTGAATTAGTTATTAACTAACCAATTATTACCTCTCTGCCTCTAACTGATTAATTAATTGATTGATAGTCACTTATCTCCCAACCTCTCTTTCTAAACTAGGATAAATTACGATTTGCTCAACAAACTTATCTCCCGACTTTGTTTAACCATTGATTACTTCTTAGGATTGTCAAGCTTAGGTTTTAAGAAAGCATAATTTATACCAACTAATACTGTAGGAAACCCTTAACCCTCCATTAATCACTCCTTCATCCACTTGTTAATCTCCCCTAAGGGAATTAGCTACTCGTGGCATTCATAATCTCAAACTCAATTGATATAAACATGTAAATAACATGAATAAACTAGAAGAGAAAAGAAATACAAAATAATTCTGATTTGTATAGATTAAGAGTGGAATAGTGACTCTCTCAATTGGGAAAACGAGTCTTGTCACTTGCAAAGGAAAGTAAACTAAATAACTTCTATTAAATAAAAGAAATATTTTATCGGAATTGGTTCGAAGAGAAAATAACAAAATGTTTAAGAAAATAAAAGAAAACTACATCTAAATCCTACTCCCAAACTATGAGAGTTTTTGGATGGTTCTTAGATGACTTTCTTACATCAAACCCCTAAGTTCTTATTTATAAAAGTGTTAGCAACCCAAATTAGGTCTTCAGCATTCTCTAGGTCTTCGTATAAGTTTAATTCTTTGGACAAAATTAATCCTAAAAAACTTGGGCTCCACATCAAGCCTATGTCGCACCATAGTCATTGCATGGCATGGCAAAATATTCATTTTGTGGCTTGGAAGTCCTTGTCATGCTTTCGCGGATTGGGAAGCTTGTGCAACACTCGTCCTAAGTTCTTACATCAATTGGCCAAGAATTAAGCATCTTACATGCTTAAATACAAAAATTAAACCTACCTAAGGCCCGTGTTGGCCTAATGGGCCACTAACACTAAAAAATGTGTCAAAAAAACTTATTTTATTAACTTTTACTACTTAGCTACTAACTAATGAAAATGCAATACTTAACATTAAAAGTGCTAAAAAAACAAGCTCCTTAAGTGTATAAATATACTAAAATTACTATACATTTGACATCAAGTCAAATACCCTCAAGCAAACAAAACAAAACAAACGAAATAACTAGAAAAACTAAAACAAACTAAAAATAAGAAACAAACACGCAATAAAAGAAAATGTACTTGAGATGGTTTCACAGAGGAGATTAAATTGAAGAATATTAACAAGATAATGTAAATAAACTCATGATTTTAGAGTGATATGTAATTGACTCACAATTTCCAAACTTAAATAGATTAGTTTACTAAATTACAAAGAAAACAAATAAAAGAATATTAAGTATATGTATCCATTAAAAAAATATATATACAACTATAAAATTATGTTCAAAAGAATACAAGTAGTAGAAATATCAATCCTTGGTGAAAGCATTACCTAAGTCATATAGGACTTTTCAGCTTGTAATGTTTTTAGGTTGGTTGGGAATTCAAAAGTAGACTTGATAAAATGGCTAAGCACAGAATTAGTTTGGAACATTATATTATCCCTTATACTTCCCCAAATGTACATATAGCTCACCACCTTATATCCACTTCTTTCACCTTCCTTATTTCTCCATTTACTAAGGCATAGTATAGTGTTCATGAGTACAGTCATCTAAGCTCATATTTTTCACAAATGTAAGCGTACTTTTTATTTCTAACTCGCTTTGATTTTTTTTATATTTTCTCGATTGGAATTTTACCTTCTTTCTAAATTTTTTTTCTACAATCTCAAAAATCTTATACTCACTATACCATACATATATATCTAGTCCGTAGGACTCCATAACATTTAGTTTAAATCACTAGTACTCGATTCATATACTCAATAATTACTCCATTTTTAGGGGCATCATCGATGCAAAATAGGGGCAAAGATGTGCAGCCAGGGGCACCAAAGTGCAGAAAGGGACACGTATGTGCAAGCAGGGGCACGGATGTGCAAACAAGGGTGCATATATGCAAACAGGGGCACTAATGTGCAAATAGGGGTACTAATGTGCAAGCAAGGGCATCGATGTGCAAACATAAATAATTGAAATTCACATGGTTATATAAATAATCAAAATAACTTCACATTTATATATAAATCAATTAACTAGAAATTAGTAATCTAAAACACCAATACATTACAAATCTAAAACAAAACACTATAATCTCCCAATTTAATCTAAAACAAATCTATTTAGTAATTAAATACATTCTATTAAATTCACATACATTTCACACTCAATTTAATCATAAGACCTTTAAATTTTCATTAATTACACATTTCCCTAAACTTTTACATTTTTCACAATTTAGTCCCTAACTTAAAATCTCCCAACTTTAGCAAAATTTGCTAGATACCAAGCTAGCCAAATTTATTTCCATTTTAGTACAATCCATAATTATTCAAAATTTACAAGATTACTATGCAAATTTTAACATTTCAACAAATAAATCCTTAATTCAAAAACTAACAAGATTGCTTAATAAACTACTTCTAATTAACAACTAAGACCTTAAATCCTCTATTTAACATTATAAACAGTAAGAATTATTTAATGGTACATTTCAAAATTCTTGACAGTTTCAAAAACGAAGCTATGAGTTAGCTAGACCTAGTTGCAATGATTTCGAAAACATAAAAATTACTAGAAACAGATTTAAAATGAGCTTACATGCAACCTAATAGTTATGGTTGAACCTTAGGCTTGAGAACAATGGTGTTTTAACCCCCCCCCAATTTTAGTTCCTACTAGAGAAAGATGATGATTCATCATTTGTATTTTCTTTATTTTAGTTTTTATTTTATAATTTCAAATTTATTCTTAGTTTTAAACTTACAGTTTTAACAAGTAATAGGCCCATAACCGTTCATGTATTAACCTTATGGTTTAATTATTTCATAAACCCTCTACCATTAAATAATTAAACTATGAAGTTAATGCAATTCAATAATTACTAAGTTTTGTGTCTTCCATAATTTAGTCATTTTATTCAATCAACTAACTAAACAGTAAAATTTCCTTACCAAAATCTAATACGACCCTAATGTAACTTAATAAACATCAATTAAACAATAAAATATGACTTCACATATTGAAATTATAGTCTCAAAAATAATGTTTCCAACACCACTAAAAAACAAGATATTGCAACTCTTCCTTTAAAAAATATTTCGTCCTAAAAAATCTTACCAACGAAAAGGTTAAGATGTTGAGTTCTCATACTTTCTTTTGTCTCATAGGTAGATTCTTCAACCCTATGACGGCGCCATAAGACTTTAACTAATGATACAAACTTATTTCTCAATTCTTTTATTTCCCGAGCTAAAATCTTCACAAGCTCTTCATCATAAGCCAAATCAGGTTGTAACTCAATTTTGTCCGTAGATAAAACATACGACAGATCAGAACAGTAATGTCAAAGCATCGAAACATGAAAAACATTATAAATTCTGTCAAGTTTTAGAGGTAACGGTAAACGGTACGTTACATGTCTTATTCGTTCAAGAACTTCATACGGCCTGAGACTGAGTTTTTCTTTTTCTCAAAAACGTAACACATTCTTTCACGGTGAGACTTTCAGGAACATTCTCTCTCCTACAAAAAATTTTATATGTTTACATTTAAAATCTGCGTAAGATTTTTGACGATCAAACACAGTTTTCAATTTATGATATGAACTCGATTCAGTGTTGATTCGAGTTGTTTAGATTGCCCAATCGTGAATGTAATGCCCAATAAATTTTTTAATTTTTGTTTTTGTATGTTGTGACACAATTGATTGTCTTTTTCAATGGTTAAGTGATTTAGGAGTGTTTGGGAGTGTCAGAGAAGCCCTGGGTTCAAGTCTTAGCTTGGGAAAAATTTTGCTTTTAATTGAATAAAACCTATATCGTGAGCCAATAGTCTTATAATTAATTGTTGGTGAAAAATGTCAAAATGGGCTTTCTGGTCTAGTGGTTGAGTGGAGTGCAATTAAGCAAGAAGTATTGAGTTTGAGCACTGACGTAGGCACATAGTTTAATTTTTATTACAAGGCCGTATAGGTGTTTTAGTTTAACCAAAATTGGAGTGCTTGAAGGGAGTAGGGGTTGTGGCCAAATTTTAGGAGATTATTAAGGAGTTTCAGTTGTTAGGGGGATTTGGGGAGTGTTTTGGAAAGGAAAATTTGGATAGAAGAGGTTGAGTGGAGTTTAAATTAGTGGTTGGAGGGATGTAAGGAGATTTTCGAGGAGGGGATCAAGGAAAGGGGAGTAGTGTGCCGAAATTGAATTATTTCTCGAAAGAATTTGGTTGGCTTTTGTTCTCTCAACATTCGGTCAACTATCTCCTTTTAGCTGAAATTGCCTCTGCTGTTTTCTCTCTTTTTCCTTTTTTTCTCTTTTGGCATTTGAGCATTATTTTGTTTCTTTTTTTTGTAAGTCTGGCGTCCCTCCTTAGTTGTTCTTCTTTTGCTAAAGTTTATGAGGAGTGTTTTGACTAGAGCTTTGCCGTTATCAGTTTTGTGGTTCTATTGCATAATTGTTATTTCTTCCTCCTTTGCCGAGTACCTAATTGTCTTCCTCTACTTCTACTGTATTAGGCAAAAGTTCACCGCATAGTTCTTCTTTGGCTGAGTCTTTCTTTGCTTTTCCACCCTCCTCTCTTATTGTTCTTATGCCAAATTTGTAAGTGGGCCTTGCTACTATTTTCTGTCGAATTCGAGTGCTGTTTCTATTTTGTGATCTTGCGTTTCTGTTTTAACCAAAAGGTTAGTGATCTTTTTTCTTTTGATGGATTAGGTGGATAAGGCCTCGGTCGTTCATAAAGGTTGGAGTGCTTGTGGGCTAGGTACGCACTTTCGCAAACAAGGTGCGTGTGTGAGCACGACTTCGACTATAAAAATTGGTAAAAGCTAGAATAAGTGAACGTCGACGCCACACAAGCGTGCCTGCGCTCGTGTAGGTAGGCCACATGACTAAACTTGGGCGTAGGATCAACGAGGCTGGCCATAGGCATTTTCATGGGCCTAGTCATATTGGGCCGAATTAGGTTGAATTGGGCCATGTAGGCCCTATAGGCATGTGGGCCCACACGGGCAAACTGCACGGACGTGTGAAAATTATTGGCCAAGCCTTGTGATCCGCATAGCCAAGGCCATTATGAGCCATGTGGGCCACACGGGAGTGTGGGCCTACATTGGCCCGCAATATGGGCCATGGGCCCATTTTCACTGTTTGTCTATTAAGGTTGCATGGGTCACCCGAGACGACTGTAGACCTTCCGTAGGGTCGGTAAGCTTACCTAAACCCTAATTGACTGAATGATTGTTATGCCCCTATGTGATGTATGTATGTATATCCATGTGTGACTATAGTTTAGTATGCTATTTTTAATTGTTTTGAGTACATGTATAATAAGATGGTATGGCAGGACATGTTTGCATGATACATTGCATGGGGATAGGTATTGGAGGAAGTGTACTATACTGGCAGCTCTGCTGCTCATCATTGATGGATTTAAGCCAATTATATTATTGGCAACTCTGCTGCAAATACTATTTAGTGCCGCAACCAGTGCTAATTTGCAAGTGTAGGGATGGGTCGGTGATTTATTCCCCACAGGAGTGCAGGGTTAGACAGGAGATGGTGTATAGGGGTTGGTTGGGTAAACATGCATACTATACAATGCATACTGATTTCTGATACTATAATAGACTAAGGCCCTACTGCCACTGCCACTGTCACTATACTATATTGAAATGGGCTAAGGCCCAACTGCTGGTATTACTACTGTAAGGGGCCAAGGCCTAACTGATTACTGTTACTGAAAAGGGCTCAGGCCCAGATTGATATTTGCATGCATATTGTATGTTTGATTGCTTTGGGGATTACACACTGAGATTTTGAAAACTCACCCCTTTTTTATTTTACTGTCCAAGTACTCCCAGACATAAGAGGATCGGTGCAACGTAGGACTCAGCGATGGCCACTCTACCTAGTCCATTCAATTTAATATTTAATTATGATTATGAATTTTAATTTGGGTTATTTTTTTGTATAAGAGACTCTTTAAATTTTCATTCTTAATTTGGAATTTCTACTGTTTTAGTTACAACTGTTAGTTGTAAGAATAATTGAGGTTTTCAAAATGGATCAAATGTTTTTACAAAGTAATCACAAGTACGCAATTGTTTTAAAAAGCTTCCACTATAAAATGATATTTTGAAATTAATAACATTTTTAAAGTAAATGGCTTTTGATAATGACGCAAGTTTTGAAGTAAAACATCACGACTTAAAATCGACATTAGGAAATAAAATGAGGCTAAATAGAAGGAGTTTTAATGACAACATACTTTACGAGAAACACTTCAATGTGACATCGCCAGTTTCGGCCATAGCTTCTATGCCGAGTTTGGGGTGTTACATTTAATGGCATCAGAGTCAGGTTACAAAACTCGGCTGTGGATTGGGTTCTTAAAGTTGAAATTTTTAAAAATGCTTTCAAAGGATATGAAATATTTTGAAATATTTTGTGAAATGTTTTGAAATGTTTTGCATAATGTGTGGTACACCGAGTCTCCGCGTCAATCCTATAAGTTTTCTTTGAAAACTGTATTTTGATTATTGACTTAAACTGCCATAGGTAGGATTACTAAGACTACTGTTGGTAGTATACCGTACTGTAAACACTTAGTATAGTGGATACGGAGACTGTAGTAAAATTGATAGGATACTGTGCTCTTCGAAAATGAACACTGAATTAGTATACCTTTTTGCATAAAACTCTGAGTAACAAATACTAAAACTGTAAACTGATCTGCATAAAACTATTAATACAAACAAAACACAATTCGATAATGAGCATAAGAGGTACTCCGGATGGGGTATAAGAGGCTGTGGTAGAGGCCGTAGAGGTGCTCGAGCTGGGTCCTCGTCATCAGGCCACATACTTAATTTAGAGACTAGTGAGACTTCGGTCTCACCTATGACTGAGACTGGGTCGCATGATCGAATGGCTGGGGACGACGCACTATCCCAAGCCATGTTAAGAATTCTAGAGAGGGTTGTTGGGACCAATACTGGTACTGGGGACGATGGGTCAGTTACGGAACGACTCCGGTTCAATGGAGCTGAGATTTTTAGGGGTATTGCTAGAGTTACCCTTAACGTGGCTGAATACTGGATAGAGGCCACGTAGAGAATCATGGATGACCTGGACTGTACCCTCGAGCAAAAACTGAAGGGTGTTGTGTCGCTACTGCGAGATGAGGCCTATTAGTGGTGGCTTACTGTTAAGGAGGGCACTCAGACCGATCGACTGTCTTGGGAGTTCTTCAAATCTGCCTTCTAGGGAAAACATGTGGGTGCCAGTTAAGTGGATACCCGGAGGAAAGAATTTTTGATTTTAACTCAGGGGGACAGATCAGTGGCCGAGTATGAGGCTGAGTTCTTAAGACTGAGTCGCTATGCGAGAGGTATAGTAGTTACTGAGTACGAACGATGTGTTCGCTTCAAAGATGGCGTTAGGGACAACCTAAGGGTTCTGATAGCTCCATAGAGGGAGCGAGACTTTACAACACTGGTTGATAAGGCGAAGATCGTCGAGGAAGTGAAGGGAAAAAAGTAGGAATAAGAGGGATTCAGAGCCCTCAAGTTCCATTCAGAGGCTTAAGAAAAAGGCCAGAGTGGATGGGCCGGTAGAGTTGGGACCCCTATTGTTGCTACTTAACAGTAGCCATGTGTTGACTGTGGTAGATGCCATTAGGGCAAGTACTGGAAAAGGATTGGGGCTTGTTTGAGGTGCGGTTCACTACAGCACTGTATCAGAGAGTGTTCACATAGGCTCGATCAGATGCAACCTCCTGATTTGGGTACTGCACAGCCGCAAACAGGTGTTCAGCAGCCACTGAGAGGCCGTGGTTAGGTTTGAGGTGGTAATGGGTTAGGCCGAGGACAGAAAACACAGGGCAGATGTGCTAATTAGACTAAGGCGAGGCAACCGGCTTTAGTGTATGCTGCACATTATCGAGAGGATGGGGATGCTCTAGATATCATCATAGGTACGTTTCTCATTTACAATGTACCTTATGTTGCATTGATAGATATAGAATCTACCCATTCCTACATTGTATGTTCTATCACTAAAAACTTGGCGATTCCGGTTGAGAGTACTTCTAGTGCAATTACTGTGTTAAGTCTATTGGGGCAGTCCGCCCGAGTTAATGAATTATTTAGAGATGTTCCTTTAAAGGTGCAAGGGTTAGTCTTTTTGGCCGATCTTATAGAGCTTCCATTTAGGGAGTTTGACTTGATATTGGGAATGGATTGGTTGGTCAAACACCGAGTGAGCTTGGATTGTGCCACGAAACGGGTTGTGTTGAGAATTGAGAAGGATAATGAGGTAGTGGTAATTGGGGAACGTCGAAACTACTTAAGTAATGTGATATCTGCACTGAGGGCAGAAAAGATGGTTCGTATGGGATGTGAGGCGTATTTGGCCTACATAAGTGTTTCAGATTCAGTAGATTCCTCTGTTAAAGATATTAGAACGATTAAGGATTTTTCGGATGTGTTTTCCGATGAGCTACGTGGGTTGCCTCTGAACTGTGAAGTAGAGTTTGAGATTGAGCTCTTTCCTGATATAGCTCCGGTGTCTATTGTCCCTTATAGAATGGCACCGAAGGAGCTTGTGGAGCTTAAGGCTCAAATCCAAGAGCTACTGGATCGTGGATTCATTCGCTCAAGTGTGTCTTTATGAGGAGCACCAGTTTTGTTCATGAAAAAGAAGGATGGATCCATGCAAATGTGCATCGACTACCGGCAACTAAACAAAATGACTATGAAGATTAAGTACTTCCTACCAAGGATAGACAATTTATTTGATCAGTTTCGAGAGGCATCAGTATTCTCCAAGATTGATCTCCGATCTGGGTACCATCGGTTAAGAGTTAAGAACACTGATGTACACAAGATTGTGTTTAGGACTCACTATGGGCATTACGAGTTCTTAGCAATACCGTTTGGACTGACAAATACACCAGCAGCTTTTATGGACCTGGTGAACCGAGTGTTCTAGCCCTATCTGGACTGATTTGTAGTAGTGTTTATTGATGATATTCTGGTGTATTCGAAGACTGAGGATGAACACGATGAACACTTTTGAGTGGTTCTGAAAATTTTAAGAGAAAAGTAATTGTACGCCAAGTTCAGAAGTGTGAGTTTTGGTTACGAGAAGAAACATTTTTAGGTCATGTGGTATCTGCTGAGGGGATTAGGGTCGATCCTCGAAAGATTAAGGTTGTCTTGGGTTGGAAGAAGCCTAAGACTGTATCAGAGATTCACAATTTTCTAGGACTGGCTGGGTACTATCGCCGATTTGTAGATGGCTTTTCTGTTATTACAGCACCTTTGACTAAGCTACTACGTAACGGTGTGCCATTTAATTAGACTGATGCGCAGCAAGAGGGCTTTGAGAAGCTCAAGATCGTACTGACTGAGGCCCCTGTTCTGATACAGCTAGAGTTTAGAAATTAATTTACAGTTTATAGTGATGTGTCACGCGTCGGCTTGGGATGTGTACTGATGCAAGAGGGTAAGGTAGTTGCGTACGTGTCTAGACAGCTAAGACTCACGAGGTGAATTATCCAACGCATGATCTGAAGTTGGTTGTAGTGGTATTCACACTAAAATCTGGAGACATTACTGATATGGTGAGAAGTGCATCATTTACACTGATCACAAGAGTCTCAAATATCTCCTGATAAAGCCAATGTAGTGGCCGATGCATTGAGCCATAAGGCTATGACTGATCTGAGGGTGATGTTTGCTCGCCTAAGTTTATTTGATGATGGTAGTCTGTTGGCCAAACTTCTGGTTAAGCCTACTTGGATTGAGAAGATTAAGGGTAAATAGTTAGAGGATGAGTCATTGGGTCTTCGATTCCAACAGGTTAAGAGTGGTAATACGACAGATTTTGGACTGAGTAGCAAAGGGGTACTCTGTTTCTGTGGGAGAGTCTGTGTACCAAATGATACCCAGTTGAGGCAGTTCATACTGCGAGAGGCACATAGTTGCCCTTATGTTATGCACCCTGGTAGGAACAAGGTGTACTAAGACTTTCGTGAGCTATATTGGTGGCCAAGACTTAAGCGCGAGGTAACTAATTTCGTGAGTAAATGTTTGACATGCCAGCAGGTTAAGGCTAAGCATTAGGTACTCTTAGGTTTACTGCAGCCAGTTAAGATTCCGCTCTGGAAGTGGGAGAGAGTGACTACGGACTTCGTTAGTGGGTTGCCCTTAACACCTACTAAGAAGAATTCAGTGTGGGTAATCGTGGATTGGTTACCAAGTCTGCCCACTTCATACCTATTTGTACTGATTATTCATTGTAGAAATTAGCTAAGTTGTATGTGTCTTAAATAGTGAGACTGCATGGGGTATCAGTTTCGATAATATCTGATAGAGATCCTCGCTTCACGTCTCGGTTCTGGGGAAAGTTGCATGAGGCTTTGGGTACAAGATTGGACTTCAGTACTGCGTTCCATCGTCAGACAGATGGTCAATCTGAGAGGGTGATTTTGGTACTGGAGGATATGTTAAGGGGCTATATAATAGACTTCCTAGGCAGTTGGGAGGATTATTTGCCATTGGCAGAGTCAATGTACAACAACAGTTACCAAGCTAGCATACAAATGGCACCTTACGAGGCATTATATGGGTGTAGGTGTCGCACTCCATTGGGTTGGATTGAATTTGGCGAGCGTCGTATTTTGGGACCCGAACTGGTTTCTGATACCGATGATAAGGTCAAGTTGATTCGAGATTGATTGAAAGAAGCATCTGATAGACAAAAGTCATATGCAGATCTGAAGCACTAAGAGATAGAGTATTCTGGGGGGATTTCATGTTTTTTAAGGTCTCACCATGGAATAAGATACTGAGATTTGAACGTAAGGGTAAGTTGAGCCCTAGATTCATCGGGCCTTATCGCATACTGAGACGAGTGGGGCCAGTTGCTTACCAGTTAGAGCTACCTCCAGAGTTGGAGCGGATTCACGATGTTTTTCACGTCTCGATATTGAGGTGCTACCGCTCTGATCCCACACATATAGTTCCGGTTGAGGAGATCGAGGTTAGGCCAGAACTGACCTTCGAGGAGGAGCCAGTATAGATTTTAGACCGCAATGTTAAAGTTCTACGAAGAAAATCCATTCTACTGGTTAAGGTACTTTGGTGAAATCATAGTCTTGAGGAGGCCATGTGGGAGCTTGAGGATGCAGTGCGACAACAATATCCTCATCTATTCTGAGTAGGTAAAATTTTGAAGCCGAAATTTTCTTTAAGGGGGTAGAGTTGTAACGCCCAATACTTTCTTTAAGGCCAAAATTGATTATCTTCTTCAGTGGTTAAGTGAATTAGGAGTGTTTGGGAGTGTTAGAGAAGCCCTAGGTTCAAGCGTTAGCTTGGGCAAAATTTTGCTTTTAATAGAATAAAACCCCTATCCTTAGCCAATAGGCTTATAATTAATTGTTGGTGAAAAATGTCAAAATGGGCCTGCTGGTCTAGTGGTTGAGTGGAGTGCAATTGAGCAAGAGGTCTTGAGTTCGAGTACTAATGCAAAGCACATAGTTTAATTTTTATTACAAGGCCATGGAGGTGTTTTAGTCTAACCAAAATTGGACTGCTTGAAGGGATTAGGGGTTGTGGCTGAATTTTAGGAGATTATTGAGGAGTTTCGGTTGTTAGGGGGATTTGGGGAGTGTTTGGGACAGGAAAATTTGGATAGAAGAGGTTGAGTGGAGTTCAAATTAGTGGTTAGAGGGATGTAAGGAGATTTTCGAGGAGGGGATCAAGGGAAGGGGAGTAGTGTGCCGAAATTGAACTCTTTCTCACAAGAATTTGGTTGGCTTTTGTTCTCTCAATATTCGGTCAACTATCTCCTTTTGGTCGAAATTGCCTCTGTTGTTTTCTCTCTTTTTCCTTTTTCTCTCTTTTGGCATTTGAGCATTATTTTGTTTCTTTTTTTCTGTAAGTCTGCCGTCCCTCCTTTCTCGTGCTTCTTTTACTAAAGTTTATGAGGAGTGTTTTGACTAGAGCTTTGCCCTTATCGGTTTTGTGGTTCTTTTGCATAATTGTTATTTCTTCCTCCTTCTTTATCGAGTACCTAATTGTCTTCCTCTAATTCTACTGTATTAGGCAAAAGTTCAGTGCATAGTTCTTCTTTGGCCGAATCTTTCTTTGCTTTTCCACCCTCCAATCTTATTGTTCTTATGCCAAATTTGTAAGTGGGCCTTGCTACTATTCTCTGCCGAATTCGAGTGTTGTTTCTATTTTACGATCTTGTGTTTTAGTTTTGATCGAAGGGGTAGTGATCATTTTTCTTTTGATGGATTAGGTGGATTGTGCCGCAGTTGTTCATCAAGGTTGGAGTGCTTGTGGGCTGGTTGCACACTTTCGCAAACAATGTGTGCGTATGAGCACGACTTCGACTATAGAAATCAACAAAAGTCGAAATAAGTGAACGTCGACACGATACGAGCGTGCCCGCGCTCATTTAGGTAGGCCATGTAACTAAACTTGGGCGTAGGATTGACAAGGCCGGCCATGAGCATTTTCATGGGTCAAGCCGTATTGGGCCGAATTGGGTTGAATAGGGCCGTGTGGGCCTCATGGGAATGTGGGCGCCACACAAGCAAACCGCACGGGCGTGTGAAAATTATTGGGCCAGGCCGTGTGATCCAGACAACCAAGGCCATTTTAAGCCATGTGGGCCACATGGGTGTGTGGGCCCACATGGGCCCGCAATATGGCCCATGGGCCCATTTTCACTGTTTGACTGTTAAGGTTGCACGGGTCGCCTGAGACGACTGTGGACCTTCTGTAAGGTCAGTAAGCTTACCTATACCCTAATTGACTAAATGACTGTTATGCCCCTATGTGATCTATGTATATATATCCATGTATGACTATAGTTTAGTAGTCTATTTTTAACTATTTTGAGTACATGTATAATAATATGATATGACATGACATGTTTGCATGATACATTGCATGGAAATGGGTATTGGAGTAAGTCTACTGTATTGGCAGCTTTGCTACACCTCACTGATGGCCTTAAGTCGATTATACTACTAGCAGCTCTGTTGCAAATACTTTTTAGTGCTGCAACCGATGCTAATTTGTAAGTGTAGGGATGGGTGGGTGATTTATTCCCCATAGGAGTATAGGGTTGGATAGAAGATGGTGTATAGGGGTTGGTTGGGTAAACATGCATACTATACATTGCATACTGATTTCTGATATTGTAATGGGCTAAGGCCCTATTGCCACTGCCACTGTCACTATACTGTATTGACTGGGCCAAGGACCAACTGATTACTGTTACTGAAAAGGGCTCAAGCCCAGATTGTTATTTGTATGCATATTGTCTGTTCGACTACTTTAGGGATTACACACTGAGTTTTTGTAAACTCACCCCTTTTTTGTTTTACTGTCCAGGTAATCCCCAGACATAGGAGGATCAGTGCAATGGAGGACTCAGCGGTGGCCACACTACTTAGTCCATTCGATTTAGTATTCAATTATGATTATGAAATTTATTTTGGGTTATTTTTTGTATAAGGGCTTCTTTAAATTTTCATTCTTAATTTGGAATTTTTACGGTTTTAGTTACAACTGTTAGTAGTAAGAATAATCGAGGTTTTCAAAATGGATCAAATGTTTTTACAAAGTAAAGACAAGTACGCAACTGTTTTAAAAGCTTCCTCTATAAAATGATATTTTGAAATTAATAACATTTTTAAAGTAAATGACTTTTGATAATGACAAAAGTTTTGCAGTTAAACATCACGACTTAGAATCGACATTAGGAAATAAAAAGAGGCTAAATAGAAGAAGGAGTTTTAATGACAATATACTTTATGAGAAACACTTCAATGTGACATCGCCAGATTCGGCCATAGCATCTAGGTCGAGTTTGGGGTGTTATAGTGAAATTAAGTAAATCTTGAATTGTTTCAAAATAACCTGAAAAAAAGGTTGAAAGATAGGTTTAAAACAAAGGTTACATGATGGTTGAGTGGATGGATAGATGAATTCCACTAAGGCTAAGATTGAACCAACAATATAGGTGATTGTTGACCCGAGTCTTAAATAGCACTTAGGTGAAATAAGCGGAACTGCTGATGAAAGTGAAGGTTAACCTTGACCAACTATCTATGTCAGATAGGAACCACAGGTATAAATGAATGCCACACTTAGACAAGTGATAAGTTCGATAACAAGGAAGGAATGATGCCACAAAACTATGATTGTAACATCCCGAAATAGGGCCTAAACGGAACAGTGGTTTCGTGACCACAAATCCGAGATAGAAATAATTATTTTATAATTATTTTGATGTTTATGATATGATTTCATGATGGTGTGAAGATTTCGTGAAGAAATTCTATGCATAAAATGCTTAATTTGAAATTAGGGACTAAATCGAATAAGTTGCAAAACTTGCATTCTAGAAGCTTTTAGTATGAAATTGCTTTGGAATATTAATTAGGAGGTCTCAAATAGCAATTTGACCAATTTCTAAAATTTTGGACAAAAATGGGCTTGTACATGAAAAATTTTCAAAGAAAGGCATGGAGGTTATTTTAGTCATTTGGTAATTAAAAGATTAAAAAAGGGAAAAAGATGGCAAAATATGTCCATCTTCTTCATTAGCACGAAAATTCAAGGGTTCTCCATAGCTAAGGTTTGTTTCAAGCTTCCAAGCTCCATAGTAAGTGATTCCAAGCCCCGTTTTTAATGTTCTTTACGTTTTTGAAATCCCGGTAGCTCGATAAAGCTTATGCTAGCTATAATTTAAGCTAGGGTTCATATTTGGAAAAATACCCATAGGTGAAAAGTGTTTATTTTGGTGTTTTATGATAGAATATGATGTTTTAAATTATGCTAGACAACTTGGGCTACTCAGTTTTAGGTAAAAACGAGTAAAATGGCTTAATCGGTAAAAATACCTATTGTTCATAAGTACATGTTATAGTAGGAATTTGAGGTTGTTGTTGGTAAATAAATGATCAGCATGTCTTAAAACATAAGAATTTGTGATAAAGTTTGATTTCCGAGCCTTGGGGCAAAAGTGTAAATATGCAAAAGTTTAGGGGAAAAAATGTAATTTTGACAAAGTTGGAGTCAGGGACTGTTTTGATAAATGTGAGTATTATATAAGCTAAATTTGCTATTATAGATCAAGAAGAATGAAATTTGAGAGTAGATCGGGGAAAAGAGAAAGTAAAGGACTAAATTGTTAAGTTTAGTCATATTTTGTATTGAGGTAAGTTTACGGTAAATAAATGCAATATTTCATTATTTTACATTAATGTTGTTAATTTTCAGCATTTATACATTTATTTTACGAAAATATTCAAAGTCAAATCATAGACGAGATGATAGAGAAAGAGTATCGAAAGGTCCCGTTGAACTTTAGAAATATAGGGATACAAATGTCATGACATTTGGGGCTGACAGGACAGGACAGGAATGAGCCATGTAAGCCCATATAAGATATATAGCTTTGGAGACAGAAATAATCCATGTAAGTCCATATCAAATATATGGCTTTGGAAAGATAGGAACATTTCATGTAAGTCCATGTCAAGGACATGGCAATGGCAGATTATTATCAAACAGGAAAACCCGAATATCCCTAGTATTTTGAGTGGTTCAACGGGCTATTGTACAAGTTAAATTATGGAAAATTTATCAGTAAGGGAAAGGTAAGTTATATTCATGAGTACTGAAAAGATCAGGTAAGAAAGAAGACAAGTGAATAAGGAAGAAGGTAGGAAATGAGGTGTAAAGAAAGCTTATGATGCTAGGTGATATATTGAATAATTATCGTTTATGATGAATGTTGTAATTTATTTTCTTGTAAACTTACTAAGCCTAGTACTTACTCTCTTTATTTTCCTTCTTTTTATAGTTATTGCCAAGCTCACTTGGGAATCGAAAGGAACGTCGGAGATCCGGTCACACTATCGAAGTAATCATTTTGGTACAGTTAGGTGTCTCATTTCGTGTATGGCATGTATAGGGACTTGGCTTCTTTTGATATGATAAGTTCAATGAATGGTGTATAAATATTTGTTAGTGAATAGCTAATGGAATGGCTAATCATATACATGTTTAATAGTATGTATGCTTGAATGGTAACTATTACAAGGAAACTATGAAAAAGGTGAAAGTAATTTAAAAACAGATTCAAATAGCAGCAATGACGTGAGTTTTAAAAATCACTAAAATAGTAGAAATGGAAATAAAAGGTGAATGAGGCATGAAATTAAATCTTAATGAGTCTATTTTCATGTAGAAGAAACAGATTTAAGCAAAAGAGTAGTATATTATGAGTTATTTGCACTTGAGTGAGACTACTCTAGACTAACTCTGTGATCCCCTATTCTAACTTTAAAAATTTACCATAAATTGTACATAAATAATTAGGTGTTATAATTTATATGCCTAGATTTCTAGTGTGAGCCTAGTTTTTAATGAAACAAACGGCATGCCTATTTGAGTTTTTTACAGAGATAAAATTTATTTTTAGTGAACAGAGGTCAGAGTAGTCGAACTGTGCAACAGGGGAGACTTTAAGTAATAAACTGTACTAATTGAATGAACCAAAAATTCTAGAAAAAAATTAGTAAATAGATACATGATTCTAGATTCAGGGAAAATTTACGGATCTTGATTTCGAGTTTCTTAACTCGAGATATGATTTTTTTTGTAACTGTGATACAGTTGGACAGTTTTATAAGGAATAGAGAAATAATTCATTTAGGCTCGTTTAAGTAACCGGTAATATTTGATTGATCCCGGTTTGGTCCCGAACTATTTCAATACCATGATTTAGGGTTTCGATGACCCCTTTTTAGGGACGTATTGAATGAATGAAAATAAATTAATTTTAAAAAGCAAATTTTTATGCCCGTTTGAGTAAGTAAAGTCCGGTAGCGCCTCATGCTCGACTCCAGCGATGGTCTCGGGTCAGGGGTGTTACAAAGCTTGATAAGTCAATTCAGTTTTAGAGAGAAAAATGAGTGTATGAACACTCACAAATAGTATAAAGTTCTTAAAATGAGCAAAAAGTCCCAAATACAAATCAAGAGTTTCATATTTATAGCTCAATGCTTAAGCTAGCCGAATGGACACTAAGTAAACTAAATGGACAGCTTGTGTACATCTTAATTGAGTTGAAATTACATGAAAGCTTCCTTGAACATCCCTTGTAGTTTCCTAGGCCACTTAGCTTAATTTGGAAAGAATGATGAGCTGAATGGACACTTTAGGTTCGGCCAAGAGGGAAGAACCACCTTTAATGTGCTGCTTTGATTAGCTGAATAGTTTTTGAGCAATTAAAATCAACTTGGCACTTTAATAGGCTTTAGGTGTGAACACAAGAATTCAACCAGACTCCTAAGTGTGAACATATGAATTTAGGTAGCCTTTAAGGTGTGGAATCAGCTGCAAACTGAATAGTCTAGTGTGAATGTGCTTGTGGCCATTACTGTCCACGAAATGGCACTTGGGGAAGAGTAACCAGCAGCTTTAATTCAGCTCCTAATGCAATTTCCTTCCTTTAGTATCGTCCGTTGCACCTATCTAGCTGATTAGCTGGTGTGAACACCTACAAACACCATTAAATTCGGTTAAGGACACATTCAAAACCTTATTTAAGTTGCCTAAGCTTAAGACACATTAAGTAGTTGTATTAACATATTTAAATAAACTTAGGACATATTAATTAGCTAAACTAATTAGAACACATTAAATAAACTCAAAATAAACTAAATATGTTCAGATTAATGCATATTTAAATCCCACTTAATTTTATGACACAAATTAAACACAACCTTAATTATTTGAGCTAAATAAACTAATTTAGCTAAACCCAAATTAATTATTCCAGCATATTGATGCACAAGCTAAAACTGAATAATGTTGAGCTCAATGAGCTAGGATGAGCTAAATGAACTTGTAGCAAGTTGCATGGAACACTTGAGTTGGACGTCCATGATTATTCGATAAATCTAGTGATGGTTTCTAACCCAAGCTCGATCAATATAGGCCTAGAAACAACCTAACAAATTGAAGTTAAGCTTCATTTTGCACTTGGGTCCCTTGAGCTTAGTCCATTCTTGGTATCGTCAAGTTGAGTCATAACATGATGCGGCCGGGATCGCATCATACCCTCCCTCTTGAAGATGATTTGTCCTCAAATTGGGCCTTTTGCTATCGAAGAAACTCTTAAGATCACAAACCCTTTTGTTCATGAGTTTGACAAAATCGTTTCCAAAAACCTGAGAACCACAAATGGTTCGAAAAGGAAGTAGGTTATTTGCATACCCTCCCTCTTTAGGAGGATACCATTTCAGCTTGTCACCTATATAGGAATGGAACCAATTAGTGACAATATAAGTTATTGGCACAAAAGAACTTTCCAAAATTCTATTCAAGAATTGAACACATTTCCACCTTCGGGTTTAAAAGTTGAAGTTAATCTTACCTTTCCAAAGTGAATCAAAAATAGAAGTTGGTCTTACCATTTCTTGACGAATCAAAAACTTCTTCGATGGTAATATACCAGAACCACGAAATATTCGAGGGCTATAATTTTGGACAACAAAAATCCACGGCTCAAATCCTTTGAACAATGGTATAGAACAATATTCACCGGGATCAAATACAAGGATTTTGCTTACCATTTCAATTTGACTTGAAAGTTTCTTGGCCAGCAACATGGTAGGAACTCGAACTAATTGAAAGTTATAAACATGCAAAACACGCTTGAATCCTTTAAACCATAATTTAGAATGATTTCTAGAATAAAAAATTTGATTTTGACTTTGCAAGCCAACAAAAATTACATGCTTTGTTTTCAAACATAAGGTTAAAATTTGGAGCAAATAGAAGGGGTTAGCACATTTATTTAAAATAAAATCATGACGCTCACCTTCTCTTAATAAAAACTTAGGAAAACATGCTTTGGGTTTAAAAACATGGTTTTGGTCACTTGTTGTAACACCCTAAACCTGGCCTGGACATTATGCCTGGATTTGGAGGGTCACTTGGCTCAAACTTTGAAATCTGTAAAAACTCTTTTCAAGCAAACAGATAGAATCCTAGTTATCACAAAATGTTTAGTTTAAAATCTCCTTTAGATCCAGTTAAAAGCCTCTTTTTATTAGTTACAAAAATTGGTGATGAGAGTTAAGACTCCGAAAGAATTTGGATAAGATAGGTCGTAGTTTTTCTTTCCAAAACATTTGTTAGCAATTTTTAGAAGCCCAGTGAGTTTAATTAACCGGTTACATGCAATTCTATTAAAAATAAGTAAGTAAACCAAATAAAAGTTAAAAAACCCGTAATGGCCTTATTACACAATTAAAACCAGAAAGATGGAAAACGAGAATGTAATGGAAATAGCAGAAGTCCAATTTGTGCAGAAAACATGTAAAATCATGTGGCCACTTCGAGTCCATCACGGCTCCAAATCCACTAGGTCTAGGGGTTACCTGCACAGATTAATAAAACAGAGTGAGTTTGCAAAACTCAGTGTGCAACTCCCCAATGGTACAAAATGGGCCAAAGCCCCAAACAGAACAGATCAGGCCTAAGCCCATAACAGATATAGAATCATGCTCACAATATGCAAAACCCACCCAACCAGCCATCACACCACCCGTACCAACCAACACACCATGTGGGGAATAACTCGACCCACCCAGCCCACACACCAACGTGCAGTAAAGCTGCTAATAACAGAATAATGTGGCAGAGCCACCAGGAACAGAATGAGTGGCAAAGCCACTAATAACAGAATATGTGGCGTAGCCACCATAACAGAACTTCCTCTGAAATCATAATCCCAACCCCACGCAGATATACAGAACAGAACATACACATATACCACATGCTTACCAAACAACAGATACAGAGTTTAGTATGCATAGTCACTAACAAGCGTATAATAGTCATTTCCAAAATCTGAGGGTAAAATGATAATTTTATCATTTAGCGGTTTCTCAGGCTTTTTATCCAGATTTAATGTCTTAGCAGATCTCACAACATACCTAACAGCCTGGATTTATTAACTAGGTCAAAAGTAGTCTTGGGCTCTAAAGCCCCCTAACAGCCCATGTGGGCCCACTCAACAGAATGGCCCGTTACGTCCAACTTCATGCTCAATAATCCAAATTTTCCATTTAACCCATTTTACCACCATTTACCAGTAATTTTACTCTTACGGGCCCATAGGCCCATTGGGCCCATTTTGGCCCAACCAGGTCCAACACAGCCTAAGTGTGCAGATTCGCACCAAAAGGTCTCCATGGACCAAAACCCCACTTTTTATGGGTTCAAACTAGTCCAATAGCATTCTCATGCTAATGGGCGTCTATATGCTGGTTTCTCGGCATTTCGGCTTTTGCCGCACTATGTTACAGAGGGTGTAGTTACACACCTGATTATGAACTAAGTCAAGCACTCCCACCGATGGACAACCTACAATGATCCAATTACAATATTAACTCCAAAAACCAATCGAAACAATCGCTACTTAACCCTTATCTATTCGACCACTATTGACCACCCATCTTTACTTACCTCTGTCGAAACCTAGTCACTATGTGCTGATTGCTTTCCTTAACCACCGTCGGATCACCCTTCACAAGTTCTGAATCCACGAGAAACTGATACATAAAAGATCATACATGAAGGAGTTTAGATTGGCCTATAAGAACAACCCCAAACCGAATGACAAAAGAGAAGAAGAATTTTGACTTTTACCAATATTCACAAGAGACTGAACAACGGAAAAGAGTACTTACCCTGAGTGTTGCACAATGAATTTGACCCAAAGGAAAAATCAATTAAAGAAACGCAAAAGAAGAAGTACTTAGAGATTCGGCCACTACAGAGATTTCAGCCAAGAATAGAGAATAAGGCTTTGACCGAAAGGAACTTGTTGGGAGAAAAGTAAGGTAGAAATCAGCTCAAGAAGGAGGAGTTGTGAGAATGAATCGAGAAGGAATTATGATCAAGGAGAGGGAGATGTAGAGTTTGATAATAAGAATGAAAGAGTGAAAGAAGGTGGAGCGACTAGGGCTTGAGTAAAGAATGAGAGTTCGGCTTTGAAGAGATAGGAGAAGGAGAAATCAGTTTTAGCTAAAGGGATCACAAGGGAATTCGGCACTATAGTTCAAGTTTAGGTAAAAAGACACGAGAAGGCAAACTTAAGAGTTGGTTTCGGTTCTTTGGAACTTACCTAGAGAAGGCATACTCTAAATCTCGAGCCTAAAGAAAGGAATTTCAGTAACAAAACTCCCCACAAAACAAAACCCGAAGCTCACAAAAAGGGACTATCGGCTTACTACTACCAAAATGCCGAAACTAAACTGCTCCAACACCCCTACCCGATTATGCAACTCTCACCTTCCCAATATTCGGCCAACACCCCTTCCAACTCTATCCCCTTCTTTTCCTTCTTGATTTGCTCCCACAACCACTCAGCTTTAAGTTTGAATTCCATTCAAACTCTCATGACCAAGTCTCCTCTTATCTGCTCACAACCACCTCCAGAGTTTGCCTCCCATCAACCTCTTGCCGTACACTCCTAGCAACACTAAAAAAAATGTTTGCTAGCAAGAGGAATTGAACCCAAGGCACATACTCCTTGCTCTGCTCCTCACCAATGATGCCACAACCACTCCACCATCCAGCTCTTCGTGATAAGAAATCTCAAAAACTAAACTTAACTCACGCGAACTAACATCCCTACTTCTCTATACCAAAAATGAAAATTTCCACCGAAGCTTTGGTTTAACCCAAGCCTTCCAAAGGCCCCCAAAACGCATTTAAACAGCAACATAAGACACCCAAGCATGCAATTTAATGAAATGAGCAATCACAAAGAAGCCCAGAAATCTGGGGCGTTACACTCGTTCCAGAATGCAGCAAGAATTTCATTTTCATCAATAAATCACACATGCCAAATGAAAAGGACTTAAGCATACAAACATGCAAACAATCAAGCCTCTTAAATCTCATTCGAATAGGCATACAAATAGATGTGGATTTCACACTAAGAGTTAAAGAATTCTTATTACTATCGCGATCAAACAGATTGGGCATTTCACGTGAAAACTCTTTATCAAACATGATCAAATTTTGTGGATGTCGAGTTAGTCTGACTTCACCAATAGACTCTCCAACACAATATGAATCATGGGAAAAACTCTTCATGTCACTAGTTGGAGCGAAATAATCAAAATTAATCATAGAATGAAAATTAATCAAATCAAAGTGAGGAGATCTTTTGAAAGCTAAGTCACTGTTATTTGTCTCAATAGTATTCAAATTTGATTGTCGTGATTCAATGGCTAAAGACTCTTTACCTTGCTTACCTTTAAGCACGTGTAGATTAATTTCACCTTCAACCTTACCTTTCTCGATTAATTGAAATCGTCTCTCACCAAGAAGGTATTGAAGTTGAAACTTGTCAATCAAATCTCTAGAAACCTGAAAACATTCCTCGCTTTTTGTTGGTCACGTTCTTCTTTTTCATTCGTCTCTTTTTCTAACTCATTTTCAAATACTCTTTCTTTTACCACAGTCTCTTTTATTGTTGAAAACTCACTTTCAATCTTCATTTCACTTTCTTTTTTGACAACAACACTCGTTTCTTGCACACTTTCTTTTCTTTCTTCAATCTCTCTCTTTTTCAATTTTCTTTTCTTTCTCACATGCTTTTTCAATCTTAATCTCGCTTTGCTTTCTCTCACGCTCTTTTTCTTTTTCAAATTCTCTTTCTTTCATTTCTTTCTTCCTTCTCCAAATTTCATTCAATATTCGCTCATTTTCTCTTATTAGCATTTCTTGTCTCTCTTTTCATTTAATTTCTTTTTGTCTCATTGTCTCGTTACAAGAAGAAGATAACATATAAGAATCATAACAACAAGTCATTCGTTGGAAAAAAGGGAAAGAATCTACATATGAAATACGATCACCTCTTCGTGATTGAATCTTTGTGGATGAATACTTTGATGCAAATGAAGAATGACTTGTTCCTTCTCATTCGTCACCTTGATAGGCTTCAAACACGAAACTTGTTTTACTTCATCTTGAAATTTTTGTCATATAAAAATCACGATATGAATCTCTTTTCAAATAATCATTAGACGTTTGTCTCCGTGATAATCTTATTTCCGTCCTTTGACTTGAAGAATTCGCTTCCGTTGGACTCGTTCTTCCAATTGCTCTAATCGTTCTTTCACGGGTTCTAATTTTGTTTGGAGCATTTGGCCCACCTCGTGAATAAATGCTTGATATGCTGGATCATATAAAACACCACCACCATCATCATCAATTCATTCGAAACTTTGAGACATAGTCTTTTACTCACAACAAACCTCACAAGTTCTCTCGCAAAGAAGGTTTGCACACTTTTTTGGCTTTTATCCACTCTAATAGTCTCACCACTATCTTGCCTCTTTCCACTCTAGTTCGACTCTCTAAGTTCTCAATGGACTACTTGGACAAATCAGTAATCATTGTGGAATCAACTCACAAAAATGATGTTTAATTTTTTTTTTTGGGTAGGAATTGATGTTTAAGAAAAGGGTAGGCTAGAAACAAAGTAGAAGGGTTTTAAGTGTGGCCGAATGGTAGAAAAAAAGTTACAAGCTAGCTTCTTCCTTCTTCTTTTTTCAAATCACACGAATTTTCCCCAAATGATTTCCAAACTAGAACTTGCAAATTGATTCTGAATTTTTTTTATGAATTTTTTTCACAATTTACAAACTCAGAATGCTAAAAACATCAATACTTACTTAAATTTCATTGGCTCTAATACCAAATATACAGACTCGGTTCAGTGTTGATTCGAGTCGTTTAGATTGCCCAATCATAAAACTAAGTAAATCTTGAATTGTTTCGAAATAAGTTGAAAAAGGGTTGAAAGATAGGTTTTAAACAAAGGTTACAAGATGGTTGAGTGGATGGATATATGAGTTCCGCTAAGGCTAAGATTGAACCAACAATATAGGTGATTGTTGACTCGAGTCTTAAACAAAATTAGGTGAAATCGATGAAATTGGTGATGAAAGTGAAGGTGAACCTTGACCCACTATCTATGTCAGATAGGATCCACAGGTATAAACAAATGCCACACTTAGACAATTGATAAGTTTGATAACAAGGAAAGAATGATGCCACAAGACTAAGCTTGATAAGTTAATTCAGTCCTGGAGAGAACAATGAGAGTATGAACACTCACAAATAGTATAAAGTTCATAAAATTAGTAAAAAGTACCAAATACAAATCAAGAGCTTCGTATTTATAGCTCAATGCTTAAGCTAGCCAAATTGGCACTAAGTAAACTCAATGGATGGCTTGTGTACATCTTAATTAAGATGAAATTACTTGGAAGCTGCCTTGAATGCCCCTTGTAGTTTCCTAGGCCACTTAACTTAATTTGGAAAGAATGATGAGCTGAATGGACACTTTAGATTCGGCCAAGAGGAAAGAACCAGCTTTAATGTGCTGCTTTGATTAGCTGAACATTTTTTGAGCTATTATAATTAGCTTGGCACTTCAATAGGCTTTAGGTGTGAACACAAGAATTCAACCAGCCTCCCGAGTGTGAACATACGAATTTAGGCAGCCTCTAAGGTGTGTAATTAGTTGTAAACTGAATAGTCTAGTGTGAATGTGCTTGCGGCCATTAGTGTTCACGAAATGGCACTCGGGGAAGAGTAACCGGCAGCTTTAATTCAGCTCCTAATGCATTTCCTTCCTTTAATATAGTCCATTGTACCTAGCTAGTTGATCAGCTGGTATGAACACCTACAAACACCATTAAATTCGGTTAAGGCCACATTCAAAATCTCATTTAAGTTGCCTAAGCTTAAGACACATTAAGTAGCTCTATTAACATATTTAAATAAACTCAGGACGTATTAATTAGCTGAACTAATTAGAACACATTAAATAAACTCAAAACAAACTAAATATGTTCAGATTAATGCATATTTAAATCCCACTTAACTTTATGACACAAATTAAACACAACCTTAATTATTTGAGCTAAATAAACTAATTCAACTAAACCCAAATTAATTATTGCAGCATATTGATGAACAAGCTAAAACCGAATAATGTTGAGCTCAATGAGCTAGGATCAGCTATGAACGAGCTAAATAAACTTGTAGCAAGTTGCATGGAACACTTGAGTTGGACGTCCTTGATTATTTGATAAATCCAGCGATGATTTCCAGCCCAAGCTCGATCAATTAAGGCCTAGAAACAACTTAACAAACTAAAATTAAGCTTCATTTTACACTTGGGCCCCTTGAGCTTAGTCCATTCTCGATATCGTCGAGTTGAGTCATAACATGATGCGGCCGTGATCGTATCAAGTTATCCCATATAATTTAGACTTTTTCTTCAATTTCTCCAACTAAATCAACTCCAGCTAACTTCTTCTCATTCAGTTTAGACCAATATAACGGACTTCTACATTTACTTTCGTATAAAGCCTCATATGGAGCCATTTTATGCTTGATTGATAACTTTTATTATATGCAAATTCGACTAACGACAAATACTTTTCCCAGCTTCCTTCGACTTGTAAAACATCGTAACATATCTTCTAAAATCTGGATAATTCGCTCAGACCGACCATCTACTTGCGTATGAAAAATGGTACTAAAATTTAATTTTGAGCCTAAAAATTTGTGCAACTTGCCCCAAAGTTTAAAGATAAATCTCGGATCATGATCTGATATAACTGATAATAGCACGCCATGCAATCTCACAATTTTAGAAATACACAACTCAGCCAATTTCTCGAGCGAGTAGTCAGCTCTGATAGGTATAAAGCGAGCCGATTTCGTTAATCTATCCACGAGAACCCAAATCGAATCTTTTCTTTTCAGAGTGAAAGGGAGCCCTAGAACAAAATCCATAGTGACTTGTTCCCATTTTCATTCAGGAATCATTACTAGTTGCAACAAACCCGACGAAACCTGATGTTCAACTTTCACTTGTTGGCAAACTAAGCACCTGGATACAAATTCTATTATTTCACGTGTCATACCAAGCCACTAATATCGTTGTTTCAAATCATTATACATCTTCATACTTCTAGTGTGAATCGAGTATACACTATTGTGAGCTTCATTCAATAATTCTCATTTTAATTTTAAATCATTTGGTATACACAATCAACTATGGAAATACAAACAATCATCATTTTCGATATTAAAATTAAACTACTGACCACTTTTAACTAAGTCAAACTTCATTAACAACTCTAAATCAACTTTTTGTAATTCTTGAATTTTCAACAGAAATACTAGCTTTACTATCAACTCAGCCTAAATAGAACCATCATGTTCTTGTAACAACCCATTTTGAGTGAAATCAGAAAATGGTTTTGGGACCACGATTTTGATGAGGAAATTATTATTTTATTATTATTTAAATGTCTATCGGATTATAGTAAGTTCATATTAAAATTTCATTAAGAAATTTTGATGTTTGCATGATTAATTAAGTAAAAAGGACTAAATCGTAGAAAGTGTAAAAGTAGAGTTCTATTAGTTAAAATGGTCAAATGGTTATGAAACCTTAAACTAATGGACTTGGATGGTAATTATACTATTTTTGTTGATAGTGGATGTTTATGGCATGGTTTAATTGAAATTATGTTAATTTTTAAAGGTGAATATGATAAATGGGTAAATAAACTTAAAAACAAAAGAAAAGAAAAATGTATCACCTTACTCTCTTTTTCCTTAACCGATTCTTAGAGAAAGAAAACACCATTGATGAACACAAGTTTCGACAAGCTCTTATCCTAGTGCATGGTATGATTTTGAACCCCGTTTTTAATTATTTTTCTGTTTTTGAGTTCGTTGTAACTTAATCTAGCAACCTAGGGATTAATTTGTTAATTGTTAAAGGTTGAGGGTTATGCCATGGATGTTTTTAAGTAGGTTGTGATGTTAAATGGAAGATTATGAATCTTTTTTTAATAAAAAACAAGTTTTGTAAAGTGATTTTTGGTAAAAATTGCATTTAGGGATTGGTTTTAAAAATAGTAAAAATTCATGTTAAGTTTGCGAAATGATGATTTGTCTGGGTTGATTCAAATCCCTAAAGAATTCAGTTGGCCGATAAGAGAGATTAAAATGCTTAGATTTCAATTTATGAGCTTAATGACTAAATTGTGAAAAGTTAAAATGTTAGGGGAAAAATGATAATTTTTCATAAATATGAAATGTGGATTAAAATTGAATACTTTAAGTCTTAAATGGATTGAAATTTTCTATTTAGATCAAGATAATCCATGTATGGACCTAGATCGAGGCAAAGTAAAAGCTTCAGATTATCTTTATATAACCTTCATGCCATAGTTGCCGAGGTAAGTTCGTATAATTAGTTATCATAGTAATGCTATTTCAAATAGTATGTTGTTATGTTATTTATAATGTGAATTGATCAATATATAAGCAAATCAATGCTATGACGGTTAACGAGTTCTAGTTGAACCTTAGGAATTCGTAGGATACAAATGACTTGTCATTAAGGATTTCATGTTTTGGGTGCTGGTCTTGAATGTCCTACCGATGGCTGAGGTCCTGCATTTATTACAGATACTCCACAGCTTGTGTTGTGTAGCTTACATTTTAATCCACAACTCGTGTGAGTAGGCCCATTTCACAGCTCGTGTGGACAATGATGTAAAGGAAATGTTACGGTAATGTAAAGGCACACTTTGTGTGAACTTTCCCAAGTATCCGATGAAATTCTAAATGGTTCAATGGGTATGAAAAGGAAATGAAATGGTAAGTGCTTAAATGGAATGTATGATGAACTTATGAAAAGGAAATGGTGATTTAAATGATGTGATTAAATGTGTAAAATACTTGTTATGGATGAATTCATTTGAACCATGTATAAATGCACTAACTTGTGAATTTGATGATGTTGTATAAGCATTATGCCAAACTTATGTTTTTAGTTGGTATTATACTTATGCTATTTACATTGTGCAAATGAAATGGTAAGTTGTGTTTAAGTTATACGAGCTTACTAAGCATTAATTGCTTACGTAGTTTCTTTCCTATGTTTTATAGATTACCAAAAGCTCGATTGATTTGGAAGCTCGTCAGAGATCTATCACACTATCCAGCATAAATATCAGTAGTTTTTGGAATTTTTTGGTCAAGGTTATAATGGCATGTATAGGTTGTACTAAAATGTCATTTTGTTGAATGTTTAGTTGATGAATTGACTTGTATAAGTTATGGAAGTTATCTTTGTTTGGTACCATTTGAAGCTTTATCAAATTGTGTAAATTTGGTTATGCTACTATGCATATTTGAATGGCTCTTATGGTATGTTTGATATGATGTATTAATGGTTAAGCTTGTGGCATGTTGTGGTAAATGTTGAACTAGAATTTGATGATTGAAATATGGTATAATTGACATGTTTAGTTAGGTAACATTTAGTTGTTGATTAAGGTGCCTTTGAATGACATATTGGTTAGTTATGTTAGGACTTTGAAATGGTACTTTAATATGTGTTTAGGTGATGTTTAGGTTCCTTTAATGTGTGCATGCATGGGTTGAGAAGTTAAACATGATATGGTATTGAAATGATTTCATTCTAGGTGAATTTATGGTCCACACGGCCTAAGACACGGGCGTGTGACTCAGCCGTGTGAGAAACACGGCCTAGGGACACGGCCGTGTGTCATCTTAGAGTTCTTTGTATGCAAGTAAGTGAGTTACAAGGGTAAGCACATGGCCTAGCACATGGGCATGTAACTCGACCGCGCGACACTACTTAGAGAGTTACACGGGTGAGGACACAGGCTGGCACACAGCTATGTGTCCCTAATTCGAAGGTTACATGGCTTGAGACACGAGCGTATGTCCTAAATCATTTCTAAGGTGTTTTTAGGGCCTCGAGGGCTCGATTTAGAGACAGCATGTATGCACATGATTGGTTTATAATGTGTTATTATATTGAATGAAATTAAGTTTAAATATTTTCAGTTGTACGGTAATGCTCTGTAACCCTAATTTGGCGACAAATACGGGTTAGGGGTGATACAGTTCTAATGTCAAATTTGCATTCATAGCCTTTAAAGCAAATATAGACTTCTTACTCAAAGCGTTTGCAACAACATTAGCTTTCCAAGGATGATAGTCAATTACTAAATCATAATCTTTTAATAAATTGAGTCACCTATGCTAAAGCAAATTTAATTCTTTTTGAGTCATGGAATATTTCAAACTTTTATTATCAGTAAAAATATGACATTTTTCACCGTATAAATAGTGTCGTCAGATCTTTAAGGAAAAAACTATTATAGCCAGCTCTAAATCATGTGTCAGATAGTTCCACTCGTAAGGCTTTAACTATTTCGAGGCATAGGCAATTACTTTACCACTTTGCATCAAAACAGCCTAAACCATAAAGAGATGTGTAACACCCCTAACCCGTATCCATCGCCGAAATAGGGTTACGGAGCATTATCAGAATTCACAGAACAAATACATATAATTCATGTCATTTACTATTTATATCCAAAACTAATTATATCGTCCCTTGATTGGACCCTTCAGTCCCAATTTAAACATTAGAAACAAGTTGGGGCTAAATCGGGAACTTAGAGAATTTTTTGCGAAATTTCAAAATTTTCCCTAGGTTTAGGGGTCACATCCCGTGTGGTTAGGCTGTATGGTTCATACGGCCAAGTCACACGCCCGTGTGCCAGGCCGTGTGTTTAATTTTGAGCATTCTGTTTCTCAATTTTAAGATGTAGGGGATACACGGCCAAAATAAACACCCATGTACTAGGCCGTGTGTCACACACGGCTGAGACACATGCCCGTGTCTCTGCCCATGTGGACAAAATAAGGCTATTTCCAAGCCTTATTCCTCACCCATTCTTGTCTTTTGCCTACACCAATACTTTAACATGTTCACAATCCAATTTAAAATAATTAATTCAAATCAAAGCCAAGTCTTATGTATTATAAATCTTCACATACAACTCGCCTCAAATGATACTGTACCATCTTATAATCAAATATACAAACTTATATAACTTATCTATTTCACTTATGTGCATATATTTTACCTAATATGCTTAAATCATCCATATATCCATATGATATCTATTAATCAACCATTTAACATATACTAACATGCTATAGCCTCATCTATACATGTCAAAACATAATCACCACAAGCCATTCCAATGGCTTATTATAACCAAAACATTGACATGTCAATATTGGCTAATCAACCTATACATGCCATTATAACCGTAATAGATTTACCATATATACCGAAACAAGTTGATGGATAGTGTGAGTGATCTCCACCGAGCTTTTGAATTACTATAGAATAGGGGAAAATAAAATAGAGTAAGTATATATTGCTTAGTAAGTTCGTATAACATGGTAATTAACTTACCATTCATTTTAATTCAAGATAACATACAAGGCACATTCAATCAATTTATCACGAGCCCTAACACATATCCTCATCACTGTTGTTAGTCATATAATTCATACAAATATCAAGAAATATGTATGGGCTCAACAATAACCAGATTTCCATATTCATATGCTTTCCACACCATGTATTCTTATAACTCGTATACAAATTATATTCATGTAATTTCAGGTACATTTTTATAACAATTCATATCGAGTTCAGATTATTTCATGTCAGAACTTTTCTCATTTAATCATTTGTGACATTAATATCATGCGATAGTACACTTAAGGTGTACAATTCTATAATCACAAATGATCATATTCATCAATCAATTTCAATGTTTGATATGCGTGATATGAAGTACTAAAATTTATAAACTATGATCATACCTAAAACTAACTATTATCACGATTTAAAGCAAGCGCACCTATCGAACAGTAGTATAGCTTAATGGCAAGACCGAGATATCGTACCCAAGGAAACCAAAAGTACTAGTACTAACTTTCTTTCTATTATTTAACCTAAAAATAAAAGGGGATTTTATGAAACTAAACTAATTCTAAAACTAAACTAAGAATGCACAAAAAAGTAAATTGGGGAAAAACTCTCAGGAAAACTGAATGATTTGGACAATACTCAAGGGAGAATCCACCTAGACTTCACTTGTTATCAACTCTTGAACTAGATGATTTATTCACTTGACTTGATCCGTAGAAATCCCTAGCTTATGTTAATATCTCTCTCGAGACTAAAAACAACTAACCCTAGGTTGATTAATTGAAATCTCTTTGTAGTTAAAACCCCTAGAATCGCATTAACTCGATCTATGGATTCCCTTATTAGGTTTGACCCTAATCCGATAGATTTTTGTCATCCTATCTCTAGGATTGCGATCAACTCCGCTTAATTGCATTGGATCTACTCCTATGCAGGGACTTTTGCTCCTCTACATAAGCACATTTGACTTAAATCAATATCTCGGAAATATCAATTTAAGAGTTAAAAACACAATTAAGAACAAATCAAATATTTATCATATAATTCAAGAGAAAATAATAAATAGATCTGTCTTAGGTTTCATCCCCCTTAAGTATTTGGGGGATTTAGTTCATGATTATAAAAGAAAACATCTCAGAAGAATAAAGATAACAAAACATAAAGAACCCAAAAACCCCTGTAAGAATTTGAAGGAAGATCTTCAGTCTTGAAGAAGAATTCATCTTCTGGGATGAATCAATTGGCTTCACCTGGAGTAATTCCTTGCTTCTACTCACTGTGTTGGCAGAAATAAGGCACTCTTTTGTGGGAGAAAAAGTATCCTTTTGAGGGGAGAAAAGTATCTTTTTGGAGTTGCCTCTTAGGGTCTTTATATAGAGCTTTGGAGTGTCTTTCTTAGCCCCTAAGCATCCTTTTCCGAGTGAAATTGGACTTCCTCATGACAGGGACACGCCCGTATGCCACGCCCGTGTGGATCGAGGCCCAGGCTATGGTCGGGCTTGTTGATGGTGGCACGACTGTGTGGTCTGGCCGTGCTTGTCGGGGTTAGGCCATGTGGTGAATCTCCAGGCCGTGTTGTTTATTGAATTGGGCCTAATTTGCTCTTTTTTGCCCGTTCCTTGCTCTTTTCTCTTCCTTAAACTCACTTGGGCATAAAACCTGAAATAGAAGGATTAAGAGCACCAATTTCCACAAATTCAATGACAATTCATCCATAAATTAGGCTAATATGAGGTAAAAACATGTATAATTTATCGTTTATCAATGTTCATGTACCATGATCTTTCATCAATCAATTTCTATGTTCATGTACCATCACCTCATATTTCCATATTTCATATATTATCAAATTCATGTGCTTCTGGTAGGTATTGTAATAATTCATTTTATGTTCATATCTTCTTCTGTTAGAATTTTACCCGTTGAATCATTGAAAAAAAATCAATGGATACACCGGTAGTACACTCGAAGTGTACAAATTAGAATCTGTCAATTTGTATCCAGGGGTACCCAATTAGGGCACATAATTGGGAAGCACACTCTAGATCCTTGCATGGGAAGCTCACACAGAGCCATTTTGAGGAAGCTCATAAAGATCTTATCAGGAAGTTTATCTGTAACAGGAAGTTCATAAGAGCCATAATCGAGAAGTTTATAAAGAACGATATCGAGAAGTTCACAAAGAACCATGTAACGGGAAGCTCCGGATAGCTAATATCGGGAAGTTCAAGCAAGCATTATCGGGAAGCTCACAAAGAGCTTTTAATCGGGAAGCTCACAAAGAGCCTATCGGGAAGCTCATAAAAGCTAAGGTGTGTCCACAACACATGTAGAATCACAACCTATCGGGACGCTCCGAAGAGCTATAATGGGAAGCTCGCAAGAACACTATAACGGGAAGCTACGAGATGTTCTTTTTGAGCTATGGTGTGTCTGCACATATACCAAACTACAACCAATACAGGAAACTTGTGTCCATCGATTTTCATTTGTTCAAATGGGACTTGACATTTTTCGGGCATTGTGATCATTTCAAATATTTATGACATTTATAAAATTCACATAAACACATTCATAAAAAATTCAATCAATTCCATATACATGGCAATTGTAGGGCTGACCCTAGTCGGGAAGTGGTTTCGGGACCCCAAAATCGAGTCACGAAAATAATAAAATATTAAATTCTATGCCTATTATTTGTGAAATATGCATCTGTGAAAATTTCATGCTTGGATTTTGTCATTTGGATGAGGAATTAATTAAAAAGGACTTATGTGAGAAATTTTGAAAATGTGCCAGGTCAAATTGTAGTGGCCAAATATTGCATAATTTGAAACATGAGGATTTGCATGTCAAATTCCCCATAAATTGAGTAGTGGACGGCATGATGATGATTGAATGATTTTGATACATTTTGTTTCATTAATAAAATAATGAGTAAATGTTTTATAATATGCTTTTAATATATGAAACTAGTATAAATAAAATAAAATAAAATACACATATATGTGATGGACGGCAAAACCCCTTTTTCAATGTCTTTCATGTGTGTTTTTGTAAGGGTTAATATAGTGAAAGATCAAGTGAATATAAGTTAAATAATAAAACATAAAAGAGTGATGGAAGTGTTCCTTGTTCTTACCGATTTCTCCAAGGAAAAAATAAAGGAAAGAGGGTGAATGTATTCGGCACTTAGTAGATCAAATTCAAGGTATGTTTGATGCTTTTCCTTGTTGATTTTAGCATATCTTGAGTTGTTAGCTAGTATTATAACTAGCCCAAGCTTTGATTTTTAGAAATGGTAATGAAGTATGTATTCAGCTATGTCTATAATAGATGAAATTGTTAAGTTTTAATGTTTGTTAAATTGTCTTTATTTGTGCCAAATATGTAAAAAGTTAAAGAAATTAGTTTAAGTGCTTAGTTAATTGATGTTCGGTTAAGGTGGGTATATAAATTGTTAAAGTGACAAATTTGGTATGTGCATTAAAGAATATATGTATATTCGGCTTTGTAGGAGAATTTGTTGAGAGTGTAGTAAAATGGTGGATTAAACGAAACAAATACTACTTGTATATGTGAAATGTTTAGAAAGTGTTTCAAGTTAAAGTAATGTCTTGTAAAGTTTGGTATTGTTCATTGGGTTGAATTGGTTTATATGTTAGATGAATTCGAGTTAGTCAAATGTATTTAGATGTTTTATAATTTCAAAAGGGGGAAATCGGCTACTAATACTTGGGGAAATTCATGCTAGCTCTTGTAAGAAGATGTTAATTTTGTAAACTTAGTTGTGACATAGTTACCGAATGAATTTAGGGTATACATGGATGAGTTTAAAGGTGTTATGATTGAAAATGAAATTTTCTTGTGCCGAATGTGGTTTTAGCTTTGGAATTTGATTGAGTAGTAAAACAAATGAGATAGATGTTTAATCGGTTTGTGTATTAATTAATAAGATTTTGTAAAGAAATTTTTAAGGCCGAATGTGCCATGGAAAATGGTTTGATAATGGATTGAATTGCTCAAATGGTTTGCCGAATGACCACTTTAGTCAATCAATCGTGTATGTGCTTGTAAATGGAGTTGATTGAAGGTGAATTAAATGATAGATAACAATCGGTTAATCTGTTTCTACTTAAATGATTTCCGATTTTAGATTTAAGCATTTAGTTATGAAATTGTTGATTTAATAGGTGAACATTAGTTTAGTGAATGTACATTTAAATGTCGTGAATGAGTTGTGAACATGAAAATGTACTTATATCCTTAAGTGAATATTTATCTTATGTTTTAAGTAAGTAAAGATATAGCCGAATACAATATTTAAGTAATGAGTGTAAGTAGTTAAATTATTTATTAAATGAATCAAAATTGTTTGATTAAGCTCAAGAGCAAGGGGACCTAAATTCGGACAGGGGGAAGGCGAAGCTAGTCGATTAATCAATCCGTAGTGACTCGATAAATTTGAGGTAAGTTCTTAAGTATTTGAGTTTGATTCCTTTGTAAGTTTTAAGTATTTAAATGGAATGAATATGAATTATGTATATATGTTAAGGTCAATGACTTTTCTAAATGATGGCATATATGATGTTATGTTATAAATATGTGAATAAGAACTTTAAAGAGTAAATTTGTATAAATCTGCTTGGCATAGCAGCAGTAACGTGTTTTGGAAAAATCACCATAAATTATTGGAGTTGAATTAAGGCTGAATAAATTATGTAATTAAAGCTTAATGAGTCTAGTTTCTTATAAAAGAAACCATATAAGCAAATGAATTACCGATAAAGAGATATTTAAAGTAGTGTGAGACAGTGTCAGAATGACTCCTAAATCCTCTGTTCTGTTTTTAGAAAATCATTATAAATTGTAAAAAAATTTTTATAAGATAAAATTTATGTGCTTAGACTCCTCAATGAGTCTAGTTTCAAATTAAATAAACAAGAACATATTTTGAATTCTATACAATGAGAAATTTGATTCGTAGTGAAGAGTGGTCAGTATAGTCAAACAATGAAATAGGGGAAACTTTAAGAAAAATCCGGTATTGATTGGCCAAATCAAAAATTCTGAAAATTTTATAGATAGAAGATATATGAGTATATTTTCAGGAAAAATTAACGGTACTTCATTTGGAGTTTTATAGCTCCAGTTACAAATAATTTAATGACTGTTGCTTAGGGAGACAGCTTGTAGTGAAATTGTGATTATGTTGTAAATATTGATAAAACGGTTTGAGTCACTTATAAGCTATTGATTAAATATTGGTAATCAAAGTACTGAATCCATATTAAAGTGAGGCTATAAGCCGTAAATGACTAGTATACCTAGTCAATTTTGTTATGATGAAATTGATGTACAAAATACGTATGTGTGGTGAAGCCGAAATGGCTAGCATTAAATGTGCATGTTATCCGAATGGCCTTTATGAAAATGTGTACTATCTTTATTTGTATAGTGAGACCGAATGGTTACTTAGAAATGTTATATGGTTGAGTGGTTATTTAAATGAAAGCAAAGTATGTGATGTATTAGCAAGTGATGATAAAAACATTATCTTATATATGTGCTTGTGTATGTGGTGTGACCGAAAGGGGCAAATGTGAAATGTACATATGTTTATGTGTATATAATATGGCTGAATGACCAATTGTGAAAAGTGTATATTATTAGATATTTGATGAGGCCAAAGTTAGTAAAATTATATAAAATGAATTATGCTGAGACTGTATCCGGGATTAAAACCCGCTGACTACGTGTGGAGATTTTGTCCGGGTAAGACCCAATGACTACGTGTGGAGAATATTCGGGCTAAGTCCCGGAGGGCATTAGTGCCAGTGTATATCCGGGCTAAGTCCCGAAGGGCATTCATGCCAGCGTATATCCGAGCTAAGTCCCGAAGGGCATTTGTGCCAGTGTATATCCGGGCTAAGTCCTGAAGGGCATTCATGCCAGTGTATATCCGGGCTAAGTCTCGAAGAGCATTCGTGCTGGTGATATATCTGGGTTAAATTCCGTAAGCTTTATGCGAGAACCTTATCCGGACTTAACGTCCGCAAACTTTGTATTCGTACTGTATCCGGGTTTAAAGACCCGAAGACTAAATGCTAGAGTTTCAAGTAAGATTTCGATATTGAGTATCAGCAGTAAATTACCATCAAGTAAGTATTATGCTTGTAAGATATTCAGGTACGTATTACTTACTCATCAGTGGATTGATTTCAAAGTAAATTAGTAGTAACAAAGAGAAATGTAAATGTGATCGATAATATAATTCCGAATATGTGAATGATTTATTTGATCAATGGTTGATAGTATATGAAAGTATTTGATTTAAAATATAGCGTATGAACTTTAATTAAAGAAAAATATGATTGAAATTATCCATATGTATTAGTGTATATTCGGCCAAAAAGGCCTTATGATTTGAGAATGGGCTATATTCGGCTAGTTGTGCAAATATAAGAGAAGGATTATATTATGACAACTTACGTATATATGTTAAGGAATATGCTTAGTTCTTTGTGTACCTATATGGCAATTTAATACATGTCATGTTAAAATACTCGAAGATATTGATGTGATTATGAACTAAGGAATTAAGTTCTATATACGTATGTACATTTATTGTACATGCACGAATGAGTGCAAATGAGTACAAAGATTTAGTATTATGTGTGTGATATGTACTTACCATATGAATCCAACTTTGGTTGATGAAGAATGGTTTTGGGAATCAAACATAAAAAGGTTATATGTTATGCTAAATGAGTAGTGACTCTATGAAACTAGTCATGATAGATTGTGACATGACTATGTGGTTCCAAATACAGAAATTGAATGTGGTTAAAGTATTATGTTTTCATTTGATTAAATCAAATGCATTTAAAGTAATGCATATGCAAATATTCGACCATCACTACAGCAAAACAGGGCTTTAGCGGCGCTTTTAGCGGCGTTTGGTATAAAAGCGCCGCAAAAATTAGACATTAGCGGCGTTTTCGCAAAAACGCCGTAAAAAAATGAGAAACGGCGGCGCTTTCTATAAAACGCCGCTAAAAGTCTGATAAATAGCGGCGCTTTTTTCCAAACGCCGCTAAAAGTATGAGCTTAAGCGGCGCTTTTTTCCAAACGCCGCTAAAAGTGTGCGAAATAGCGGCGCTTTTTTCCAAACGCCGCTAAAAGTCCGGGAAATAGCGGCGCTTATTGCGAAACGCCGCTAAAAGTCCGGGAAATAGCGGCGCTTTTTTCCAAACGCCGCTAAAAGTATGCGAAATAGCGGCGCTTTTTGCGAAACGCCGCTAAAAGTCCGGGAAATAGCGGCGCTTTTCACAAAACGCCGCTAAAAGTCCGGGAAATAGCGGCGCTTTTCATAAAACGCCGCTAAAAGTCCAGGAAATAGCGGCGCTTTTCATAAAACGCCGCTAAAAGTCTGGTTTAATTTTCATAATTTTTTCTTATTCTTGTTTTGAATTATATTTTCATAGTTCTTATTATTGGGTTTAGAGTTTAATATTTAAGGTTTAAGGTCTATGGTTTAGGGTTTAATGTTTAGAATGTTAATTTTATGGTTTAGGGCTTGAGGTTTAGTGTTAGTGTTTAGGATCTTAATGTTTAGCGATATTAAGATTTTAGGGTTTAGAATTTAGGGGTTATGGGTTTCGGGTTAAGGGTTTATGCTTTATATTTTTATGGTTTTGGGGTTTAAGGGTCAATGGTTTAGTGTTTGTGATTTATAATTTGTGGTTTAGGGTTGATTGTTTTATAGTTACGGTCTTAGTACTCGTCATGGTTTTAAGGGTTAGGCTATTAGGGTTTAAGAGTTATGGTTTTTGATAAAATGTCAGAAAAATAATTTACTTTAAAGTTTAGGGTTTAGGGTTTAGGGTTTAGGGTATCTAAATTTTAAGGTTTATGGTTTAAGAGTTTATGACTTAGGGTTTAAAGTTTACTATGTTCATTTTATGGTTTAGGGTATGTCATTTTGGGTTACAGTTCAAAGTTTATTATTTAGGGTTTAGTGTTTAGGGTTTAAAATCTTAGTTGCGGTATTAAGGTTTAAGGTTTAGTGATTAGGGGCTAGGGGTTAAGGGTCAAGGGTTTATGATTATGCATGTTTTATGGTTTAGGCTTTAAGATCTAAATTTTAGGGTTTTACAATTTGTGATTATGGTTTGGGGTTTGTGGTGTATGATTTAGGGTTTATGATAAAATGGCAAAAAATTAATTTATTTCAGGTTTTAGTAAGCAATAAGATTTTATTTTAATTACTTTTTGTCCCTTGTAATATATATTTAAGGTCAAGGATTTAATATTTGGGTTTTTAGATTTGAGGTTTGGGGTTTAATTTTTAAGGTTTAGGGTTTATAGGTTAAGAATGGTTATATTTAGTGTTTAAGGGTTAGCGGTTTAGGAGTAAGGTTTAAGATTTAGGGGTTATGGGTTAGGGAGATTTAGTAACGAGCCGGATATATTTTGTACTAAAAATTTTAATAAGTTAAAATTTAATAATAAAAAAGTAATAATAAAAAAATTTAATAATAAAAAAGTAATAATAAAAAAATTTAATAATAAAAGATTTAGTAATGAACTGGGTTACGGGTTAGCGAAATTTAATAATAAAAAATAAAGAATTTAAGAATTAAAAAATTAAAATTTAATATTTCAGTTAAAAAGTTAGAAAAAATGATAATCTCAGCAAGGAAATTTTGAAATAAAAAATCATAGAAAAATATATGTTAAAAATGGAAAAAATATTAAAAATTATGCATTAGTGGCGTTTTTAAAAAAACGCCACAAAAAATGATATATAGTGGCGTTTCTAATTAAAACGCCACGAAAACTTGACATATAGCGGCGTTTTTTAAAAACGCCGCAAGTGTTGGACTTATAATTTATAAACGGCGTCGTTTTTATTTCATACATTTTATCCAATGCTAGGTCCCGATACTTAGTATTTTTTCCCAAAACAAATTTTCCCCTACCTTCCGTTTCCCCAAATCAAACCCTAATTGTGGCTTTCCTCCTTAGTTCACCGATTCAAGGCCTGAGGAATTTGTCTCTTCACAAACAAACTTTCCTTCTTTTTTTTAACGCTCTTTCTCTCTCAAATCCTTGATTCCACTTCACTCTCCAGATCTCTCCAGGTAACGTTCAAACCTTTCTTATGTTTTTTTTCCCATTATTCTTTAAATTGTCTGGGACTTTGTCGTTGTTTAAAAGAAGAAAAACAATGTCGGATTGGGGACCTGATTTTGTAGCAATGGTGTTGTTCGTGCTGCTAACCCCAGGGCTGTTATTTCAGGTTCCAGGGCACCATATGTGCATAGAGTTTGGGAATTTTAAGATAAGTGGTGCTTCGGTTCTGATCCATTCTCTGCTGTATTTTGGGGTCATTTGTGTTTTCTTGCTTGCTGTTAACGTTCACTTGTATTTTGGGAAAGGATAGATCTAATCTATAAAACTGTGGGACGATGAGCAAGGAATGACCCAAACTCGAAGACAAAATTCTAGGTCAGTTTACCAATCTTCTCTTCAATTTATTCTTTTCTTTGTTGATCAGTTTTGTATGTCAATTTGAAATATAAAACTAAAGCAGCCTTTTTGCTATTTGGTACTAATTTTACTTAATTTTACTAGTAGAAATTAAGTTCCCAATGAACAATGTCCGTATGTAGTAGTTGACTGCAGGAAGCATGGTCCTCACGTTGTTTGCTTTTCTTCTTATGCTTGAACTGAAATACTGAACAATTACCCATAAAGAGCTTTCCCATACCAAAGTAAGCTACACATGTGTCCAAATTAGTTAGATAATTTATCACATGATTTGTAGCTCTAGAATCGTTGTCTTCTGGAATTGAACTAGATGTGGTAGTTATTGAAAACATATGAGGCATAGATGAAAAAGGATTAGATGTAACATGTGGAGTTGTAGAATACGGATGCAGGCCTAATATATATGGATGATGCAACATAAGAGTTGGAGATGTTCGAGGAATATGAGAATCATTGGGTGAAAAATTACTATAACTCATATTGACACCAGAGAAAAAATAAAGAGAAGACAGGGAAGGTGTTTGCTGAGCAAACATATGATGATTCACCACCATAGGCTAATACATGCCACCACACTGAGAAACAATAGCGACAGGTCGAGAACATGGTGACCAAACTTGCCACACAATTGACTTTGTGGTTTATTTGTGCATCTATAATAACCTCGAACACCTCTATAATTGCCTCTGAAATTCCTTTTGCCACCTCGAGTAGCACTATAGGGCTCTGAAATTCTTAGCTACTATATAGATAGATATCTATAGCAGATGAACATGGTCCTCACGTTGTTTGCTTTTCTTCTTATGCTTGGTTTGGATGATTATGTTATCCTCCTTATTTTACCAATGGATTAATCTGTTAAAGAAAGAAAAGATGCAAGTCGTGAAAGATATTGGTCCCACATAATGCTTTCCAATCAAATAGGAATAGGAGTTCTGTCAATCAAAATCAAAGGGGGTCACTTCACGTCCTATATGTATAAGATATGTGTAATTAGGCGCCTACCTGCATGTTGCCTTTAGTTTTTATCAATATGAAATTATCCGCTTTATTCATTTTCAATCCTGTTAATCATTTTTATTTGTATTTTCTTACATATATGAGATATAATTATCAAGGAAATTTGAATTTGTCCGAGACAAATAATCAGAACCGCCCAAGAAATGAATAGAATTTGAAACTTGAAATTTCCATACAGCCTTGGTATAATATGATACATAGATTAGAGTTATTTGAATGTGGAGAGTAGGGTTTACACTCGTTATATGATATTGTTCTGGCTCTGTTGCGAGGCTTGAGAGTGAAAGTGAATTGAGTGCTCAGACCATCATATATGATCTTTATTTGATTATATCAGATCTTACTTGGCTAGCATAGCATTGAATAAACTTTAAGAAGGTAGCAAAGGAAGCTAGATTTTTCATACAGGTTTTAGTGTTATTTTTATTAAACATCATATAGGTATAGATTAAGAGTTGGAAGATATCGCAAATTGCCATTCACGTTTGTCTCAATTATTTGATTTTCGTTTGAAGGAAAATGGATTTTATAGATTTGGAGTAGATCTGTCTTTATAAGCGCCAGAATTGTTTGATGGCTTTTAAATGTGATCAGTTTCCATTTCCTTCTTTTAAAATGCTGAAGAGTTGGAAGATTCATTATAATATGTGAATTCAAACATTAATTAACAAAAAATGCCAGATTAACAAAAACAGTAGCAGCAGCGACAAAGACAATTTCTCAGATTTCTTGTTTCCCTTCAATCAACAGGAGATTTCAGCTCTATCATCGTCTAAATTAAATTGAAAGTAAGCAAATACCTTGAAATCTTGATGTGTTCTTTTATTTTGTAGGGTTTTACTCCATATTTAAATTGATAATAAGAAAAAATATTGAAATATTGCTCTTTCTCTAAATCTGTAGGGTGCTAAGCCATATTAGTAATTAATATGTTTTGTATTATGGTAAATTAGCAGTTGAAAACGTTGAGTGAATTAAAGTTGTGTGATAGATACTGCACTGGCTAGTTACAAATATATATTTGGTTCAACTTAATTATTATTTGATTCTACTCTTATAATCTTTCATCTGTTATAGGTACTAACGAGCAGCCCAATTATTATTTGGTTCAACTTAATTATTATTTGTTGCAAATAAATACATCAGCTTGTTGAAATTAAGGTACGTCTATACTATATATTTATTTATTCTTGGTTATGTCTATACTATATATTTCAAATAATAAAAAAAGTCAAAAATCCAACAGTTGAATCAAACTTTGAAAGAATTTGATTAACAAGAAAAGCATTTAGGTGTTGATAAATTAAGTTTTGTTTTATGCTTTTAAACTATATTCTTTGATAAAGTTTCAATTCTTTGATAAATTAAGCATTTTTATTTATTCTTTTTCTTCCCCGAAATCCCTCAAACACCGAAATCCCCAAATCAGCATTTTGGATACTCTAAATCCCTAATACTCGAGATTTTGTTCATGTTTTCTTTTCCCATTTAATTTTCCCCAAAATCCAAGTACTGGAATTCGTAAAATAGTTTTTTTTTTGCCGCTGTCTGTATTTCAGTTACTGTCTGTATTTCAGTTACTGCTTCTGCTCCTCCTACAACTGTTGGTTGAACTGAAGCTGTGTTTTGGTTGACGTATTGCTTGGGCAGGTACATATCTGTTTAATGAATGAAAAGTTGAATTGGTATTTGATATAAGGTAGTTAATATGCGGTTTATCGTGCTGTAGGTACTAACGACCAGCTGCATTAATATTTTTTGATATTATTAAGGTACGTTTTAGTTCATAATTATGATGAATAATATTTTTATCATGATGATTTTCGGAAAATTAATCTTTTGGGGCTTCGATTTTGGTTTTTATAGACTTCCTTTAGGCATTTAGAACATGACTCATTGTAGTCAAGTTTATTGAATTTCATTTATTATTTCTGATTTTATGCAGTTTCATTTATATTCTTCTTGTAGCTGCTCAAAAGTCTAATCGTTTTAATTTGACAGATCCACTTTGCAAGACGAACTGTTGATAAGCTGAGACGGTATAACTCTTTCTTCGAATTGGTAAGGTGATTTGTTTTAATTTCAATCAATGGCTGATTTCTTTAAAACCTGCCAATTTTGCTTTCTAAAAAAATTGTTACTTGTAATTAATTTTTGCTGTTATTGTTCGATTTTCAAAACCAAAATTTCAACAGCATCAGCAGCGAGAAAGACAATTTCTCAGATTTCTTATTTCTCTTCAATCAACCGGATATTTCAGCTCTATCATCGTCCAACTTTTCGTACGGCAACTTGCTGAAAGGTATTATCATATTCAGATAATTATATTTGCTTTGTTTACATGTTTCACTTTCCAATTTAAATTGAAAGTAAGCAAAGACCTTAAAATCTTAAGTTTTGAATATGAGTTTTTATTTAATTAATTGATCTGTTGAAATTGTAAGTGCTGTCTATTCAAATGTCTAATTGCCTTTTGTTTTGCTGTAGTTTTATATTCATTTTCCCTTTAAATTACTTAACAAAAACTATTTTCCTGACTTAACGAACATTAATTTTCTAACTGCAGCATCTGTTTCTTGGTGATAGTGGTGCACACCAGCTTGTTGAAATTATTAAGGTACGTATTGGTTGAAAAGTCAGATGAATAAGGGTTTTATCATTATGGCAAATTATTAAGGTATGTTTCAATTGAAGTTGTTGTCCTAGTTCAATTGTTTACTTTTACGTTCAAATTAAGAAGGATGCTAAACTTGACTATGGCAAATTTTTAAAATCAACCAAATTGGTGGACCGGTGTAACTATCACCATCTATATCCCACACGTAATTTGTCACCATCAAATTAAAAAGGATGCTAAACTTTAGTATGCCAAATTTTAAAATTCGACCAAGTTGGTGACATGTCACTGTCAACCAATTTACTTCTAAAAATTAAACTATGATTTTTTTTATATTATTATATTCAAATTACTATTTTCTTATATTAATAATGTTTGATTTGGAGTTTTAATATTTTTAAAGGTATTTGTATAAAAAAGAAAAAGATTCAAAGTATATAGGCTGGAAACCTGACGGGTTGCCTTATATCTCACTGTTAGATATAACGGATCCTCCCTAGGTGTAACAATGCCAGGTATGATGAATCTTAAAAAATGAAACTATGATTTCAAAAAAGATCTATCGAGCTCATTTAGCAGTGAATCGTTATATAATGATAATTTATGGCCAATTTACTTATAAAAATTAAACTATGATCATATTAATAATTTGACTTGAAAAAATTTAAAATGACTTGAAAAAAGTTCTATCGAGCTCAACATATTAATAATATTGATCATTCTTTAAATAACTTACATAAAACATAAATATATATCATATCAAAACTTAGATAATAAACAACTTACCCGTGTAACTTATTGCAAACTTTAGACTTCAACAGCTACGAAATGGATAGGACTTGGATGAATTTGTCAAGGGCAAGTAACGAGTACCGAAATGGAGTGCAGACTTTTTTAGATATTGCATTTCACAATTCAAGCCAAGAGAATATGATTCTTTGCCCGTGTAAGAAGTGTGGCAATATCTATTGGCATTATCGTGAAGTTGTCTACGAACATCTAATTGTTGATGGCTTCATTCGGGGGTATAAAAAATGGATTTTCCATGGTGAGTGTACACCTAGTGGATCCTCTTCGACGATTAATTCGGGTTATCGTCAGTATGTTAGAGAAGATGACATGGAAGGTATTCTGCGGGATGCATTTAATATGCGGAGTGAAGGTTTCCAATCATTTCCACCAAACAATGTTGCATCTGATGATTATAATATTGGTAGGAATACTTTTATGGAAACGGAAAGAAGTGTACCGGATGAACAGCCGAATGAAGAAGCGGCGAAGTTTTACATGTTACTTGGTGAAATGAATGAAGAACTTTATGAGGGATCAAAATTTTCGAAAATGTCATTTTGTATTCACCTTTTTCACTTAAAATGTTTGGGAGGGTGGACCGGAAACTCTTTGACAATGCTGTTAGAGTTTTTGAGAAAAATGTTCCCGTTTGCAAAAATCCCTCAATCATGCAAAGACATGAAGAAAGTGATAAAAGATTTGGGCCTTGGGTACAACAAAATTCATAGTTGCCCAAATGACTGCATGTTGTATTGGGGTGATCAGAGTAATCAACAATCTTGTCATGTTTGTGGTAAATCTCGTTGGATGAATGCAGATGCAGAAGATGTTAATGAGGATGAATATAAGCCACAATCAAGAAGGAAGCCGAACAAGATTTTGCGATATTTTCCGCTAATTCCAAGGCTTCAAAGGCTATTCATGTCATCAAAGACCGCCGAGTTCATGACGTGGCATCATGATCAACGAACGGATGATGGATTACTAAGGCATCCTGCAGATTCTTTAGCATGGAAATCATTTAACAATAAGTTTCCAAGCTTTGCAAGTGATCCTCGGAGTGTGAGGCTCGGCCTAGCATCGGACGGATTTAATCCTTTTAAGATCATGAGCACCTCATACAGTACTTGGCCTGTGGTGCTTGTTCCTTATAATTTGCCTCTATGGCTCTGCATGAAACAATCTTCTTTGATTTTATCTATGATTATCCCCGGAGAGAAAGGTCCCGGAAATGATATTGACATATATTTGCAGCCACTTATTGATGAGTTAAAACAATTATGGGCGGGCGTTGAGACATATGATGTTGTGAGAAAGGAGAACTTTTACTTACGTGTTGCTTTGATGTGGACAATTAATGATTTTCCCGCATATGCAAATTTATCTGGTTGGAGTACCAGAGGACGTTATGCTTGTCCTTGTTGTGCTGCACAAACGTGTTCACAGTGGTTGTATAATGGCAAGAAGTTTAGCTATATGGGGCATCGACGGTGGTTAGATGCAGATCATAGATTTAGATTTCAGAAGGCTTTATTTGACGGTACTGAAGAGTTCAGAGAAGCTCCTGAGCAGACTGTTGGATCTGAAATATTGTTCATGTTAAAAGATATTGATTTCAGTTACGGAAAGCTCAATCAACCATCCAACAGGCAAACAAATAGACGATCAAGGGATGAATCTGATGATGAATCTGATTTGGAGGATGACCCTAATGAGCGGACTTGTGGAAAAAAAGAAGTATTTTTTTTGAGTTGCCTTATTGGGAGCATAACATATTACGTCACAATCTTGATGTGATGCATATTGAGAAGAATGTCTGCGAGAATATCATCGCGACAATTTTGAACGTCGATGGTAAATCCAAAGATAATCTTCAGAGTCGACTTGATTTAGTTGACATGGGAATTCGACGTGATCTTCATCCCCAAGAACTTCCGAATGGAAGATATCGGTTGCCTCCTCCAATTTTTTCAATGTCGAAGGAAGAGAAAGAAATGTTCTGCACGGTGTTGAAGGATATAAAGGTCCCAGATGCATATGCATCAAATATATCTCGATGTGTAAGTCTTAAAGATCGAAGATTGTATTCATTAAAATCACATGACTATCACATCTTGATGCAAGATCTACTTCCAGTTGCTTTACGGTGTTGTATGTCAAAAAAGGTAACGTCTTGTATAATTGAACTGTCGAATATAATGAAAGCAATTTGTGGCAAAGTTCTGAACTTTGAAGAACTTGAAAAAATACAAAATCGAGCCGCTTTGACATTATGCAATTTGGAGAAGATCTTTCCACCTTCCTTCTTCACTATTATGGTGCACCTGATAATTCATCTCCCTCGTGAAGCAATAATTGGTGGACCGGTGTTCTATCGTTGGATGTATCCCATAGAAAGGTGCTAATTTATTTCAAGCTCTTTCATTCATTCAACTCTATACCTATAATTATAACCTTTGATAATGTAGTATATCGTGTTTAGGTTTCTGAGCAAATTGAAGTCTTATTGCCGTAATAAGCGTTATCCGGAAGGATCAATTGCTGAAGGCTACTTGGCAGAGGAATGTATGACATTCTGTTCTAGATATTTAGAAGATGTTGAAACAAGATTGAATAGACCAAGTAGAAATGCTGGGCTCAATGATCCTAACTTGGCCGAAACTTATTTATTTCAAAGTTTTGGAGAACCAATCGGCAAAGTTGAAGTTGCGGAATTAGATGACCGATCTTGGATACAAGCACATAGATATGTTCTTTTCCACCACGATGCAATTCAACCATTATGCAAGTAAGTTCTAGAATATGATAAATATTCGTCTTCTTGATTTATTTATTTTCTAACCAACTAAACCTGTTTTCAACATAGTGAGTACAAACAAATATTGAGATCTCGTTCACGCTCACGAAGATTACCACATCGAGAGATTAATAAGTTATTCACTGAATCTTTTCATGAATGGTTAAGCCAAACGGTATGCAACGTGTTCTTTTATTATTACTCAACTCATATTTCGATTCAAATCATAAAGTTTTCTCGTAACATTTATAATTATTACTCAAATCATATTTTGATTCAATAGGTTTGGAGTGGGAAGGCCGTTAGTGACGAAGTTAAATCGCTTTCCCAGGGTCCGAATCGATTAGTGAAAAGATACAGTGGCTTCATCATCAATGGATTCAGATTTCATACCAAATATCGAGAGAGATTGAGGAGAACCCAAAATTGCGGACTAGTTGTTAATTCTTCTATTACGAGTTATGCTAGTGCTAGGGACAGTAATCCTGTCGAGGGAAATGTGGATTTTTACGGACTTCTTACCGACATTATTGAATTAGATTACTATGGAAAATGGAAAGTTGTCTTATTTCGAGGTGATTGGGCTGATGTGAATACTGCTCGCGGTATTAAAAATGATCAATTCGGGTTTACAATGGTAAATTTCTCTCGATTGATTCACACCGGAGAACAATTAATAGACGAGCCGTACGTATTTTCCTCTCAAGTGAAACAAGTTTTTTACTCGAAAGATCCAATTGATGAGGGTTGGTACGTTGTTCTCCGAAATAGCCCTAGAGACTTGTTTGACATGGGCAATGAAAGTAGAGATGATATCGTTGAAAGATTAGAAACTTTGCCTTTTCCACAACAAAACTTGAATGAAAATATCCCTAGTACTAGTACGCAATTTCAATGGGTTCGTTGGGATGTGGATGAAGATATTTACGAATTATAATGTAGTAAGAAATTACAATTTTTTTACTTATATGTAATGTTACTATTTTAATCTTGCTCATGTTATATAATTTAACTATTTTATGTGCACTATTGTTGTTCTAATTTGTTATTAAAATTTACACCATTTTATGTTTATTGCAGGAAAAATGCGTAGAAGAAAGTTACAACATTTAAATATTGTTCAGAATAATCCAAATTCAGAAGAAGGCAATAGTGAACAGCAAACAGTTGTTGGATCTTCAAGTGTGCCAGAGACAGTTCGCGATACTGCAGAAGTTCAGAGTAATGTTTAGTTTGTTTTACATGCGTGTTCACTTTTATTATTAATTTATTTTTCATTTTTAATATAATAATATGTCATTTTTCAGTTGAGAGTGCCGGGACGCGCAGAGGTCGAGGTCGTACGCTACTTACAGATTTGTACGACTTAGCTCCTACCGAGCGTGTCAAAGTTCGTAGAAATAATCATGGTCAGCCTGTCGGAACTGAAGCTCAAGTTTTAGCTGGCTATTTGGGCATTCTTGCACGAAATTCAAATATGTTGCCCATCAACTACGAATCATGGCATCACATGCCTGACAGCAACAAAAATCAAGCTCTCGACAATATTAAGGTAAGAAAAAGTGAAATTAATCTATAATGCTTTGGTTTAAATTTAATTTTCATTTACTTTTTAACCTTGTGTTTTTTTAGGAGAGATTTATTTTAGAGGTCTCTGATGAGTATATCAAGAAGACTTTGGGCAAAAAATGGAGAGACAATAAAAGTACTTTAAAAAAGCAATATTTTAAGAAAGACATAAGCCTCGAGGAAAAATTGTGCAATGTCCCGCCGGGAATGCTGAGGTACCAGTGGGAAGATACGGTTAGATTTTGGAATTCAAAAAAAGGAGAGGTATTACGTACTTTCAAACTCTTCTAAATTGTTCGGTTTCTAGTATTTACTATATACGTAATAATAATTACTCAATGTAGGACCGTGAGCGTGTTGGAACAAGTAGTAGACAGAAACAAAAATTCACGCACACGGCAGGGTCGAGAAGTTTTGCTCGCATAGCTGAGGCCAATGTATTATAAATTTATTAATTTTATCAACTTACGATGAGTCTCTACTATTAAATAATATTTTTATTACTATATTGTAGGAAGTCTCGTCTGGTCAAAAAATTGGACGCCTTCAGCTTTTTGACATTACGCATAGGAAGAAAGATGGATCCCCAATGACATCCGAAGCCGGAGAGATTATGGTATATTAACTTAATAATATTTGACATTCTTTTTTAAATAATGTTATGTTATTTTCTATTCTTTTTCATTATATATTTCGTTTCTAATTCTTTCATTTATTTTTTAGGAGAGACTAAAGGAAAAGAAGGCGGAGTATGAAGCGACTGCTTCGACTGATAGTTCTGTTAATCATGAGGACATTGATAACAGAATTATTACTGAAGTTTTGGGTCCTGAGAGGTATGGTCGGGTTCGATTTCAAGGATCTGGTGTTACCCCGACCCAATATTTTCGATCTAGCTCCCAGCAATACATGCTTTCCGGAAGTCAAGCTCAAGCTGAAGTTCAGAGGTTAAGAGATCAGCTAGCTCAGATGCAATCGAGCACAGTTGAGCAAATTGCAGAGGTTCAAAGAAAATATGAAGAACTCCAGCAACAACTTCTAGCCGATGCAGCAGCGGCAGCAGCGAGGGAGGCAGCGGCAGGAGCGAGGGAGGCGGAGCAGAGCAGAAAGTATGATGAGCTGCAGCTACAGCTTCAGCAAATGATGAAGATGTTTCAGCAGTCGCAGCAGCCGCCTTCTTAGATACTTATTTTCCTGTTGTGACGATATTTTTAACATTTTTACATTGAATATTATTGTAATAATATACTTAGTTATACTTTATTTATTAATGTAAATCATATATCTTTCATTGAATTTGAAGTATTATTTAGGTTTAATGTTATTGGCTGGATTTGTATGTCATATTTGCTGTAATTGGTTGAATTTGTAATGCAGGAGGGTCCGATACTGGTTAAAATGTGCCGTTTTGAATCTGTAAAATTCGCGGCGTTTTTCGTTAAAGCGCCGCTAAAGGTCCGTACTTTTAGCGGCGTTTTTTGTTAAAGCGCCGCTAAAGGTCCGTACTTTTAGCGGCGTTTCTTGATAAAGCGCCGCTAAATGTCTTTACTTTTAGCGGCGTTTGTGGATAAAGCGCCGCTAAAGATCTATACTTTTAGCGGCGTTTGCGGATAAAGCGCCGCTAAAGATCTATACTTTTAGCGGCGTTTGCGGATAAAGCGCCGCTAAAGATCTATACTTTTAGCGGCGTTTGCGGATAAAGCGCCGCTAAAGATCTATACTTTTAGCGGCGTTTGCGGATAAAGCGCCGCTAAAGATCTATACTTTTAGCGGCGTTTGTGGATAAAGCGCCGCTAAAGGTCTGTACTTTTAGCGGCGTTTTTTTCACAAAAACGCCGCAAACATTTGCGGCGCCGCTTATAGTGGCGTTTTTTGCGGCGCTTCTGGAAGCGCCACTAATACATTTTGCGGCGCTTATAAGCGCCGCTAAAAGCAAAAAAAAACGCCGCAAAAAATCTGTTTTGCTGTAGTGCATCTTGGTCATTATTATGAAAATATATATATGTATTAGCTAAGTGATGCGTTATTGAAATTATAGTCCGAATTGAAGCTCTAGATTTAACTTCATCGAATAGAAGAAGTGAATGACCAATGACATTTAATGAAAACATTTAGTGATTTTAAACTCAAGGCTAAAGAAATGTCAATTAAATTATGTGAAATTGTGGTTAGATATATTCGGTCAAATGAGACTTTACTTAGATTTAAGTATATGAGATAATCGTCTTAGATTCAGCAAAATTAATGTTTCGCTTAAGACTTACTAAGTTTACGAAAGCTTACACTGTTTGTTTCATGCCTTTGTTTTATAGATTGTGGATTCTGACTACCAGCTCAAGGATCGTCAGCATTTCGTCACACTATCTACTATTACGGTAACTGTGTGTTTGGTCTTAGCTTATGGCATGTATAGGGTAGACAATAAGTAGAATGGTATATTGATTTTTGTATATAAGTCAAGTGAATATGCAACTTACGAAAATTTCTTGTATAAGTTTTAAATTTGAACTTTAATTGTGTCTAAAAATTTTAGTAAACGAATGATTTTTAATTCAAGAAAATGTTCAAAATTTTTTTTTTCAGTCCTGATCCGATTTCAAATTTTTGGTAATGCCCCGTCCTATTTCGACAACGGTTACGGGATAGGGATGTTACAGCAATTCTATAATTAACATATACAAATCATTCAAATCAATTCAAACATAATTATATAATTAAATTACACGAACTTACCTCGACAATTGTTCGTGTATAAATAATCTACTAATCTAACATTTTTTTCCTCATTCTAACTTCGAATTTGATCTATCCGGATATATATGAGTAAATTTAACATCAATTTATACTCAATTAGTCCAATTTTGTAACACCCCAAACCCAGCCTGGAAGTTGGGCCCGAGTCTGGCGTGTCACATTAGAGCGCATTTTAAAATCACGTATTTTCTTTAAAAACTCACTCGAAAACTAATGTTTCTAAGTGAAAACAAGCTCATTTGATGTTTAAAGCCTCTTTGTTAAAACTTAGAATATTTAAATGATTTGTTATCCATTTGAAAACATAACTACTTTTAAAACCTTATCCCTTGTTATGAGCAAAAACCAAGTAAGTTGTGGAAGCTTGTAGAAAAACTTGTAGTTTGTGGAAACGTGTTGATTTTGGAAACAATTTAAGTTTTTGAAAACCGCACTCTACTTCTAGCAGTTATAAATAATCAAAAACGAAAATCCTAAATTAAAATCCAGAGAATACTTAAAGCGGCCTTATTACATAATTTAAAACCCAGAATAGAAATTTAAAATAAAACAAATGTAAACAATGCACTCGTGTGGCCACCCTCGAGTCCCTCGCAGTACTGATCCAACTAACACTAGGGATTACCTGGAAAGATAAAAGATGGGGTGAGTTTACAAAAACTCAGTGTGTAATCCCCTTCCTAAAGGAATGTCAGTAAACGGAAACAGATATAAAAATAGTTTGGGCCAGAGCCCTTTAACAGAAACAGTACAGTTAAGCTCAGAACATAAGTGGGCTAAAGCCTAATACAAACCATTTGGGCCTAGCCCATATCAGAATCAACTGGGCCTATCCCATATCAAAGACAAAGCATAAATGAATGATGCATGATGCATGCAAACCCATCCAACCAGCACACCACTCTGTCCAACCATGCACAGTCTATAGGGATATAATCAACCCACCCATCCCTACACTCCACAGTGTAGTACCGATGCGGCACTATCATTATCGCAACAAGGCTGCCAGAAATCAGAATGGTCAAAAGCCATAAACAGAATGGCACAGAGCCATAGTAATGTGTGTGGCACAAAGCTATAGCTAATGGGTTTATAATCGGCACAAAGCCTATGATATCAGCACAAAGCCTTCGGTAATGGCACAAAGCCCATAATTATGGCACAAAGCCCACAGTAATGGCACGAAGCCCACAATAACGACACGAAACCCTCGGTAACATGATTGGTACTCAGTCGTTGATCGGTCAACAGTCGCCTTGGGCAACCCGTGCGACCTTATGAAATTAGTACGGCTCTTAAGCCTTTGATGGGTCCACAGTCGTCTCGGGCGACCCATGCGACCTTATCAAATTAGTACAGCTCTTAAGCTTTCAGTGGGTCCACAGTCGTCTTGGGCGACCCGTGCGACCCTAACAGATCAGAACTTCCTCCATAATATCCCAACCCCTGCAACATGTTATGTATGCAGAATGTCATGCTCATAACCAGAAAAACAATCACAGTCACATCAGTTGAATCATAGTCATTCAGTTACCGTCAATCAGTCAAACATAGCACTAGTCAGTCTTTTACTCGCGAGGTACAAAACAGTCATTTTACACCTTAAGGGCAAAACGATCATTCTACCCTACAGGGGCATTCCGATAATCCTACCCTATAAGGGTATTTCAGTAATTTTACAATTCGGGGTATTTTAGTAATTTCATAAACTAGGGGTATTTCAGTAATTTTGCAAACCCGGGGTAAAATGGTAATTTTACAAATCAAGGATAAAATGGTAATTTTACAAATTAGGGGTAAAACGGTAATTTTACAAATTAGGGATAAAACGGTAATTTTACAATTCTGGGGTAAAACAATACTTTTACAAAACATGAGTAAAACAGTACTTTTACAAATCGGGGGTATTTCTGTAATTTTACAAATTGAGGGTAATTCGATAATTTTGTAAATCGGGGGTATTTCTGTAATTTTGCAAATTGATGGTAATTTGATAATTTTGCAAATTTGGGGTATTTCTGTAATTTTACAAATCAAGTAATTCGGTAATTTTGCAAATCGGGGGTATTTCTATAATTTTACAAATCAAGGGTAATTCGGTAATTTTACAAATAGAGGGTATTATAGTAATTCTACCCTATAAGGGTATTTCAGTAATTTTATCAATCCATTAGAGAGTCTACAGTCACCTCGGGCGACTCAAGTATTCTAAACAGAGATAACGTTGCGAATGGGCCTAAGGCCTGTTCTTGGCCCAAGTGGGCCCACATGCTCGTGTGGCCCTTTAGCCCAAAACTAGCCACAGATATGAGATTCACCTAGTCTAGTCCAATATTTACTATACAATTTGCCCGATTGAGCCCACGAGCCCATTGGGCCCACATGGCCCATTTCGGTATTCCAGCATTTGCCGTTCTACAGCTAGAGTAGGGTGAAGTACACACTTGATAGGAATCTGAAGTTAATCCACGCTCTGAACATTACTATGCCCAGAAGCCAACAATAATCGTAGCCTTGACTCCCAAGGGGTGTGTCAATCAACTTCGGTCACCACAACCGTGACCCAACGGCATATAGATCAACGAATGATCCAACGCATAACCCAAACGACCTTGTCACAAAGCGAAAGAGATAAGCTAAGAAAGGTATGCTTGCTCTCCTCCTGGTTTGCTCTATTTAAAGCCAGCTTCTCACCTATTCTCATGTTAGCTTCCCGATGTGGGATTCTCCATCAATCCCTCCAAAATCGACGCATTAGCAAAATAATCAACCTTTACGTGCAAAGGGATTCGAACCAAAGTCCTCTCGATAGCCATGTCATGCCACCACCACTAGGACACAAGCTTCTTTGTGTCATAAATCCAACGCATTTACCTATAAAGCCTACCTACTCGCTTCCAGATTTATTTAAAAGAGAAACCAAAATAAATTGCAAGAGCCAAGACTTGAACCTAAGACCTCTTGCTTCCTCTATGGCGGCACTTCCTTGTCTCCCATTTGGCGCCATTTGCCACTAGACCACAACTCCTTTTGTGTCTTATTTTAGCCCATTTTATTTATAAGTTATCCCACTTAAGCTCAAGGTTCTGTTAACCTAAAAAATAAACATTTTTCCCATACTAAACCCGAACTCAGGACTTCACAGAAACTCTTTAACACCTCAAATTACCACCTTATCCACTAAACTAAACACACAATTTAAATTATTAAAGCCGCTTTTTAATCAATCCAAAACTCAAGGCCCAATACTTCTAGGCACAAATTCGGGGTGTTACAAATTTACATCTTAGGCAAAATTACCATTTTGTCCCTAAACTTTTAATTAATGACGATTTCGTCCTTAGGCTTGGAAAATGAAATTCATGCAATTTACTCCTTATTCCAAGCCTAGCTGAATTTTATATGTAACATTATAGCCTATTTATTTCATAAAAATCAAAATTTTTCCTTAGATTTCACCTTTTTCCAATTTAGTCCCTAAATCAACATTTCATGAAGATTCACTTTAGAAAAGTTGTTTATCTATCAACAACCTTTCATTTTCTATCATTAATTTCAAAATTTTAGCATATCCATCCATGGCAAAACTTTGATACTTTGATAACTTTGCAAATTAATCCACAAAATAGATAGGTTAGGTTACTAAGATCCCAAAAATATAAAAATTATGAAAAATGGGTCAAGAAAACATACCTAATTAAGCTTGATTAGTTTTCTTTCTCTCTCTTAGGGTTTCTATAGCATTTTGGGGAAGAAGATTATATAAAATGATGATATTTAATATTTTTTTATTTAACATCTTTAACTTTTTCAACTTTCGAATTTCATCCTTTTCTTTTTCTAATTTTCCATGGATAAATCATCCAAAAATATCTACTAACTTTTCTTTAATGATCTAATTACCATTCAAGGACCTCTTGTTTTGAATTCTATAGCTATTTGATCTTTTATCAAAATAAACATGTAATCAGTAAAATTTCTTTACGAAATTTTCATATGACATTATTATCATACTGTACATCATAAAAATATTTTAAAATAAAATTTCTTTCTGGAATCGGATTTGTGTTCCTGAAGCCACTGTTCCAATTTTTACTAAAAATGGGTTGTTACAAGATGAATCGCTATATATTATAAATTCTTTCTCGGATTTAGGTTGAGTCAAACCTAGAGCTTTTGTTAACATTTTTTCAACTGCTCGAAACTTTTCTGACATTTATCAGTCCAGACAAAGATAACATCTTTTTGCAACAATTTAAAGATCAAAGAAGCTATAATAGAAATAGTTTTTAACAAAACGCCGATAATATCTTGTTAAACCTAGAAAACTACGAACCTCAAAAACATTCTTTAGAACCTTCCAATCAACAATCGTAGATATTTTGTTTGTATCGACACGGATACCATCAACTAAAATAACATGGCCCAAAATACCAACTTCCCATAACCAAAACTCGTATTTGCTAAATTTTGTATAAAGTTGTTTTTCACGTAGAGTTTGTAACACAATTTTCAAATGCTCAGCGTGATCTGATTTGTTCAATGAGTATATCAGAATATCATCAATGTATACCACAACAAATCAATCCAAATATGGTTGAAATGTAACGACCTAATTTTCGGGTTTTTGAGTTTTTGCTTGAATTTATTTATTGCTTGTCTGGATGTGCTAAATTATGCTTTGAGTGTGTTTAGTGGGCCTTTAGAAGGCCTAATTTTAAGTGAAGGACTGGTAAAATTTTTAAGTTTTAGACTTAAAGGAGAAGGGGCATTGGCTAAGTGGGCTTTTAAACAAAAATTGGGAAATTAAGACACAAGTAAGCCTATGTTAAAGTGGCAAGTTGGCGCCACTTAAAGCTTAAGGAGGTGGCGTGTAGAGGCTATGTAAGAGCTAAGGTTCAAATCCCGTGGTAAGCAAGGTGTTGTTTTGTTTTTAATATGTGTGCATGGTAAGTGATAGAACTCAAGTTGAACTTTGAAGGGAAGCGTTTGAACTACTCATGAGATTGAATCAAGGAGGGATAAGGGGAGAAAATTTAGGAATTTTGAATGGGAAGCAAGTGATGGCCGAATATGGGTTTCTAGGGGGAGCATTTTCGGTTGGGGTCTATTGGTGTTGGCATAATCGGCAAGTGGAGTAAAGGGTGCTAGCCGAATACTGCTTGGGGTTCTTTTGGGGTTTTAGACTCGACATTTTTGGTATGTAAGTGCCGATTAGGTAAGTCCCTAGGGTACCTACATTCTATTCTTCTTTTCTCTTCTCCTCTATTTGTTCTAAAAGCCAAAAACGCAATTTACAAACCCCTTGTGCCGATTTGATCAAAGAATCCAAACTCTTTTCTTCTTTTTCTCCTCAAACCGAAGCTACTCTCTTCTTCTCCTCTTTCTTCTTTGTCTCATAGCCTAAAGCGATTCACTTGGAACCTCACTTAACCAATTTCTTAAAAGCCGAAAATCCCGAAAAGTTGTCTTTGTGCCGATTTCTTCTTGGCCAAACCCCTTCATTCTTTTTCTTCTCTTTTAACTGAACCATCTATTCTTCTCTTCTCTAGTTCTCTTTATTGTTTTCTTTGCACTCCCTAATAGCCGAACCCCCTCATCCATTTGCAAACAATTACCCTTTGGCCGAATACTTAAGGCATCTTTTTCACCTTTGAGTTTTGAGCTAGATCTGGTAGAGATCAGGTTTGATTTGGTAGAAAACGACTTTGGTGGTGGCTAGTGGATCAAGCGAATCACTGGGTAAGAATTTCAAACTCCTCTTACTTTTGGTTAAGGGAAAAGCCGAAACCCCTACCCCCTTTGGGGCTAATCGGTTTAGACTCTCTATGGGTTTGGATGGTAGGTTTTTTTTGGTTACTACTGAAGTTCTGTGGTTTTCGTAAGGTGGATCTCGTGGAGGCTAGAGGGGTTAACGATACCAAGACAATCTAGATCTAGATCTAGTGGTTAGAATCGACAAGGTAAGAGATTAGTGATGCTCTATTATGGCCGAATAGGTATGTTAAGATAACGTTAATTGATCAATTGGATTATAGTTGATGGATGGCTGAAATGATTGTAGGATATTCGCTCAAGGGACTTCTGAGTATACTGCAAACAGGTGTGTAATCGACACCCTCTAGTAGACTAGATCGGTAAAAGCTGAAAAGCTGAAATGTCAAAATTTCGGTATTTTGAGGGCTTACAAGCGTGTGAGCACTCGTGGGTCAGTTTGAAATGGTAAAGTTGGTAATCGCGAATGGTAAGACTGTTTTGTGTACGTTTTAGTGCACGTTGGTGGTTTGGGCCTCGAAGGGCCGAATTTGGGGCCCGTTAGGCTTACGGGCCCATGGGGTTGAAAATTGGTAATCTGATTGTTAAGATATACTAAAACAGGTGTAAAATTTGGACTTGATGGGTCGCAGTAGCTAGTGGACTCCGTCGGGCCCACTAGGGGTTTTAGGGCCCGATGACTCGTTAATAATAAAATGGGCTAATTAAGTTACTTGGATGATAATAGGTCTGTTGCTAGATGATAATGAGCATGAAACCCTAAAATCTAGCAAATTTACTGAAATACCCCTTAAGGGTGTAAATTACTGTTTTACCCCTAGGTGCTAAAAGACCATTTACCCCTAAGGTTAAGTTGACTGATTTGCATGCTATTATATATGATACTCTGTATGCCATGTCGTATTATAATCTATTGCATGGGATTGGGTTATTATGATGGAGGAAGTGCTAAAGTGGCAATGCCACGTATTCTGTTTAGAGGCTCTGCCTCATATTACTGTTCTGGTGGCTTGGCCACAATATCTGTTTAAGCAGCTTTGCTGCGACTGTGGTGTGTAGGGCTGGGTGGGTTGAGTTATTCCCCACATGGTGTGTAGGGCTGGTATGGGTGGTGTGTAGGGCTGGATTGGGCTTGGGCTTTGCATTCATGCATAATACACTGATCTTTTATTGTAATGGGCCTAAGGCCCACACTGTTTTCTGAATAGGGCTAAGGCCCAGTTATCACCATTTTCTGAATAGGGCTAAGGCCTAGTTAACACTGTACCCGGATAGGGCTTTGGCCAAGTTTGAGCTTGAACTGATATCTGACTCTAGTTAGGTTAGCTTACACACTGAGTTTTCACAAACTCACCCCTCTCTTTCCATCCATGCAAGTGAACCCAACCTTAGAGGACTTAGAGCTGTGAGGGATTCGGAGTGGCCACGTGAACTGTTTCTGGTTTTATATTTTCTTAAGTTTACTTTGTTTTAGCATTTATTAATTCTTTTTGGGTTTTAATCTGTAATAAGGCCGCTCGATAATTATTTTATTTTTACTTTGGTTTTTACTTGCTTTAAAATGATAGACTAGTCTGCGCGGATTTTTATTTCAAATTAACAAACGTTTTCAAAACATTCTCTACGTGACAAATGGATAACTTAATGACAACGACTCACTAACAAGATCATTTAAAAAGTAAACTCCAACTGATAGTGGATAGGGTTTATTTTCTTAAAACTAAATAAGGTTCTTATATTCAAAAGGTAATATGGTTTTGATTAAGTCGACATAACGATTATAAAAAGAAGACCGTAGCGTAATTAATTATCCATGTGACACACCAGATCTGGCCATAATGTCTGGGCCGGGTTTGGGGTGTTACATGAAAGACTCGATTCATCAAATCCATAAATGTTACAGGGGCATTAGTCAAACCAAATGGCATCATCAAAAAATCATAATGACCATATTGAGTCCTGAAAGCAGTTTTTGATACATCTTTGAAAACACTGAATCTCCTTTCAGTTGATCAAATAGATCATTAATACGGGGTAACAGATATTTATTCTTGATAATGACTCGTTTCAGCTACCAATAATCTAAGCATAATCTCATCGGCTCATCTTTCTTATTCACAAATAGAACGAGAGCACCTTAAGGTGACACACTCGATTGAATAAATCCACGATCTAATAATCCTTGCAACTATGCTTTCAACTCTTTCAATTTAGTAGGAGCCATTCAATATGGAGCTATCAAAATTGGAGCTATTCCTGGCACAAGTTCAATCACGAATTCAACTTCTCAAGTTGGTGGTAACCCAGGGAATTCTTCAAGGAAAACATCAGCTTATTCTTTAACTATTTGTAACACCTTTAACTCGTCTCCGTCACCAGACTAAGGTTACAGAGCATTATCGTATAATAAAAAACATTTAAACCTAATATCACTAATAATTTAATCGTATCATAAACCATTCATATACATGCCTATTGTCCCTAAATCGAGCCCTAGAGGCCCTAAAAATAGCTTAGAAGCAATTCGGGACCAATTTGAAACAAATCAAAAATTTAGGAAAATGATGCAAAATTTTCAAAACAAGGGTCACACGGCCTTGTGCCTCACATTGCTGAGACATACTCGTGTCTCCGGCCGTGTAAACTTCGAACTAGGGACACACAGTCGTGTCCCAGCCCGTGTCCTCACCTGTGTAACTCTCTAAGTAGGACCACATGGTCGTGTCACACGCCCGTGTGGCAGGCCGTATGTTAGGCCGTGTAACTCACTGACTTGGAACCTTAAGAAATTCTCAAATGACACACAGCCGTGTCTCGAGCCATGTGAACCCAAATTTCACCTAAATCAAGCTATTTCATAACCTAACCATGCATGAACATTCAACTTATTTTGTGCACACTTAAAAAAAAGAATCAAAACAACATCCAAACATACATCAAAATGCCATTTCAAACACATTGTTCAACTAACCAATATACCATTCAAAGGCACCACAATTATAACAACACAACATTTACCAAAACATGTGAATATTACCTAATTCCATGCATAAAGACTTCAGTATATTATGTGCCTAAAACATAACATAATTGACCATTTCCAAGTCAACATCTTGTACCAAAATGCCATACACATCAACTAGCAAAAATGACCAAAAGGACTTACCTAGTCAAGCATTATAAGTCCATCAACCATACTTAAACATCAAGGTACAAACAAACTAAATTACCATTTACATATTCAATGAAGTATCATTATAAACCACCTTATACATGTTAATATTGTCATTTCCAAACATAATAACCTAGTTCAAATATGAGCTAAAACAGGTCACAAGTAACCATTTTCAAACCATCATCAACATGCCAAGAGAACCATTTCAAGAAGCACTTTAAATTAACCAAAATCACACAACATGGTAAGGCATCAAGGTGTACCAAACCAACATAGCTTTCCGAAGCTTATACATACAAAAACACCATTAACCCATACACCATAATACCATTACAAATCACCCTATACATGCCATTATAAACCTTAGCCAAATTACTCAAAAACTACCGAATTGTCTACTGGATAGTGTGATAGATCTCCAACAAACTTCCAACCGATCGAGCTTCTGATAATTTGTATAGTAAAGGAAAAAAATAACTACGTAAGCAATAAATGCTTAGTAAGCTCATATAAACTTTAAACATAACATACCATTTCAATAATGAACTTAATAGAAAAATATAAACCTTTACCAATGCCATAAGATTAATAAAGCCTATATAAGACCATCAAACTCACAAGTTAGCATACTTGTTAATGATACATATGAAATCAACCATATATATATAAACATAACATTTAATTTACCATCATTACCGTACGATCATGTTTTATTCCATTTGCTTACTTGCCGTTTCCAAATGCTTAGTATAAGCCTAAATAACATCATCAAATCACAAGTTAGTGCACTTGTCCATAATATAAATGAGTTCATCCATAGCATAAGTAGGTTTCCCATATGGAAGTACATCATTTAATTCATCAATCTTTTTATAACATCATGTTACATCTCAATTGTGAACTTACCATTTCATTCCCTTTTCTTACCCGTTGAACCATCTAGAATTACATCGGATACTCGGGAAAGCTCACACAAAGTGTGCCTTTACAAATAATCATAACCTTTCCTTTACATCAATTCTCACACGAGCTGTAAAATGTTCCTGCTCACACAAGATGTGGGTCAGAATGTAAGCTACACGATCCTACTTACACAAGGTATGAAGAATTCGCAATAAATGCAAGACCTCAACCATCGGTAGGACATTGAAGACCGGCACCCAAAACATGATTGCTAATGACATGTCATTTCTATCGTAAGAATTCTTAAGGTTCAACCGAGACTCGATATCCGTCAATTCATCATAACTTTGATACATTTATATTTTGATTCATTTACCTCAAATAACATAATGAAAATTCAATTTAATCAACATTTAAGTGATTACAGTTCATACGAACTTACCAGATTAAATTACAGCAACAACTAAGTATAAGGGCTATTTGGTAATTCTCTTCTCCTCGATTTTCCACTCATTCTTGATCTAAAATAATAATTCCATTCAATTTACTGATTCTAATAGAAAAATTAATTCATTTTATGTAATTAAGTCTTTTTGACATTTTTACAAAATTACCCCCAACATTTTACTTTTATACAATTTAGTCCTTAAGCTCAAAACATGCAAATTAACCATTTTTATTAAATTTAAGTTAAGCCAAATTAATTGGAACCCTATTACAGCCTACATTTACTTTTATTTCACAACAAGTTCTTGTACTTTTACTAATTTACATTTTAGTCCTTAAACATTAAAACCACCAAAAATTACTTAACAAAATACTTATATTTAATAATAAAGCTTAATAATATTGTAACACCCCAAACCCGACCTAGATGTTATGACCTAATCTGGCGGTGTCGAATGGAATGGAATTTTGAAATCGTGATGGTCGAGTTAAAAATCATTCCAGTTAAGTTGGCTTTTATTTAATTCAGAAAACGGGTACTAGTTGATTTGCCTGAAAACATGTCTTTTGAGTGGAAGCTTTTAAAACCAATTAATTTAAGAAAATCATTTTCCATTTACGAAATCCTTAGTTTTTTTTGGAAAAACCGTGTTTGGTTGAGTTTGCAGTTTAAATATCCACAAAAATAAAACAGTATAAAGTCTCAAATTAAAAACCAGTCCATAAGTCTCATTTATAAAAAATTTCCATAAGTAATAATAGAAATAGTAAAAATATTAAAACCGTGAATCCATAATGAAGTAGTGTATGAGGTAGTGGTCACCGTTGAGTCCTCCGCTGCACCAATCTATCAAGTCTGGGGATTACCTGTACAGATTAATAGAAAAGGGTGAGTTCTCACAAACTCAGTGTGGAATCCCCACAGAAAACACGCGTACAGATTCATATAAAAAATAGTCATATACAGTCTAGGGACGTAGCCCATTATAGAATCAGTTTGGGCCTTAGCCCATTCAGATACAGTCTCAAAAATACACTAAGGCCTTGGACCATATCAGATACAGAATGCAGATATAGACAATCAAAATCTTATCCACCAGTCTTTACACATTATCTCCGTCCAACCCTACACATCATGTGGAGATTAAATCAACCCACCCATCCCTACACACCATGCTGTATTGAAATGTGGCACATAGGCAGAATAGTGTAGCTGAGCTGCCAGATAACAGGCTTGTAAGCCTTTCAGAACACTTCCTCCGTATATCATCAACCGAACCCCGATGCAAAGCAACATATAACAAATGGCATGCTAATATGCATTAATCAGTTTATACAATCAATTCCGCACACATATTCAGTATTATAAGGCTCAGTACACATATCATACAAACAGATCACATTTTTAGGGGTCCAAGAAATGCTTACCGACCCTACAGTACGTCCACAGTCGACTTGGGCAACCCGTGCAACCTTACAGAACTTTTCAGAAAAATGGGCCCACATGCCCATGTAGCCTGTTCGTGTGGGCCTACACATCTATGTGGCCCACACGACCCAAAATGGCCTTAGCCGTGTGGATCACACGGCTTGGCAGAGAATCCCACACACCTATGTGGTTTAGTGTGGCCTACACACCTGTGTGACCCACATAGCCCAATTAGTCGAGCTTGTGTGTTGCACAAGGCCTCATTTGGCCATCACACGGTCGTGCCATGCGCGCATGACCTGGCTCGTCGATCACACGCCCGTGTTCCATCACAGGGCCTACCATACGGGCGACCACACGCTCGTGTGGCGTCAAGAGAACACTTTTTTGGCTTTTTTTTTAACCCTTTTTTTGCATTTCAGGTACACACTTGGTATTGATTCGAAGCTAAAGCAACCACGAGCACTCCAGAACCTATTATTGACCATTAATACACCAATTAAGTTATGTATCGCTAACTTTAACGAAAACGCACAAGATGACTAAATGCCAAACTTACAAAAACGTTACCTTCAGTTGATCAATTGAGGTTTCATACACTTAAACGTCAATCAAAGATCTCTAGCTCTTTGATTAGCTCCTAAACCAATTGACCCGATTAGCAACGATTCAATAATCCAAAATTAGCACTAAACACTAATCACACTTACCAATCACGAAGAAAGGATAGGAATAATGGATTGTGAAGACTTAATAGTAAAAAGGGAATGATTTCACTTAGGAAAAATAAAGAAAATTTTTTATAGCAAAGGGAATTTGGGAAGAGCAAAACGGTAGCAAAACTAGGGAAACAAGGGTGAAAAGCTAAATTTTGAGAAAAAGAAATTAGATTAGGCAAAAATTCTGATCACTTCCCCTAGAAATCTCCTCAAAACTCTCACCACTATCCCATTACTCAGATTTCTAATCCAACTCAAACTCTTCCCCATAACCGCACAAAAATAGAGCCAAAGCAGGAAATCGAACACAGGACCTCCAACACTCCACTTATCCACCAAACCAGTAGGCTTATTCTAATATCAACTTACCATCAACAACTTTCAAGCCTACTGACTAGTGATATATCTTAATTCATAAAAATACCAAAATTTTCCCAAGTCATGGCTTGAACTTGGGACCTCCCTAACACACCTAGAGCACATAACCACTGAAGTAAACATATATTTGTGTCATATTTTCACAAAACAGAAATATGAATTTTGGGTCGTTATAAATATATCATAAAATTTAAAGCACACTTCAATTTCATCCATGGTAAAATTCCAAACATTTAACAATTTAACAAATTGACCCCCGGGTTAGCTAGATTAAGCTAATACGAGCCTAAAAACATAAAAATCATTAAAAATGGGATTAAAACACTTATGATGCACCCAAAATCAATTTGGCCGAATGCTTTTCCTCCCCTCACCATAGCCACTCAGTTGAAAAAATAAAGAATGAAGAAGATGATCATTTAGGTTAGGTTTATTTTAGTTTTAGTTAATCAATTACTAATATAACCTTTAAAATTCATAAAATTTACCATGCAACCTAACCATGATTATCCACTCACTTTAAAGATGGTATAATTACCATTCAAGTCCATTAATTCACATTTTCAAAGCTAATTGATCCATTTAACTAATAGAATTCAACTTTTGCAGCTTTTACAATTTAGCCCTTTTCAATTAATTAACTATCTAAACATTAAAATTTCTTAACAAAACTTTAATACAACCTTAATAACACTCCATGGATATTTAATAAAATATTACTGGCTCAGTTTATAGAAACAAGATCCTAATACCTCATTTTCTAAAACCGCTTGACTTTAGGGTCATACCACTTGAACCTAATTTTTCATTCAAATAGCATAAATTTCCCATTCAAAATTTATTCTAATACTACATTAGACTTGTAAATATTAAATAATAACATTTACAAACTTATTCGTCAGATTTGTGGTCCTGAAACCACTATTTCTGACACCACTAAAAAACGGGTTGTTATACTATTGGCACCTTATCCATTTTTGATTATGCCACTTTTGAATCAAGAACATAAGCTAAATAAGCTTCGCACTCTTTTTTGATCAATTTATGAGCTGACATTGTCGAAATCACATTTGTTGTACAATTGATCCCATCTGCCCTAATGAAAATAAATTCACCACTTGGACGTTTCAAACTAACTTGTTTTCTTCGACAACTTACTATTGCATCATGCTCCGACAACCTACCCATTCCTAAAATGAGATCAAAATCATCAAATGGTAATAACAACAAGCTAGCAAGAAAGTCGTAACTTTGAACTTTCAGTGGACACGATTTTCAAATCTGGTTAACTAAAACACACTGGCCTAGTGGATTTGTTACCTTAATAGTGAAATCAGTGAACACAACAGGCAATTTCTTTTTGTCTACTAGTGCAGTGCATATATAAGAGTGAGTTGATCCAAGATCAATCAATGCATAAACATTAATATCAAAAAGAGAAAAAGTACCAGCAATAACATTTGGGGCAATAGCTTCCTCATGATCTTTTATTGCATATGCTTTAGCTGGTGCTCTTGCTTCAAATCGTTCATTCGCATCACCAGTCTTTCCCCGACCAAAAGTAACATTTCTACTATTTCCAGATCGTCTACCTCTTTATGATGTTGCTTCAAGCTTGTTAGTGTGATTGCATGAATTAGTTCGCTGCTTTGGACAATCACAAAGAAAATGATTAGTAGATCCATAATAAAAACAAGCTCCTAAGTTAGGTCAACAGTCGCAAAAATGTCTCTTGCCATAATCACCACAAACGGGGACATTTTTCTTAGCATTCCTTACACTTCCAACACTAGCCACTGGAGAATTGACAAAATTTAAATTACTTTGCCTCGATTTATCCATACCAGTGAATTCTAAAGGGGCAATCGATCGATTGGCTTCACCTTTGAACTTATTCAATAGAAATGTTTGAGTGGACTTAAACGGCCCTCTTTTGATAAATTCTCGAGATCTCACATCAAACTCCCCTTTGCTTTTGCACATTTCTTCAATTTTCTGAGTACGTTCTGAAAGTTCTACAAATTTACGTAACTTTAACGCTACCATAGACATTTGAATGTCATCATTCAAGCCATCTTCAAATCTAATACACATTTCTTCTTTGTTTGACACTATATTATGAGCATATTTGCTTAACTGCAAAAACTCCCATTCATACTCGGCTACTGATCGATTTCCTTTTTTAGTTCAAAGAACTCTTTCTTTTTCTTGTCACAAAACAATCGACTTACCTACTTTTTCCTAAATTCCATTTGAAATAAATCCTAATTAATACGATCACTGGATGTCATTGTGCTCAAAGTGTCTCACCACAAGTATGCTTCATCTTTCAACAACTAAACAACACGTCTAAGACAATCTTTAGGGTACACATCAATTTTGCAAAGACTCCCTTCATATTCATTAACTAGTACTCGAGTTTTTCAGGATCATTATCAATTTTGCCTCTAAATTCTTCAGCTCCACATTTTCAAATTTTGTCTATTGAAGGTCGAGTAACTGTCACAGGTACAAGGTTTTGAAGACGCTGAAGTATTGGAGGAGGCATAGTAGGAGGTCGAGGTTGCGAAGTTATAGGGTTCTCTTGTTTAAATTCATTGAACCACTGGTTCATCATACCGAAAATTACATTTCTCATTTCATTACCAAAAGACTATAGAACAGACGCACTATTATTTGTTTCTGGATTCGAAGCTTGCACATTACTTTCAACATTGACTCGGTCGACAACTTGAATCTACAAAAAAATACAATGTTAGAGCAGATCAAAGGCATCACACTATCACAAGGTATATGTGGCACGTGTATTCTAGACTCTATACACGCTACGTTAGTCCTAGAATCAACTAAACTGTAACTCTGATACCATTAAATGTAACACCCCTATCCCATCTTCAGTGTCGGATTAAGGTTATAAAGTGTTACCGATGAAAATAAAACATTTCACTTTATTTCAGACTAGTTAAATAATTTATTTATAAACATATAACAAACCATATTTATTCATGGTATGAATACAATTATGGGCCTTAAATCAGGCTTACGGGCCCTAAAATAGTTTAGAAACAATCCGAGATTAAATTGAAACAAAATAGATTATTTCAGAAAATTTTGAAAATTTGAAAAGAATGGGTCACATGGCCGTGTGACATAATTCAAACTATGTGAGAATTCGAAGTAAGGACACACAGTCGTGTCCCAGCCCATGTGTCTAATCGTGTAACTCACTAACTTGGCACATACGGCTGTGCCCATGTAACCCACTGACTTGAGACACACGGTCGTGTCTCAAATCGTGTCTTAAATCGTGTGAAATCTGCACCTAAAACAATAAAGCACACACGGCCGTGTGTGGTGACCGTGTGTGACACATGGCCATGTGACAGCCCATGTGCCAAGCCGTGTACACACCATTAAACTTTTAATTCAAGTCAATTTGATATCAAATCTTTCCCAACAAGATAAAGCAATAACGCATACATTCCTATGATCAAAACACTATTAATACGCTCCTAAACATGTCAAACCAATCAACCTAAAGCTTTTAACCAATGTACCATTCATAGGCACCTCAATTCATAACTAAACATTCAAATAACCTAACAAGACTTTGTCTAATATGAATTCCAATTTAAGGTCCCAAAACTAACCATATTATTATTACTACAGTTTGAACATGCCTCAAAGTTTACCCAAATAAACATTAAGATTTCCATTTATACGTAAGATTGCATATTCAAACATTACAAAACATAATCAAAAGAAGCTAACAAATATTCTTAATCATCCATTACCAATAACATTTAAAAATTACAAACAAAACCTATATACACATGCCACCACCCAAAAAGAGATACAAAAGCTACCAAAAATTGACTGGATAGTGTGAGCTTTTTGATCGATCCGTCCAAACGGTCCACAACTGATAACTACAAAATAATATGAGAAAAACAAATAAGCTTAAATAGCTTAGTAAGATCATAGTATATCATCTACTTTACTTAACCTAATTCGTAACACCCCTTACTTGTATTCAACGTCGAAACAGGGTGCGAGGCATTACCAGACTTATCACACGAATAAACATACAATTTCGAGACATAAATTTGGGTCCAAATTAAAACCATTCACATTTAATCATAACATCCCTAAAACGAGCCTACGAGGCCCAAAACATACATTGGGAGCGGTTAGGACTAAACCAAGAACATTAGAAAATTTTTCAACATTTTAGAAAATTTCTACTACACAAGGGTCACACGCCCGTGTGGGCAGGCCGTGTGGTCACACAAGCTTGTGTCCCTAACCCGTGTAACTCACTATTTATGACATCATCAACATTTGAAGGTCACACGGCCAAGTCACATGCCCATGTGCTTAGGCCGTGTGGTCAATTTAATTTTCATATTTTTTAGTAAAATAGGTGCAGCCTTCGCATGCCCTGGGCACACGCCCGTGTTCAAGGCCGTACCATCCACACGGTTGAGACACACGTCTGTGTCTCTGCCCATGTGCTCAACTCTGAGCATTTTGTTTCTCATAATTAAGGTATAGGGGACACACGGCCCAAACACACGCACGTGGGGTAGACCGTGTGTTACACACGGCCTAAACATACACCCGTGTGTCTACCCATATGGACAAACAAATGCCATTTACCAAGTCATTTGCCACCCTGTTACACATACACATAAATACCAAATCTTAGATACAAAACATGGCTTAATTAAGTAACTAAATGTCGACAGCCAAGACATTAACACATCATTCTCATGTTATATCGATCATACTCAAACACCACACACTTATCAACCCAAATCATGCAACATACCACATCTATGAAATCCATCATCATATGATTAAATTTAATCAACATTAGCCAATTTCCAATGGCCTTATACAAAATGATAATTTAACCAATATAAGCCAACACCAATGGCCTAATCAACTCTGACACATATACAAAATAACCAAGACCCCTGTACATGCCATACTCTCAAAATAATTTTTTCTTTAATACCAAAAATAAGGTTTCTGATAGTGTGAGGTGAGTCTCTAGCGATCTCTAATCTGAGCTAGCTTGGTGACACTATAAAATAAGGGAAAGAAAAAGGGAGAAAGCTAAAAAGCTTAGTAAGTTCATATGTAAATAATAAACATCTTAACTACATAATCACCTTCCAAATCCATATAATGAAAGATAATACATTCATCACTGAATTCACATAAGCTAACTTACTCAAGCACAATCTTACCATAAGATCATCACTTATAGAATTCATACTTATGAAGTTCACATACACACCTATACCATATCATCATACAAACACATATTTTCACATCTTTGTCATTCCCGTTGAACACTCGAAATATTAACGGATACTCAAAAAGCTTGCACATAAGTGCCATATATGTAGCTAAGCTACCTCATATCTCATTTCACATATATGCTTGTTCTCGTGCTAGTCAAGGGCCTACTCATACAAGCTGACGGTCAGACGTAGCTACCCATTACTGCTCATACAAGCTGACAGGTATCTGCAACACATGCTAGAGTACCAAGCCACTGGTAGGACTGATAAACCATAATATATACATATTTTTACCCCATGCTTGGCACATTTATGGATGATTTATCATTAGATTTATGGAATTTGATGCTCCTAATCCTTTAATTTCATGTTTTATACTTAGGTGAGCATAAGGAAGAAAAAATAGTAAGAAACAGGCAAAAAAGGGACAAAATAGGCCCAAATCAGCATTCAATATGGCCTAAGGCATTTTTACACGGGTAAACCACACACCTGTGTAAGTTTCACAGAATTGAACATGGCCTGAGCAACCTTACACTAGCGTGTCCCTGTCGAGCCCTGTTTCAATTTCACGTGGAAAAAGCTAATTTTTGGGTTTCTGGGTATTCCACAGTCTATAAAAAAGACCCAAGGGGAGGAGCAAAAGGAAGACACAGAGTAGAAAGCAAGGAATTACTCGAAGAACGCCGATTGATCCATCTCGGAAGCAAAGATCTCCATCAAGGCTGAAGATCTCCCTTCAATTTCCTATAGGGGTTTTTGGATTTTCTTTATGTTTTGTTATTTTTCCAACTTTGAGATGTTTTCTTTTACAATTATGAACTGAATCTCCTAAAAACCTAAGGGGGATGAAACCTAAGACAAATCTTGTTATTAATATCTAAATTATATGATAAATATTTGATTTATTCTTAATTGTGTGATTAATTCTTGTGTTAATATTTCAAGATATTAGTTTAAGTCAAATGTGTTTATTCAGTGGAGCAAAAGTCCCTGTTTAAGAGTAGATTCAACGCAATTAAGCAGAGTTGATCGCAATTCTAGACATAGGACGACAAAAATCTGCCGGATTAGAGTCAAATCTAATAGAAAAGTCCATAGATCGAGTGAATGCAACACTAGGGGTTTTAATTAGAAAAAAATTTCAATTAATCAACCTAGGGTTAGTTGTTTTTAGTCTTGAAAGAGATATTAACATAAATTAGGGATTTCTACGGATCAAGTCAAGCGAATAAATTGTCTAGTTCAGAGTCAAATAACAAGTGAAGTCTAGATGGATTCTTCCTTGGGTATTGTCTTAATCAATCAGTTTTCCAAAAGTATTTTCCCCATTCATTCTTTGTCGCATTCTTAGTTAATTAATTAGTTTAGTTTAATTAGTTTAAACCAAATCCCCTTTATTTTTAGGCTAGACAATAAAAAGAAGGTTAATACTAGTATTTTTAGTCCCTGTGGGTTCGACATCTCAGTCTTTCCATCAGCTATCCTACTATTCGATAGGTGCGCTTGCCTTTATCATGATAATAGTTTAGTTTTATAGGTTTGACCATCATAAATATCACTATCAAGTTTTTGGCGCCGTTGCCCGGGAACTAAAATATTAGGAACACTCGATTTTTATTACTTTAGCCATTTTTACTTTTATTGAAATTTACTTTTTGTTTTATTTTCAGTTTATTTACTAAAATTTTCTTTTCATTCTTCCTTAACAAGTGTTTCTAGTTTATGACTAGGAGAAATCTGTCAGGACCTTTGCTTTTTGATAGTGAGATAGAAGCATCAGCTCATTGAAACCATAGAGAAATAAGGCGGAGCCTTCAGTACATAGAAGAAGAGCAATAGAACGTGACCGATACTACTGAAGAGATGGAGGCAAATTTGAATATTCTGTTACCTCCTGTGGTAGCTGCGAATCCTGTGAATTAGAATCCTACTCCTCGTACTATGTATGATTATGCTAATTTAGCTGGTACAGAATCTAGTATTGCTAGGCCTGCTATTGCTGCAAATAATTTTGAACTAAAACCTAACACTATACAGATGATAAAACAGTTTGTTCAGTTTGATAGTTTGCAGGACGAGGATCCTAACACACATTTAGCTAACTTTTTGGAACTATGTGACACTTTTAAGATCAATAGTGTGTCTAATGATGCCATTCATCTTTGGTTATTTCCCTTTTCTCCGAGGAATAAAGCTAAATAGTGGTTGAACTCTCTACCACGAGGGTCTATCACTACTTGGGAAAAAATGATCGAAAAATTTTTGTTGAAATATTTTTCGCAGGCTAAAACAACAAAGTTTACGAATGACATCTCTTTCTTTGTGCAGATGGATTTGGAAACTCTTTATGATTCATGGGAGAAATACAAGGATTTATTGAGAAGGTGCCCTCACCATGGGTTACCTCTGTGGCTACAGGTTCAGACTTTCCACAACGGTCTGAACCCCTCAACAAGGCAAATGATTGATGCAGCTGCCAGTAGAATAATAAATAACAAGACACTTAAGGAGGCTTATGGATTTATAGAGGAGATGTCACTGAATAACTATCAGTGGCAAGTCATGAGGACAAAGCCGCATAAAGCCATCGGTGTTTTTAATATTGACGCAGTCGCCATGCTTTCTATCCAAATAGAACTTTTGAATAAAAAGATTGAGGGTCTAGTTGGTTCTACGCAAGTACATCCAATGATGAGGTGCAATTCAATTGGAGGAGGAATGCACAGCACAGATTATCAATCCTTCAAACCTAGCACTAAGGAAGAGCAAGTCAACTATATGGGTAACAATTCTAGACCTCAGAATAATCCATATAGTAACACTTATAATGCAGGTTGGAGGAACCATTCCAATTTTTCGTGGGGTGGTCAAGGAAATCAAAGACAACAACCCCCTCCAGGCTTCCAACAACCACCTTACCAGCAAGAGAAAAAGCCGAACCTTGAAGAGATGCTCACAAAATTTATCTCGGTGTTAGAAACTCATTTTTAAAATATCAAGACAGCACTTAAAAATCAGCAAGCATCGATTCAAGGGCTCAAAACTCAAATAGGTCAGCTTGCTAAGCTGATTTCAGAAAAACCACAAGGCGACTTGCCAAGTAACACAGAAGCTAACCCAAGGGAGCAACTCCATGCCATCACTATGCTCAATAAAGAAGGGCTAGTTAAGGACGAATCAGAACCAAGACAAGAAGCTATGGTAAGTAAAGGTAATGTTGAGGTAAGCCACAAAGAACTAACAGGTAAGGAATATAAACCTTGTGTCCCATGCCCAAATGCGACAAGGAAAAATCACATAGATGAACAATTAGGTAAATTCTTTAAACTTTTAAAGAAATTACATATTAACTTAATGTTTGTTGAAGCTCTTTCACAGATGCCAAATGCAGTTAAATTCTTAAAGGAGTTTTTAGCAAATAAACGAAAGTTAGATGAATCGTCGCATGTAGAGTTAAATGCAGTTTGCTCAGCTATTTTGCAGAATAAGTTACCCAACAAACTGAAAGATCCAGGGAGTTTTACGATTCCTTGTTTAATTGGTAGTTTAACTGTTGACAATGCATTAGCTGATTTAAGGGCTAGTATTAATGTAATGCCTTATAAAATGTTTAAACAACTAGGTCTTAGGAAACTCAAACAAACTAGGATAAGCATTCAATTGGCTGATAAAACCATTAGATTTCCTAGGGGTATAATTGAAGATGTTCTTGTTAAAATTGAAAAATTCATATTTCCAATAGATTTTGTTGGTCTAGACATGCATGAGGATAACGATGTGGCTTTAATTTTAAGGCGACCCTTTTTAGCAACTGCAAGGACGATCATTAATGTGGGCATAGGTGAACTCACATTTCGTGTAGGCGATGGCACTATTACTCTTCAAGCTCGTGATTCTATTAGGATTTCTAACGATAGAGATGATATTACGAGTTCTCTTAATAAGAGTAACCTCACTACTCAACCTTCTTTGCAAGACATTCCTCACGAAAGTACAAATAAGCCACGTTCAAGTTCATACGACAACAAGGGAGCATTCCATGAAGAGCGAATACTACAGATTGATGAACTAGACGAATGGCGGAACTATAGGAAAGAGGAACCTAGGATAGATAAGCCGAGTCAATTTAAGGTTAGGGATAAGGTATTATTAGAGGAGGAGGACCCTCAAATTGCAATTTCAGAACTTCATATAGATGATGCACCTCCCTTCACGGTAGAAAAAATCATTCCTTATGGTACAGTTGACGTAACTCATTCCGGATTTGGCACTTTCAAGGTAAATTACACTCGACTTAAACCTTATTTTGACACTGAGACTGATAGCAGGAAAGAGGAGTTTCAACTCCTCGAATCACTGTGACCATGCGAAAAGGAAGTAAGTCAAGCTTAGACTCTAAATAAGCGCTTCTCAGGAGGCAACCTGAACACTAATGTTGTTAACTTTCTTAAATTTCAGTTTATAACTTTTAACAGACACTAACTGAGTTACTAAAACATAAGTTTCTATGACCACACGGCCTGGCACGCGGGCATGCCTGAGGCCGTCCCCCACCACAAATTAGAGCCATGGGTGTGTCCTTGGTCGTGTGAAAATAGGACTAAATTTTTCCCAAACTTAGGATGTCACACGGGATGCGACAAATCACCACGACCGTGCGATATGGCCGTAGGCAAACCTGATTAAGTCACACGGGCGTGTGAACTGATGCACGGCTATGGGAGAAGCGCATAGTTCTAGACACGACCGTGTGATACGGTCGTAGATAACACCACGGGTAAGAAACACGAGCGTGGCCAAAACCATGCTGAAACTGGACCTTGAATTTTCAAAATATGCCGAGACACAGGATGCGATAGATCTACACGGGCGTGCCTATAGACCATGTGCAAACTGGATTTGAACCAAACCCACGCCCGTGCCCACACGCCGTGGTCGATACTGATAAATTCACACAGGCGTGTGAACGCCCGTGCCCATAACCCGTAGACAACACTAAGAAATTAACACGAGCGTCTAACACGCCTGTGCCCATACCCTGTGGGCGCCTCTGATTAAATCCCACGAGCGTGTACACCAATACATGGGTATGGGAGAAATGAACAAATTAGTACACGACCGTGTGATATGACCGTGTGCACCAACACGCCCAGGGAACATGGGCGTGCCCCAAGGCCATGGGCAATATGGACTTAAATTTCATGATAAGCATGGCCTAACTCCATGTCACACGGGCGTGGGGCATGGCCGTGTGACCTGAGACGGAGCCGTTACATGACCGTGCCCTTATTTAAACCTCCAAAACCCTTCACTATTCATTATCTTCCCCAAATCCTCACCTCTAAAAACCCTAGCTGTCGTAACCCTCTCCCCTCCACATCGGCCGCCATCGTTCTAGCCACCCTTGTGACATATTCCCCTTCTCTTCCCTATTCTGACCACCCCTCCCTCTCACCAATAGAACCAAGCCAAACCCGCCCCTTTCTCCTTTTCCCTCTCCTTCCTACATTCCCCTCCATCATGAGCACACCCATCTCACCTCCGTCTATGCCAACCCAACCTCTCCCGTCGATCGCCCTCATCCTTACTGGCCACCGTCGATTCCCTTCTCCTCTTCTCTCTTATTATTAACTCTGTATTCTTTCTCTATTTATTGATTAGTATTTACTAAATAATTACTGTTTATTAATTCCTTCACTTTTATTTATCTTTCTATTTATAATACTGAACCGGGGGATGAGTCTTAATTTGGATACTGATTTAATTTACCTAATGCTTGCTACTAGTCTAGTCTTGTTTAGTTGAGCTTTGTGGATTTTATTTTAGCTAAGTTTCATATTGATTAACCTCTGTTGCCATAATCAGTTACACTATTAGTTCTCTACTGTACATAGCAGACTAACACTTGTACAGCAAATTTTTGTCGCTTTTAGCTTATTATTGGTTTGTCAATTTGAATTAATTACTCACTTTATTTTTGCAGGCACAACATGACGAACAATTGAGGGAAGTCGAAAGTGGCTGTCCCCGCGTCAAAAAAGTAAAAGGGACCCGATGCTACATCATCGAGTGCGACCACCGAAATATGATTCTCATTTTGACAATTCCCCTTAGGTCCCCAGGAGGAGCTCTTTCAGATACTTTGAGCGAGACCCCTTGGAGTGGGACGATGTGTTGACTTGGCCGCCCTAGAGTAGGTCCAACTCACCGACGCAGTTCGAGCCCTCCTCACTACAGACCCATAGGGATGCTTCTTCGATATTGCTAAGTCGACATACCTAGAGCTCATGTTGGAGTTTTATTCAACATTCCATCTCCAAACAGTTATGTTAGAGTTCGACGACCTAGGAATAGTGCAATTTCGTCTTGGCGGTCTTGTACGCCAACTGAGTGTCCTAGAGTTCGGAGTTGCTTTGGGACTTTATACAGAAGAATTCATGGACAATGATGATTTTTTCGATCTCCATCACCACATTCACTATTCTCTTTCTTCCTATTGGAGGGCCCTGGTCCCTACTTTAGCCACCTACGACCCCAGTCGCTCCAAGGCATCAGCCATCTCTCCATCATTACAATACCTACATGCCATCCTCGCCCATACTTTGACGGGTCGACGAGAAAGTACCGACATCATCAACACTCACGACGTTTACTTTTTATGCATGGCACACGGGCACGTGTTCGATTTAGCATATTTCATAACCCTCCCCATTCGACACCAAATGGAGCGACATAAGAAGGGAGCAATTTGGATAGATCCTTATGTGACGCGCCTCGCATGGTACTTCGGCCTCCTCAACACAGTGGCGCAGTCCTTATCGCTCACTATCATCGGCCAAATGTCCCCACAGGGCATCTCGAGCATGCTTCACATGAGGATGATTGGTGTCATTGTGGGTCTATGCCTCCTCAATACTGTCTAGCTCAGTCCACCGATCAGGACGACCCCAAGGACATTCCTAATGATATTCCCCCACCTCAGGAGACTCCACCTTCTCAGCCACCGTCGAGTCATAGACCAGTTCAAGCGGTTGCTTCATTCACTAACATCTCTGAGCGCCTCACTCGATTTGAGTAACAGTGCTTTCAGCGATTCGATCAGATTGATGCTACTCTACAGTAGATTTGTCAGCATCTTCGCATTTCATCTCCACTGCCCCACCTCATGAACCATCTACTGATGAGGGCCTTTGAACCCATTTCTCTTTATTTTTATTTTCCTTTTCTTTTTCTTGTTATTTTAATTTTTATGTTCCCTTATCTTTATCTTTATCTTTATCTTTATCTTTATCTTTATTTCTATTTAGTCTTTATGTTATCGAAAACTTCTATTAGTATATTTTGAACTTTTCATTTCTGGTTGTTTTTTAATGAGTAACCATGCTAATCCCATTAATACTATTGATGACTCTGAGTTTCAAAAGGTTCAATGTACTTATGACCTGATAATCCCCTGAGGAAAGATACTCAACGACTACCATGTTCTGTTCAACCACGACACTGAAAACCATGAATACCTTCATGTAGCATCGTGAGTGTGGAACCCCATCATCTACCACCACCGGAGTATCCTCCCCCACCTTTACCTCTGCCTAGTTCATCACACACTTCATTAGCTTTCTCTCCAAATCAGCTTTCACTATTCCAAGGATTCATCCAAAATTCAGGAAGTTTCACTTCTCTCCCTCTCTTATGATATTACGTTTATAATCCTATTATTCATCTTTGTACATTGAGGGCAATGTACATTTTAAGTGTGGGGGGGTTATTAATTTCATTATCAGAAAATCCCTGAATTTTGTCTTGTTCTCAAGTTACTTTTTCATATTACTGTTAGAATGAAATTCTGATTGATTTATGATTTTTATTGATATGTTTTGGATTAAGACATAGGTATTTATGCTTTGATTATTCGAACTTTAAGACATTAGAGAATCAAGCCTGCTAAGTTGAATTTTTTAGAATTAAGAATTTTTCTAAGTTGTTTCCCCAAATTTAAGTATTATCTCGAAGTTTGAAATTCGTAGAATTGACATCAAAAGCCATAATTTTTGTGAGATTTTGAGCTTTTAGAGCATATTTTCTTTCTTACTCACTTTTATTTTTGCTATAAGTGTGTCAATATTGATCTGTTATTCTAGAACTTGCTTCGATTATGTATATTGAGACCACACCATTGATATACTGAAATGATAGAGGCACTTAGGTTTAACTCACTCTGTAACGCCCAAATTTTTGGGTCTCTCTTGAATTGTTGTTCATCTGACAAAATGTTTTAACTCTGGTATTTGGGTGTGTAATTCTAGTTTGAGGAGTATTAATGGGCCTATGGAAGGCCCAGGTGTTGGTTAAAAACTCGGGAAAATTTTAGATTTTTCACTTAGTGGATAGGGGGCTTTTGCAAGTAGGTGTTTTAAGAAATTGTGCGTGGAATATAGCACAAAAAGAGCCTTGGTGGAGTGGCTAAGTAACGCAACTAGTCTCCTAAAAATGTGGCGTGTGGAGCTTGAAGGAGGGCCAAGGTTCAAGTCCCAGAATATGCAAGTGTGGCGTTTTATTTTGTGCAAGGAGCATGTAAGAGTTTGAAGCAGAGTAAAACTCTGCTTGGAAGAAGTTTGAATCGATCATAACGAGTGAATCAAGGAGCAAATTATGGACTTTTGAATTTGAATGAAAGTGGCCGGCCAAGGGACTCTTAGTGGTGCATTTTTGGCAATTAGGTGCTAGAAGTGCCGATTTCTCCCTTAGGTCTTCTTGTGTTCTTATGCCGATTTTTATCTTAGGTTAGTGAATCCTTTTCTTTTGTTCGTTTGACATAGCATATTAGGTTCGTTTTGCCATTTCGTTCTTCTTTTTATTCTAGTAGCTGAACCCTAATACACCCCATTGCCGAATCCTCTTTTCTTTACATTTGCCGAACATAGATCTTCCAAAACACCATCTTGTGCCGTTCTTCTTCTGTTAAACCGATTGCTTATTTCTTTCCCTCTCAAATCTCTTTTCTTATTTTCTTCTTTTCTATTTTCTTCTTCTATCATCCATATATCTTCTTCTGACGTTATTCTCTGGTTGATAGTCACAAAAAGCCGAAAGCAAACATTTCATTGCCAATTATCCCCTTGACCGAAACCTTGTGGTTCCATTGCCAATTTATCATCAGTCACAAAACTCCCTTCTTTCTCTCCTTTTTGTCGACATCTCCCATAACTCCTTAGTCGAATCTTCTTGTGTTAAACCTCATTTGCTTCTTTAAAGAGAGAAACAGAAACCTCCATACCCTGTGGTGCTTAAAGCTGAACGTTAGATCATCTTTTATCTCTTCTCGTAGTTGCAAGGGGAATCATTGTAGATCGAGGCTAGGTTGGTAAGTATTTGGGAACTTGTCTTTGTTAGATGATCACGTTTTAAGTATAAAGTCGAAACCCCTTTAGGGGAGGCTATCATTTAGACTAAGGCATTGTGGCCTCTTGTTTTGGTGTTGTGTTAGGGTGAGCAAGAGGAATTTTTGCAAGGACTTGAAGGTTGGCACAGTTGGGCTCATAGGCTTAGTCTATTTTTTTCGACAAAAAGGTAAAGGCTTTTAGGGACTTCAGTCATGTTAGCCGATTGTAGTAAGGGGATTATGGCTTATTGGTTGTCAATTGTTAGGCTAACACTTTAGTGATCAACTGTAGGTTTTTTTGCGAGGTTCTCGTCATCACTTCGACAGCTAACAGGTGTGTATCATATCTCCACTTTAGACTAGAACGGTAAAAGCCATAATGACCGAAAGGTTGACCGAAAACTGACCGGAGGTGACCGAATAATTGGTCTTGGGAGAACCTAAGAGTAATCGTTTACTCTGTTATGGGCAACTGCGGTTTCAACGATGACAGAGTTGCGGAAGGTGCAATTCCAAGCATTTTGGTAAGTTAGGCTTCGAGGGGCCAAAGATGGGCCCAATGGGCTTTCGAGCCCATATAGGTAAAATTGGAGAAAAGGCAATGTAACGGTGTCAAACTTAATAATATGGTTAAAGTTAGTAAACTGAGCATAAAATTGGGTTTAACGGGCTCAGGAGGTTAATGGACTCAGTAAGGCCCATTAGGGGTTTTGGGCTAAAAGGGCAAGACTGGAAAGTAAGGTTAAATGGACCTCCGTAGGCATAATTTGACTAGTAATTACTTGGACATGCATAAAATTCTCAAAAAAATCTGGAAAAAGACTAAAATACCCCTAAGTAGGGAAAATTACCATTTTACCCCTAGGTGCAAAATGACCTTTATACCCCTAGGGTAAATTCTGTATGAAACGTATGATTTTCTATTTCTGTATGTCATATCTCATAATACATGTGTATATCTGATGCATGAGATTCTGTATGTTATATGTCATAACATGTATGCCTATTGCATAGGGTTTGGGTTTATGATGGAGGAAGCGTTCTGGCAGCCTCGCTGCAATCTGGTGGCCTCGCCACATATATATCTGATCTGGTGGCCTCGCCACATATATATCTGTTTTGGTGGCCTCGCCACATATATATCTGTTCTGGTGGCCTCGCCACATATATATCTGTTCTGGTGGCCTCTTCACAATATCTGTATCTGGTGACCTCGTCACAATATCTGGCAGCCTCGCTGCAAAATTTCTGTGGTGTGTGGCAGTTGGGTGGGTCGAGTAGTCTCTCCACATGGTGTAAGACTGGTACGGGGGTGTTATAGATGGATCTGGGTTGGGCTTTCTGTTTGCATATTATATCTGATCTGTATCTGTTATAGGCCTATGGGCTTAACCTGATTTCTGTAATGGGCCAAGGCCCCATTTAAATATGAATATGAGGCTTGATCTGTTTTGGCCTATGGTTGAGATTATGTTACACACTGAGTTGTCAAACTCACCCCTTAATTTCATCTCTGCAGGTAACCCTCAACCATAGTGGGCTTGGAGCTGTGAGAGATTCGGAGTGGCCACAGCATCTGCAAGTTTAGTTTCTTTTCATTTTAAGTATTTTATTATGCTATTTTTGGGGTTTAAATTGTAATAAGGCCGCTATTTAAATTTCTTTATTGGTTTTGTTTTTAATAATGGTTTAATTTATACTTTATCGAAACTGCTAGTCATAGGCTGCGCGGGTTTTCAAATTCTTAAGAATGTTTTCAAAACTCAACTAATTCAAAATATGGATAACCTAAAGGCTTAACAATATGACTTTTCACAAACTCGCTGTTTTAATGAAAATCTCACTCAAGCCACAACTATCAAAAAGGTCATAAACTTAGGTGTAGGTCCATGTGACACACCAGATCTAGCCATAACGTCCAGGCCGGGTTTAGGGTGTTACACACTCACTCTATAAAAGCCTACCTTTACAATTGACCCTTAGTGAACCCTCTTAAGCCTAACAAACCATTTATTGATTTACCCTTAATATTAACCTATAACCCATTATTGTTGAAATCCCCTTAATTAATTTGATCCCTATTTTGTCGAGATTTGAATTGAATAATTATCTAACTACATTCTCCTCTTTAGTTAGTGAAGTTAAATATTTGTTCTTAAAAAAAACTAAATTATTATTCCAGTTGTTAATTTGTCGTTTAATATATTATTATGAAATAATGTAATGCTTGAACTTAAACGATATTATTCATGAAGAGAAGCTTAATTCTAGGATCATTTATGTAATTTCTCAGTTCTAGTTATTTTTCTAGTTAGGTAATTTTTCAGTTCAATCTCGATTCTAACCTTCTCTTTCAGCTTGTGTCCACACTCTTAACCAAAGCCCCGTTACAACCCTCTAAAGACCTTTTCATCGATGTATCATCTTAATCTATAGTGGTGGAGATTTGATTTTCATGCAACCTATGGCAATAACTTTTCATGTTGACTAATGAGTGCTTAATTTCTTAACCCTAAACACCTTGAGTGAATAGAGTGAATCTTTAGTGAGGATGTCAACTCTTGTTAGTTTTAAATCAAAAGTGATTACCTAGATGAAGGGAGAAACCTATGTTTTCGTGGTAAATTGCTCAACTGGATTGTTTGAGACTTTGATGTTCTTTTAGTTGAAATCTCAATGTATGAATTACTTGTGGATTATTTCAAAACATTATTGATAGAAATTATAAGTTGAGAAAAACAAATTTTACTTGTGAGTTGAGGATTTTGCTTGAGGACAAGTAAAGGCTTAAGTGTAGGGGTATTTGATAAACCATAATATATACATGTTTTTACCCCATGCTTGGCACATTTATGGATGATTTATCATTAGATTTATGGAATTTGATGCTCCTAATCCTTTAATTTCATGTTTTATTCTTAGGTGAGCATAAGGAAGCAAAAATAGTAAGAAATAGGCCAAATAGGGACAAAATAGGCCCAAATTAGCATTCAACACGGCCTAAGGCATTTTCACACGGGTAAACCACACGCCCGTGTGAGTTCCATAGAATTGAACACAGCCTGAGCAACCTCACACGGGCGTGTCACACAGGCGTGTCCCTGTTGAGCCCTATTTCAATTTCACGCGGAAAAGGCTAATTTTTGGGTATTCTGGGCATTGCAAAGTCTATAAAAAAAACCCAAGGGGAGGAGCAAAGGGGAGACACAAAGTAGAAAGCAAGGAATTACTCGAAGAACACCGATTGGTTCATCTCAGAAGCAAGGATCTCCATCAAGGCTGAAGATCTCCCTTCAATTTCCTTTAGGGGTTTTTGTGTTTTCTTTATGTTTTGTTGTTTTTCCAACTTTGAAATGTTTTCTTTTACAATTAGGAACTAAATCCCCCAAATACCTAAGGGGGATGAAACCTAAGACGAATCTTGTTATTAATATCTGAATTATATGATAAATATTTGATTTATTCTTAATTTTGTAATTAATTCTTGTGTTAATATTTCAGGATATTAGTTCAAGTCAAATGTACTTATTCAGTGGAACAAAAGTCCATGTTTAAGAGTAGATTCAACGCAATTAAGCGGAGTTGATCGCAATCCTAGACATAGGAAGATAAAAATCTACCGGATTAAAGTCAAATCTAATAGGGAAGTCCATAGATCGAGTTAATGCAACACTTGGGGTTTTAATTAGAAAGAAATTTCAATTAATCAACCTAGGGTTAGTTGGTTTTATTCTTAAAAGAGATATTAACATAAATTAGGGATTTCTACGAATCAAGTTAAGTAAATAAATCGTCTAGTTCAGAGTCAAATAACAAGTGAAGTCTAGGTGGATTCTTCCTTGGGTATTGTCTTAATCAATAGGTTTTCCACAAGTATTTTCCCCAATTCATTCTTTTTCGCATTCTTAGTTAATTAATTAGTTTAGTTTAATTAGTTTAAAACAAATCCCCTTTATTTTTAGGCTAGATAATAAAAAGAAGGTTAATACTAGTACTTTTAGTCTCTGTGGGTTCGACATCCCGCTCTTGCCATTAGTTATACTATTGCTCGATAGGTGCGCTTGCCTTCATCGTGATAATAATTTAGTTTTACAGGTTTGACCATCATAATTAAGGACGTACAAGACCAGCACCCAAAATCATACAATCACATAATCACACATAGGTTCCTAGTGACATGTCACTCGTATCCTATTCTATTCCTAAGGTTCAACCGGGATTTCTCACTTATCGAAACTTTAACAAATATATTCAAAGAGTCAATCACACAATTTATACAAAAATAAAGTGTTAAAACATAATATAACGGTGCATTATTTACATAATTTTGTTCTTTCCCCGATCTAGGTCAGAACCTCGTCTTTCTTGATCTATAATAACAAATTTAGCTCATTTAATTATCATAACATTCAATTCAGTCCAAAAATCATATTATGGTAAATTTACATTTTTTCCCCTAACTTTTCACTTGTTTACACTTTAGTCCCTAGGCTCGTAACATGAAACGTGTTCATTTTTCTCGAAACCCAAGCCTAGCCGAACCTTATACGTGCTTATAGCAGCTCACATTTTTCATTTATTCACTTATTTCTACACATATTTTACAACTTCTGCATTTAGGTCCTTTTTGACATTTTCATCGAAAATCACCTAGCAAAAGTCGTTTATCACACAACTAACATTCATATTCTATCATTAGACATCAAAATACATGTATGTAAAATTCAAAACTTTGCTAATACTTAAAATTAGTCCTTAAATGAGATAGATTAGGTTACGAGGATTTCAAAAACGTAAAAAATCATTAAAAACGGGGCTAGAACGGACTTACAATCGAGTTTGGAAAGCTTGGCCAAACCCTAGCTATGGCTTCTCTTCAATTTTTAGCTAAGGAGGGGACTAAATTGAGAATATGAACACTTGTATTTGATTTATTTTGTCTTTATTTGCCAAATGACCAAAATGCCCTTAATGCCTAACTTTGAAATTCTACCCTTCCATGTCCATTTTTGTCCATCATGAGATATAATGGTCTAATTACTAAATAAAGACCTCCAATTTAAAAATCATAACAAATAGACACCCAAAGCTTCTAGAACACATATTTTGCACTTTTTGCAATTTAGTCCTACTAATTAAATTAGACATCCTATCAATAAAATTTCTTAATGAAATTTTCACACATGCATTCAATCATACTATAGTCATTAAAATATTATCACAATAATTTTTTTCTACTTTAGATTCGTGTTCCCGAAACCACTGTTCTAATTTGGCCCTAAATCGGGCTATTACATAATTAAAATAAACAATTTAAAGTTATAACATGCTCATCCTAATCCTCAAATACAATGTACCTTTATTTTCATAATCAACCAAATCGAAATGGAAATCTTCTGTGGAAATTTATCACACATATTCCATGTAACAATCTATAAATAAACCTTACATACACGTATATATCTAGTCCATAATACTCCATAACATTTAGTCTAAATCATAGTTCTAGTTTCACATACTTAGTAATTACTCCATTTCAAGGGTATCGTAGATGCAAGACAGGGGCACAGATGTGTAGTTAGGGCACCAAAAGTGCAAATAAAGGCACAAATGTGCAAACAGGGGCATGGATGTGTCGCATCGATGTGCAAATAGGAGCACAAATGTGTAAGCAGGGGCATGAAAGTACAAACAGGGGCACCGATGTGCAAACAGGGGCACCGATTTGCAAACATAAATAATTGCAATTCACATGGTTATATAAATAACCAAAATAACTTTACATTTATATATAAATCAATTAACTAGAAATCACTAATCTAAAACACAAATAAATTAAAAATCTAAAACAAAACACTATAATCTTACCTACGATCCACTCCCGATTCAAACACAAGGACTACTCCGTAAGTTTTTCAATTCTTCAGTTATTGTCTCTATGATTTGTGCCTTGATCTATATAGTAATTAAATCCATTCTATTAAATTTACAAACATTTCACATTCAATTTAATGAATAAACCATTAACTTTTCATTAATTACACATTTTCCTTAAACTTTTACATTTTACAATTTAGTCCCTAACTTAAAATCTCCTAAATTTAGTAAAATTTGCCAGATGCCGAAGTTAGCCAAATTTAATTCCATATTAGTAAAATCCATAATTATTCAAAATTCACAAGATTACTATGTAAATTTTAACATTTCAACAAATAAATTCTTAATTCAAAAACTAACAAGTTTACTTAATAAACTACTTCCAATTAACAACTAAGACCTGAAATCCTCAATTTAATATCATAAACAATAAGAATTATTCAATGGTACATTTAAAAATTCTTAATAGTTTAAAAAACAAAGCTATGGGCTAGCTAGAGCTAGTTGCAACGATTTCAAAAACATAAAAATTACTAGAAGCAGATTTAAAATGGGCTTACATGCAACCCAATAGCTATGATCGAACCTCAAGCTTGAGAAAAATGGTGTTTTAACCCCCCCAATTTCAGTTGCTACTAGAGAAAAATGATGATTAATCATTTTTATTTTATTTCTTTTAGTGTTTATTTTATAATTACAATTTTATCCTTAGTTCTAAACTTACAATTTTAACAATTAACAGGCCCATAACCGTCCACCTGTTAACCTTATTTCTTAATTATTTCATATGCCCTCTTCCATTAAATAATTAAACTACCAAGTCAATGCAATTCAATAATTACTAAGTTTTGTGTCTTCCACAATTTAGTCCTTTTGTTCAATTAACTAGCTAAACATTAAAATTTCCTTACCAAAATTTAATACAACCCTAATGTAACTTAATAAACATCAATTAAATAATAAAATATGACTTCACATATCAAAATTGTGGTCCCGAAATCACTGTTCCCAGCATCACTGAAAAACAGGATATTACAGGAGTAATTTCTTCCGTTAGTTAAATTTGTTTATAACAATAGTTACCAGTTGAGTATTAAAATGGCCCTGTACGAAGCTTTTTATGGTCAAAAGTGCATAAATCTGTTATACGACCAAATTCAGTAAGAAAAAGCTTTTGAGTACTTATTTGATTTGTGAAACCGAAGAAAAAGTGAAGGTGATACGAGATTGTTTAAAAGCTACTTTTAATCATCAGAAACCGTACGCTGATTTGAAAAGAAAAGACGTCGAGTGTCAAGTTGGAAACAAAGTATTTTTGAAAGTATTACCCTAGAAGAAAGTTCTCCATTTTGGCTGAAAAGGAAAGCTTAGTCCGCGTTTCATTGGTCCTTGTGAAATTATTGAGAAACTCGAGTCGGTAGCTTATTGTTTAGTTTTACCATTAGAATTAGAGAAAATTCATAATGTTTTCCACGTGTCGATGTTAAAACGGTACAAATTTGATCCCTCACATATGATTTTGCAAGTTGATGTGGAATTAAAGTCTGACATATCATATAGTGAGGAATTGGTTAGAATTTTGGCTCGAGAAACTAGAGAATTTTGACATATCATATAGTTAAGGTTCCTTGGCACCATCACGGGGTTGAGAAGCTACCTTGGAACTATAAGAAGCTATGAAATTGCAATACCGAATCTATTCTTTGGTAAGATTTTTGGGGATGAAAATACCTTTTGGAGAGAGAGTTGTAACAACCCGTTTTCAATGGTGTTAGAAATAGTGGTTTCAGAACCACATTTTGATAAATGAGTCAGTATTTTATTATTTATTTAATGTTTATAGAACTACTACAGGGTCGTATTAAATTTTGATTATAAAATTTTAACATTTTAGATAGTTAATTAAGTAAAAAGTATTAAATCGTAAAAGCTAAAAAAAGTTAGTTCTTATAAGTTAAATGTGTTAAATTGCTATGAAAATTTTAAACTAATGGACTTAAATGGTAAAAATACCATTTGGTTTTAAGTGGATGGTTTAGGTGGTTGTTATCATGAAATTTTATTGATTTTTAAAGGGTAAACTAGTAATTTGATAATTAAAGAAAAAAATTAAAACAAAAAAAGTCAAATTAAGTCATCATCTTCTTCAATTGTTCTTAACAAAACTGAAACACCATAGTAGAGGACAGTAAGCTTTCGGCCAAGCTTGGTTTACATGCATGCCATGTAATTTTTGCCCCTTTTAGTGATTTGTATGTTTTTTAGTTCATTTTAGCTTAATCTAGCTAACTTGGGGACTAATTCATAAAATTTTTAAACATTTTAGACTATGCCATTGATGTGTCTGAGGTGTTTGTGAAGTTTTGTGGTAGATTATTAAGCATGGTTGATAAATAGGCTATTTTGTAAAGTGATTTTTAGTAATTTTGATATTAAAAGATTTATTTGTAGAGACCCTAAGAAATTCAACTGGCGTGGATTTTGATTAAATGTGGTTAATTTGTAAGTTTTGAGTTTAAGGACTAAATTGTATAAAAGGGTAAAATGTTTGAGGTAATTTTATAAATTTACATTAAAAGACTTATAAGCTTAAGTTTTACTATTTGAGATGTTTGAATGGATTACATGGATGGAAACTATTACTTAAATCAAGAAACAAATCAACCGGACATAAATTGTGGGAAGGCAAAGTTAGCGGAATAGTCGTCGGCATCATTTTGATAATCATTTTTGTCTAGCTAAGTTTGTAAATTGGTTAAATTAATTAGTTTTTATTTTGGTAATTAATACTTATATATGTATGTGGTGATCGAGTTCATTGGCGTTAAAAATGAAAAAAATCATAGTTGAAAGACACTATGGCACTATATCGAAAATGAATAATATCATAGTTGAAAGACACTTTGGCAACATGACAAAAATGAATAAGACCATAGTTGAAAGACACCATGGTAACATGAAAAAAATGAATAAGACCATAGTTGAAAGACATTATGGCAACATGACGGAAATGAATAAGACCATAGTTGAAAGACACTATGGCATCATATCGGAAATAAATAAGACTGTGGCTGAAAGATGTTATGGCATCCTTGAACAATTTTTTATTAGGTAATATGTATCGGATGATAAATGTGTTCTATAATATGAACATGAGATGGATGTTTTGAATTTCATAGGTTATTGATCAACGTTAATTGATATGGTGTGATTACAAGTTTTATATGTATATGAAATTATTAAGTTTTGAGATTTGTGGTGTGTATAGGAATTGAATGAATTCACAAGCTATTAAATGAATTTTATACATGAATTGTTACTGGAATTATATTTTGTAAGTTTACATTTATGATTTATACAAGCTTAATAAGCACTAGTTGCTTATGTTAGTTGTTTTCTTTTCCTTTAGATTATCAGAAATCTCGATCGGTTGGAATCATCTTGGTAGATGTTTCGATCATTTTGATGTCGGGCTATAAATGGCATGTAAAGAGCCTCTAAGTTCTATTGCTATAATAATGTTGTTTAAACTTGGTTTGAGTATACTTGTGTATATCTTTTTTATTTTTGCTTGAATGTGTCCATATGGATATGTCTTTGGTCATTTGGTTTATGCTTCTTGTAAGTGGTTGAAATATGGTAAAATTGAATGTAAATGGAATGAATAGGTTGATATGTTTTGCATATATTTAAGGTAGGGACTAGAGACCTTTGAATATGAAATTGATTGGTGTATGAAATGTGGCTTCAATGAGGGCATATTGGTTAGACACTTATGTGGCGTCAATGAGGGCATATTGGTTAGACACTTATGTGGCGTCAATGAGGGCATATTGGTTAGACACTTAGGTTGAATGTTTCGATATGTTTTAAGCTTGTTTGAATGTGTTTTAAAGGCATGTGAATGGTTGATTTTGGTTTGGCTTGGCACATAAGGAAAGGAAATTATTTTGGCTTGTTTTGGAAGTCATTTTATGTGCACACGGTTTGTCACACAGCCATGTGCCACACACGGTCGCACCACACGGCTGTGTGGACTATTTAATTTTGGTGCAGGTTTGTCCCACATGGTCTTAGGTTATTACATGACCTAGAGACATGGTCGTGACTGTGTTTTGAATCACACATGGTCAGGCACACGGTCTGCAATACAACCGTGTGAACCTATTTTTGAAATATACACGGTTTGGTCACACGAACATGTCTCTGAGCCACACGGCTGTGTGACCCCTATTTTCGAGCTTTTCTATATTTTTTTGTTTTATTTCAAATAAGTCCTTAATTGTTCCCGAAGTGATTTTTAGGTTATGTAAGCTCCATATAAGGTCCGTAATTGTATATATGCTATGAATTATGATTGGTTTTGAATATTTGGTATTTAATTTAATAATTGAATAGTTTTATGCTATCATTTTATTTGATATGTGTTGTAATACTCCATCACCTTAATTTGACGACGGAGATGGGTTAGGGGTGTTACAAAGATAGTTTCGAGAAGCTTAACGTTGTGTTGGCTGAAGCACCTATTTTGATCTAGCTTAATTCTAAGAACTTTGTGTTGACTAAAGCACCTATTTTGATCTAGCCTGATTCTAGGAAAGCGTAACACCCCAAACCTGGCCTAGAAGTTAGGCCTGAATCTGGCGTGCCATATTGAAGTGTTTTCCGAAAACCTTCTTCTCATTGAAACCCTTCTTGATATTTAAGAACTTATGTAAAGACTTAGTTTGTGTTCGTTGAATTTCAAAACGTGGTTCATTGAAAAGTTAATCACCTTTAAAAATGCTATTATTCTCGTTGAAAATCTTTTATAGCAAAGAAGTTTAAAACGTATGTTTTTTAGAACAGAAATTGGTTTGAAAACTTGTTTACGTCTAACAAATATAAAGCGTAATAAAATCCCAAACTTAAAACAAAATCTAGAGAGGCCTTATTACACAAGTTAAAACCTAAATCAGAATTTAAAACATATATAAAATCCAACATAATAACTGCAGTCGTGTGGCCACCTCTGAGTCCCTCGTAACACCGATCCTCCTAATACCTGCATAGTTAATAAACGGGGTGAGTTTGTGAAAACTCAGTGTGTAATCCCCTTACTAGAGTAACAATCAAAATACAGAAATAGAAACAGTCTGGGCCAGAGCCCTATAACAGTAACAGTACAGTCCGGTTCAGAGCATACGTGGGCCAAAACCCACTACAAAATCATTTTGGGTCACAGCCTGCAACAGAATCAATTGGGCCTAGCCCAAACCAATAACAGAACAAATGGGCCTAAGCCCAATATAATGACAGATCTCATAAACAGATATGCAGCAGTGTGAGTATGCATCCCAACCCAATCCAACCAGCACACCACCCGTACCAGCCAACACACTATGTGGGGAATAACTCAACCCACCCAGCCAACACACTAATAACGCAACAAGGCTGCTAATAACAAAAAACATGGCGGAGCCACTAGAATTAGAATATGTGGCAAAGCTACTAGCACAGAACTTCCTCCCAATCAAGCCTAACCCCATGCAGAATGTTGTGTATGTCGTGCTCAATCATCACACATGTACGCATAATGGCCATGCTCAATAACAGTCATTTAAACATATATTAAAAACCTATCAATCATGCAACCACGGTCACTCAGTTAAAACACTCTCATACGATCACAGTCAAAACAGTCAAATACACAGTCCACGTTAGTCACTTGCCCACAAGGGCAAAATATTCATTTTACACCCTAGGGGTAAAATGATCATTTTACCTTACAGGGGTATTTCGGTAATTCTACCCTATAGGGGTATTTCGGTAATTCTACCCTACAGGGGTATTTCAATAATTTTACAAATCGAGGGTATTTTGATAATTTCACAAATCGAGGGCATTTTAGTAATTTTACAAATCAATAGTATTTCGATAATTTTACAAATCGAGGGTATTTTGATAATTTTACAAATCGAGGGTATTTCAGTAATTTTATAAATTGAGGTCATTTCGGTAATTTTACAAATTAAGGGTAGGTAATTTTACAAATCGAGGTCATTTCGATAATTTTACAAATCGAGGGTGTTTCGGTAATTTTACAAATCGAGGTCATTTCGGTAATTTTACAAATCGAGGGTATTTTGGTAATTTTACAAATCGAGATCATTTCGACCCAACAGAAAGTCCATCGTCGCCTCGAGCGACTAAGGTAACCTAACATACATAACGATGCAAATGGGCCTAAGGCCCACTATCTAGCCCAAGTGGGCCCACACACTCGTGTGGCCCAAAAATCCCAGAAATAGCCTCAACTATACGTACTACATAGTTCAAACCAACAGTAGCCATATAACATACATTTCGTCCGTGTGGGGCCCACAAGCCCATTGGGCCCACACGGCCCATTTAACCCAAAAATGATTCTAGCCACGTGGACTACATAACTCGGTCTAAAATCCTCCACAATATGCGAATTTAATCCGTGTGGGGCCCAAAGTCCTATTGGACCCACACAACCCATTTCAGCCCAATGCGGCCCAGTGTGGCCTCAATCATCCGATGCCCATGTTCGTGGGCTCAATTCACCACACTAGCGTTCGCACGCTCATGTTGCAACATTCGCCGGTAATTTAGCTTTTCGGCAGTTGTCGATCTACACTCAAAAAGAGTGTGATTACACACATTTCTACGGTTTTTACTCCTATTACTGTTTACAAAGCACGGACACACACACTTTATCGGCTTATGCCGATCCATAGAAATAGGTTATATAGTTACACACACACAATTCCAGCTTTTCAGTTGATTATCAAAACAAGGCATACAGTTACACACCTGATCACGTAGAGTACTAAGAATTCCTGAGCATCGGGACCTGTATCCATCAACGCTTCCGGTTAATGACTATACCTAATACTAACATTGAATCCCAAAGAGAGTGGTATTGACACTTACCCTCTCCCCAAATATGCTATTCAATCCATTTATGATGTTAACTGAAAAGTTATCAACACGCCTTTCCCGCCAAAATGCTGCATTAACCAAGAGAATCGATTAACATAAGACGAATAAGCAGGAGGCTTAATCTGCTATCCATTCATTTAAGAAACTTAATATTAGAGTAAAGGAAAGAACATTAGTTGCTAGAAGAGGTAGAATAAGGTATCATTCAACCACTTGACAGAGCCTAATCACCGAAACCAATACAAACCCAAAGTATCGATAAGGGAAATATTCGGCTAACATGAAAAGGAAGAATAAACAACAAAGGGAGAGAAGAAGTTGACTTCAGCTTACTCAAACTTTAAGAACAAGAGTAGAGAGAAAAGGGAAGAACAGGTTCGGCTATGAGGGTAAAACCAAAAGATCAAATGAGAAGGGAAGAAGAAAAGAGGAACTAATTGAAAAAAAAAAAGGAAATAGATTTGGTTATAGAGAGGAGGCGGTTCAGGAGAGAAAAAAAAGTCATCGGAGAAGAGGAAGGAATGAAGTTAAGAATATGATTTTGGCACAAAGAACTTACACTACCCAAAACCCGAAAGAGCACGAATGGCTACTTGAGAGATCGGCATTAGGGAGAAAGATAGCCGAAATACCAAAAAGAACAAAAGCCCAAAAAAAAAGGGAGAATTTGGCACTCATACACAAATTACGAAAGTAAACCCCATAATGCACCTTAGGCCGAATTTTCATAATCAATCCCTCCTCATTCGACTCCAACTTCTCCCATTCAAAATCCTTGATAATCTCCATCGATTTCTTTCTCCTTGATTTACTCCAATTCCCCACTCAAATTCAATTCAAACCACCAAGACCAATTCAACCCTAGAGTTCCAGTCCAGGTCCAACTCCTCCCCAGCTCAAGTAGCAAAATAAACAACTATTTGCTTGGGATTCCAACCCTTGCCCTTCTCACATGCACACACGCCACTTGCCATCACAACACAAGCTCATTTGTGTCACAAAACAAGCACAACTAAATATAAGCCTATGGGTCAAAGTCTAAGTTCATTTAAAAGAAAACCAAAATGAATTGCAAGCACCAAGACTTGAACCCATGCTCCCTTGCATCCTTAATGACGCCACAACCACTAGACCATATGCTTCTTTGTGTCATTTTTCCAACATAATAATTTGTAAGGCCTACTTTCCAACATCCACGGTTTTATTCACTTAAAACCAAAATTTTTACCAAAGCCCAGGTTTGAACCTAGGACTTCTCCAACACTTCTTAGCACCCTTCACCATTGAAACAAGCCTTCATTTATAATAATTCTTGCACACATAAACTTTTATGTGTAGCCTCCTAGCGGCTCCCATGCATAAGGCCCATTACTACTAGGCCCAAAGTAAGACGATAAAGTTGTGGCCTATGCCTTTAAACAATTTAAGCCATAGGAATATAATTATCCAACTCACGACCTTCAGCTGGCTAGCTATTGTTTTTGGCCTTAAGATTTGGATACACTATTTATATGGTGAGAAGTGAATCATTTACATGAATCATAAGAGCCTTAAGTATCTCCTCACCCAAAAGCAGTTACACTTAAGGTAGAGGAAATGGATAGAATTGCACAAGGATTATGATTGTACCATTGAGTACCATCTGAGAAAAGCGAACGTTGTGGCTAATGCGTTGAGTAGGAAGTCAATGACTGATTTGAGAGCTATGTTCGCTAAGTTGAGCTTGATTGGAGATGGAGGTTTGCTTGTAGAGTTTCAAGTGAAACCTACTTTAGTAGATGGGATTCAATTGAAGTAATCTCTTGATGTGTCTCTTGCGCCTTGGTTTAGACAAGTTTAGGAGGGTTAGACTATAGATTTTGGGCTTAATTCTAAAGGAGTTTTTTTTGTTTTCGTGGGAATACTGTATACCTAATGATCAGGATTTGAGACAATGTATCCTTCAAGAAGCGCATAGTAGCCCTTACGCTTTGCATCTTGGAGGGAATAAAATGTACCCAGATCTTATGGAATAGTATTAGTGGTCGAGTCTTAAGCATAAGAAAATTGAATTTGTGGTTAAGTGTCTGAGCTGCCAACAAGTTAAGGCTGAGCATTAGTTCTCTTCTGGTTTGTTGTAGCCTATTCAGATTCCTTAGTGGAAGTGAGAATGTGTGACTATAAACTTCGTTAGTGGGTTGTCTTTGACACCTACTAAGAAGGATTTAGTCTAAGTGATCGTGGATAGACTAAGTTAGAATATTTTCTGCCTTTTCATATTAATTATTCATTGCAGAAGTTAGCAAGGTTGTATATTTTCAAGATTGTGAGACTTATGGAGTATTGACATCTATCATTTCTGATCGGGATCCTCGATTTTCATATCGATTTTGGAAGAAGTTGCAAGAGGCTTTAGGTACTCAGTTGAACTTTAGCACAGCTTTTCACCCACGGTCTGATGGACAGTCAAAATGAGTCATTCAGATTCTAGAGGACATGTTGAGGGGTTGCGTGATCAACTTTAGTGATAGTTGGAGAAGCATTTGCCACTAGTAGAGTTTGCTTATAACAATAGTTTTTAGTTGAGAATTCAGATGGCTCCTTATGCAGCATTGTATGGCCACAAATGTCATACACCTCTATGTTGAATTGAGTTGGGGGAAAAGAAAGTATAGGGCTCAAATTTGGTACAGGAGACTGAGAATATGGTTAAGTTGATTTAGGATCGATTGAAAGTGGCATCTGATCGACATAAATCTTACACTGATTTGAGGAAGAAAGATATATAGAGTTGATTATTGGGACCAGGTATTCCTTAAAGTATCACTATGGAAGAAAGAACTGAGATTTAGTCATAAAGTCAAGTTGAGCCCAAGGTTTATTGGACTTTATAGGATACTTAAGAGGGTTGGACCAGTGACTTATTAGTTAGAGCTTCCTCTAGAACTAGACTGTATTCATGATGTGTTCCACATTTCTATGTTGAAGTGATATCGTTTTGACTCATCTCACGTGGTTCTAATCGAAGAGGTCGAAGTGAGACAATATTTTTCTTACAAGGAAAAGCCATTTCAGATTTTGGACTGTGAAGTCAAGGTGTTAAGGAAAATCAGATCCCTCTAGTAAAGGTCTATGGTGAATTCATGGGACAAATGAAGCTACTTGGAAACCTAAGGACACAATGCAATGACATTATCCTTACCTGTTCTGATAAGGTAAAATTTTGATGACGAAATTTATTCTAAGTAATGTAAAGTTATCATACCCCACATTTTTATTTTTATTTTGTCAATTTATGTGCAAGTGAGATAAGTAGCCTAGCGGTAATAGGCCTAATTAAATTCTCAAAGATCCTAGGTTCAATTCCCTTCACCTACATATTTTTTTAGAATTTTTACCATTTAAAAAAGGTGGTCAAACCTCATTGCCATCCACATCAAGTTTCCATGCAAAGGAAGATTATTTCATTGTTTATCTAGTCAACCTTCCCTCAATAACCCCCTTTTCACTCCCTTGGTTTCCTCATGATCCACCTTTCATGCCTTTGTCCCCCTTGTGCTATTTTTCCTCCTTTACCATGCTATTGTTGTCCCATGTACCTAGACACCATAGAATTCCATTTTCTTTTCATTCAAACTTTTCTCCCCTCCATTTTCTCTCTTTCTACTCCTACAACCACCCTTAGCTGCCACTTTCTCACCAAACCACCACCGCGACATCACCAATACTTCTATCTCTTCCACACCTTACCACCGTCGTGTCGCTACCGTAGCACCACTGCACCACCACTATCACTAGTCACCAATCAATTGATAATTAAGATAACAATCTAATATCGAATCATCATTCTATACTCAGATCTATGATTAAACTAGTTAGATCCAAGTGTGGGTGTTCAAAGAAGTCTTATGTTACGTTGGATCTACCAATCAAGGTGTGGGTTTAACTTATTAGAAATTTTACATGGACTTATTATCAAATACTATATATATAGTTAAAAATTGAACCTTTTTAAAGATATTCATTATGAGAAATATTGAGAATACATTATGTATTCAAAATGGGATGCTAAATTCGTAAAAAGAGGAGATATTCAAGTAAGTACTTCGAACTGATCATTTTATTATCATATGTGATATTTGATGTGATTTAATGTTACTTGTGAAATTATGTGTACATACTAATTCTCATGATATGTGGCCAATGCTAATTATGAATTATATATATAAATCATGCCACTGCTATGATAATTGAAATTTGATTCGCATGTTAGCCATGCTCACTATACTGATTAAATCTAGTTCGCATGTTAAGCATGTTGATTGTGTTGATTATAAATTCGATTCGCATGTTAAGCATGCTTACTGAAAATACTATTGATATGCCATATCACATGCATGGGGTTGGGATGATTATGAAATGAGGAAGACTTTGGCAGTTTTACTGCAATATTGAGTGGCTTGGCCACAACGTTATCAAATGGCTTATCCATAGAGTATAGCTTGTCTGCGATATTGAGCGACTTGGCCACAACATTATTGAGTGGCTTGTCCACAAAGTGCAGCTTATTTATGATATTGAGTGGCTTGGCCATAACGTTATTGAGTGCTTTGGCCACAACATGTAGCTTGTCTACGATATTGAGTGGCTTGACCACAACGTGGTGTGTTATTGGACGGATGAGTTCTAGGGAACTCTTTGTTGGGGTTTAGTAGAGATGGGTAGGAACATTTTCTGAAAAACTTACATTGATTTTCAAAAAAGCTTGCATTGACATTCTCATGCACATTGCTTATTATGAAATATGTTGGAATATAAATGTTGTTATATTTATGATATGAATTTCTTAAATCCATCTTTCTTTTAAGTTGAATTCACACTGGGCTTTAAAAGCATACCCCATTCAAATTCTTGACTTTTTAGATAACCCGTGAGGTTAGAGTATGGGCTTGGCTTACGGAGGAGTACTCAGACATTTGCGAATAAACTTTTATACTTTATTATTCGGTATTTTGGTACTGTTTATTTAATGTTTGCGAACTGTGACATGTGAAATTGTTTTGGGTTTTGGATTTTGGATTGGTTTTGTATGATTTGGTTTCAAAACAATTATTAAAAATTGTTTATCAAATCGATATGAAAAAACTAGATTTTTCAATACAATTACGATTTTGACCCATTGATTTTATATCAAATTCAAAAACACGTTTTTTACTAAATTTAAATCTATTTTATTTAGATAATCAGTTGAAATTTATTAAGTAATGATTTTAAACCAACCAATACGATTTTTGTCAATTTTTTCACTGCAACATTTTCAAATTAATATGTTTACTTCAAATGCTCAAACTTGGACATTTCAAAGTTATTCGATTTCTAAAAATATCTTTCCAAAGAAGTTCAAAGAGATTATTTTAGATTTTCTCAAGCAAATCATCACGCTGATTTTAAATAAAAGGGATAAAATTTTTTGAAAGAAAATAGCTAAATGTTTTCCATGCCATCATCATGGCTAATGTGAACTTCAAGATTAGGCCATAACATCTAAGTCGGATTTAGGGGGTTACAAGATCGACGGTTGATTTAGACGTTGTAAGAAATGGTCTATCCAACAGAATGAGGATGATCTTCCTCAAAATCAAGGACTACAAAGTCGACAGGGATTATAAACCCCTGAACCTTAACCAATACATCCTCTGGCACACCTTTTGAATATACCAAAGATCTTTTGACTAATTGTAGCATTATAAAGGTATTTTTAAGACCCCCAAGTCTGAGTTTCCGATAGATTGATAGGGGCATTAAGTTTATGCTAGCCTCTAAATTGCAAAGGGTTTACTAAAATGTCAGTGCCCTATATCTATTGGAATCTTGAAACTACCTGAATCTTTTAACTTTAAGGTATCTTTTTAATAATTAAAGTACTAATATGAGGCATCAATATCAATTTTCTCACCCTTTTTCATTTTTTATGCCATGCCATGATTTTATTTTAAATACTTGGCATATTTTGGGATTTTATAATTTAGTTCTAAAAGAGATAAATTAACATTGAGGTATTTGAATAAATTAAGAAAATTTATGAAATCCACCTCATCCTTCTTTTTCTTGTCCTCTAATCGTGTCGGGAATAGTACATTCGTGGTGCTCGGCTAAGTATTTACTGAATCAAACACCGGTTCGGCTATCTCCTCGATTCCTCTATGAGTTCATCGACATCTTTAGAAACCCTCTTCTCTTCATGTATGGGTGTTTTCAGTTTTTCAAGTGTTTTTCCTGATCATAGAGCGATCACATTTGGGTGCTATTTCTCATCTTTTTGAGGATTGTTCTCCGTGTTATTGGGGATACTCATGCCATTCTACTTATAAAACATCACCATTAGCTGACTCATCTGGTCTTAGAGGCTGTCCATTCAGGATTTAAGTCGTCCACACATGACATGGACTTGTCGAATGTCCGTTTTCATCATTTTCATCTCTCCTTCTAGCTACTCAAATCATTGACCACATGCAACATGGTCATTACCCAAGAATCTTTTTTTGTAAGTGTAGATGTTGGTAATAAAGGTTTGGTTGGTTTTACACTTGATTCCACCTCATTGGTTTCTTCCCACTTGAGGTTTGAATGACCCTTCTAATTGAGATTATAGGTATATTTGTATAGGGATCTCGACCCCTATTACCTATGAAATTCGCCTCCTCCAGTTAGTTGTCAGAATATGGCTCCGATTTTGTTGGTTTGACAGTTGACTTCAAATATTTGAGCTTATCTAAGATATGATGATATCAATCATCTTCGTTGATAGCTTTTACTGTTGGAAGCTTTGATTTATATGTGAATCTTTCATTGGGCCACAAATATGAATTCATAGTCATATCATCAATGATTTTATATACTCATTCGTAAGTGTGGAACCTAATAGATCCTTCAGCTATTCCGTCTAGGTTGGATCTGATATTATTGTCAACACTATTGTAGAATATCTGAATTTGGAGCACGCTTGCAATCGATGGTGTGGGCACTTCCTTAGCATCGACTTGAAACTTCCCATGCTTTAAAGGGACTCACCTTTATATTGCTTGAATGGTTCCAGTAATTAGGAAAATTTTATGAAGAAATTTTTCTGCCAAATCATTCCACATGGTAATGGAACCTAGTTCTAATGAGTCTAACCAATTAGTCGCATTATCGCACAAAGAAAATGGAAATAACTGGAGATGTACAACATCATCAGATACTCCGTTGTACTTGAAGGTGTCGCAGAGTTATAGAAATTGCTTCAAGTGTTGATTTAGGTCTTCTAGTATGTTTCCTTTAAATTGTATGTTGTTCTAGATTATCTGAATTGTAGCCATCTTTTTCTCAAAATTATTGGTGTTAATCACTGGCCTTTCAATACTGCCTCGCACCGTATCAATTGTTGGTAAGGCATACTTCAGCAACATCCTCTGATCCATTAGGACTTCTTCTCGAAATGGATTGTCAAATAATGGATTCTCCCACAGTAGATTAATTACCACGGGTGGATTGGTATTCATCCAATTATGGCTGAGTAATTGCTCTAAAACAAAATATGGTTCGATTGGGGTGCTTCTGCTTCAGGTCAAACAACCTACAAATTAAAAAAAATTAAACAAATAATAATAAATTAGAAAATTAAAAATTAAAGAAATAAAAATAATGTATCTATAGTCTTTAACTTTCCCATTTATCTTATTACTTCTAAAGATATTTTTAGATTTAATACCAAAACTCCCTAGCAACAGAGCCAACAACTTGACTGTCGCCAAACTTGCGAATGCTTGACTAGAAAATACTACATCAAAAATATAAGAAATAAAGCAATGATGTCTGCAAGTATATAGGTCAAATTGTAATATAGTATTGTGTTACAACGAAATACAGAGAAGTATTTCGATGATCATATCCAAAGGAGGATGAACTAAATCTATTGAAAACCTCTTTACAATAATAAGTCTAAATAGTAATAATTAAATTTTATATTACAATAAATCATAAAAGAGATAAATATCACAAACTAAATAACTAAAATAAATAAACAATAAAATAAACAACAATTAAACCACTTAAACCAAATAAAAAAATAATTAAACCAGTTAACCCAATCAAGAAGATTAACTCGTTTTAGGGGTTCTAATTAACTTTAGATTTGGCTTTTAGGGAGAATTAGCTATTAACTAACCAATTATTACCCCTCAGCCTCTAACTAATTAATTAATTGACTGATACTCAATATCTTCCGACCTCACTTTCTCAACCAGGATAAGTAACAATTTACTCTACAAACTTATCTCCCGACCTCGTTTAACCTTTGATTACTTCCTAGGGTTGTCAAGACTAAGGTTTAAGAACACGTAAATTATTCCAACTAATTCTGTCGAAAACCTTTAATCCTCCATTAATCATACCCCCATCCACTCATTAATCTCCCCTAATGGAATCAGCTACTCATGGTATTCATAATCTCAAACTCAATTGATATAAACATGTAAATAACACAAATAAACCGAAAGAGAAAAAAGATATAAAATAATCCTAATTTGTATAGATTAAGAGCGGAATAGCAAATCTCTCAATTGGAAAAATGAATTTTATCGCTTGCAAAGGAAAATAAACTAAATAACTTCTATTGAATAAAAGAAATCTTTGATCGAAATCGATTCCAAGAGAAAAGAACAAAATGTTTAAGAAAATAAAAGAAAACTAAATCTAAATTCTACTCCTAAATTATGAGGGTTTTTGGATGTGTTTGAGATGACTTTCTTATATCAAACCCCTAAGATCTTATTTATAGAAATTTTAGCAGCCCAAATTAGGTCTTCAACACGTCTTATGTCTTTATATAAGTTTAATTGTGTAGACGAAATTAACCATAAAAGACTTGGCTCCACATCAAGCCTATGTCTCACCATAGACATTGCATGGTGTAACATGATAGCCATTTTGTGGGCTTGGAAGTCGTTGTCATGCTTTTGCAGCTCAAGAAGCTTGCGCAACACTCTTCCCAAGTTCCTATGTTAATTGGGCCTAGAATTAAGCATCCTACACACTTAGATACACAAATTAAACTTACCTAAAGGTTGTGTCAGCCTAATGGGTCACTAATACTAAAAAAATGTGTCAAAAACACTTATTTTATTAACTTTTACTACTTAAATATCAACAACTGAAAAAGCAATACTTAATATTAAAAGTGCTAGAAAATAAGCTCATTAAGTGTAGAATTATACTAAAATTACTACATTTGATCCTTATTCAATCTCAAGTTTTGAAAAAAGTTTTCATAAGCTCAATTAAACTCTAGAATCAATTATATAGCATGTGTGAATATGTAATGAACTTATTATTATGCATAAACAAATGATTTAAATGGTAATGGAAAAATTATAGTTGCTCCAATAATGAATGTGGCATCCTATAGCTCAGACCCGGCGATAGGGTCGAGTACAATGTGTTACAAAAGAGGCCTTTATATAGGCTAGCCAATTACATCCAAATAAAAATCTCAAGTATAAAGAAACTCTAATTAATCTAAACAAGAAGTAGTTTTAGAATAACTAAACTTTCTTGGTAACTAAGAAACATAAAACTCCTAAGCAGCTTTAAATACGTAAAAAGATCCTAAAATTCAGAATAAATAAATAATAAAATAATAAAACCTAATGGATACAATATTGGGCTCATATATAATCAAATTTAGGCCTTAAACTTGAACCCAATATGATTAAACTTTCATTAAAGCCTGTAACTCGTAATTTCTCGTAATAATCCTATCTAAAAATTCTACTTGCACAATCTTTCATAAAATTATCATAAGTTGAGCTCCCAAACTCAAAATCAAGTTATTCAAAGTGCATTTTGAAGCTAAGAGATATCTCTTCAAACGCTATGCAGACATCTCAACCCAGAAATACTTTGAACCCATCCAAAAATCCGTTCGCAATTTGACTGATCTTCTAAAATTTAAAATTGGTAACTTGGTTGAATTGACTTTTAGAAATTTTACCCTATCTATGTATGTATCAGTTTCCTTTAATGTTGGCTTCAGACAATTGACTAGGAGATTTAATTTTTGGTAATTCATTCACCATATTTGCTTTTGACAATAGCTTCAGACCAGAAAATCCAAGATGTTCGAACCTTAAATCCTACAACTGTGAATCATCTTTGATAGCAGTCTTCATACATTTCACTTCTTTTGATTCAATGTTAATAGTTAACAATCGATTTCGCGTCATATAAACTCGTACAATTAATTTCCCAGTCTTATTTTTTAGAGTGAGTGATCCTTCATGTGTACTTCACATCCCTTTTTTTAAAGTTAACCAAGGCTAATAATGTTATTTTGCAAAGCTGGTATATAATAAACATCTAATATGTACTTCTTTCCATTATTTTGTATAATTGTGACATTGCCTTTACCTTTGACTATGGCATGTGATTCATCTCCAAAATTTACTTGTTCAACTCCAATAATAACTCTTTTCAACCACATGTGTGATTGCTAGAACAATTATCAAGATAGCAATTACTTTTTTTTGGATGTTTCACTTTTTTTATTGAGAAATACACTAGATTCCACATTTTCTTCCTCTCCTTCAGCTATTGCTACATGATTTCTTTCCTCCACCTTGGAAGTTGATCTACACTTGTAACTAAAATCTCCTTATTTATTACAATTATAAAATTTGCACCTGAGATTTAGTTCTTTGTTGAAATTTGTCTCTACCTCTGCCTCAACCTCTAACTCCTTGTCCATGAACAAATGTTCGATTATCTTCACTTGTTTGGAATCTATGAAATGATTGGGTGCCAAATGCACCTCTAAATCCCCCATAATATCCTTCAAGGTTACTTATGTCTTGTATCATTCAAATAGTAGAAGTATAGTTCTATATGAACCATACTGTACAAGTTAAGTCCGTATAAAACTAAACTTCTACTATTTGAATTTGATTAGAACAGAGTTTTTCAACCCTTAAATAGATGTAGTCGAAACTTCTCTTGTATCATTTATTTTTTTCGAAAGGGTTTCTGTGTAAAATCTATGTTCTTATTTTTCTTTTTTTATTATTTTGTGATCGTTCTAGTGCCATTATCGACATTTATTTTAACACTTGCTTATACACACTTCACATATATATCATATGAAATCAACATGAGGCCTACTTATAGCCTTACTTAAACCTACTTAGAAGGTTGGTAACAAGCTTATGAAGCTTCCAGCAAATCTATAGTTATACATACACGATAAACTCCATCGTTACACTTCTCTCTTCTTCTTATCTATTTGTTTGAATCTCCAAGAACATTGTGGACTTTCAAATCATGTTTAGCCAACCTTGAAAGTCCACAATGTCTTCTAACTGGAACTTAGGGAGTTTTTCAATCAAATTGATATTAGTATTTGTAACTGCAAGAATGTCTACTTTGTAATGTGTTTAGAGAGGCGAATGGATTGGCGGATAGAACGAATCTTTTCTGGGCTTAGTGGTGATGTCTTTTAAGAATGGTGTGGTGTGTGTTGTTGGCTGTTCGTTTTTATTTCTGGATTACTGTTATGCTTATTTGCTGCTGTTTACCTTTCGTTTTGTCTAGCTGAATCTTGATGATTTATTTTATGGTTGCTCTTTGTTGCCACCTCCTTCATTTTTTGTCCCATTGTTTGGACTTCTGTATGCCACTGTTGTAGTGGTTTTGTTTTTCCTTAATAAATTATCCTATTTGCTGAGATAAAAAAAGAAAAAGAAAAAAGAAGATAGTTGAATTTATTTGTATTTTTAAAACATTTACTATTGTAAAAAAAGTAAAAAAGTAAACTTCAATGTGTCAGAAATTATTTTATTATAATTTTGATGCTTAATCTTAATAAAAATGAAGATTTTGTTGATATTTATAAACGTCCATTTTAACAAATTTCTGTTGTTTGTTCCGTGGAAATATACGGTTGATAATCATCTTGATCAAAGAAAACAAAGTAATGGCATAGTATATAAATGCAACTGTGAACAAAAGTAATCCACCATCACAATTTAGAAGTATGATACAACTTTCTAAAAGATGTTAAATGCACTGTCCCGACTTAGGTTGTTGCAAAGGTAGTACAATCAGTTGTAATTTTACCGATAAAAGTATTATGGAAGCTCTATATTAGAAGTCAGATCGTATTTTATTTTTTATTTAAAAAATAGATAAATTAGTTCATTTACATTAAATCAAATAGAAATTTAATTCTATTAAAAATTTCATCTATTTCTTTTGTTAAAAAATTGGTCTTTGTACATTAGCATGAAGTGTACATGGCACGTTATATGTCACTATTTGGTTATTTTGTTAACCACATCAATTTTAAATAGTATAAATAGATGATTTTTTTTTACAAAAATAATCATTTTGTTCTTTAATCTAATATATAAAAACTAATTTATCTATTTTTAAAATAGAGAATAAAATAAAAACCAACTCTCTACTTCTAAGTTCTAATAAACAATGGGGATGGGTTTCTTACATGGATATATACAAGTTAGAAATTATTACCCCCTACATATATATATAAAACCGAACCCTATCCCTCCTAGAGTCAACTGCATGGTGTCTTTGAAATTTAACCCATCAAATTGATAGCTTCTGCAAATGTAGAGAGTGACAGACATGTGAAAGCATTGTGAACTATGAAAATAGTATAATTCCACTTCATAGCTATAGCTATATATATTATATAATTCAACGAATTCAGAGAAAAACACTTAGCTTTTAGCACATTATAGAAAGAAAAGCACACCTCTAGCATATTGATCTTATTCACTATTTTCCTAGCACCTATTTGCTATGGGGAGTGAGGAATTAGTACATATCAGTGAGTTGTTGAATTTCATCTAAAGCTTAGCTAAAAATGGCGGTACTTATTCATTAGAAAGATAAGCTGCTTTCAGAATACAAATTAAAATTATTAGGTTAAGATTTGTTATGAAACGATGAGTAAGTAAAAACTTGTATTTCTAATTAAGGATGAGACTTAGTTCACTAGTTTTGACATATATGACAAGCAACAAACTTATCTAACATTCTATAAATAAACTTCACATGCATGTAAAAAACAAACTTCTCTAGCATTCTATGAATCAAAGTCAGCAGTTAATTCAATTACAACATTTATTGTAGATACTAAGAAAAAAAAACCCATGATATTAAGAACTGGCGACTTAAGTTTTAACTTTTTAACCAAGTGATTTGAGCAAATTTCAATAATCTACAACACAAAAACTTGTAACATTTTTCTCCAATAATTAAAAGAACAAAATCAGTGGAAAATTAACACTAATAATCAGAAACTTCTGCTTGATTTTCCACATAAACAAACTCAAATAATATACAATGATTATACATAATTACTTGATCAAACCATTAAGGGCAATTCTCCAATCACAATTAACGCCCACAAAATATTTCTAATTTTTGGTGCTGAAAAATTAAAACAAATAATAATAAAAATAAAAGCAAAAACTTGTAAAGTCCTATGAAACAGTACCTGTCGAAACAATTTATTCACTGTACAACAAAATTCCTTAATTATAACGATATGGATCGTGACCGAGTCGAAGCTCCAAGTCTACTTCATCTTCTTTCATGATTCCCTTCCTCGTCATTTCATTTTCATCTACTTTTGTAGGGTCAATTTGTAGGCTAAAATTTGCATTCAAGAGCTCTTCATTGATGCTCAATGATCGCGACCTTGCAGGAGCATATGGGAGTCTAGGGCTAGACAGTGGTGGTTGGAAATACATGTGATGATTCGTTTGAGTTTGAGCCTCCACAATCGGATGGTACCTTGATGCTTCATAAGTTGGGATTGTAAGAGCATATCTAGGGTTTATGCGCAGAACTGCAGAGCTTGTCGGTTGCTTAGCCTTGGCTCGATCTTTTCGATGTATGTTCATGTGCCCTCCCAAGGCCTGAGCGTTGGTGAAGCCACGCTTGCAGAAGGTGCACTCGTAGGAGCGTTTGGTGGTTGCCTCCGTGTGGCACTTGACTTGATCATCATCGTTTTCTTCGCTCGAAGCATCCGGGCTTCCTCGCTTTCCGGCTGATTCCATCCTCAACAATAACTTATTGAAATCCGAATTACTCAAAGAAAGAAAGCAAAAGAAAGGGAGAGAGTGATGGAGTAAAGAAGGGTTATATAGAGAGAGAAAAACGAGAGTAAGAAGAGGGAAGGGAAGGGAACGTAAGAGACAATTAGAAGATATTGGCCTTGTCATTGCATTTGGTTTGTATTTGTATTAGGAAAGACTAGGTTTTGGCGTTTGCGTTAGGATTTTTCCTTTTGGTCGGCGTTATGATGGATCCATTTACATATAGTATAATTTACTTTACTTTCAATATAATTTAATATCTCTCCCTCACACGATCTCACAAACAGACGTTTAATTTGATTTGGTATATGAGCATGTTTACGTTCTTTTCAGCCATGGTTTCTCTCTTCTTTAATATAAAACCCAACCATCAAATAACTATCGTTTCTTACCCCGCAATATATTTAGTTCGTATGGAAAAGATGATATATTAATATTTTAATATTTTTAAAATTTAAAATAAATTAATAATGTAATAATATTAAACTTGATTTAAATTAATTTCATATAAAATTAAAATTACTCATAAAAATATTTTTTCAAGGAAATGATTGTAAGATTTAAAAAAAAATCAATTTACAGAAAAAGAAATTTATTTTTCTTTATTCGATAACTAAATAGTTCATAAAATAAACAAAATGCGAATTAACATTTCCATGAAACAAACACTTTACTTTCAAATTATCGCAAATCCTTTTTTATAGTTTGGGTAACTTGTCTAACGCAATAGACTCGGCTTGCATTCTGTCAAATATGATATGGGAAATAATTTTTGTACTTCATGCTAGCCTTACCCAAATCGTTGTGTAAGTATAAAAAGAATTTATTATAATATATTTTTGAATCAAGATATTTTTTATGCTTGTTTTATTATCTATGCGGAACCAAAGTTTTTGAGGTTATAATTATCAGGATGATTTAAAGTTGTGTTTTTTGTGGTGTAATAAATTTTACCACTACATCAAACAGTTGTAAGTAATAATATAAAAATAATATTTAGTTTTGTTTCCATATTTTATATTATTTTAAATTGTAAATTGTACTTTCGGGTACTCGAAACATGGTTTCATCCATATGAGAAGAAAAGAAAAAAGCAATCACAATTCAAATCTATTGATAAGCTATTAAACTAATATTTTATAATTAAACTAGGAATAGAAAGCGGAAAAAGACTCAAAACAAAGTTTAAGAAATAACCATTTAAAGGATATTTTATTATCTACTTTTTAACATAAATTAATCAGTACTATGTTGAGATTTAAGAATATATATATAATATGAAACCTAAATAAACCTTTGAATTTGACATCATACAAGTATATATTTGTTTGCATAAGATATTAATAGTTAAAGGAAGACATACTAATTTCATTCACATTATCCTCCTCTTTGACTTGTGAATATAAATATTATCATCATACGCGTAATGTAAGCATATATTGGGCATTATAAACTAAAAATCAAAGAGTCTCCCACAAATTTCCTAAAGTCGGAATTAAAGCGGATTTGTATCATCTCAATTTTTTAGTTTTGTTTAGATTTTTTTTTAACTCAATCGATATCGATATTGTTTAAGATTCAATTGATATCAATATTATTGTCGGTGTAAAAAAAATATAAATTTTAGTATATTAAATTACATTTTCCCTTTTAATTAAGAGTGAAAGGAGGTTATAGATAATTTGTATGGGTTGTGTAAAAAAAAAAAAATTCCTTTATCAATTGTTGGGGAGAAGGATGTATAATTTCCATGTTTAAGATGAAATAGTTGTTGCAATTTGATTGGTAGCGAGTTGGATTCCAGTTACTTCTTAGTCTTTAAGACTAGTGTCATAGTCATTTCGAAATAACATTATTTCATACAATAAAAATATTTTGATAGATTAATTAGCACCTTTCGAAATTTAAAACATTTTGATAATTTAAAATCATCTAATGCTATTAATAGTAAAGAAAACGTAAACCAACACATAAGAATTAAATATACAACTTTTAGTATATAACTTTATAATTGCTGACTTTATATTATACAACTGATTGTTTTGTTGATAAAAAATAAATGAGCAATATAATTATTACATTATTTGATAATAATAATAAATCTTGATTTTTAAAAATTACTTTTCATTATTTTAAACTTATTAAGACAAAAATCAAATATAATAATTTGAGTATTTCATGTTTTTAACAAAATTAAATGATAATTTGTTTTGCATATATATTTAAAAAAATAATTTAATATTTTCAATATTAAGTGGTGAAGTAGAACTCTTTGAATTAAATGAAAATTTATTATGGTTTCAAACACTTTTAAAGAATATATATTAAAAAATATTTTTTTTTAATAAAATGAAAATTTTCAATCATTTATCAATCAAACCCTATAAATTATGATCTTTTAGTTTTGATATAGGATTTGTCTGAATATTATAAATTTATGTTATACACCATAGAGATATTTATTAATTAAAATTCTTTAGGGAATCTTTTTTTCACGACATGTAATTTATATATTTCAAATGACAGCACCAATTCATTTGCCTCTCCTATAGTGATGATTAAGAAGAAGGATGGAAGTTGGCAATTGTGCGTGGATTATAGGCAATTAAATCAACAAAAGATTAAGGATAAATTTCCTATTCCTGTGATTGAGGAGCTGTTGGACGAGTTAGGGGAGGCTAGAGTATTTTCCAAACTTGATCTTAGGTCCGAATATCACCAAATCCGTATGTGGGAGCCCGATGTACATAAAACCGCATTCCGAACACACGGGGGGCATTACGAATTTCTCGTAATGCCATTTGGCCTCACTAACGCTCCCTCGAGCTTTCAGGCACTCATGAACTCAATTTTTAAGCCACTGTTGCAGAAATTTGTATTAGTCTTCTTTGATGATATCCTTGTGTACTCCACGTCGTGGCCTGAGCATGTGCAACACTTGCGATCGGTTCTCCTCATCCTAAGGGAACAGCAGCTATATGCGAATAAATCCAAATGTTGTTTCGGTTCTTCTCAAATTCAATATTTGGGACATGTGTTATGTGCAGGAACTGTTTTTATGGATACCACCAAGATTGACTGCATCATGTCGTGGCCAGTTCCTTGTTCAGTTAAAGAGCTACGCAGTTTCCTTGGCTCTTCCTGGTCTCCTACAGCCATTGCCAATTCTTGATCGTGCTTGGTCTATGGTCAGCCTAGACTTTATTGAAGGGTTGCCACCCTCGGGTAGGAAGAATTCTATTTTGGTAGTTGTGGACCGTTTAACCAAGTATGGTCACTTTTTAGCCTTGGCTCATCCGTACACAGCTAAAGAGGTGGCTCATGAATATTTGAACCATGTATACAAACTCCATGGCATGCCGGATTCAATCATTTTGAATAGGGACAAAATCTTTATCAGCAACTTTTGGCAAGAATTATTCACACAGGTTGGTACTAAACTCTTGTTGTCAACAGCTTACCACCCTCAAATGGATGGCCAAACTGAGGTCCTAAACCGATGCCTTGAGAACTATTTACGTTGTATGACAGGGAAGACGCATGCGCAGTGGGTCCATTGGTTACGCTTGGCTGAGTGGTGGTATAACTCTTCATTTCATTCGGCAATCCAGCTCACCCTATACGAGGCTTTGTATGGCCAGCCTCCACTTGTGCATATGCCTTATCTTGCTGGAACTTCTTCTGTGGCTATAGTGGATAGAAGCTTACAAACTAGGGAGGCAGCGAGAAAATTACTACAGAGCTGTCTTAAGAAAGTTCAAGATCGTATGAAGCACTTTGCTGACAAGCATCAATCAGAGAGAAGTTTTCAAATTGGTGATCTGGTCTATTTACGGCTGCAACCATATCGGCAACAATCGATTCGGAGGATATCCAACCAGAAACTATCACCAAAATACTATGGCCCTTTCCCTGTGATCCAGAAGGTGGGGAAAGTAGCCTACACTCTCCAACTTCCACAAGGTTCTCAAATTCATCACACGTTTCACGTTTCTCAGTTGAAGAAGCATGTTGGTTCGGCCCCAACTCAAGCTCACTTACCGCTGGTGGATGTACATGGTGCTTTGCCTAAGGAACCAGTTCGAATTGTTGATAGACGGATAGTCAAGAAAGGGAACCAAGCAATCACTAAAGTGTTAATGGAGTGGGCCAACTCTTTCCCACAAGACGCGACGTGGGAGTCTCTTGCAGCGATCCATTCTAAATTTCCTCATTTCCATCCTTGAGGTCAAGGATGTTGTTTTGGCAGGGAGTAATTGTTACGGGGTGGAAAACGGATTGAAGAAATGAGCTGGTCTTTTAAGTGAAATAGGGCGTTTAAGGATTAATAATACGGTGCGCTTTGGTCAAAAAAGAAATATTGCCACGTCATTGTCTATTAGTTTGTTCTTTAAAATGTATGAGATGTATGCTGAGGCGGTTATCAAATTTTATGCAAAGAATACTCAGATCTTCTCTCATTCTTTCTCTGTTTCTTTTCTTCTAATCTATCTTCTTCCTCACTCTAAATTATGGAAGTGTATTAGATCTTTTTTTAGTGAAAATTTTGGGGGAAATGCCCTAGTCCCTTAACTGCAAGGATTCATGTATGCCGTTATGGCATGCTTCATCGTATCAAAGGGAAAAACAAAGGGTTTTCTTTGCGGCTCATGCCTTTATCAGCTACATACCTTAATCTCATTCATATATGAAAAGCTAGCTCCAACTAATCAACTTCAATTTTAATATAAAAATTAGAAAGGAAATAAGGGAGCACTTCAAAAAGAATAAATTGATGTTAACCCATTTTAATGATTTTTAGGGTAAACTACATCATTAGTCACTAACTTGCGAGTAAGCTTTTGTTTTGGCTACTTAATTAAAAAAATTACAATTTGGTCACTGAACTATTCAAAAGTTTTCATTTAAGTCATTGGGCCATTAAAATTGATGTATATGGCTTTCTTTGTTCGCACTATCTACAGCAGTCAAAAGTTCTCTTTCCCTTTCTCTTTTGTAGTTTAATTTTTATTTTCATGAAATAATTTTGGACGTCACGAATATGCGAACTGAAATTCAAACAACTTTTTTCATCGATCTCCAACATTGACTGTCAGATCAACTTGGATCTATGATATGTTCTTTTACTTGTCAATCAGTATTGATCTATCGTACCAATCGTCAAATCATGACTTAGAGCTCACGGTTAGAATTAAAAAAAAAAAGACATTTAACAACACAGTGATTTAAATAAAATTTTTTGAATAATCCAATGACTTGAATAAAAATTTTTTAATAGTTCAATGTCCAATTTATAACTTTTTTTAGTTAAATGACCAAAACCTACCCATAGTTTAGTGACTAATGATGTAGTTTATCCTTATTTTTATTTGGAAATATCCAAACTGCCTATGTGTTTTTAGTGAATGCTAATTTGGTTTTTGATGGATTATTTTGAGACTAAAGACGGCCTTAAGCACGCGTTTAAGACACCTAAATTTTGACCATTTCCCTTAAGACAGCTGTTTTTTCTTGAAGTATAATCTTGTAATTGTAATTAATTAAGGAGTTAATTAACGAATCTTCTACAATTGGAAGATGGGCGTCAACGACAACAACGCAAGTGCTGTAGCCCTTGCCTAGTGCCAATTCATTTCGTTGTTTCTTCTTAATACAATAAAAAAAAAAAATTAAAAATAAAAAATTCAGAAAGGCTTTGACTGATCTATTGGCTTTTATGTATTTCAGTCATCTCAGAGAATCACGAGCTTCACTTTTTGGTAACTAGTTTTTAATTCATGTGTTGCACGTAAAGATATTAGTGTAATTTTCTTTTTTTTTCTTTTTTTTACGTAGAGGATATCGCTATATGTTCTTTTACATAATCAACGTAATAATTATTTAGAAAATAATATAATTAATATTAGTAATACTTAATAAATAAAAATAATTTCTAATAAAAAATAATATAATTTATATAATTTACAAAATTTTGAACTACTCAATAAATAAAATAATTTTATATTTAATATAAAACCTAAAAATGTTATTGATTAAAAGATATTATATTTCAAATAATTTAAATAACATTTATGATATATAAGATTCATAATTTATTGATGGTGAACCACTACAGTGATGATTAGCTATTGGCTTGGGTTAGTATATGTTATGAGGTTGGGCTGTTACTAAAAGGGCTGAGGTTTCTGTAATGGTGAGTCAGATTAAGTATTATCTGAAATAAATCTAACTGGGTTTTAATTAATTAATTATCTAATCAAACAAATTGTTAATAATTTTTTTTTAAAAAAAAAACTAAGTTTCGAAATACTTGAAGAGCCAAAACAGAATCCTCTGATGCGGATCTCAGGTAAAATGAGTCAAATTCTTCACGTATTAAATATCGAGTAAGTGACGGATCCAGAAATTTTTTTTAGAGTCGAAATGAAATTATATATTTTAACGATAATAAAAATGTAATTTCTTTATTTTGATAACCTATATCTTTATAATTTTTAAATAATTAAATTAAATTTTTAATATTTTAGAGGTCAAAATATAATTTTACTATTAATTTAAAATTTGATAAATTATAAAATACCTAAATGGAGTTTTTAACTTATACTAACCAACAATTACACCTCTCTCCATCTATTGTTTCTTTGTTTTTTCTTAAATTTTTTTATAACCACTTTCGACCAAAGTGCATTCTTGATATATTTAAGAGTTTCATTTTTTCTTGTTTTTAATTACAAACTCTTATCCTCTTCAATTCTTTTTTAGGTCAACCTTTCACATCTTACTTAAGGGTCATTATATCTACTTTCTTCCTTGAAAGTTGGACAATGACTTTATTAGTTATATTAACCAATAAAGAATTTTGGGCTAATGTTAATTAAAGAAGCTCATGAATTTTCAAAGCCCAAAGCTATTGTATCCTAAGCTCTATTTTATTTCTATTGATTGTTTTATTTACCATTTTTTTCATTGTCATGTTAAACATTTAAAGTCCACAAAGCTAGTTAATGTGTTTTTCTTCTCTTTCTTTCTCTTCACCTCAGACATGGACTTGTTCATCTATCTTTTTCAACTTCTATCTTTGTTCAACAAAGCCACTTGGTTCAACATCTAATGACAATAGAGATATGAATTTGTTAGGATCAATTTATAAATAAAAATAGTGAATGAATGTAAACACACCCTTACATTCTAAAACTCTAATTGGGAAATGACCACTTTTGTAATTGAGTATGAAAATATCTTTAATGCAACTTAATTAATTAGTTGAATCTTTGCATTCATTTTACTATAATTGCAACTATCCGTGATTGTTTCTTCCACTAATACTATCTCTACCCATTTAACATGTATTGAAAAGTTATTATGTTCCAAGTGTAAAAAGGGACTCTCAACACTATTACCAAGGAGATATGAATTTCATGTGTCCAGACACGACCACAATTCCACCTATTCATACCAGCTCAACATCTAATCTCATCTGTTGGATATGGTGCCCTAAGTGTAGAATTTTCATCTATGTACACTTGTATTTTTTCGAACAGATTGATTTAATAAAATTATTCATCAATTACATTAATACCCTTTTTAAATTTTCTTTATGTGGTTTTTGTATGCAAAGAAAAATGGAAGCAAATATTAGTTCACTGGTTATCTAATGTTTAACTAATACTAAGCAGTATTACGTGGTCAGATCATAATACGGAAAGACCGATTTTGGGATGCTACATTGATCACCGAAGTGATTGTGGGAAAAAAAATTACAAAACATGAGTATTCAATCCCTTATACTTGAAGTAGAAAGGTTGCAGTTAAATTTAAATCTCAAACTAAATTGGACTTATGTGGAAAGTCAAAACAAAACTGGTACCACAGTGTTTACAAAACCTGATAGTTCTAAATCCGAACAGTAATTAAAAACTGAAAATACAAACTGATAACTTTATTTGCATCAAGATTGTCCGAGACCTCTGTGTATTGAGTCAAGCTTCAGAAATAAAAAATGTACTTGAAAAGGGAAACAAAAGATGGGTTGAGCTATTCGTAACCAACTAATTATAGAATCAGGAATGCCAGAAAGTAGTTCGTAAACGGAACATACTTACAGAGTTATATAGTACCAGTTGATATATTCGAAACAGACGTACCGACAAAAATCAATATTTAGAGTATATTAAAACATACTCAGACACACAGTCGCAACAACTTTTCAGTCAGACAGATACAACAAACAGTCTAACACAGTCTCAATAACATTTCAGTCAGACAGATACAACAAACAGTCTAACACGTAAAACAGTCAACAGATGCTTATGAATGCAGTTGAATTATAAAATCCACCCATCCAGCCAACACACCTCTTCGTCCCCCGATCACTCCACATAAGAGCTATTAAGCTCAGCCAACCAATCACACCATATAAGACCTTAAAAAGCCCATTCAACCCTGCACTCCAAATGAGGTCATCTCAGATTGCCTGGCAACGATGACTATCAGAATTGTCTACGACCCTCAAGATATTAGGACTAGCCTCGACACTCCGAATATTGGGACTATCAGTGAGCAGATAATCTGCCTAATTATATATTACACAGTAGAGCTAGCGTATAAACTATACAGAGCCATGCAGTAAACCTAGTACAGACGTGCAGTTGAACTGCCAGAACAGATAATGGTACATAGCATAGCTAACGTACATGTGGTACAGTGCAATGCGGTAAACTGCTATACCGGTAAGTTGCAGCTGAGCTGCAAGATCAATCAATGGTACATAGCATAGCTAACGTACATGTTGTACGGTGTAGTGCACTAATCCGCTGTACAGTCCAGTTGGAGTATACTGCCAATCGGTTCAGTCACAGTCTTCCTTCTCTTCAAGATCCCAACCAAAAATGTTTTATGTATATGTATAAGTGCAGACAGACAAACAGAAATAGATTACCAATTTCAGACAGTCATTCAGTGACAGACACTCGTATTCAATCAATCAGAATCAGAAATGTGTACACTCATGTACTCGATTTTAGTATCAGTCATGCCACGCAACCAATCACTAGTAACACATAAATCAAGCCTAGAGTAGAGTCGTAATTACCCTCAATAAGGATAGTAAAAGAATAGTAAAAGAATAATGTATAGCCTAAGTTTATGTATTCAAGTATGTTAAGTACAGTAATACCTCATACCCCGTCCCAGCGTCGGTCTCGGGTATAGGGTGTTACATGGGTGCTGGTCTTGAATGTCCTACCGATGACTGAGGTCCTACATTTGTTATGGATTCTCCATAGCTCATGTGTGCAACATCATGTAGCTTAGATTCAGACTTATAGCTCGTGTGAGCAGGCCCATTTCACAGCTCGTGTAAGCATTTATGTAAAGGAAAGTTTACGGTTATTTGTAAAAGCACACTTTGTATGAGATATTCTGAGTATCCGATGTAATTCTAGATGGTTCAACAGGTGAGAAAAGGAATGGAATGGTAAGTGACTTAATGGAAAGGTTATATGATTGTCAATGAATCAATTAACATGTGAGCTTGATGATACTTGAATAGGTTTGTATTAAACTCATGGTATTGAAAACGGTAAGTAGAAAATGGAATGAATCATGATCATATGGTAACAATGATGAATTAAATGTTATGTTTATACAAGGTTGATTTCTTATATATCATGAATAAGTATACTAACTTGTGAGTTTGATGTTGTTATTTAGGCTTTTATTGAGCTGATAACGCTGGTAAAGGTTTATACTTGTTCTATAAAGTTCATAATTGAAACGGTATGTTAAGTTCAAAGTTTATATAAGCTTACTAAGCATTCATGCTTATGTATTTATTTTCCTTTGCTTTACAAATATTGGAAGCTCGACCGGTTAGAAGTTCATCGGAGATCTATCATACTATCTAGTGGACAACTCGGTAGTTGTTGAGTATTTTGGCTAAGGTTTCGTACACCTTGATGCCTTACCAAGTTATGTGATTTTGGTTACTTTAAAGTGCTTGTTGATATGGTTCTCTTGGCATGTTGATGATGGTTTGAAAATGGTTACTTGTGACATGTTTTAGTTCATATTTGAACTAGGTTGTTATGTTTGGAAATGGCAATATTAACATGTATAGGGTGGTTTATAATGGTGTTCTCGATGAATACATAAATAGTAACTTGATATGTTTGTGCATTGATGTTCATGTATGCTTGATAGAGTTATAATGCTTGTTTTGGGTAAATACTTTTGGTCACTTTTTAATAATGTAAGTCTATGGCATATTGGTACAATTTATTGGTTTGAGAATGGTCAATATGTGGTATGTTTTAGGTAATAAATTGAATAGGTTATTATATATGAATTGGTATAATATTAATATGTTTTGATGATTGATGTCTTGGTAGATTGTGGTGCCTTTGAATGACATATTGTTTAGTTGAATTAGGGTCTTGAAATGGCATTTTGATGTGTGTTTTGGTGATGTTTAAGTCTCTTTAAAGTGTGCCTAAATGGGTTGAAAGATTGTGCATGAAATGATATTGGAAATAGCTTGATTTCAAGTAAATTTGGGTCCACACGACCTAAGACACAAGTGTGTGACTGAGCCATGTGAGACACACGGTCTGGCTGCACAGTCATGTGTCATTTGATGATTTCTTTAGGGTACAAATCAGTGAGTTACATGGCCTGGCACATGGGTGTGTGACATTGTCATATGACCCTACTCAAAGAGTTACATGGGTGAGGACACAAACTGGGACACAGCTATATGTCCCTTGTTCAAAAGTTACATGGCCTAAGACATGGGCGTGTGTCTCAGCCATGTGAGACACACAGCTCGGCCACACGAGCCTATGACCTCTATTTTATAAACTTTACATCTTTTTCCTAAACTTTCCAAATTATTTCAAATTGGTCCCGAATTACTTCTAAGTTATTTTAGGGCCTCAAGGCTCGATTAATGGACAATATGCATGTTTATGAATGGTTAATGATATGATTAAATTATTGAATGATATAAAGTTTAAATGTTTTTGATGATACAATAATACTCCGTAACCCTAATCCAACGACGAGACGGGTTAGGGGTATTACAAATTCTATCTGCAAAACGTTGGATTTTAAATAATAAATCGTGTTTTCCAAAACTAAATTTAACTAAGAGTTCTACTGCAAATTTAAGTATTTTTATAAATATAAATTATTGACAAATTTACCGAATTAGTTAAGAAAGGTGTTTTTCCCAAATAAACTAGAATTTTATTTATCAAAAGCTAGTGCTATTTTTACAAGTCTCAAATGATTTCTAGATTTTCAAAATGAATCATAATAATTTCTCTAGAACTGGCCATAACGTCTAGGCTAAGTTTGAGGTGTTATAGGCTCCAAGAGCCAATTTCAATATGCACTTTTCATTTATTCCATATGTTCACTTAATTAAATGATCAAACACTAAGTGTTGTTAACATGGATTTTCATATTGAAATCATCATAACCTTATACATATTCATAATTTCATTTGCACACTTATATAAAATTTAGCTTGTAAGATCATTCAACTCAAAATTATCTAAGTAATTAATTTTAAGCATTTAGTCTTTAAAAACATGGTTGTCTAATTACGTAATAGTCACTAAATTATTTATTTCTCAATCTACAAAATTCAAAGTCAAAATGTTTTTGATGTTTTAGAAACTAGACTTGTGAAACTTTCAACTACACATTTTCCAGAATTTATGCTTTTGCACAAACATACCAACAAATTTTCAAAGCTAGGATAGAGCTACTGCTAAACAGTTTTGACCTCGCTTCACTCAAAAATATTTTTCTCCTATTTTATAACTCAAATAAATTCACTGTTTATTTCATTAATAACTAAACTCAAAATATATTTTAAAATATAAAGCTAATCCTCTAATTATTTTTTTTAACAATATTTCAAAGTGAAAGTAGGGGATATTACCAACAGTTTCAACCTTTCCTCACTAAAACAGATTTATCTCAAAATCTAAATATTGGATGTAAGCTCCATTTGTTCCATTGAAAACTAGATTCACTAATATTCCAAACCATATATGGCTCAACTTTTAATTTAATTTATACAATTTCTGGAAAATTTTCGAAGTCACACCTCAATTGTTAAAACCAAATTGTTTTAGTGAAACTATTCATTTTAGTTCTTAAGTTTTACTATTAGTTACCAATACACTCAATAAGCATACTTTATTACCTTCGTTATACTATTTATTTTACTAATTATTCAACTTAGGTTCTCATGATTATTAAAGAAAAATAAGGGAAATCCAAAGGCACTTACGAGCCAAAATACAAATCAAGCTCTTCACACTTAAAATCCTCACTTTCACAAGCTTGGAAGCTTTCTCTTCACCATATCTATTATTTTCCCAACACTCAACCATGAACAAAAATACCAATATAAGAGCTTTAGAAGCTCTCTCATGCAAATAATCTCAAATAATAACTGAGGAGATGTTGAAGAAGCTTTCTCCCACTAGTCATGACTTCCTTTCTCTTTAAACTCCTAATCCCTAGATTGAAAATGGTGGATCTAAAGGTGGAATCAAGCTTAAGAGAGAGTTCTCTACAAGATTTTAATGAAAAAAACTTGAGTTTTGAGTGAGGTTTCTGTTAGAAAAGAGAAGGAGAAGAAATAGCCATAGAGTAGAGGTTCTCCTCCCCCTTCCCCATTAGAATTTTGTCAAAGTCAAAAAGTCAAAATGCACTTAAAATGTGTATTCCACATTTGATCCTCATGCTAAAAACTAATCTAAGTGCTCAAAATTATTCTCAACATTTTAATATCTCATAATATGATATTTCCAATATAAATTTCATGTCGAATTACCAAAATGTTTTTTTATAGAAAATTTACACTTTAGCCTCTTATCTTTTATCACCTTTCTTTTTCACCAACACTTGTCCAAAAACTTATTTTAGCTTCACAAATCTTTTTTATACTCCAATATATATGATTATTGGGGCCAAAACTACACTTATACTCTTTTTTAATAAAAATGAATAAATTACCATTTAGTCCTTAAACTTTGCAATTTCATTCAATTTAGTTCAAACTTGAATTTCTTCATGCTCACTCACTCACAGAATCATATTTCTTTTCTTAATTAATACCTTTTGGTTCACTTCTTCATCTTAGGTAAATTGCTTTATTAGTCCTTGAACTTTTAAAAATTTATAATTTGATCCTTTTTACCAAATTATCCACAGTCCTCATCATAGTTTCCTATCCAAATATCAACTAAATTCCAAATAAGTACTCACTTTATAACTTATTTCAAGTTTTCTGTCAAAGTTTCATTGTGTATCTTTCTAGAACAGTATCATATATTATATAAAAAATTTGGGGTGTTACAATAAATCATCTTCTCATCATTTAACAAGGAATCCATCTTAAAGTTTAATTTCTTTAAGAATGTTGCCCACTTGAATAAGATTTATCTTTAATAATATCCAAATAAAACTCTTTATAAATAAACTTGTCATTAGTTTCAAAACTCTTCCAAGAGATAAGGATAAGGATCTTCAATTATCTCAAACTTCTTTGCTTCTTCTCCAATTCATTCGAGCATTAATCCTATCTGAAACTTCCTTACCTTCTCATTTGTTGCTTAATAAAATTAAATTAAAAGTCATGTAATTAAAAAGTCAAACATGCCAACACTAAAAACTTTGACTGCACCATGACTAGAGTTGTCCGGGTCGAGTTCAAGTCAGGACAAATAAAAAAATTAGGCCTATTTTCTAGGCACAAGCCTAGCCCAGCCCCGCTTGCCTGTATTAAAAAGTTTATATTATTTTTTATATAAAAATAAATTTAAAAAATATAATACATCAAATACACTAAAAACATTACAATAAATGTTAATGTTTCTCAACAAATGGAAAAAAAATTAAAAATATATATACTTAAATAGCACTAAGATGAGTGCAACTTAGCATGCAAATACCTCTAAAATAGTAGCAAAATTAATAAAAAAACAAGAGTTATACAATATTCAAACAAGTACAACAAAATAGTAACAAAATAATAGCGAAATAGTAAAACAATGAAAAAACAATGGTAAAACAGTAAAAAGAAATAGCAACAATTTTTCTTTTTGCAAATTCAAGTCGGGTTCATGCTAAAAAAAGTTTACCAAGACCCGACCCATTTAGAAAATGGGCCTTATTTTTTGTCCAAGCTTATATTTTTACTCAAATTCTTCCGCTTTTTAAGCAAACTCTCAACCCGACCCATGAACAAATGTAGCCACTACTATTGTTCTATCTACAATTTTAACATGATGTACAACAAGACAAGCAATCAAAGTTCTTAACAAACTAATTTACATATATTAGTATAGTTTTTATTGATTTATTTTGTAATGAATTGATTTAGAAATATTAATTGCAATGTAACATCTTCTAATGATTTATGTAAATTAGTTAATTTTTTTGCTTTAATATATCAAAGTTGAAATTTAATATTGTAAATATTTTTATTACAATAGTAATAGACAAACTATATGAAAAATAATTTACTTTTTACATAACAATTAATGTAAACATTACATTAAAAATTGAATTAGAAAAGCACCCATTTCACATTTGTAGTCAAAATGTTCTAATCATAAAGAGCACCACTCGTCAGAAACATAAGGCCTTCAGATAGGATAGCTGCCACATCAAAGTGCACCCCATAAACACATCAAAGTGGGTATTATATTAGAATCACCACCATTCAAGTTATGGAGCATAAACATATCAAGGTGAGTACGTCCTTTCTGTCTTTTTCTAACATTAGTATTTCTCTCTTTCATATAATATATTATTAAATAAATAATATATATTATTATATATAAAAATAATAAATAATTTATATTATTATGTATAAATAATATATAAATAAATTTAAATTATAAGTCCTCTTTTAAGAATTTCTTCAAAAGAAAAAACTCTAAAGAGCTTTTGTAAATAGTAAAGAAATTAACAATTATTTATTTATAGTATAAGTGTGGGTTATGAAAGTACTCTGTAATTAATGAAAAATTTATAAAAATTGTAATGTGAACATGATGTTTATTTATTTTCTTATTTAGGCAAAACCTTGTAATATATATAATATACTAGATTTTTTTATCTCGTGCAATGCAAAGATTGATTGTTTTATTTAACAATTAAAATATAATAATCATCAAATTAAAATTAAAAAAAATCGTATTGAAATGAATATAATATTGTTTATAAATTATATGTTTACTTAAATAAAATTAATAGCCTAAATAGCTTTATATTTGTAAACAATAAAATAAATACAATTTAAGAAATTTTTTAATGTTATGAATATTTTATTAAGTGGATGTTCATCAAGATCTAGATTAATTTTGATATACTTTAAATTCTAATAGTCATTAGAAGTACAGTTTTATTTCATTTTATAACACATTATCAGCACGATTCTCTTTTATTTTATAATACAGTCACTCCAAATCTGCTGTTCAAGTTGTTGTCAATTGCCTTCTAGAGTTATTGCAATTTTAGTCTTCAATTGAGGCCTGCGCACTATGGGTAATCATTATACAAATAAATTTATATAATCCTTACGTGTGCTCGTGATAATAGCCAGGGTGAAAACGATGATGTTAAAGAATCTTAGGTATTATTATAACGATGATTTATTTATTATATCATGTTTATTATAGTTGGAGACTAATCATGATAACATGAATAGATAGATTTTGATTTAAAATCCATGCATGTCTGCGATAGTGATTATGAAATAAAAAATCTATGGGACATTTATAAGTTCATTTTAATAAATCTATTATATTCCCCAAAGTGAACGCAAGCATAAAAGAAATAAAAACCAATATTTTTCTAAATTTTGGTAGTACAAAATTAGTCAAAAGCTCCAAAAAAACTAATATATTAATATCTTGTAATGGTTAATCCATTAGTTTTTAAATATATTCTAAATAAATATCATATCTAGATTGTGAATGAGGAAAATGTTATATTTCATATTAATCAAAGAGGATTGAGCTATTTATATTTTGAATCAAACTTGGGACCTCTTGCACCCTAAGCAAGAATCATACCACTAGACCAAATGTCCTGCATTTGGCAATTTTAGCATATTCCCTAAAACGAATATTGCATATAATTCTTTGGAAATTATATTTATTTTGTTAACTTAGTGGCATTATAGACTTCACATTGATTTAGACATTTCCAGTAGTAAATGTCATAATAGTACTTAAATGTGGATACAAAGTAAAAGGAATGGCAGTAAAATTATTAATTTGTCACAATTTATATTGACATTATTAGTACAATTGAAATGCATGTTAAAGTAAATCAGAAGTTTACTAATATAAATGCATTTACTATTTGGCGTGACCATTTAGACCATCCTAGATCATATATGATCCAAAAATTAATTGGGAATTCATATGGACATTCATTAGAACCAAAAGATTCCTTAATTTAAAGAATTCTTATTTATTGCTTGTTCTCAATGAAAATTGCTTATTAGAAACTCACTAGCTAAAGTTGAGATTTAATGTCTTGCATTTCTGAAATGAATATGGGCTCATTCATCCACCATATGGATGGTTTTGATATCATATGATTTTTGTAGATATATCTACAAAATAATCACGTATATGTTTTCAACTTGCAACCTGTCGTTTGCAAGATTGCTTGTTTAAATTATTAAATTTAGATTATGCGATTAAGACAATTCATATTGCTAAAGCTGATGAGTTTATATTTTAGTCTTTTATTGATTGAGTTTGAAAACTTTTGTAACAGCTTGTTATTTATGCACACAATAATTTAGAGAAATTATTGACTGAACACATCTAATTAATATCTAAACCATTACTTATGAGAACTAAACTTCCTATTTTAACATGAGATTGTGTTAATTTACGTGTTGTATGCATCAAGCCAATAAGTTATAAATACTCCCCATTACAATTGGTTTTTAGTGAAGAGCTAAATATTTCTCATCTTTGAATTTTTGCATGTGCATATATGTTCCAATTGCTCCACCACAACAAAGATGAGTGAATACTTAAAGAAAGTTGGGAATATATATTAATTACAAGTCTCATTGTATTATTATATGTTTTAAATATATTGGGGATTCAATTATGACATGATTTGTTTTTATTATTTTGATTTGATAGTCTTCACGATATTAGGGGAAGAGAAATAATAGCTGAATGAAACCACTGCTTGTACATTATCTGGATCTTTATAGAGAGTAATTTGAACTAGAAGTTCAAAAAGGATAACTCACTTTATTACAAGTTAATTGTCAGATGTATTCACAAACTTAATGAGAATAACCAAGTGTTATATATCATCTAATATTTTGAATCAAAGTCCCAGTAGGACAATTAGTTAGAATAAATAATAGATTTATCGGTTCCAAAGATGAAAATTCTTCTAGATGGTTATATAGTAGTGGTGTGTACTCTAGAAGAGACTCGAGACATAACTAATAACTAAAACTCCAGAAGAAATTTAGGTACTTGAAACTAAAAATTAAAATAGTGAAAATAATATATCTTGATAAGTTATGTCAATTTGATAAAATGTGGAATCGATAATAAAACTAGTCGACAATGGTTTTGCATGCAATATTATTGTTAAAATAATGAAATAGAAGGAGGATCTTGAATAAATCTATTGAGAAATGACCCAAAATACCTATTTTTGTTTTTATAGAAGAATTATGATTAAAGTTTACTATGATTATTGTTGAAACTCCTGAAAAAATCAAAATATATTATCCCAAATTTTATTATCCCAAATTTTCTCTCACTCATGACTTTCAAAAGAATGTTGATATAAATGCTTAGAAAATACTTTCAAATGGTCATTTGAAAAGCTAGTATTCAAGATTGAATATATAGGATATGAGAAAGTATGTGATGTTTTCATGAGAGGGAGTAAATACATGCTGTACTCTTTTTTCCTTAACCAAGGCTTTGTCCCATTGTGTTTTCTTGGTAAGATTTTTAATGAGACAATATATAATGCATATTATAGATATGTGTACTTGACATGAACCCAACTATGAGTTGATTCACGATTTTATGTGCTCGATCATGTAAATAGGCACTTGCTCGAATATTGGTAGAATTACAAAGTGAATATTGCTAAAGTAAATTTGGATATAACTCTTTATTATAAATGAACTAGAAAAGAACTGACGTTATATAATAACGTGACCTAAATTCGATAAGGCTATTTAAAAGTCGAAAAGTTCGGAAATTGGAACTTTGACCTACTATCTATAATGAGATAGGAACCAAAGGTATAAGATTCATCGCCGAACTTTGAAATGGTAAACAATGTGATAAAATTGGTTTCGGTGAACTCCTCCTTGATAAGTTCGATAAGATATTCAAGAACAAAGAGATTAGAAAAGTCTAACCTTCTACAATGCTTAAAACCGAATATTGATAGGCAAACACAAAGGTAAAAGAATGGCCACAAATCAGACATTAATATTGTTTCTAGAACTTCACAAAGACATTAAAATATTCTCTTCATCTGAACAGCCAAGTGAGCTTCATAAATTCGTTCATTAAGTCCATGACTGTCCATGCACTTGAAATCAATGTGGGTGGCTACTCATTAATGTGTTGCACCGAATTTATGCATGCTTAAGGGTAAGCAAACTCCAAGAGTCACATTCAGCTCCTATGATGGACAGTGGCATTAAATGACGCATAGGAATGATCAATAGCCATCTTTTCTTCCCAAACCGAATAGCCACTTGGTGTGAAAGCTCTTGATTCCCTCTGAAAAACGAACAACCCTTTTGAAGCGTTAATTAGATGGCTGGTCATTTGGATTCTCCTAGGACTCAATTAAACACACAATTAAATTACTTAAGACAAAATTAAACACACAAGCATTAAAGATGAAATAAAAGAGGAAAGTTAAAAAACTAACTTTAAGACATATTAAAATGCAATAAAACTAACTTAACTATAACTACCAAAATTAAATATGATTAAGACATATTAAAACGCACCACACATAAGCTTAATTAACAAAACATCTAAACTAAACATAAAATTAAAAGACAGTGGAATTTTAAATCAGAATAAAATGGACGTTTTTAAGGCCTGATGTAAACGTTGTAGGGGTGTGAACGTTTTCATCTTGCATTTAGGCTTTATAAACTTGGCTCGAGTCACATGATGTAACTGATATCACGCCGGTACTTTTTTCCTTTACTAGGAATTTTGTTTTACAGGGTTTTATTTTAATAAGGTTTCAATGAGATACATTATCTATAAATGGACATTTAAGAGGAAGTGTTATGAATATTTTATTAAGTGGATGTCCATCAAGATCTGGATAAATTTTGATATACTTTAAATTCTAATAGTAATTAGAAGTATAGTTTTTTTTTTCATTTATACTCCTCATGTCTATAAATATAAACTTTGAAAAAGCATTGTAAAGAATTTCAATTGATTAATAAAATATGCTTTCTCTTTACTCTCTCATTTTCTTTGTTCTTTATTGTTTGTCTTTTATTTTATAACATTTAAAATTATTATTATATTTTTTAAAGAATATTTTTAATATTATTAGAAAAAGTTAATAAGATTAATAATTAAACTTTTATTATAATAAAATTAATAAGTAAATACATATAATAATAGAATAAATAAATACACATAATAAATCAATTAAAAAATAACTTATCGATCCAATTATATGAATTTAGTTTATAATTCTTTTAAAAAAATTATAATCGAGAAAAACTTTGAATTCAAGAGGATTTTTTTTATATAAAAGTAGTTGTAAAAAAAAAAATTGAGAAAAAAAATAAAATGTTTGTTTTTGCACGAAAACCGTATTTACATAATAAAATAAAACAAAAAAAACCTTAAAATTGGAAAAGTTTTTGTAGAGTTTTTCATTTTGGTTAAATTGGCATTATATAAGATAGAGGAAAAGACTTAAATTTGGGATTCTCTCCAAAATTTTGGTTTAAAAGTTTTCATAAAATCGTTTTAGTGAATCATAAATACATTTTCTGACTTATGCCATTTAATGCGTTGCATGTTGATATTGAATTTTAAATTTGGAAATATTTTTCAATTCATCCTGTAATCTTGTTCTTATTTACGTTTCATTAGTTGATCGTTTAATTCATAACCTTTTTTCTTGTTTTGACTTAATTTAATTGTTTATTTTATTCTAAATTCTGTTTTATTATTTTGAAATATCATACTCAATTAGAAATATAGTTCGTAAATTATGCATGAAACATTAATCTATTTTCATTTATGCTCTTTCTAATGGATATAAATATAATTGCTTAATTTACTCTAAACCATGTGTATACTGTCAATTCCCAGAAGTAAATGCTTAATTTTCTCTAATTTATATATTAATTTACCTTTAAAAAATGCTTAATTTGAGACTACAGGATAACAAGTAAAAATTATCGAAAGAATTATTGTATCTTACTTTATAATATATATATATATATAACTTTTTTGGCTTGTGCACGTGTTTTCAAATGTTATGATAATATATATTTAAATTTTTGTTATTTAATTGAATATAAAAGAAAAATACAAACATATCAGTTCTAAACACAATTGAAAATTATGTGATTGAAAATAGTTATATTAAAAATATTAGTAAGTAAAAACAGATTTAAGTGGGCTAATTTTTTATTATTATTTGAAGAAAGTGAGAAAATAAAATGCATAATTTTTACATCTGAAATATATAAAGCTATTTGAATTTAGTCTCTCTTTTTTCTACACATTTGACATGTTAAATTCTTCTGGTTTTGAATTAAATCCAGTTGAGTGTCTTTTTCTATGAGTATTATCATCAACAGATTATCTGAGATGTAATAAAGAAGAAAACAATGAAGAAATGTAGTGTAAAAATAATACGATATGAAGTTTATTTTTTACTATTATTCTTCTTCTGGATGAAGATTGTATGAGGATGGAGAAAGATTTGTGTAGAAATGCTTTACATAGAGTAGTAATCAGGGTCTATATGCACAAACAATAAGGACATGTGGTCAAAAGGAAATTAAGGAAAATCAATTTTTTTTTTTTAACTTTTTACTTTTAATTAAATCATATTATATGTGATTTTTATAGGATTCTAAAAGTGAAATACGTATTGTTTTTTAATATAATTCAATTTAAAATTGATAGGTTACATTAAATTATTAACAAACAATTCTGACTTAATATAACCTTGATTACATTCAATATAATGATAGAATATTATATCTGTAATATTGCCTTTTTCAAAGATAATTTCCTCATTTAAACGTACAACCTGGCATATATGTGTACATGTGGGTTCGTGCAATTATGCCACCTAACTCAACTTATCAAATTTGCATGTTAATATTACTATAGAGAATATATATATATAAAATTTATAACTTAGCCCTCTTTCAAGAACTACGTAAATAATGAGTAAATTGATAGTTATTTATAGTATAAGTGTTTCTCTTTCATATAATTTATGTATTACTATATATAAATAAATTTAAAGTATAAGTCTTCCTTATGAATTTTTTTAAATGAAGAAATTTTAAAGAATTTATATAAATAGTCAAGAAATTAACACAAGTGGTACCTTGGTTTGAAGGGTCGACCGAAATTTAGGAGGATTTGAGCAAAAATATTAGGTTCAAAAATGGATTACAGTAAAAAAGTTTGGCCCGTTTAAAATATGGGTTGGGCTTGGAATTAAACATTCAAAACTCAAGTTCAGCTCATTTTTTAAGTTTGAAATGCGTTGTATTATGTAATTTATAAGACCAAAAACTAAATCTATAGTAGTATAAAATATAACTATAATTTAAACATTAAAAAATGTTAAGAAGACTATATATAAAATTTTAATAAATAGAAAAATATTAAATATTAAATATTAAATTAAAAATAATATAGATATATATTTTAATTTTTTTTAAAAAATAATATGGACGAGCCTAAAATGGGCTTGGATTAGCCATTTACAAATATGGGTGTTGATGCTTCCTTTCCCCTCCACCATCTCATGGAATTATTCCTCGTAATTATACGGCATGGTTCTTTGATGGGACGTGTTAGTGAATAACTAGGCGTCATGCATGAAGACACGTTATCCCCATTAGACCTGCCACATATCCTTTGAGAGGTTCCTTGGAGAGGTATCCTTATGCGTATATGAATAGGAAGGTGACAAGTTGGGGAGTGGCAAACTAGCATAGTGGCAAGCTAGTGGAGGTGGCGAGCTGGATGACATCCCTTCCTTGATTGGATCAGATTTCTGGTCACCTGGGCAGACCAAATTTTGGGTTTGTCAAGTATTATATAACAATTTGTCTTCCCCTTTGTTGAAGAAGAGTTATAAAGTGACTCTTCTAAGATAGGTTGACACGCCTTACTCATGTAATTGAGAGCTTGTTACGTAAATTTTAATTGAAACTTACTGTGTAAACTTTGTTGTGTGACAATGGTGTGTAAACTTCGATTCTTTGAGCGGTGTCACTGATGCTGATTTAGGTTTTGATATTATTATTTTTTCATAACGTTAAAATTCCACTTAATTTAGCATGTAACACTAAGGATAATAGCAATGAATATGGTGAGAAGCATAGAGAAAATACGATGAATTGTATGGAGAAAATACCTATAGTATAGAGAAAATATGGCAAACTGTATATCAAAATTCGACGAGCTGTACAACGAAAATTCAGCGAGTTGTGCTTTAAAAAAAGGGAAATTGGTACTGCAAAATACTACGAGCTTTATTGTGAAAATACTATAAACTGTATTGTAAAAATAATGTGAACAATGTTGCAAAAATACTGCAGACTGCACTGTAAAAATACTGCAAATTGTATTGAAAAACTACGTCAAATTTTCTAAGGGTTTTGCAACTTTAAAATTAAAATCAACTTCATGAGAACGTTACAATCTTTAATCAACAACTGCAAGATTCTACAAATATTGTAAGAATAGGGTTGGGATCTTAAATCAATGAGCCGTAAGATTTGGAAAATCTTGTAAGTATAAAGTTGCAATCTTAAATCAGTGAGTCGCAAGATTTAGAAAATCTTGTAAGTATAAGGTTGCAATCTTAAATTGTTGAGTCGTAAGATTTGAAAAATCTTGTAAGTATAACGTTGCGATCTTAAATTGGATACCCACAATATTTAGAAAATCTTGTAAGTATAAGGCTGTGATCTTAAATTGGTGAGCCGCAAGATTCGGAAAATCTTATAAGTATAAGGTTGTGATCTTAAATTGGCAAACCGCAAGATTCAAAAAATCCTATAAGTATAAGGTTGCGATATTAAATTAGCAAGCCGCAAGATTCAAAAAATGTTGTAAGTATAAGGTTGCGATCTTAAATCGATGAGTCGTATGATTCAAAAATCTTATAACTACAAGGTTGTGATCTTAAACCAGTGAGTCGATTAGGTTGCGATATTAAATCAAAATATCACAAGATTCAAAAAATCCTATAAGTATAAAACTGTGATCTTAAATTGACTAGCCACAAGTGTCACACCCTAAGTCTGACAGATCTGAGTTTAAGGCATAGAGCTATGAAGTTATCTATTTGGCGTAGTGTGATCCGCTATGTTATAGTGTTCTAGTGAAAGGGAGTGTGGCGTATGTTAACCACCTTAAAGATGAATAAAAGTTTTAGGTTATTCTCATTCTAAGAGAAGGGTATATCAAGTGAATTATAAGTCGAGTAAGTTACTGATATATGCATAGTACACCTAGTTTGTCTGAGCACTGTGTTGGTTTGGTTCATAATGTGAACAGGTTAAGAGCCAACTAGATTAACTAGTTAAAAATCAATTATATCTTATGTTCATTTATGTTTCTCTCGGAACTTGTAAGCCATTAAGAAGGACAAATTCTGGATATAGTCAACACTTGTCAAGTTCCAACAAGAAAAGTTGGTTATATATATGTGGGTAAGAAGGGTTTTTGAGGAAGTTTTTTTCTTCCTTCATTTTTACTCTCTACGTCTTTTTTTCTTAAATCTAAATGTTATCTTTTTCTCAATAAGCTAGAAACTAAGGTTCTTGATTTGATCAGTGGTTGTTCTACCTCCCGGTAAGTATTTTAGCTTTGCATGTTAAGTTTTTGAAGAAGTAAAGATGTTAAGAATTGTAGGAACAGTAAGTATGAATGCAAGGTCTTGCATAGAGGTTCTCCATGATTGAGATGTTAGAAAATTGTATGAAAATTGGTTTTAAATGGTGAATTTATGTTCTTTAAGTAGTGGGTGTTGCTGGGTCGAGATGGATGTTCAAGTCTAGAGCTTCGAGCTATAGTTTTGGTGAGTATGAGTTGAGTCTTTATCCTAACTCTTATGTGAAAATTGTTAAAGTAAAAATATATATTTATATAAATGATATTGACATATCTGATAATTGATAAGTATATAAAGAATAATAAAGATGATCTGTATGCTATGATAATATGTATAATGTTCTATTTGAAAAGAATGTTGATTGGAAAGTATATAGGTAAAGTCTGATGTAAGAAAAAAATATGAATCGATCGGGTGTGTGAACAATTTGGTAAGTGAAATCTGAGTAATGTCTCTTTGTGAAGCCTCTGGTAGGACAGATATAATGCTAACCAGACTGGCAGATCATTATACAGAAAATAAGTGTAAGACCATTTGGTTTAGACCCATTGCAATATATGATATGAAAACACTCATGATGTAGCGTCTAGTAAGATAAATGTTGGACTAGTAAATCACGACATGAAAGTGTGTAAGTTCATGTGGCTAAGACCCATTGCATAATATGGTATGATGATATATATGTTTATGGTGAAGCCATTGATGAAATGTAATTAAACTGGTAGATCGCGACATGAATTTATGTATAAGTACATGAGGGAGAAACTCATGGTACATTCTAGGAAAAGTCCATTAGAACAGTATACACGTGATTTTGTATGTTGTCTTCGTGATGTCTTCTATTTGGCGCTTGTGGCGTACTCTACTAAGTCTATGTGGTGAATTATGTATTACCATTGGGGTGAGTTTTGGATAAATTTTGAGAAGTCCTTTGATAAATAAGTCTCCTATAAGGATATGATATGTCTAGAGTTATTTTGGTTTCAATAGTTTTGTGATGTAATTGAATGAATCTGTGTGTTGAAAAGGTTATCCACCGTGATTATCTGTCAGTTTAGATTCTAGATGTATTCTTACTTAAAAGATATATACAGTTTTCATCTATCTAATTTTGTCTGTGATATGTAAGTTTGGAAAATCTGAGTTGTTAGTATATGCCATATCTAAATAGCATCATGTTTGACTCTGAAATTATCTAGTATTTGTACTATCCATCAGTTTTGATATTGTTGTGCTTTGTAACAAGAGTTGTGAGGAATACTTCTAAATGATCAGTTAGTTCATTATCCATATGAGTTATGTTAGGTGGTGAAATAGAAAATGATTTGATTGGTATACTGATTATATTAAACTCCATGCAGGAATCCGCCACAAGTGTAAGTATCCGCCGGTGAACAGTGTTTATGAACAATTGTTCTGGGATAAATGATGCAAGTTGTTTGAATAGAGAGAAAGAGGTAGTATTGTCTGGTAAGATCTGAAGCCAACCAATAAGATAAGTTAAGGATGATTCATTAAGTATGGTAAGTAGCGCATAGGTATACATATATATATGTGTCTGATGATGTGAAGGTATCTACCAAAGACAAAAATGGTAATCCAAAGAGTTAAAATGTAGAATTCAATAAGAAAAGTTTAAAGGTATTCTGTATTTAAATGCACTAAGTTTGTATAACTTATTAATGTTATCTTTATATTTTAGGTATTGTTGTGAATGATTACGCTAGGAGAAACGATGCCAGGAATGCACCAAGGATAGGGTGAATTGGGTTATTATGCATATAGTGGTCAATCTAGAAAAAGTGGCGTATAGTAGTATTATGCCTTCTAGAGTCAATCTTTAATACACTTTTGTGTTGTAATTAAATTATGATGAGTATGATGTATTATTTTATTTTTAAATATTATTCTTTAATAATGAAGTCTTTTATAAAAATAAATAAGAAATATGCTTTAAATCAAGAGTAGGCAATGTTTGTGTCAATTATTTATTAAGTGTCGTGATGTAATACCCAAGATCCAGACCTGGTGATTCAAGTCAGGTTGAAGGCATTGAAGCAAAACTCAAAAAATCTTGTAAGTAGCGAATTGAGGGAAGAAGAAATTCGTGGATTGAACTGAGGGAAAGGAGAAAATGGTGTCAATTTCATTCTTAACTGTTCACTAACAAATCTACCAAATAAAGTAGAGAGAAACCCCAAAATAGTTTTGCTAACTCTCCTCGTTACTTGCTAACACTCATTGCTAACTCATCATTTCACAATTCACCACTTTGCATTCTAGCCCATAATATACGAGGTTATTGTCTACTAAATAAGTGGAAATATAATAATAAATAAAAACAAGCCTGATATATTAATTTAGTTACGGAGACATATTGTAACACCCTCAACTCGATTCAATTCATGAGATCCAGATTCGGGTGTTACAACACAAATATAGACTTATGCTTATATACTCATACCTAACTTTCATAACTATTAAAACTTAATTAAAATAATCCTCGAACCAAAATTTCAATTCAATGTATATTGATAATTATTATTATCGTATAAGAGTTTCTTCTTCAAAGACTTTCAGGAGAACCTCATAACTTAATTACATTATCTCAAAGTGTAAATCTTAAGTAATTATATTGACTACATTTATGCTACTAACACATTCTGTATGCAGAATAGCCCGCTCTGCCACTTCCTTGGCATAGCCGTGGTGCCGTCCTTTCAGGCGAAGACCTTGGTGCCATCCTTCAGGCATAGACCCAAAATAACTTATATGTAACATAATATACAGAGGTAAGTTCATGAGAACTTAGTGAGATAAACACCCATTTACTTGAATTTTTTTTGTATTTCGCTTCTAGTAATTCAATTTGTCATCTTATTGTTCTTTGTTCAACTTGTCTCTAGTGAATACCTTCCCAGAATACCATTCTTCGTACCATAAATGTCACCTCTAACTCTGGAATCATGCCTTACTTTTCGCATCTTTGAAACATTACTCATGTTCTTCACTCTGCACTTTCATAATTCCTTAACCATACTTATTCCAAAGGCCCAAATAGACAAAATACTGTTATTCTTACATAGATACTCTAAACCATCATTTTTTTGAAATCCATGAATGATTTCGTACATAGATAGGAGGCACATTCTTTAATTATATGATTTGATCCTTTTTCGAGAATACCATTTTTCTTCTAATAATTACAGACAGATAACCTTCTTCAATTTACCAAACATAGCCTTTACTTAGATTTGTTCTTCAAGTCTAATTAAGCCGTACTTTGAATTCGCCACATGCTCTAGTGCATTCCAGTTTCTTTATTCTTGTCTTAAGACCATGCAAGATACACTATAACATTTCATACAAAGCTCGCCATGAAGGTAGCTCATTAGAATATCTCATCGAAGGTGTAACATGATACATAAAAAAGGTTTATCGTTCCTTCAGAATTACCGTGAATGTCATTTTTTCCCCACAGAGTCCACCACAGAGGCATTTCCTTCGGATGGTTGCCACAAGTGTCATTCTTTAAAGTGCGCCACAAATGTATTCCCTTCATAGATCGCCATAAAGGCTTCCTTTATCATAAATCACCACAAAGGCTTCCTTTTTCTAGCATGTTTACGATATGGATTTGCCTAGACTCACATTTATGCGGTTTGCCCCCATCGTGCTGGGTCACGTAGAGAACCACTTTCAGGTAATCACCTTTCTTTAGTTATTTTCCATATGATGCCATAGCCCAGCTATGGTCTTACATAATATGGTGCCATGTCCATAGACTTTTCTTTTTAGAGATCATGCTTAAAGTCTCAATGGACCCTTTTTAGACTCCACCACAGTGAACAAACAAAAACTCACTTAATAGACCTTTCATGCATTAACACCAAACATAAGATACATCTCATCTTACACATCCCAAACATGTAGCACCCCTTACCCGAGTTCAACGCCGGAACTGGATACGAGGAATTACATGACAATAGCACAACCAATCACTTAAAGTCGAACCATAAAATTTTGTTCCAAATTAAAACTTATTCATAATATGTCATACAATCCTTAAATTGGGCCTATAGGTGGTCTAGGACCAAACTGAGAACTTAGAAAAAATTTGGAAAATTTGGCTAAAAAAACAGGGCACACGCCCGTGTGAGACAAGGACACACCCGTGTGAGCAGGCCGTGTGGTCGCACATGCCCATGTCCCCAACCTGTGTGGAATCATTGTGAATTTATTTTTCATTTCGAACCTACAGGGGTTTTCACACGGCCTCGACACGTCCGTGTTCTTACCCCATGTGCAAAAACTTGGGTATTTTGTTTATGATGTCAGCATGGAAATTTGGTCACACGGCCACAGAACACGCTCGTGTGGGTAGACCATGTGATGTACTTATTCTATGAAAAATTCATGCAATTTCACACGCCCTACTCACATGGCCGTGGTGGCTGACCATGTGGCCCTAAGTTAGGCTATTTTCTAAGCCATTCCATACCCCAAACACATATAAGTTTATACCATTTCATCACAACACACCAAAAACTCTTTTAGGCACTCATTATAGCCACATTTAACATTTAATCATCACATATCAAGTCATCCACACACAAGCAACCCAACCATTTCATGAATTACCTCATATAAGCATACAAACCAATAGCATCATTAGCCATATCACATGGCCTTAATACAAAATGACTTATCAAGAGACATGAACCCCTTGATAGCCAAACTACTTTGACACTTATAAAACAACCAAGTCCCTATACATGCCATAATTCAAAAATACATTTCAATATACCAAAATGGGTCTTGATAGTGTGGGTGATCCTCCGACGCTTTCCGAATTTTAAGCTGGTTTGGCAACACTATAAGATAAGGGAAAAAGAAAAGGGGTAACCTTTAAGTTTAGTAAGTCTATATGCAAATAATTAACATTATAATAAAATACTCAAATTCAAGCTCAAAATTTAACATAACACAATTTTAATGTTCATTATGACTTCACTTACTCACTTTAACCTTACCCATATTCATATACACCACATACAATTTGTCTATCCATGCACATACTCATATACACCCTTGATCACATATACGCTTGCTCACATATCCACATGCTCACATCCCTGCACTTATACATTACGTATTCACACCAAACATCATTTAGTAAATTTTCCCCATTGAACCCTTTGGAATGTCCATCGATACTCAGTGGTTTCAACATAAAGCTCCACCTTCCACATAATCTGACTCTTGTGTGCACATGATGTACTTTTAGTACCATGCATGTGACCTAGCCCACATAGTCTCATATCGTAGCTCTCGTGTCAACATGATGTACTCTTGGTAACATTCATGTAACTTAGCTATTTTTTTACCCGTATCTCTTGTGTACACATGGTATATACACATGTGACCTAGCTATCATATAACATCTCGTAGCTCTTGTGTCTACATGGTGTCCTATCTTCGAAACCACACATGTGACCTAGCTACATTTCATCCATATCTCTCGGTTTCCGGAGGTTCAATTGGGAATTTCACATTCCCACAACTTTCCAATAACAATATTACTCAAGCATTCTTCACAATAAACAACCATATATAATGACATTAATAAATTCAATGCATTACTTACATATAAACTTACCTCGATACAAAATATGTTAAATTTACGTTTAGTTTGAAACCTTGCCTTTGTCTCGGTCAAGGTCGATTCCACATTCTTCTCGATCTATAATGACACATTTAACCCATTTAATATTCACATTACTCAAATCAGTCCAAAATCTTCCTATAGCAAAATTTACAATTTGACCCCTAACTTTCCAAATTTTACAATTTAGTCCCTAGGCTTGATAAATGATTTTCATCCCATTTTCTTGTTATTTAAGCCTAGCCGAACCATTTTTCCTCTTATAGCAGCCCACAATTTCCTCATTTCACAATTTATGCACACAATATTTCACTTTTCACAAATAAGTTATTTTTACAATTTTTCACCAAAATCATCTAGTAAAACTTGTTCACCACACTTCAAACTTTCATATTCTACCACTAGACATCAAAATGCATTTAGGTCATCCATGGGTAAAATTTTAAAAATGAACCCTAGCTCAAATTAATGGTAGAAATAGCCAGAGCAAGTTACGAGGATCTCAAAAATACGAAGAGCATTAAAAACGGGGCTAGGAGTCACTTACTTGGAGCTTGAAAAGATGAAAAAACCCTAGCTATGGTGCCCTTACAAATTTCGGCCAAGAGAAAGAAGATGGACACCAATTTTGACTTACTTTCCCTTTTTATTTCTTTAATTATCCAAATGACCAAAATGCCCCTCATGCCTTTCTTTAAAATTTTTCCTTGCCATGGGTATTTTTGTCCAAACTCAAATAAAATGGTCTAATTACCATATAAGGACCTTATATTTAAAACCCCATTTCAATCAAGTACTTTTATGAATTAAAACACATACTTTTCACTTATTGCAATTTAGTCCAACCTATTAAATTGGACATGCAAACAATAAAATTTATCTACCAACATTTCACAAAAACATTCAATCACCCAGTTAATATCAAGACTCAATCGAGAAAATATTTTAGACCTTGGATTCATGGTTTCAAAACCACTATCCCGTTTAGCCCCTAATTCGGGTTGTTACAAAACATGCTCTTGCAGTCATATTTTCAACTCCAAAATTCTTACACTTACTCTATACTTGTGAGAATCATACAAATTATACATACAAATCTTGTCCAACATTCATAAATCAACATACTCAATGTACCATCCTTTTCTAATATCAGTTCATAGTTCATGTGTTTCTTCACAGAAGTATCTAGAATAAACCAGTATGCATACACATTAGTCAGCTTAGGGACTCACCTTACACCCATGAATACCAGCTTGATCTCTAGAACTAAACACCCATCACGAAATCTCAGAAATTCACTACTTATAATACATAAGGATACCATTAAAATTTATTCATATAACTTTTATCATCGTATGAAACCCATAGAACCTCCATGCAACACTTTACTTCCTCATACTATTTACGTACATAAAACAGACTTACTCTTTTAGAAGTCTACATGCAAGTCCATAACACTTACCCAGGATATGATGTAAGCTCGATTTTGAGCCTTGTTGGAACAGTGGTTTCGGGACCACAAATTCGGCGTAAGAAAATTTATTTTTATTATATTTTTATAGTTTAAAATTTCATGAAATGATTTATCAAAAATATTGTTCAAAAATTTTGACGTTTGGGCACTCAATTTGGTCAAAAGGACTAAATTGTAAAAAGTGCAAAAGTTGAGTTCTATATGCTAGAGGTGCCCAATTGTTATGAGTTTTTAAATTGGAGGTCCTTAGATGGTAATTTGACCATTGGATAAATTTTTGGGCAAAAATGAACATGAAATAGGTGAAATAAAATATTTTTAAGTTAGGGGCATTTTGGTCATTTAGTAATTAAATGACTTAATAAACAAAATAAAATCCCAACATCTTCCTCCTTGGCCAAAAATTGCAAGAGGAAGCCATGGCTAGGGCTTTTCAAGCTTCCAGGCTCGATTGTAAGTCTGTCCTGGCCCCGTTTTAATGATTTTTACGTTTTTGAAATCCCCGTAACAATATCTACCTATTTCTGCCATTAATTTGAGATATGGTTAAAGTCTAGGGTTTTGAACCATGATTACTATGTGTGTATTTTGATGTTTAATGGTAGAAAATGCATGTTTATGGTTACAGAAACGACTTTTACTAAGTGATTTTCGGTGAAAATGCCTAAAAGGACTAATTTGTAAAAGTTATAAAATATGCAGTAAAAGAGTGTTTTAATGGAAATTGTGGGCTGCAATAGTTATGAAAATGGTTCGACAAGGCTTGTATGTTAAAAAAATTGAATAAATTTCATTTGACGAGCCTAGGGGAAAAAGTGTAAATATGTGAAAGTTTAGGGGCAAAAATGTAATTTTTTCATAATATGATTTTTGGGTCACATTGAATAATGTGACTAATAAGTGAGCTAAATAGATCATGGAAAACATGGTTCAAAACTAGAACGAGGGAAAAATGAGTATTAGACGGTTAGGTCCTTTTTCACCGTTTTAGGTATCGATGTAAGGTTGTATGTAAATAACACATCATTTTATTATGTTTTGATGTTCTAATGTTGTATAAAATGTGAAAATGATGATATGTGACATAATCGACAAAGTTTCAATAAGTGATAAGTGTGAAAGTGATCTCCTAGTTGAACCTTAGGAATAAAATAGGATACAAGTGACATGTCACTAGGACCCTTAAGTGTGTTTATGTGATTATGTGATGTCCGGGTGCTGGTCTTGTACGACTACCTATGGCTAGGTAATCCTGCATGTGTTACGGATAGCTGTCAGCTTGTGTAACAGCACTATATAGCTATGTCACAACCGTCAGCTTGTGTGAGCAGGCCCGTGATTAGCTCGAGAGTGAACTCTTAAGTGATAAGTGGTAGCTTTGGCTACATATATGTGGCACTTATGTGCAAACCTTCCGTGTATCCGTTAGTATTCTGAAAGTTCAATGGGATAAGCTAAAGATGTGAAAGTGTTTGTGGCTTTGTGCGAAATGGTGCAAATATGTACATAAACCTCATAAGAAATGAGCTCGATATGTGTCTAGCTTTGTTAAGATGGAGATTAAGTAAGTTATGATTGTAAGGATAATAATATTTATGCAAGTTTTTATTATATTAAATGAATGGTTTAAGTGTGCATAATGATGAATATGAGATAAGACTTGTGTTTATTGGTTAATGCTTGTGATGTATGAAATACATGTTAAATTCAATTGGCAATTGTGTAATTGGCTTTAGGGCCAAACTGAATTATGATGTAGCATGTTTTATTCGTACAAATTGTGATTTATCAGATATGAGAAAAAGGAAAGATTGGCATAATTGCCTATTAAAATGATGGTGAGAAATATGTGTTTCGAACAACTAAAAGATGTTAAAATACATATATTTGAAAAATGAATGATCATAATTAAGGTGTATATTTAATATGAGGTTAGGATTGATTAGTGAATTGTGGTATTTTGTTATAATGGAGAGCTTTTGATTTCTAAATAAATTGTAAGATGTTTATTATTTGTATATGAACTTACTAAGCTTTGTAGCTTACTCCCCTTTCTTTTTCATATCTTATAAGGTTGTAAGCTAGCTCGAGTTAGAGATAGCCGGAGATATTATCACACTATCAAGCTATCAAGTAGGGTAAATGAGTGCAAACCTTTGAGTCTATGGCATGTATAGAGACTTATTCATTTTGTGTATGTGTTTTTGTGTATGTGTTATTGATATAGCCAAATGTTTTGGCTTGTAATGAATAAGGATTTAAATTGGTTTATAGCCACATAGATTGGCTCACATTGGCTAATTAGGTTGTAAACATATTTATATGTGCATGCACAAGTTATTGGCTTTATTGATGAGTGAATGCCATGTTCAAGCCCTGTTTATGGATGTTGATTGACAATCAATGTCATGTTAAATGCTATTGAGATGTATAAGTATGTGAATGAGGTTGAGGGTGGCAAATGGCTTGGAAAATAGCCTTAAATTTGTCCACACGGATAGACACACGGGTATGTGTCTAGGCCATGTGTGACACACGGTCAGCCCCATGGGCATGTTGGTAGGCCGTGCGTCCCCTGCACCACAATTCTTGCAAAATAGAATGTCTAGTAGTAAACACACAGGTAGAGACACAACCGTATGTCTCAACCATGGACATGGCCTTAGGACATGGGCATGTGCCCAGGTCGTGTGAAGTCTGCACCATAAATACGAAAATTAAATTTGCCACACGGCCTAGCACACGGCTGTGTGACCATAAATAGTTGATGACGTCATAAACAAAATGCTTAACGTTTTTCACACGGGTTGGGACACGAGCATGTGTGACCACATGGGCATGTCCCAAGTCACACGGGCGTGTGACCCTGTTGTGGTGAAAATTTTTCTAAGTGTTCCAAAGTTCTCGGTTAAGTCTCGTTCCACTTCCAATGTATGTTTAAGGCCTCGTAGGCTCATGTTAGGGACATAATGAGTATGTATGAAAATTTTTTAATTTGGGTGGAAACTTATGACTCGAAATTGTATGAGTGCTTTTGTTTAAGTCCTGCAATACCTCGTATCCTGTTCTGGTGTGAATACGGGTAAGGGGTGTTACATATGAAACAACCTTCTACATGAACTTCGATCCTTAGTTTCAACTTAGTAAGAAAGATCTTCGAAAGCAAGCTACCAATGGTGTTTTTAAATAGAAGGAAGAATATAACTCCCATTTTCTTATAAAGCTCACATCAATATATATATGTAAAACCTATGTTCTTATAGTGGAACTTGACACAAAATTGCCCTTATTAATGACTTACAGCAGTAGAGAAACGTACACAAGAATCCAAAATCTTTATGTATCCTTGATTTATCCCTTCACTCATTCACGACCATCTTATTAGAATGTGACTTGCACCATAACTACACAAACTAGGTGTATCTTACCTTGGGTGATACCCTCATTACCCAAGAAACGTTGAAACACTTACCAATCTCTTCTTCTATACATATTCACATATTTCAAAAAGCAATTCTTACCTTATAGTCTAACATTAGCTATGCACCCTACATATATGCTAAAAGTGTCAATTGGGCGAACATGACCACACCATTCAAATTCCTTCAGGTTATTCGCCTATACTTAGGACCTACTAATATTGAGTGTTACACATACCTTCTCATGGACTCATGCTGGTGTCTTTGAAAGCTTATCGGAGAACCACCTTGTGAATAGTTCTTGTGTTGTCCCCCACTTTGTATCTGCAAACTCTATAGGGCATACCCTGGTTGCCCACGAGTATTGAGCTGTTCCCTAGCTTGCTTATCTTCCCAGTGAAAAGAATGAGTTGACATTTTGATTTCCTTCGCTTTTACAAACTTGTGAGCTCTTTCATAAAGGTCTGCCAGGTTTTGCGATCTGTTGCCTATGAACAAATAACGAACATGCTCACTCAACATCCCCATGATGAAAGCATAAATGGCCCATTTATCTCTAAGCTTTTTGTATTCAAGGTTGCCACATGAAAAAGCTTTATATACTCTTGCAAAAACTCTCCTTCCTTCTCTTTAACCAACATTAAGCCCATTGGAGTACTCATGATTGTTCTGTGGGTGTGGAATCTTCCCAAAAACAATTGACCTAGTTGTGTGAAGCTCCTAATAGATCCCTGTGGCAAAGACAAATATCAATCCTTAGCATTTCCCTTCAAAGTTGTAGAGAAAGCCTTGCACTTTGCAGCATCCAAAGCTCTTAGAACATTCATGTATCCGTTATACTGCATCATATGTGGCTGTGGGTTCCTTCTTCCCTTGAAGACCTTTTTTGGCACTTTAAACTCTAAAGGTAAGCCTACCACTGTAACTCCTAGGGCTAAAGGATTGTTAGAACAAAATGCCCAGTCTATGTTCTCGACATCAGGATGTAACACCTAGATGTCTCAATGCAAGGCATTCATTTCCTATTACCATGGCCTTGAATGTACTCTATAGCCCTCCTCCTCCTATAAGGGCATGTTGTTATCATGATGACCAAAATGGTTTGATTGCATCTTTCACATCATCTCCTTATTTCCTCTAAGCCACTCATGTTGAAAAAGTTATTGCTATTTGATTTTGATATTATGTTGTACCATTTGCTCCTTCAGAACGCGTACCTACTTTTGTAGGCTTACAAGCTATTATTATGGAGTCTCCTAGTTAGATGGGCTTGAAATCTCTCGATCTAATGGAAAATTGAGGTTGAAATTATGGTGTGTTTCCTACTGATTTGAGTTGCACAAATTTTCAGGCCGATTCACAAACCAATCTGCAAAGAGTTCAAGTTCATGGGATGATTACTAGCCTCTCTTCTCACATTCTGGTTTTAAAATGTGTTTTGGGGGATATCTCATTTGGGTGAGCCATATCGATCTATCTTCAATCTAAATGTAACACCCCAAAACTCAGTCTAGAAGTTTAGATCGAATCTTGGAGGTTACATTGATCACCAAAGTGCTCGTAGGTAGAATTTAGTTTAACCCGCTAGAAAACAAATGTTATGTAAGTTACGTAAAACTTGCCATTGTAAAATCCTGACATTACAAAAATTTCAGTCCAAAAGACGCTTACGTGCATAAAACCCAAAATTCATAACACAATATTCAAAAATAAAACTTACAATTCAAATCGTTATTTATATATACGAAATTTATAAAAAATACTTTCAAAGTTGATTCTAAAACGTGCATGTCTTGAGACCTCCGACATGTCGAGTCAAGCATCAAGAAACAAAAATGTACATGCAAGGGGAAACACTAAGGGGTTGAGTTGCACGAGGATAGTGTGAGTTCATAAGGTGACAAACAAGGGACCTAAAGAACAAAAATCCAAATAGTAGTTCAACGGCGTAGTGTATTTACAGATATACACAGAAACAGAGGGTAAACTCAAAACCAATAACCCAAACAAAAGTAACAGTTAAGCACACCAAAATACATGCAAGATCAGTCATAATTGTTACAACAAATAGATAAGGAACTCACATCCAGATGCGAGTGAATGCAGTCAAATATTAAAACCCACTTATCTAGTGAAAACACCACTCTGTCCCCCGATTACACCCCATAGGAGTTGTTTAAGCTCATCCATCCAAACAAACCACAAAAGACCTCGAAAGGACCATCCAACCTTACACACCATATATGTGGACTGAGCCACTTAGATAATAATACTACGCAGCAAAGCTATCGTATATGTCATACAGTGCATTACGGTAAATCATTGTACAGACATGTTGTAGTTGAAACGGCCAAAACAGATCAGATTCCCTTCTCTTTGCAACCAAACCGAAAAAGATTAATGCAAATGCAAATGCATACCATTTGAAGATAAAATTACAGAAGTAGAGTACAGAATCAGAAATGCACACATTCAAATACCCAGAATCAAAATAAGATATAAAATAACATCAATTAACACACAACCGAATTGCTTAATTAGAGCTATGATTGCAAATAACGTACAAGTCCAGGTCGAAACAAAGTTCCAACCACCTTTACAAAGACCTAGCCAAGGGTCGAAACACACAAAATCATAATCAAAACAAAAATAGACACAGTATAAAATTTAGTGACATAAGGGCACACGGCCGTGTACCTTCACTGTGTGGAAGTGCCTAGGCCATGTGGGAGTCTACACACCCATGTGAAGGCCACACACGCCTGTATGGAGGGGACATATGCCCGTGTGAGAAGCTCATGTAACTCACTATCCAAAAGTACTAAGAATTAAGAGCAGAGGAGACACGGTCGTGTGGAGAGCTTACACGCCCATGTAGGGACACATGCTCGTATGGCATCAAAATTCATCGAAAACCCTAAATTCCCAATTGCACACGCCCATGTACCCAAGAGACATGGCCGTATGAAAATTGACTAATTTCTCTAAATCAGCCACATGGCTGTGTGGCCAGGCCGTCTAGCATCTAAATTAGCCCAGAAACCCTAATTCGTAATTGCACATGACTGTGTGAACTGCCCGTGTGGGGGCATACACCGGTGTGACCGCCCTTGCGGTCACCCGTGTGGTCATGAAACCACACTGAAACAAGCTAAAAATTATGGTTTTTACATCAAAACGACCCTCAAGGTTTTCATATCAAAACGACCCCCAACATTTGGTAACTCAAAACTATACCAGAATTTTCAGAATAGCATGCAATCCGATACCCAAAATCAATAGTTTTAGGAACAAACAAGAAGTTACCAAATTCCTTAGAATCCAATAGCAATTCGATACCGAAATTGAACAGTTTCAAAACACACACCTGGATTTGCAATTCCAAACACAAATGAGGAACGGAACACCTCCCCAACACAATTTTCCCTCACTCGAATCCTTGAATACCCAAACATAACGAAGTCCAACGGAACCCAACGATTTCAAACAAAATTAAAAGAGAAACAAATTTAAGTGACAACCAGGAGAAATCGATGGCAGAGAAACGCAAAAATATCTTTTTTTTCTTGTGAAATCTCAAAAGAAAAGCAAAGAAGAAAAGAAAACTGACATGAAGAAAATAGAGAGGAATAAGGAACGTGCAACAGATTTTAGAAAACTACTCCATTTTTTTTCCAAAAAAATAAAAATACCATCAAATAAATAACATAAATATATATAAAACTTAAAAAAACTCAAATGAAATTAATTCCTTAAACACACATGAGGATTCGAACCTAGAACCTAGAGGCAAATTAACACACAACAAACCACTAGACCAGTAGGCCCATTTTGACATTTAATCACGCAACTATGCACAATAGCACAACCTTCTCACTGACCCTAACTACAAAACTCAAAACTTCTAACCCTAAAATTCAGGGTGTTACACTAAAAGCTAGAAGTTTGTCCATGCTCACTGCACCAATTGTTGATGGTTCCTTTCCCCGCCCTTTCATGGGACTACTCCTCGTATTTATAAGGCATGGTTCTTTAATGGAACGTGCTAGGGGATAACTAGATGTCATGCATGAGGACACGTTATCCCCCTTATATTTAACACATATCCTCTGACGAGTTCCTTAGAAAGGCATCATTGTTGGTGTACATATAGGGAGGTAGCAAGTTGAGGACTTGTAACAGCCCATTTTTAGTGGTGTCAAAAACAGTGGTTTTAGAACCACAATTTTGATGAGTGAATTATTATTTTAATATTTATTTAATGTCTATGGGTTTATTTTACGGTCATCTTAAAGTTTCGTTAAGAAATTTTGAAGTTTAAATGGTTAATTTGGTAAAAAGGACTAAACTGAAAAAGGTGCAAAAGTTGAATTCTATTAGTTAAAAGGACTAAATGGCTATGGAAAGAAAAGCTAATGTACTTAGATGGTAATTATACCATATATGTTGATGGTGGACAAATATGGACATGATTTAGTTATTTTTAAAGTTAAATTAGTAAGGTAAAAATAGTAATTAAATAAATAAAATTTAAACTAAAATAAAACAAAATGGTATCATCTTCATTCATGGTTTTCTCCATCCAAATTTGAAGAAGAAAAACCCCATTTTAGGGCTTTAAAGTTCGACCAAGCTTTTACCTTGCATGGTCTGTGATTTTGATCTCGTTTTTAATATGTTTTTGTTATCGTATTAGCTTAATCTAGCTAGCTCGGGGGTTAATTTGTAAAACTATCAAATTTTGAGGGACTTACCATGGTTTTTTTAATGTGTTTTGATGTTAGTTGATATATTATTAATTTTAGTTGTTAAGCAAACATGTTTTGTTAAGTGATTTTTGATGAATTTTGAAATAGAGATTAAACTGTTAAAAGTGTAAATCTATGGGTTTTAGTGTGAAATGTTGGTAATTATGGGTTGTACCAAGGTCCCTTGTAGCATTGGTTAAATTGGATTTAGGTTAAAATGATCAAATTTCAAGTTATGAGTTTAAGGACTAAATCGTAAAAATTTAAAGTTTAGGGGTAATTTTGTAATTTTACATAAATATGAATTTTGGATTGAATTGAATAGTTGTAGTACTTAATTGAATGAAATTATCTATTTAGATCAAGATAAGCCACAATCAGACTTAAATCTAGGAAAGGCTAAAGCTTCGGATTAGTTTGCAACTCTACTTCTACGACCATAGTTATCGAGGTAAGTTCGTATGAATTATAATCATATTAATGTTAGTTAAATTGACTGTTTATTATTGTGTTAGTTATAAATGGATTTGAAAATAAATGTATCAATGCTATGAAAATTTGACGGATAATGAATCCCATTTGAACCTTAGGAATTCTTAGGATACGAATGACATATCATTAGGGATTTCATGTTTCGGGTGCTGGTCTTGAATGTCCTACCAATGGTTGAGGTACTGCATCTGTTGAGAATTCTCTATAGCTCGTGTGAGCAGCATTGTGTAGCTAACATTCCAAGCAACAGCTCGTGTGAGCAGACCCATTTCACAACTCTTGTGAGCATTATTGAAAAAGGAAAGGTTACAATTATATGGAAAGGCACACTATGTGTGAATATTCCTAAGTATCCAATGCGATTCTAGATGGTTCAATAGGTAAGTAAAGGAATGGCATGGTAAGTACACAATGGGATATTGGATCATGATCTATGAAAAGGCTAGTGAAATAATTAATGTGCATATGAAAATCTACTTACATTATGGTTGAATTCATATGTATCATGGATGAACTTACTAACTTGTGAGTTTGATGATGCTTGTATAGGTTTTTACTAAGCTTATGGTCTTGGTAATGATATTATCCTTATTTTATAAATTGTGCTAATGAAATGGTAAGTTATGTTTGAGTTTATATGAGCTTACTAAGCACTAGTTGCTTACGTAGTTATTTTCCTTTGTTTTTTTTTTTTGGATTATCGGAAGCTCGATCAATTAGAAGCTTTTCGGGAATCAATCACACTATCCAATAACCATTTCGATATTTTTTGGTGTATTTTGGCCAATGTTATAGATGGCATGTATAGTAGCTTATATATGGTATTTCTTGAATGTGTAATGGTTGGTTTGGTATGTATATGCTTTTGAAGTTTATGTTTATTTTGATGAGCTTTGGAAACTTGTCAAGTTAGATCATTTTGGCCATTCTTAAGTGTTTGTATATAAGACTCTTTTGGTATATTTGTGATGGCATGTAAATGGACATATGTGATGTTATTTGGTAGTTTAGGAACTAGGTTTTGTGCTTGGAATATAGAAATATTGTCTTGTTTTAGTTAATGATGTTTTGGTATAAATGTGGTGCCTTTGAACGACATATTGGTTAAATCAAATAGGATCTTTGAAATGGTATGTTAGGTGGTTTTGAATGATATTTAAATCTCTTAAATGTGTACACAAATAGGATGAATGAGTAGGTGTATTTTGGCCTTGAAATGGCTTGTTTTAGGGTCAATTTATGGATCACACGGCCTGGGACATGGGTTGTCACACGGTCGTGTGACACACACGGCCTGGCAACACGGCTGTGTGACATTTGTAAATTCTTAATGTATTAAGTCAGTGAGTTACATGGCCTACAACACGGCCGTGTGTTGCAAGTCAGAGAGTTAGACGGTCTGGCACACGGCCTACGACATGACCGTGTGACCCAACTCAGTCAGTTACACAGGTGGAGACATGGGTTGGGACACAGTCGTGTGTCCCATAGTTTAATTGTTAGACGACCTGAGCTATGTCACGCGGCCATGTGACCCCTGTTTTCAAATTTTTCAACTTTTTCCCAAATCTTCTATTTTGTTTCAAATTAGTCTCAAATTGCTTCTAAGCTATTTTTAGGGCCTAGAAGGCTCGATTTAAGGATCAAATGCATATGTTTGGTAAGTTTTTTATTGAGATTAATTTATTAAATGTTAGAATTTAAATGTTGTTTCGATTATTCAATAATGCTCCGTAACTCTAATCTGGCAATGGAGACCAGTTAGGGGTGTTACAAGAGTGATTAACTGGCAAGCTAGGCAGTGGCGAGCTAGCGGAGGTGGCGGGCTAGGATGACATCCTTCCTTGATCAGTTTAGATTTTGGATCACCCAGGCGAACCGAATTTCGGGTTTGTGAGGTATTATACAATAATGGGTAAGCTTGTGTAAAAATTTAGGCCTATATTTTGAGTCGGGTCGAGCCAAGCCGGGCTTGGGCAAGCATGAAGTGTGTTAAATAAATAATTTATTATTAAATAAATATTATATATTACAAATAAATTTAAAATATAAGCTTTTTTTATGTAACACCCCAAACTCGACCTAGATGTTATGGCCGAATGTGACAATGTTACATGGAATGGAATTGTAGTCGAGTTCATCAAGTGAAGACCATTCCAGTTTAATAATCTTTATTTAACTCAAAAAAATGCATGTTCGTTGTTTGTTTCAAAACGTAACTTTTTAATAGAAACTTTGGAAAACATTTTGTTTAAGAAAACCATTCGTTTTTCTCTTTAGGTAAAAGTGTCGTTTTTATCAAAATCAAGTTTTCGTTGCGTTTGACAGTATAAAAATCCAAAGAAACAGTTTAAAATCTGAAATTTAAAGCTAACAGTCCACAAAGTCCAAATTACATAAAAATACCCATAATCAAATGAAAACATAAATAATAAAAGTAACGATGTTTAAATACATGTGACCACCATTGAGTCCTCCGATACACCGAACTGTCAAGTATGAGGATTACCTAAATAGATTAAACAGAAAAAGGGTGAGTTTTCGCAACTTAGTGTGTAATCCCCACAGAAAACACGCATATAGATACTCAACAGAAATCAATCAGATACAGTCTAGGGCCCGAGCCTATTACAGATTCAGTTTGGTTCTTAGCCCATTTAGATACAGTCTTAGATATAACTTAGGGCCTTGGCCCATCTCAGATACAATATGCAGTAATCGAAAATTGGAATCCTATCCACCAGCCTCTACACACCATCTATGACCATCCCTACACACCATGTGGGGTTTAAAATACCCAACCAACCCTACACACCATGATGTACCAAAATGTGGCACATAATCAATAATTTGTAACTGAGCTGCCAAATAACAGGCTTAAGAGCCTTTCAAACACTTCCTCCAAATATCATCAGCACACCCCGATGCAATGCAACATACAATAGATGACATGCTATTATGCAATTATCAGTACATACATTCAGTTCAGTATACATGCTCAGTACAGATATCATACAGACAATTCACATATATAGGGGTCTAAGTAGTGCTTACCGACCCTATAGTAGGTTGACAGTCGACTTAGGCGACCCGTGCAACCTTAGGAAACTTTTCGGTTAAAATGGGCTCGCACACCTATGTGGCCTGCCCGTGTGGGCCCACACGCCCATGTGGCCTACATGGCCCAAATTGGCCTTGGCCGTGTGGATCACTCGGCCTGGTCCAAAGTCTCACACGCTCGTATGGACCCACACGGCCCAATTCAATCTAACCCGTGTGTTGCACACAGCTTATCTGGCCATCACATGGCCGTGTCTTATGCGCACAGCCTGGCCTCGTCAATCACACGGTTGTGTCTCCTCACACGGCGTACCACACGGGAGACCACACGCCCGTGTGGCATCAATAATTTACTTTTTCAGCTTTTGCTGAATTCTATTTTTCGCGTTTTCGGGTACCCACTTGGTATCGCTCACTGTGAAATGTAATCCGAGACTTCAAGAACCTGTATTTGACCAATATATCACCAATTTAGTCACTTAAATCTATACTCAAACCAAAGCGAACAAGATGGCCAAACACTAAACTCACAAAAACGTTACCTTCAGTCGAAAAAATTGGGATTTCACACACTTAAAACGTCAATTAAAGATTTCTAGCCCTTTGATTATCTCCTAAGCACCAATCGAAACCCAATAAGCAATGATTCATAATTCCAAAATAATAATACACTAACCATACTTACCAATAACACAATAAGAGGACCGAAAGAATGGATTGCAGAGACTTAATGACAAAAAGAAAATGATTGCAAGCAGGAGAAAGAGGGGAAAATCGGTAGCAAGGGGGAGAAATTAGGGAAAGAAATGGCAAAGTAAAGAAAACTATTTTGGGAACGGCAAAAAGAAAATAACTAATGAACTAAATCCCCTTATTTTACTCCCACTACTCTCAAACTCAACCTTTACAACATTTTACTTCCCTTCAAACACCTACACAGCACCAATAGCAAAAACAATTCCCTCATCAGACCTTGATTCGAACACAGGACCTCCAACTTACGTACACACAACTTAACCACTAGACCAACAGGCCCATTCTGATAAAAACTTCCAAACTTTTAATTAAAGGCCGACTGACCAAAGATAGGGCTTAATTCATAAAAGATACCAAAAATTGCTCAATTCATGACTTGAACTTGAGACCTCTCACGCACACCCAGACACTTAACCACTGAAGCAAGTTTACAATTGTGTCATATTTTAACAGAACATTAATAATACTTTGGCGCATTACAATTTTACCCTCTAAAAGAAAATTTCATCCTCGAAATTTACCTGATCAGAACAAGTGAGGATACTACTGAAGCATCGCATCCTCAGGCTCCAACGTGACCTCCTCAGTGCTGTGATTACGCCATAAAACCTTAACCAGTGGAGTAGACTTCCTCCTTAGAATCTTTATTTCACGATCCAGAATTTGTACCTACTCCTCCTCAAAGGTCAAGTTGGGTCTTACCTCAATCTCCTCAATAGGGACAATGTGAGTAGGATCAGAGCGATAGCGTCTCAACATAGAGACGTGGAACACGTCATGAATACAACCCAACTCTGGAGGTAGCTCTAACTAATAAGCGACCGGTCCCACTCACTTCAAAATACGGTAAGGTCCAATAAACTTAGGGCTTAACTTGCCCTTACGACAAAACCTTAAAACTTTCTTACATTGAGAGACCTTGAGAAATATGAATTCCCCCACAGAATACTCGATATCCTTTCTTTTTAGATTTGCAAAGGATTTTTGCCTATCAGAAGTCGCTTTTAGACGATCCCGAATCAGCCTAACCTTATCTTCTGTCTTGGAAAACAACTCAAGACCCAGAACACGTCGTTCACCCAACTTAGTCCAACATAGAGGAGTGTGGCACTTACGACCATACAACACCTCGTAAGGTGCCATTTGGATGCTAGACTGAAAACTGTTATTATAGGCAAACTCCGTTAGTGGCAAATAATCCTCCCAACTGCCTTGGAAATCAATAATACAGCTCCTTAACATATCCTCCAATATCTAAATCACCCTCTTAGATTGACCATCTGTTTGAGGACAGAAAGCAGTATTGAAGTCCAACCTTGAACCCAAAGCCTTGTGTATCTTCTTTCAGAATCAAGGCGTGAAGCGAAGATCCCTATCAGAAATGATGGAGACAGGTACCCCATACAATCTCACTATTTTCGATATGTAAAGCTTAGCTAATTTCTGAAGAGAAAAGTCTGTCCTAACCAGAATGAAGTGAGTAGACTTTGTCAATCGATCCACGATGACCCAAACAGAATCCTTCCTAGTGGGTGTTAGAGGCAACCCGCTAACGAAGTCTATTGTTACTCGCACCCATTTCCATAGCGGTATCTTAACCAGCTGTAGCAAACCCGAAGGTAACTGATACTCAGTCTTCACCTGCTAACAAGTCAAACAATAAGCAACAAAGTCAGCAACCTCATGCTTCAACCCTGGCCATAAGTACAACTCTCAAAGATCTTGATACATCTTGTTCCCACTAGGATGCATAGCATAAGGGCTACTATGCGCCTCTCTCAAGATCGACTGTCTTAAATCCACATCATTCCGTACACATATCCTACCACGAAAACAAAGTACCCCATCACTGTTTAACCCAAAATCAACAGTGCTTGTAACACCCCTTACCCGTATTCAACTCCAAAATAGGGTACGAGGCATTACCAGACTTACCATACGAACAAACATACAATTACGGGACATGAATTTGCGTCCAAATTAAAACCATTCATATGCCATTATAAAGTCCCTAAAATGAGCCTACGATGCCCAAATCATACATCGGAAGCAGTTTGGGACTAAACCGAGAACGTTAGAAAATTTTACAAACTTATAAAAATTTTGCCCTAAATAAGGGTTACACGCCCATGTGGATATAGGACACACCCGTGTGGGCAGGGCATGTGGTCGCACACGCTTGTGTCCATACCCCGTGTAACTCTCTGTTTATGACGTTATCAGCCAAATGAAACCACACGGCCAAGCCACACGCACGTGTGCTAGGCCGTGTGATGAATTAAATTCTCACAAAATAGGTGTAGACTTCACACGCCCTTGGCACACGCCCGTGTCCAAGGCCATGTCGTCCACATGGCTGAGACACACGCTCATGTCGTTGCCCGTGTGCTCCATACTGGCATTCTATTTCTCAAAATTAAGGTGTAGGGGACACACGACCTGTTCACATGCCCATGGGGCTGACCGTGTGTCACACACGACCTAGACATATGCCCGTGTGTCTACCTGTGTGGACAACTTTAAGGCTATTTTCCAAGCCATTTGCCACCCTCAACTTTACACACATACTTATACATCTCAATAGTATTTAACATGTCATTAATTGGCAATCAAACATCGACAAACATGGCTTGAACATGGCATTCCCACAACATTAAAGGCATTAACTCATGCATGCACATATAAATAGGTTTACAACCCAATTAGCCAATATAAGCCATATCTCATGGCCAAATACAAATGAATCATTTGACCATTATAAGCCGACGCACTGCGCTAATCAATGATAACTCATATAACAAAGTAATGCCATAGACTTAAAATGCTTGAAAACATTGATACTAAATTATTAGCTTGATAGTGTGATAGAATCTCTGACGATCTTCAACCCGAACTGACTTGGTGACAGTACAGGACATGGAAAATAAAACAGAGTAGGCTATATAGCTTAGAAAGTCCGTATAAACATATTAAACAACTCTTACCCATCATTTACTAGAACCAACAATATAAACAGAAGGTAATATAAATTATTACCAACTCATAGTCATAACTTGTTCAGTCACATTGATTGCTCTATTATTTTGCATTATTATTCAACACGTCCTGACATTAGCCTACAATCGTAATCTTTCCATTATAATAGATTATCACAATTAACTAATCATTTCGAACTTATAATAATCATGCACATTCATTATAAGTATTCACATTTCGAGCATATATTTTAACATCTATAAATTTTTAAGGCTCATATATTCTAATACTTTCATATTCATTTTAATAGGCAATTATGCCACTCTTTTCTTTTTCTTATAACCAACAAATCACAATTTATGTGAATAAATCATGCCATATCATACTCAATTTGGCCTAAAGATCAACTACACGATCACTACCCAAATTTACCATGTATTTCGTACATCACAAGTATAAACAAAAAAATCAAACTTTCACAAAAACATTACCATAGAACCCACGAATTCACAATATCATGAAGTCAATGCTTATAAACTTTACACACATACTTGTATCAATTCGTAAATACTTACATACTCCTTCTCTTATTTGGCATACCCGTTGAATTTCCCTTTGAACCACTCGAAATACTAAAGGATACTCGAAACCACACATTGATAGTACAATGCCATATCCCGGGTATGGTCTTACATGTAACCTCATACGATGCCAATAGCTCAGCTATGGTCTTACACAAAATCTAGTATCGATGTCATGTCCCAGACATGGTCTTACTCGAAATCTCACATCAATGCCATGTAACAACCCAGTTTAGACCCTAATCGGAACAGTGGTTTCGGAACCACAAATTTGAAGTTGGAAAAATATTTTAATATTATTTTCCATATTTAAAGTATATGATTAAGTTTGTGTGAAATTTTAATAATTTAATTTTATCGTTCGAGTGCTCGATTTGATAAAAAGGACCAAATCATAGAAATTATAAAAGTGGCCTTTTACTTGTTTAAAGTGTTTAATTGCCATGGCTTATTAAATGAAAGGTCCTTATGTTGTTATTAAACCATTTTTAGTGGAGATGGACATAAATAGCCATTAAATGAATGTTTTTAAATGGTTTTTATTAAGGTTAAAATGGTAAATTAGCAATTAAGGTTAATTAAATTAAAACAAAAACAAAATTTAGGCCATTATCATCTTCTTGGCTGATTATTAAGAGAAGTAAAAGCCAAGCTTTAGGTTTTCATTTGGCTAGGTTAATTCAAGCTATTAAGGTATGGTTTTTGATTCGTTTTTGATAATTTTTACGTTTTTCGAGATCGTTGCTTTGAATACTAGCTAGCCCATGCCCTAATTTTTTAGTTTGTTGATGATTTTGAAAAATGCCATTGATGATAGATTGAGCTTTGTGATGTTTGGTGATAGAAAATAAACATGTGATGATAGAATAATATCTTTTGTAAAGTGATTTTTGATGAAAATGCTTAAATAGGACTAAAATGTAAAATTTGTAAATTGAGGGGTTGAAATGTGTAAGAAATGTGAAATATGGGCTGTTAAAGGCACTGTGGTAATTTGGCTAAGCATGGTTTAAATTGAATTTTTTGAATTTGAAGTATTTGTGAAATGGTGACTAAATTGAATAAATGTAGAATTTTAGTGACTAACAAAATGCCCATTTATGTATTTGTGGATTGAATTGAATAAAATGTGTAATTAAATAGTCAAATTTGAATTTATATTGACCAAGAACGAAAGAAATCGAAATTAGATCAGGGGAAGTCGAAAGTAGTCGAATAGTCACTCATATCCGTTCGTTCCGGTACGAGGTAAGTTCATATGCAAATAAATGTATTTGAATTGAATTATTAATGCTTATATGATATTGACATATATTGAATGGCTATGGAAGATGAATATGTAAAATTGAGAAAGTATCAACAATATGACGACGTCCGAAATCCCCGTACGAACCATAGGAATAGTATAGGATACATATGTCATGACATAGGATTCCGAGATGTGATATCATACATGACCACGTCTGGGATGTTGGCATCGATTTGATATTTATGTGTAAGACCATGTCTGGGACACTGGCATCGTATATGATTTTGTGTAAGACCCTATCTAGGACAGTGGCATCAATATTTGATAACATGTAAAACCATATTTGGGATATGGCATTGTACGAGCTTTACGAGCTATCCGGGTATCCTTATTGATTCCAAACAGTTCAACGGGCATTATCGAATAATGAACGACTATGTGAACGAGTATCCGATTCAAGTATGTATGAAATGTATATGAAATTCAAGAATGAAAGGTGAGTATGAATATGAATATTGACATGTGAATTACATAAGAAGGAATGATGATTATATGCAAGTGAGCTATGAAAAAGTGAACTAGATGTAATTTATGAACCTGAACATGTTGTTAGTTATGAAATTTTTCATGGATAAATTGGATTTAATTGTTTCATTTGTTAAGTTTATTTGTATATAACTTACTAAGCTTTTGAAAGCTTACTTTGTGTGTGTTTCACTTGTTTTATAGATTATCAAAGCTACTGCGACTTAGAGATCGTCGAGGATTGTCATCACACTATCGAATGAAATTTTGGTATTTTGAAGTTGTAAATATTAGAGTATGATATGTATACGCTAGAGATGTTATAATATGTTTTGAGTTGTGTATATCTTGCCATGAGATATAGCTTGAGTAAGTTTGGAAATAATGAATTTGTCTTGATGTTTTCCATGTGATGAAATATGGTATATTTGATGTGTGTTTATGGTCTTGTGTGAATGGCCATTTTGATATGTTTTAGTGGAAATGAAATGGTATGTTTCATGGTTGAAAAGGTAAGATTTTGATATGATAATGAGGTTTGTAGTATGTGGATTTTGGTATGATTTAGGTACATGAAATTAATGTACTTTGGGTTGGAAATGTAGATCGGTCACTGATCGGTCACCTTGCGTGAGATTTAAGAACTCATGGCTCCTAGCGTCGATGTAGTTGGCTCCCATATATTTTTCTTGAAATGTAGACTTATAGAAATCCCAAGTTAATCGATCTGGCTGAGTCCCTTCCTTAATGGTCAGTCACCACTGATATGCTTCATCACGAAGCAAAGAAACAGCACCCTTCAATTTCTGTTTAGAAGTAAAATCCAAATCATCCATGATTCTCTCCATGGCTTCAATATAGTATTCAGCCACAGTAGGGGCAACTCCAGTGACACCCCTGAATAACTCAACTCCATTGGACCGGAGTCATTCTATAACTGACCCTCAGCCCTTAGATCCAGTATTGGGCTGAGCGACCCTTTCTAATATCCTCAGCATAGACTGGGACAATGTGTCGTCCCTAGCCACATGATCTTGAGACCCAATCCTAGTCACAGGTGAAATCGACGTCTCACTAGTATCTAGGTTAGGCATATTGCCAAATGACGAGGACCCAGCTCGAGCTCCTCTACGGCCTCTACCTTGGCCACTTGTACCCCATCCACGGATACCTCATACACTCATCGTAGAATTCGAAGCTTATCTACATTAACAGTTTTATGAATCAGTTACAATTTTGATATTTATTAGTAAATATTTTATGCAAAATAGTATTAGAAGTTCAGAGTTTGTTATCGCGAATAACACTCTCTATCAATTTCCCTACAATCTCAAAATACACTAGGTAAAGTGTTTTCATAGTATACTACCTACAGTAGTTCAAAATATACTATCAATAGTCTTTTCAAATAAAACTTATCAAAGTTTCAAAACACTTACAGGATTAGCGCCAGAGACTCGGTGTACCACATACTCAATTAAATCATTTAAAATCTTTTGTAAATTAGTTACTTGACACCAATTTTTTTTAAACCCAAAATCCACAGCCAAGTTTTGCAACCTAACTCTGATACCACTAAATGTAACACCCCAAACTCGGCCTAGACGTTATGGCCAAATCTGGCAATGTCACATGGAATGGAATTATAGTCGAGTTCATCAAGTGAAGACCGTTCCAGTTTAATAGTCTTTATTTAACTTAGAAAAACGCATGTTCATTGTTTGTTTCAAAATGTAACTTTTTAGTGGAAGCTTCGGAAAACATTTTGTTTAAGAAAACCGTTTATTTCTCTCTTTAGGTAAAAGTGTCATTTTTATCAAAATCGGGTTTTCATTGCATTTGGCAGTATAAAAATTCAAAGAAACAATTTAAAATCTGAAATTTAAAGCGAACAGTCTATAAAGTCCAAATTACATAAAAAAACCCATAATCAAATGAAACCATAAATAATAAAAGTAACGAGGTTTAAAATACGTGTGGCCACCGTCGAGTCTTCCGATACATCGAACTGTCAAGTCTGGGGAGTACCTGAACATATTAATAGAAAAATGCTGAGTTTTCACAACTCAGTCTGTAATCCCGACAGAAAACATGCATACAGATACTCAACAGAAATCAATTAGATACAGTTTGGGGCTTGAGCCCATTACAGATTTAGTTTGGGTCTTAGCCAATTCAGATACAGTCTCAGATATAACTTAGGGTCGTGGCCTATCTCAGATATAATATACAGTAACAAAAAATTGAAATCCTACCCACCAACCTCTACACACCATCTCCAACCATTCCTACACACCATGTAGGGTTTAAAACACCCACCCATCCCTTCACAGCATGTTGTACCGAAATGCGGCACATAATCAGTAATTTGTAGTTGAGCTTCCAGATAACAGGCTTAAGAGCCTTTAAGACACTTTCTCCAAATATCATCAGCCCAACCCGATGCAATGCAACATACAATAGATGACATGCTATTATGCAATTATCAATACATACATTCAGTTCAGTATACATGCTCAGTACAGATATCATATAGATAGTTCACACATATAGGGGTCTAAGTAGTGCTTACCAACCCTACAGTAGGTTCACAGTCGGCTTGGACGATCTGTGCAACCTTAGGAAACTTTTCGGTTAAAATGGGCTCACACGCCCATGTGGCCTGCCCATGTGGGATCGATACAGTTATTTTACTTTTTGCATCTTCTATACAATTATTTTACCTACACGTTTAAATTAAACGTGTTAAGCTATGTGATTAATTTAGTAAGTACTCATAATGAATTCAATCTTACATATATATACACACACAATTTAAATAAAAATTTAATAACATTTATTCACACAGTTTCTTTCACTAATATATTTAAAATTTTAATTTATCTCCAAAACATAAAATCATTTAAATTATTTTTATAACTTATAGTTTTCACTTTAGCATATACGATCACTAATTAACTTTTACATTCAGATATCAAAATCTTTCTCTCATTTCACAAACATAATATAAATGCTTAATTCACATGTTTACTTTTATCTTTATTTTCACATATTATTACACATATACATAAACTTTTACTTCTACATATCACTTTTTGTTGTCCTTAGTGAGTCTTAGAGGAGTTCAGTTATTTCAATACTGTCATAGGCCAATTTTGGCCCTTTTATTGAAACCTAATACATTAAAACCTAAACTACCCGAGACCCAAACCTTATTTCAAAACCCAATTACATTACCCACTAAGGCCCAAAACCCGATTACACTAAACCCTAACCCTAGCCGAATCGGTTCCCAAGTGGCCGCCCCACTTACTCTGCCTTCTGCCCACTTGCCTCTCCCCTCTCTCTCCTTCCCTCTTCTCTTTCTTTTTTTTCTTTTTTTTTTCTTTTCCCCCCGTACAAATGACCAAAAACAAAAAAAATGGCCTTTTATACTAGTTGGCCCGGGTCGGGTCGATCTGACCCGACCCAAGAGGATCCGCGTGTTTTTAAACTCAAATGGGTTTATTGCGCGATCGGTCCTTCCGCATTTTCACATTTTTCAATTAACTCTTTATTTCTTTTAAATTAGCCCTATATATTATTACGTATTACAATTTAATCCCCCTGCCACGACACTGTTTTAAAAGCACAGAAAAATTGCTATCTCAGTCCCCTGTGGTTTAACCCGCATTCTAATAAGTCCATTTCGTTCATTTTTATTCTAAAATCGGACCCGAATGTTTTTTCCTCTTCCAATTTCGTCCTTTTATTTCTTTTTTTCGTGCTATTTTCTTTCAATTCTAATATTATTATTATTATATTAATTATTATTACCCATTATATCTATTTATATATATGTGTATTAGTATTATCATATTGTTTGCTATTATTATATTCATTCTACTACTATTATACTTATATTTAGTATTAATATACGTTTCATTATATACATCTTTGATATATACGTATTATTAATAAGTTTCTTAACATCATTATTAATTATAATATGTATATATATATATATTATTTATAACTAGATACTTTTACATCCTATTGCTCATATATTATCTACTACCTCATGCATTTTCTTGAATACTAATATGTGTATACGCATTATAATATTATATTATATATCATACTATATTATCCATACATCTTTATTAACTTATATATATATACCTTTGTTACAATTATATCATATTTTATTATTATTTCAAGTATTTGCATACACTTATAGTTGTTTTTTATTGTCATTTTTCCTAATACATACATAGAATATATATATTATGCACCTACTTTAGTAATATTAGGTATTTACTTTGCATATAATATTATAAGTCATTCTTAATGTACATATGGTTTCTAATGTACATATGATATATATATTTTAATATGTATATATTTCCTAGTATTTTCACGTATATCACGCATTCCTATTTTATATTATATTACACATATTTTATTACTTCATATATATATAACTATATTATGTACATACTAGCATTAAATATTATTTCTTTCATTATATTAGTACTATTATATTTACGTTCTTATTATATTTTCTATTATAATTAATATTATTTTACTATTTTTCTCATTATTACGATTATTATTTTCTATTTTTTACCATTATGTTATTACTATTGTTATTTTTATGTGCATATATGTATTATTACCATATTTTACTAAATACCATATTATATTAAATATTATATCACTACCTTTTAACACTATTTTATTATTATATTATTATTTTACTAGCTAATTTTCATACCTATCATGATTTCTAATATGTCCCTATTATACTATTAATATATCACTTCTATTATTATATTTTATTTTCATCATATTCTCTCGTACATATTATGATTTCATTATTATTCATAAATATTATTACTATCTCTATTACGCTTCTAACTCATCATCTTGTTATTATTATTATTATTATTATTCTCATTGTTAACTTATACACCATCGTTATTGTCATTCTAACATTCTTATGTCCCATGTTAATATTTTTCACGGTTTTAATTAATTTCAATAAATAAAGGCAACGTACCGACTTAGCACTACATTGTTGATTTCATCGCTATGTTGGGTGAATATCAATCGGCTCGTGTTGAAAACGGAACATCCTTTCAAGAATCAAAATTTCTTATTTTTTGATCGAATCACGACTAAATGTTAAATTGAACCTGCATTTTTGAAAATTAAGACAACACATGTTCAATTAGATACCAATTTTGGGCGTCGCGGGGGTGCTAATACCTTCCCCGCGCGTAACTGACTCCCGGACCCTATTTTTCTCTAAATTTTAACGCAGACCTAAACTCGGCCTTCTTTACTCGAAGATAAATGTTTTATTAGGTGTCCGATCACACCTAGGAAAAAAGATCGGTGGCGACTCCTTTGTATTAATAAAATCGAAATTCAGATTTCAAAATCTCATAAATCGCCACAATTAGCGACCAAAGCTGCAAGGCTAAAATTTTACGTCGCTACAAATACGTTGCAAAGATCCAAGCAAAACATGAACTCCCAGTCTATAACAGAACTCTAATAACGGAAACTCTAGAAAAATATATGGAAACTCCAATAAACACATCACATAACTAAAAATTTCTCCTCACTTAATCCCTTCGAACCCTCACAGTACCAACTTGGTTCCCATCCGAAACCCTAGCCCCTCTTAACTCCTAAATTGTTTAATTATCACATATCATATATCCTCTAAGCTCACTAAGGCATTTATTCACATAACACTTTATTCATCCATTTTTAAATCATATAAACATATACACGTTTTTTTCATTTCACACATTCACATATTCTCTTTCATAAAACATACTTGAAATATCACATATATCACTTTGTATCACATTATTTATTTACTTTGAATTACATAACCACATGCACTACATCCTCACTTCATACATTAATTCACATGAACACTAACATATCACTTATTTACAATATTTTACAAGTTAGATTTTGATTCACTTTTAGATAACACTTCACATTCATAAAACACTTCACTTAAATAATTATTTCACTATTTTAGCACACTTAGTAATTTTTAAACACTTTGAATTTTAATATAAATCCATGAAAATTTAATATTGACTTTTATAACACTTTAATATCACTTTTCACTTTATTTAAACCTTTTATCACAATATTTCTTTCACATACCAAATTTTACACTCTTTAAAATTTAGTCCTCCCTATAATGAATTCATCATTCTACATCTATTCACTTATCAATCAATAACAAATCAATAAATTTCACTCTTTATAATTTAATTCCCAGTTTCACAAAATTCACTAAATTATGGCTTTATCATTTCTTACATTACTAAAATATTCGCTACTAAATTCAATATACATATTCTATGATCTTAATTATATCTTATTTAATTATTTCAAATTCAAATTTAAGTACTTAAATATTCAAATTAAAGTAAACTTACTTGAATTCAATTAAGTACTTACCTATTTCTTCACTTGAACTCAACTTTTCTCTTCACTTTCGTATGCTTTCTTTCACTTTCTCTTTTAACTAATTGATTTCCATGGTAAAAAAAATCTCATGGAACTCTAGGATATGAAATTAGGCTATGGTTTTAAGTTACAATTCAAGGAAAAGTCATGGAAATTTTTTCTATCTTCTCTCTTCCTCCTTATAACAACCCGTTTTTCAATGAGATCGAAAATGGTGGTTTCAGAACCCCATTCTCCAGTGATCAATTTCATAAATATTATTAATTAATATTTATGATTTAATTATGATATTATATTAAATTTTGGTCTGACAAATTTGTTAATTGAATTGTTAATTTAGGTATAAGTGTTTTGATCCTAAACTCAATGGTATTGGAAAATGAGGTATCGAGACCTCATTTCTGTAAACCAAGCCCATAACCCTTTCATGTAAGTATATTCGAAGCTTTTTTTTGTACACTTTATGTTTTTAGGGTCCCGAGAGCTTGATTTAACTAGCTCGAGTACTAAAACATGAAACTATTAAAGTTTTGAAATGTTACCATTGATGATTCTTGAAGTTTTTTACGTTATTTGGTTAGATTTTAAGCTTAGTAATGAAAAATGACTAAATTTAAAGTGAAAATAGTTAGTTTTGAACATAAGGACTAAAGTGCAATAATTTTGAATTTAGCATGAATTTCTATAATTATAGGTTTTGGTGGTTTGTATAAGGATGAAATTGAGATCGATTTCAAAATCGAAGCTAAAATTTGAAAGCTATAGCATTTTTTATTTTAGGGACTAAATTGAATAAAATGTGAAACTTTAGGAAACTTTTTAAATTAAATTATTCTATAGATCAAGATTTGAATAGAGTCGAGGATAATCGGGGAAAAGGAAAAATTGCTGACTAGTCCCATGATTCAAGTTGTTTGCTGAATTTCGTCAGGTAAGTTCATATGGTATAAATATATCTAATTCTTTTATGTACTTGAATTGTAATATTGGTGTATGTGTGCATATAATTTGAGTTATTTACAACTTGGTACAAAAAGGTGAGATTTCAACTGAATTGTAAATAAATGGTTAAATGTGCAAATTGTGTCCAAGTGGATGTATTAAAAGATAGGATACAATTGAAATTTCAATAGGTTTAGTTGCGTGCTTATACGGGTTTGCACTTCGGTGCCTCTATTTGCACTTTGGTGCCTTTATAGCATTACGATACTTTCTGGTATGGTGTAGCTACATGTGTATCCGAATCTATTTATTATATTTGATCGGGCTACTAGAATGATTTTTAAATAGAGAAATTTCAGATAAATGTTATAAATTATGCACAGATTACTATGTGAACTTGGAATGATATAAATGATTTATATGTTTGATGATTCTAATAGAATGGCATTGAATTGAATTGTGTTGTCAGATTAAAATGTTATATGAATCATATTTGATTATCTTATCTTATTGATGTGAAATGTGAAGACAGGAAAGTTTTGTAGTTAGCTAATACATATTGTTAATTGTGATTTAAGGTAAGTTTATTATTATTTACCTATGAACATACTAAGCATTCCAAATGCTTAAGTAGTTGTTTTACATTTTTGTAGATCAACATTTGTGGAATTCATCAATTGGATCAGCTCAAAGATCACAATATTCCTTTATCGACTTGGTAGACTTTTACTTGTTTAGGTTTGATATTGTGGCATGTATCTAGTAGGTTATATATGTGTTAATTGTGAATGAATGGTTAGTTAAGCCTTGGTTGGTTTTAGATTTTGAAACTAATGTATATGCATATGTCTATATATGTTTCTGGCCATATGGTAAAATTATGTTTATGTTGTGGTATGAATTGGTTATGCGTAAGACCACATAGATTGTGTTGAATGATAATTATTTAATGGTATATTAAATGTGATAATGCATAGTAAAATGGATTGTTTTGGGATGATTATAAGTTAAAGATAGGTTGATTGAATTTGTATAGCTTGGATTGATTTGCAGTTGTCAAATGTGTGGAAATGTTGGAATAGAAGTTTAGAAGTAGTTAAATGAATGGTTTGACATCCTATCTTATTAATTTTGTACAGGTTACAAGTGTCATAATGCACCATTTGAGCTAAAGGTTGGCTTAGCATGGAGTAGGTACCAAATGGCCTAAAATGTACCAAAACAAAGTCCACGTCAAGATGAGAAACTGCCCACATCGCAACGTCGGCCCAATAGTTGGTGACATCCCAGCGTCAAGTGGTCGAACATCGTAATGTGACAAACTGTTTAGCAACATCACGATGTAGAGAAGGCGATGTCACAACACCAGCCCTGGATTTTCAAACCTTTGCAATTTGTTCCTAATTCATGCTAGGGTCAACAATAGAGCTTTCATGTAACTCCTTATACCCGATCTAATCCAAAATGCCCCAAACCTGACTCGATTCACTGGGTCCAAATTTTTGGTGTTACTACACAAAGTTTAACCATTAACGAAAACATTTTATAATTTCTCATTTCTTTAAACATGTTATTTGACACTTTAATTAGAAACTTATGGTATGAAAACAAGGGAAAAAACTTAAAATAATCTTATTACAATAGACTCGATACAAATCCTTACAAAATGGAAGTTTATTTAATACAGGCTCAAAAGACATATTCCCAGACTACACCACATGTAACAACCCTAACCCGTATCCGTCGTTGGAATAGGGTTAAGAGGAATTACCTAACGAAACACAACATTATACAATCATTTCACATATATTGCTCATACATCATCATATCATAGTCATTTATAAACATAATGTCCCTTAAGAAGGTCTACAAGACCTTAAACATGCTTTAGAGAAGGTTTGAGACTAAACTGATCTCGTATAAAAATTTTTGAAACTTTAAAAAATTTCTAAGTTACAAAGGTCACACGCCCGTGTAAACAAACCATGTGCCTCACACGGCTTCAGACACGCCTTTGTGTCTAGGTCATGTGAAAAAAGAGCATACATACTGACTTGTACCACACAGCCAAAGACACACCCGTGTGCCAGGCCGTGTGAAAACTGGAGGGGTTACTGACTTGGGTCACACGGTAGGTCACACACCCATGTGCCGGCCCGTGTGCCACATACGGCCAGTGGACACGCCTGTGTGTCTATGCCGTGTAACTCTCTGACTTGTTTTAACTAAGGTGCAGGGATTACACGATCGAGTCACATGCCCGTGTTCTCAGCCATGTGCCACGAAAATAGGCTTGGTTTAAGAGATTTTTCCCACCTATCATTCATGTACTGTAACACCCCTTACCTGAGTTCGATGCTAGAACAGGGTACGAGACGTTACCTTAAACACATACAAACACACATTTCCCTATCATAAAAGTTTGTTCAGATTTAAAACTTTCAAACTTCCTATTAACGTCCCTAATAAGGGCCTATGAGGCCCAAAACAAACTTTGGAAACAGTTCGGAACTGGATTGAGTACTTTAGTGAACATTAGAAATTTCTATTGAAAACAGGGCACACGCCCATATAGAAAGGCGATACGCCTGTGTGATCTCTTAACATGACCATGTTGAAGTCTCGTGTAGCTCACATAGCCTAAGCATTTAGGGACACGTCCGTGCCCCATGCCTGTGTGGATTTATTTCTAACATCGAACTTGCAGGGGTTTTCACATGGCCTGGCACACGCCCATGTCCATGGCCTGTGTCCCCCACACGACCATGACACGCCCATGTCTCAACCCGTGTGCAAAAACATTGACATTCTATTTCTGACGTCAGCAACAATTTAAGGTCACATAGCCATGGCACACGTCAGTGTGCTAGGCTATGTGGTGATTTTAAATTCCACATGTAAGGTGCAAACTTCACACGGCCTGGGCACATGCCCATGTCCTATGGCCGTGTCTTCTATATGGTTGAGACACACGGCTGTGTCTTAGCCCTTGTGGTTACTACTGGGAATTCTGACTTGGCCAACTTAAGGTGCAAGGGTCAGACGGCCTGACCACACGCCCATAGGGCAGACCGTGTGTCACACACGGCCTAGACACACACACATGTGTCTACCCCTGTGGACAATATAAGGCTATTTACCAAGCCTTATTGCTACCCTTGGTTGCACCAACTAAACTTCACCAAGCAAAACTAATTCACACACAATCACATGACCAATTCAGCTACACATCAAGGCCATTGCACTTCATGCATAAGCAACACTAATCACATACTTAAACAACCCCATCATGCACTTATCCATTCATACATTAACATACCACATGTCTCACCATACCGAAATTGCACATTCATGAAAGACCTTTTCGTATGCATATATCAATATTTCGATATTAGCCATCATTCATGGCCTTATACAAAATGACTAGTTTCATATCAAGCCAACACATTTGGCCAAATTTAACAATGACACAAAACACAAAAAGACTAAGCCCCTATACATGCCGTTACTGAAATGATAAAACTAGCTATACCAAGTGATTCTATTGATAGTGTGATCGATGCTTTCAACGTTTGTTGATCCACGAGTTAATTAGGCGGCACTATAAGAAAATGAAAAGAAAATGGGGTAAACATAAAGCTTAGTAAGTTACATGTAAATAATTAACAACAGATTTACCATACAATAGCATGCTCACAACATATCATAATTTGCACATAATACGTAAATGGTTATAAGCACAACTTACTCATTTTCATCCCTTACTAATCACACAACATAAATTGAGCTCACATCTCATGAATTTCATATAGGTACCTGTACCACTCACAACATGGTCATAACCACTCTCATTTAACATAAACTGTGTGTGTTTCCCGTTGAACCATTGGAATATTAAAGGATATTCAATAAGCCCTAAATGCAGGATAGAGTGCCGATGCCATGTCCCAGACATGGTCTTACATTGGTGCACACATCAAGTCGATGCCATGTCCCAAACATGGTCTTACACTGACTTTTATCTCTCGAGGCCGATGCCATGTCCCAGACATGGTCTTACACTAGCTTTCGTATATCAATGCCGATGCCATGTCCTAGATAGGGTCTTACACTAACACATATCAAAGCTGATGCCATGTCCCAAACATGGTCTTACACTGGCTCTCATCTATAGGTGCCGATGCCATGTCCTAAACATGGTCTTACACTAGCACTTACATCACTGCCAATGCCATGTCCTAGACATGGTCTTACACTGGCTCACATGTCAAAGTCGATGCCATATCCTAGACATGGTCTTACATTGACTCTCATATATCAAGGCCGATGCCATGTCCCAGACATGGTCTTACACTAGCTCTCGAATAACTCTAGTGTTATAGCTTGAATACCCGATCTATTCCTACGGTTCAACGTGGAATTTACCACCTCCATTCACATCATATCAATATTCACAATCACATTCAAAATTCTATGTAATGTCAATTATTTAATGCATGATAGCACTTAAGTTGTATTTTTTATGCACAACTTACCTCAATATACAAAATGTGGGAAACTAATCGATTTAGTCCACTAGCTTGGCTTTCCCCCGGTCTAGGTCTGGATTTTGTATTTCTTGATCTAAAATGAATAAAATTCACTAATTTAATCATCATATAAATTAGGACATTCCAAAATTTATATTTTGGCAAAATGACCATTTTGCCCCTAGACTTTCACAAAATAACAATTTTACCCCTAGGCTCGTAAACTGATTTTCATCAAATTTCCTCCTTTACCAATCCTAGTCGAATTCTTTTTATACTTGAAGTAGCCGACAATTCAAATTATTTCACACATTTACCACATAATTTATAACTTATACAAAATGGTCCTATTTAGGGTTTTCATGAAAACTACTTCACAAAGGTTATTTATTTGACAACCAAATTTCATTTCTGTTCATAAAAATCCAGCAACAACATTTATGAACTCATGGAAAAACCTTAGACTCTCAACCATTTTGCAAAATAGTCCCCCCATTAGTAGATTATGTTATAAGGGTCCCAAAAGTACAAAAATTATCAAGAAAAGTCATCAAAATCACTTACTTATGAGAGAACTTAATGGCTGAGTTTTCAAGCTTCCCAAATCCTCCCCTTGGCTGATATTTTCAGTGAAGAAGAAGAAGGTAAAAAGGTGAAGCCTTTTGTTTTTTTTAATTTTATTTATAGTCAAAATAAGTCACCAAACTTCACCTAATTTTGGCTTTTTGATTTTCTTTGTCTATATGGCCGGCCACCTCTATAAATTAGGCTTATTTGCCATTAAAGACCTCTACATTATATTCCAAGCTATTTGACACCATTTGTTAGTAAAACAAAACTTTTGCCCTTTATGCGATTTACTCCTTTTTTGCAATTAAGCATGTAATCGCTAAAATTAATTCACCAAATTTTCATACACTCATATAATCATGCTATAACACATAAAATAATATTAAAAATAATTTTCTCAACCTCAAATTTATGGTTCCGAAACCACTGTTTCGACTAGGCCCAAAATCAGGTTGTTACAATTCTCCCCCTTAGGGATTTTCGTCCTTGAAAATCTTACCAGTGAAAAGGTTTGGGTATTGGTCTCTCATAGCCTCCTCGGGCTCCCAGGGGACTTCCTCGACCCCATGTCTATGCCATAATACTTTCACAAGTGCTATACTTTTGTTCCTCAATTTCTTAACCTCCCGATCCAAAATCTTAACTGGTTTTTCACCCTAGGTCATATCTGGTCTACTTTCAACCTCTGCTGGTGTAATCACGTGCGAAGGGTCAGATCGGTAGCGGCACAACATCAACACATAAAATACATCATGTATCTTCTCTAACTCATATGGTAAAGCAAATCAGTATGGTACCCGTCCAATTCTCTCAATTACCTCATAAGGTCCAATAAAAAGTGGACTTAATTTTCCTTTCTTACCAAATCTGAGGATTTTCTTCCAGGGGGATACTTTCAAAAATACCTTATCATTGACTTGAAACTCAATGTCCTTGCGTTTCAAATCTGCATAGGATTTCTGTCTATCCGAAGCGGCCTTCAAACAATCATGAATCACCTTTACATTTTCTTCGGTCTCTTTAACTAAGTCAACCCTGTGGATCTGATTTTCTCTAAGTTCAGTCCAATACAAAGGTGTTCGGCACTTACGCCCATAAAAAGCCTCATAAGGTGCCATTTTCAAACTCGACTGATAGCTATTGTTGTAGGAAAACTCTACCAGTGGTAGGTACTTTTCCCAACTTCCTTGAAATTCGAGGGCACAACACCGCAGCATGTCTTCAAGAATCTGGATTATAGTTTTTGACTAGCTGTCGGTTTGCAAGTGGAAAGCAGTGCTAAAATTCAGTTTTGTTCCCAAAGCCTCTTGTAGCTTTTTCCAAAATCGAGATGTAAATCTCAAGTCTCTATCTGAAATAATCGACAAGGGCACTCCATGAAGTCTCACAATTTCAGAAACATACAAATCGGCCAATTTCTCAAGTGAGTAATCATTATGCACCAGTATAAAATGTGTCGAATTTGTTAGCCTATCAATCACGACCCATACGACAACTTTCTTCCTTGGCATCAACAGCAATCTGGACACAAAATCCATGGTGACACGGTCCCATTTCCACTCGTGAACCATTATGAGTTGAAGTAAACCCAAAGGTACTTCTTGTTCAGCTTTCACTTGCTGACAAATTAAACATTAGAAACAACCTCTGATATGTCTCTTTTCATTCCTGACCACCAATACATTTTCTTCAAGTCATTATACATTTTCACACTACCCGAATGGATAGACAAGCAACCACTATATGCCTCTTGTAAAATGTTCTAAATAAGTTCATCATCTTTAGGTACACAAATCCTATCTCAGAACATCAAATAACCGTCGATACCAATCCGATAGTCTAATTCCTTACCCGTCTTGTACTGAGCCATCTTGGCTTGCAAATCTTTATCCCTCTTCTGAGCTTCACAAATCTCTTGCAGAAACATCGGTCTAGCTCTCAACTCTGTTAGGATCGCACTATCATTAGTTACAGACAAGTGAGTATTCATAGCCCTCAAGGCGAACAATGACTTCCTACTTAATGCATTGGCGACTACATTTGCCTTCCCAGGGTGATAGTCAATCATTAATTCATAATCCTTTATCAATTCTAACCATACCCGTTGTCATAGGTTCAGCTCCTTTTGAGTCATCAAATACTTTAGGCTTTCATGGTCAGTGAATACTCGGCATTTCTCGCCATACAAATGGTGTCTCCAAATCTTCAATGCAAACACGATGGCTGCCAGTTTTAAATTGTGTGTCAGATAGTTTTTCTCATGTGGCTTTAGTTGTCTCGATGCATAGGCTATTACCTTGCCTTCTTTCATGAGCACACATCCTAATCCATTCACGGAGGCGTCGCCATATGCCACAAATTCTTTTCCCGGTTCAGGTTGTACTAAAACTGGGGCTTCGGTTAACAAGGCCTTTAGTTTCTCAAAACTCTGTTGGCACTTTTCCGTCCATTCAAACTTGACATCTTTCTACAACAACCTTGTCATAGGAGTAGCAATCATAGAGAATCCTTTAACAAATTGTCTATAGTAACCTGCTAAGCCCAAAAAGCTTCTAATCTCTGACACATTCCTTGGCAGTTTCCACTCAACAATAGCCAAGATCTTACTCGGGTCAACTCTAATCCTATCACTTGCTACAATGTGTCTCAAGAATCAAACCTCTCAAAGCCAAAATTCGCTTTTGCTAAACTTAGCATACAACTGCTTATCTCTCAAAGTCTGCAAAACAGTTCTCAAATGTTCCGCATGCTCGCTCTCATCATGAGAATAAATTAATATATCTTCAGTAAAAACAACGATGAACTTATCCATATACGGTCGAAAAATGCTGTTCATTAAGTCCATAAATACTACAGGGGCATTCGTTAAGCCAAAGGGCATGACGAGGAACTCATAATGGCCATATCTCATCTGAAATGCAGTTTTCGGCACATCTTGCTCCTTGACTCTCAGCTGGTAATAACTGGACCTCAGGTCTATCTTAGAGAACATGGTAGCTCCCTTCAATTGATCAAACAAGTCGTCAATCCTTGGAAAAAGATGCTTGTTCTTAACTGTAACCTTATTGAGCTGTAGGTAGTCTATACACAATCTCATCGAACCATTCTTTTTCTTCACAAATAGTACCGGAGCACCCCACAGAGAATAACTAGGTCTCGCGAACCCTTTATCCGTTAACTCTTGCAACTGAATTTTTAGCTCTTTTAATTCAGTCGGAGCCATTCTATATGGGGCAATCAAGATAGTTGTTGTACCAAGGACAAACTCGATACTGAATTCAACTTCCCTAGTCAGAGGCAATCCGAGCAACTCTTTCGAAAACACATCCGGGTACTCACATACCACTGGCACTGACTCAGTCTTTAATTTAGACACTTGAGTATTCAACACAAAAGCGAGATAAGCTTCATACCCTTTTCTCATACATTTCCCTGCAGTCATAAACGATATCACTACAGACGCGCTATCCGGTTCACTTGATTCAACCTGAAGAATATCCCCGTTTTCACATTTCAGTTTAATGAATTTCCTTGCACAATTTACTACTACATCATGTGTAGTCAACCAATCCATACCGAGGATTACATCAAATTCATCAAACGGCAATAACATGAGGTTAGCCAGAAAACAATGACCTCTAATTGTCAAGGGACAATTTCTACACACTTGGTCAACTAACACAAGTTTGCCTAACGGGTTTCACACTTTTACCATAAATTCAATAGACTCAACATGCATTTCCATATTAGACACCAATTTCATGCAAACATACGAATGGGTTGATCCCGGATCAATCAAAGCAACAATAGATATATCATAGATAGAAAGGTACCCATAATCACATCGGGAGACGAAGCCTCTTCGCGGGCACGAATAGCGTAAGTCCTCGCAGGTGCTCTGCCCACGGATCTCATGGCTAAATCTCTAGGCACACCTTTGCTGCTAGCCCTACTTCCCAAGTTCTTTTGTGGTCTACCCCTTGAGGGAGCATTACTCGCTCTTACATATTGCTTTTTGTCTTTCTCATCCATCTCAGGACAGTTTCGAATAAAATGGTCTAGTGAACCGCACTTGAAACAACCTTTATCATTTCCTAGGCACTCATCGAAATGTCATCTACCACACTGCAAACACTCTGGTCTATTTGGCCGAGCACTACCAACACTCGCGATAGAAGTGGTCTGAGTTTTAGACGTCATATACTGCTTATTCTTCTTTTTGCTCAAAAATCCCACTGAAACATGTGATCAGGTAGTGAACTTTCTCAATCTCTTGGATGAGGATTGATGTGATTTTCCCAATTGTCTTTTCTTTGGGTCACAAGACTCAATATCAGCTCTTCTCTTATCTTTGGCCAATTCTTCAGCCTTACACGCTCTATAACACCCCTTACCCGTGTTCAATGCTGAATTAGGGTACGAGGCATTACCGGAACATACACATGCAATCGTACCAAATCGAGACATAAATTTTACATCCAAATTAAACTTTTCAATTTTTGTCACTAAGTCCCTGATATGGACCTAGAGGCCCAAAACATACTACGGAGGCGGTCTAGGACTAAACCGAGAACTTTGGAAAACATTGGAAAATTTCTTGAAAATAGGGGCATACGCCCGTGTCCAAGGTCGTGTCCTTCACACAACCATTCACATGCCACATTTTTCATACTTAATCGTTACATACTCATTCAACCAAATCATGCATCTCACAAAATGCATCATCATAACATATAACTTAACTAATATTAGCCTACATTGATGGCCTTATACAAAATGAGCTATCAAATATTAAAGGCCAACATTTTAGGCCAAATCAATTATGACATATAACAAAATAAACAAGTCCTCTATACATGCCATAATTCTAAATATTGATTTCAAAATACCAAAAGATTGATGATAGTGTGGATGGATCTCTGACGATCTCTGTATCTCGAGCTAGCTTGGTGACACTATAAAACAAGGGAAAAGAGAGGGGAGTAAGCATATAGATTAGTAAGTAGGTATTTAAATAATAAACAAATTATTAACATGCTTTTATAAAACCTCAAAATATATTTTCAAAATAATACAATCATAACTACACATAGATCCACCATTTACTCAAGTTCAAAACAAGTTATCTATTCAAGTGATAGTTACTAAATTTTTTACATTTGGAGCTACGGAACTCCAAATTAAGATCTGCTAATTTTCCCTAAAACTAGACTCACATATCTTCATACCATAAAATTTTCAAAACTTTTGGTTTAGTAAATAAGTATAGTTTATTCTTTAAAGTCTCCCATGTTCCACTATTCGATAGTTCCAAACCCTCTTCACCAAAAATTAATTATCTCCTCTTATAAGATTCGGATGATGTTCTGGTTTGTTTCTCTTGACAATAGACTCATTAAGGATTTTAAGCATATAAATTATATCCCATAATTATTTTTGTACAATTTTTTATGATTTTCCCAATTCAGAACAGGGGATTCCAAAATCATTCTAACCCTGTCTCACTAAAACTCAAACATCTCATAATATGAAATTCTTTTGCTTACTTTGTTTTTTTATGTGAAAATAGACTCAGTTGTCTTTAATTCCATATCTCATTCAACATCTAATTTAATTTCAAAAATTTTAGGTTATTTTTCAAAATCACACAACTGTTGCTGTCCAAAACTATTTTATTTCAAATTTCACTCTTTCATGAAACATCATAACAATATGCTCAACATTCAACAACAAAATTCAACTTGCATGCATGATACAAGACTTTATCACTTCACTTACTCCTTTACAACCTTACCACATTTCGATCTCATACCGAGCACATTACTTATAGATATACACATACAAATACCTGCACTTAACCATCATATGATCACATTCATTTTCACTTAGTTATTTTCCCATTGAACTCATTGAAATATTAACAGATACATAGTGGCTCCGTACATAACACCACTCTTACAATCAATGCTATTCGATACACATAGTAGGCTGCACTTAGTACTACACATGTGACCAATATTATTGGGTACACATAGTAGCCTGCACTTAGTACTACACATGTGACCAATACCATCAGGTACACGTAGTAGCCTACACATAGTACTACATATGTGACCATAATTATTTTATACTCATAGTAGCCTACACATACTACTACACACGAATTCTCATGACATGTCCTTCGTATCCCTTTTCTATTCCGAAAGTTCATCTCGAAATTTCTCACTTATTCTCACTTTGTCAATTTCATCCATAGTCATTCACAATTCACCATTTTTCATCAAATAATCATTCAATATCCAACCACATCTCATATAATATGACAAAATATTATAACATAACTAAAAATGATGTATTATTTACATACAAACTTACCTCGGTGCAAAATATGACGAATTTATAATTTAGTCCATAACCTTTTTTTTTCCCCAATCAAGGTCAATTCCTCGTCTTTCTTGATCTATAATAACACATTTAACTCATTTAATACTCGCATTATTCAATTTAGTCTAAAAATCACACTATGGAAAATTACATTTTGCCCCTAAAATTTCACATATTTACAATTTTGCCCCCAAGCTTGTAAAATGAAAAGCACTTATTTTTCTTAAATCCTAAGCCTAGCCTATTCATATTCCCTCTTATAGCAGCCCACAATTTTCACTAAATCACATTTTCTACACATAATTTTATAACTTTTTCAAATAGGTCCTTTTATGCAATTTCATCAAAAATTACCTAGTAAAAATTGTTTATCACACTCTAAACTTTCATATTCTACCATAAAACATCAAAACACATGCATGTTATCCATGGGTAAATTTTTAAACACAAACCCTAGCTCAAAATAATGGTGGAAATAGCTAAATCGAGCTATGAGGATCTCAAAAATGTAAAGAATATTAAAAACGGGGCTAGGACACATTACTATTGAGCTTAAAAGTTGGCAAAACCCTAGCTATGGAGAACATGTAATATTCGACCAAGCTTGATGAAGATGAACGCAATTTTGGCCTTATTTTCCCTTTTAATTCTTTTATTAACCAAATGACCAAAATGCCCTTCACTTAAAAACCTTTGGTAGTTTATTCTTCCTTGGCTATTTTTGTCCAAACAAAAGTATAATGGTTTAATTACCATCTAAGGACCTCCACTTTAAAAACCCATTACAAACAAGTACCTTTATAAACTAGTACACACATTTTTCACCTACTGCAATTTAGTCCTCATCATCAAATTGGACACCCAATCGATAAAATTTTGTAACGAAAATTTCACAAAGTCATTTAATCACACGATAAATATTAAAACTTAATAGCAATAAATTTTTCTACGCCGGGTGAATCTAGGCCGATTACTAATGACCATGAAGGAGAGGCAAAGCAAGCGTTTCTCCAAATGATGAACGAGTGGTTTACAGAGTTCGTTCGAATTAATTCGGCTGCTCAACAACCTCCACCCCGCCTAATCCTCCACAAATACCTGTGATGCCTCAAGTTGTTGATCCGATACGCCTGAGTAAGCCTCCAATTGAGAAAATTAGAAAGTATGGGGCTGAAGAGTTTAGGGCCACTATTGATGACGATGCAGAGAGAGCTAAATTCTAGCTTGAAAATGCTATCCGTGTTTTTGATGAAATGTCATGTACACCGGAAGAATGTATTAAATGTGCTGTGTCTTTGCTGAGAGATTTTGCATACTAATGGTAGAACACATTGATATTTGTGGTTCCAAGAGAACGAGTTACCTAGGAGTCTTTCCAAACCGAATTTCAAAAGAAGTACATCAGTCAGAGGTTCATTGATCAAAAACGCAAAGAATTTCTTGAGTTAAAGTAATACCGCATGACTGTGACAGAGTATGAACAGGAATTCGTAAGATTGAGTAAGTATGCGTGAGAATGTGTTTCAACTGAAGCTATAATGTGCAAAAGGTTCGAGGATGGTCTGAATGAAGATATCAAGTTATTAGTTGGAATTCTGGAAATCAAAGAATTTGTTGTACTTGTCGAACGAACATGTAAAGCTAAAGAGCTCGGTAAAGAAAAGAGAAAAGTTGACTATGAAGCTAGAGATTTGAGAAAGCGATCGACTAGTAAATCTCATCAGTCTGCATCGAAGAAATTTGAGACTCGTTCAATCGTTCTAATACATCATTGAGATATTCGAGCAAAGATCGTGAAAGGCAACATTACAGCTTTAAGGCTCCAGCTACTTCGATAGCTAGTGTTAGGAGTGCGAGACCTAATCGACCTAAGTGCAGACATTATGGTAAACTAAATCTAGGTGATTGTAGATTGAATGATTAGGCCTATTTTAAATGTGGATCATTGGATCATTTTATCCGTGATTGTCCTGAGTTGGTTGAGCAAGATACGGTACAGAATACAAGATCGAGTAACACTATAGCTAGAGGTAGACCACCCAAAAATATGAGGATGTGAGTGGTAGTTAGAGAGCGACTATAACACCCCAAACCCGACCCAAACGTTATGGCCATATTTGGTAGTGTTACAATGAAGTGTCTTGTAATCGTGTTTCACTATAACTAGATTTGTTGTAAAAACCCCTTGTTCTTTTAGTTTTATAGAAATCACTATTCCGCCTATCTTGCATTAATCAGGTTATGAAAGTAGTTTACTAAAACAAAACATAAGGATTGCTGAAGCTTTGTTTGATTTCTCATTTTTTGTGAAAACGTGGTTTTTGGAAAACAGATATCATTTTGTAAAACGCGCCCTAAAGCTAACAGATTTTAAACAAGCAGATAAACCCAATATTTAAGAAAAATTAAATAGCGGCCTTATTACAAACCCAAAATAAAACCATAATTAAAGTAAATGAAAACTGAAAGTAGTGTAAATGTAAAGTGTGGCCGCCCCCAAGTCCCACATCGCACCTGTAACACCCTAATAACCCATATCCATCGCCGGAGTGAGTTACAAGGCATTACGAGACCATAATACAAAAACTGATCAATTCGCATAATAATAAGCAATTAATTTATAGCAAAACAAATATGTAATCTTACGAAAAAGTAATATCATTATTAGACTTTTAAATTGGTATAAAAAAACATAATGGAGGCAATCAAATTCAGAAGCATTGATCGGCACTTCATGCATTTAAAAAAAAACAATTTAAATATATTAATCACATAAGCAAAGTAAATGTCTATATAAGTAGCCAACCTATCAAGTATCATTAAGCGTCATAATATTAAACCAATCATTATAGCTTGAATTTCAAATACTATTTCACATTCACATATAAACATATTTGTACATTTTAACCTTACATAGTATAATTTAACTATCCATTTGGTTCAAAAGTAGCCAAAATCAACCCTTGCATTTATCTAATGCATATACATTAATTCCAATTCCAATTCGTTTACCTATTCATTTCCTGCACATAAATTATAATTCCAAGACCAACTTATACATATTATAACGTCACATATAGTAAAAAGATACATCTCACATGATTTTAATAGTTCAAAATCATAGATTCTACTACTCCATTTTCATATTAGTAACCCTGTATACAAACAAGCATTCTTTCTAAGTTAAGTTCCAAACAAGACCAAAATAACATATCAACTACATTTAATCATATTAAGTCAATCCAGTCATGTATAGCCATTCAACTAGTCAAAATACCAAAACATTTATAAATATACTAAAAACAACCATAGGTTAAAGCTTATAACTATTCGAAATATTTCAAAGAAACCATATTTGCATAGCTTGTATATACAAATCAAAATATCATTTAAAAAGTTGTCCAACCTATACATGCAATAAGATAAGTTTTATAAAACATTGAATACCAAGAAATAGATAGTGCGATGAGTTGGCTGACAATCCCCGAGCTTGTAGCTAGATTCAACTGTCTATAAAACAGAGAAATATAACACTCAAAGTAAGCATTTCAAGCTTAGTAAGTTAAAAGCATAATTCAATTGTTAAAACTTAAACTAAAACTCATTAACCTTAGCCTATTTCCTTTTAACTATCAGAACTTATAGACATAGAATTTTCCTTCCTCCACCATTCAATACCGAAACCATCCTTGTCTCTTTGAACATTTCAAGTATCACATGAAATCAATGCTTCCATAACTTTAAAAGATTGGCCGAATACTAAACCATAAATATCTATGAACTTATAACATAACTTAAAGAGTTACCAATTTACTCAATCACATCCAAATATACAACCATTCATCAACTTTATAATACATGCTTTATATCAAATTTCTAAACACATATGTATCTGTTGATTTCTCAATTTAATACAATCCATAACTTTCTAACATAGAGTCATTTAAAAAGAAACACACCGACGTATAGCCTGCTAGGTATAAACTTGATTTAAGCACCGGCACGAGGCCTACTAGGCTTATAGCCCAAATAACTCAAATACTTAGTTTGTACCATCAATCAATAACCGAAACACTAGTAATATCATTCATTTATAACTTCCTAATCGAATTCACAATCGACAACTTCAATATACATTAACTAGATCAATTCACTACTTCATATCACATTCGGCAAGTACTATTATACCATAACTACCATAATTCAATAATCCTAAGTCAAATTCGGCAACCTCAATATATATTAACTAGATCAATTCACTACTTCATATCACATTCGGTAAGGATTCCAAATAGTTTCTAATATTTCAATTCAACATATTTATTTTGCATTTCATTAAAAAAAATTGAGTACAACTAGTAGCTTATAAACTTACCTCGAGTATTAGTGCTCGATAAAACTGACTACTCAGATAGCTTTGCCTTTCCCCGATCCAAGTCCGCTCTCTCTTGAACTTGAGCTAATTAAAAGTAAGTTGAATTTATTTAATTAATTTACCAACTTAATTCATTCAAAAATCGCATAACTAGGTAAATTACACATTCGCCCTTTACAAATTACTCTTCAACAAATTGGTCCAAATTTCATGAAACATCAAGCAAATATATTTTTACCCATGATACACTTAGGCCGAATATACCTCTAATTCACAAGAGTCCTCCTAGTTTTTAAATTTTGAAATTTAACCACTCAATTTACTAATTTAACAATTAATCCCTATATACTTAAAAATCACATAAAGTTCCAACTCAAAATATACACATCTAACATCTATATTTTAATTTCTAACATCAAACACAAAAATCCACAAACTTCCATTCATGGTCGAATTTCAATCTCTCAACCATTTCTAAAATTACAAAATGGGCTTTAAAGATAATTAAACAAGGATCACAAAAATATCAAAATTAACAAAAACTAATTTGAAATTTACCTTGAATAAAAATGAGAAAAATGGCCGAACCTAGTTATTGTTTCTTTCTTTTTCTTTTGCTTAGTTTCGGTGATGAAGAACCAAGGGATAACAATGAATTTTTTTATTACTTTATTTTAACATATATTAGTTTATTACTAAATTACTTAATTAAACTTTATGATATAAAAATAAAATCATATAATATATACTTTTAGCCATCCACTACACTAAATTTAGGTCTAATTGCATTTTAAAGACTCCACTAATAAAAACAACAACAATTTAACCCCTTTTATAATTAATTACCCACTTTTCTTTTTACGCGATTAAATCCTTTTTATCAAATCGGACATCCAAACGATAGAATTTTTATACCAATTTTTGCACACATGATAATTCACACATTCAAAACATAGAAAATAATATTAAAACATTTTTCCAACTCAGATTCATGATCCCGAAACCACCGTTCCAATTAGGGTCACAATCAGGCTGTCACAACTCTCCCCCTTAAGAAATTTTCGTCCCCGAAAATCTTACTAGTAAAAAGTTGGGATAACGTTCTTTCATCGAATCCTCAAGTTCCCAAGTCGCTTCCTCAACCCCGTGTTTGTGCCAAAGCACCTTCACTAACGGGATTTTCTTATTTCGTAACTCTTTTACTTCGTGAGCTAGAATACGAATCGGTTTTTCCTCATAACTCAAATCAGGCTGAATCTCAATCTCAGACAAACTAATGACATGTGAAGGGCCGGATCTATACCGTCGAAGCATTGAAACATGAAAAACATTGTGGATCTTTTCTAACTCAGGTGGTAACAACAATCTGTACGCAACTGGCCCGATACGCTCAATAATCTCATACAGCCCAATAAATTTCGAACTTAACTTGCCTTTACGACCAAATCTGAGTACTTTCTTCCACGGTGAAACTTTAAGAAACACTTTATCTCTGATCTGAAACTCTATATCATTACGTTTCAAATTCGCATATCATTTCTGACAATCCAATGCTGCTTTCAAACTTTCACGGATCACTTTCACCTTTTATTCACTCTCTTTAACTAAATCAACCCCTTGAATCTTGTTTTCACTGAGCTCATTCTAATACAAGGGTGTACGATATTTACGACCATACAAAGCCTTATAGGGTGCCATTTTGATACTCGATTGGAAACTATTGTTGTATGCAAATTTGATCAGAGGCAAGTACCGATTCCACGAACCTCTAAACTCAAGGATGCAACATCTTAACATATCCTCAAGTATTTGAATGACTCACTCGGACTGACCATTTGTCTGAGGATGAAAAGCGGTGCTAAAATGCAGTTTAGTACCTAGTGCATCTTGCAGTTTCTTCCAAAATTACGATGTAAATCTCGGATCCCTCCGAAACAATAGAAATATGTACCCCGTGCAATTGCACGATCTGAGAAATATACAATTCCGCTAGCTTATCGAGCGAGTGATCTGTACGAACTGGAATAAAGTGAGCGGATTTTGTCAATCTATCAACAATAACCCAGATTGCATCCTTCTTGCTTGATTTCAACGGTAAACCCAATATAAAGTCCATCGTGACTCGGTCCCATTTCCATCCAGGTATCATGATCAACTGAAGCAATCTAGAAGGCACCTGACGCTCGGCTTTCACTTGTTGACATACTAAGCATTTTGTAACAAAGTCAAAAATGTCTCGCTTCATACCATGCCACCAATAATGCTGTTTCAGATCGTTATACATTTTCGTGCTACCTGGGTGAACAGACATCCAACTATTATGAGCTTCGTTCAAAATCATCTGTAACAACTTTGTATTCCTCGGAACACATAACTGGTTTCTGAATCTCAAACAATTATTCACATCAATCAGAAACTCTGAATTAGTTTTTGAGTCACATTGAGCCCATTTTACAGCTAAATCATCATCAACTTTCTGAGCTTCACAAATCTGTTGCACAAGTAACGATTTTGCTTTTAATTCAGCTACTAATGCACCATCAACGGACATAGCCAGATGTGCACTCATCGCATGCAAAACAAACAGTGATTTTTGACTTAAAGCATCAGCAACAACATTAGCCTTTCCCGGATGATAATCAATCACAAGCTCGTAATCTTTGAGTAACTCTAGCCACCGTCGCTGTCTCAAGTTCAGATCCTTCTCAGTCATCAAGTATTTGAGACTTTTGTGATCGGAATAAACGTGACATTTTTCACCAAACAAATAGTGGCGCCAAAATTTCAAAGCGAAAACAATAGCAGCCAATTCAAGATCGTGTGTCGGATAGTTCTTCTCATGTGGCTTTAACTGTCTCGAGGCATAAGCTACAACTTTGCCTTCTTGCATCAAAACGCAGCCCAAACCATTCAGAGATGCATCGCTGTAAATCAGAAATTCTTTACCTGATTCTGGCGGAACTAGTACCGGAGCTTTGATCAAAAGGACTTTCAACTGATCGAAGCTTTTCTGACACTTTTCCAACCACTCAAACTTGACATCTTTCTGTAGCAACTTTGTCATTGGTGTCACTATCATCGAAAAGCCTTTCATGAACTTTCTATAGTAACCAGCGAGTCTCAGAAAGCTCCAAACTTCTAAAACATTCCTCGAAGATTTCTAATCCAATATGGCCGATATCTTATTCAGATCAACCCGAATACTCGATGCTGAAACAACATGCCCAAGAAGCTAACTTCGCGTAACCAGAACTCACATTTACTGAACTTCGCGTACAACTATTTATCATGCAAAATTTGTAACACAAGTCTCAAGTGTTCAGCATGTTCGATTTTATCGCGTGAATATATCAGAATGTCATCGATAAACACAACCATGAACCGATCCAGATACTGTCTGAATACCCGACTCATCAAATCCATGAAAACAGCAGGGGCATTAGTGAGTCCGAACGGCATCACCAAGAACTCATAATGTCTGTATCTCATTTGAAAAGCAGTCTTAGGCACGTCAGAATCTCTAACTCACAATTGAGAATAGGCCGATCTTAAATCTATCTTTGAAAATACTGAGGCTCCCTTTAGTTTATTGAATAAATCATCAATGCTCGACAACGGTTATTTATTCTTTATGGTCACCTTATTGAGCTGTCGGTAGTCGATGCACATTCTCAGAGTTCCACCTTTCTTTGTCACGAATAACACTGGCGTACCCCAGGGAGAGAAACTCGATCGAGCAAAACCTCTATCCGTCAACTCTTGCAACTGAGCTTTCAATTCTTTTAATTCAGTCGGTGCCATTCTATACGGAGCTATCGAGATCAGAGTCGTCCCTGGCACTAACTCAATACCAAACTCTACCTCCCGAACAGGTGGCAAACCCTGTAATTCTTCAGGAAACACATCCAGATACTCACATACAACAGGTACAGATTCAATCTTCTTTTCAGTTACTTTACTATCAATCACATAAGCAAAGTAAGCTTTGCAACCCTTTCTCATATGCTTCCGAGCCAACATCGAGGATATCACTGCTGGTAACCCATTTAAATCAGTAGACTCAATTTGAATTATTTTATTATTCTAGCACCGCAGATCAATAGTCTTTCACCTACAATTCACTACAGCATCGTGCACGTTTAACCATTCTATACCGAGGATGATATCAAACTCATCGAATGGTAGTAACATCAAATCAGTCGGAAAACATGAATCTCGAATCATCAGAGGGCAATTCTTGCACACCTTATCAACTAACAACCACCGGCCCAGAGGGTTCGAAACTTGAATCACAAACTCAGTAGACTCAACAGGTAGAGTCTTGCTGGATACTAATGTTTCACACATATAGGAATGATTTGAACCAGGATTAATCAAAGCAATTACAGTAGTATCATAGAGAGTGAATATACTGATGATAACATCTAGGGATGAAGCCTCCTCTCGAGCGCGGATGGCATAAGCTCTGGCAGGTGCACGAGCCTCGGATCGAACTACTGTGTCCGAAGTCCCCCTCTGAGTATTACTCCTACCTCCCACATGTCTGGGTGGTCTACCTCGAGTTACTGTGTAGCCCGGTCTCGCATTCTGAATTGTGTTTTGTTCATTCAATATTGGGCACTCGCGAATAAGATGATCTAACGATCCACATTTGAAACAGGAGCGATCACGCACTCTACAATCTCTTAGATGCTATTTACTGCAATATTTACACTCAGACCTTTGCTGCCAAACATTGCCAACACTGGCAACTAAGGTGGCTCGAGAACTCACCGGAGGTCTATCTCGATCTCGCCTAGGAAAGCCCACAATATCTTTAGATCGACTTAAATCTTCTCTAAACTTTTTCAATGTTGACTGAAAAGTTTTACTAGCTAATCTTTTACGGAAGTCTCTTCGGCTTTACAGGCTCGTTCGACAAGTACCACGAACTCTTTAATTTCGAGTATGCCTACCAACAATTTAATATCTTCGTTTAACCCGTCTTCGAAGTGTTTACACATAATAGCTTTGGTCGAGATACATTCCCGGACATATCTGCTGAGTCTTACAAAATCTCGCTCGTATTTAGTAATTGACATTCGGCCCTGTTTGAGCTCAAGGAATTCCTTACGTTTCTAGTCGATGAATCTCTGGCTGATATACTTTTTACGGAACTCAGTCTAAAAGAATTCCCAAGTAACTCGCTCTCTCGGCACAACCGAAACTAAAGTGTTCCACCAATGGTAAGCAGAATCAAGTAACAAGGATATGGCACATTTCAAGCACTCATCGGGTGAACATGATAATTCATCAAATGCGCGAATGGTATTATCGAGTGAGAACTTAGCCTGCTCAGCGTCATCACTAATTGTGGCTTTGAACTCTTCAGCCCTGTTTTTTCTAATTTTGTCAATAGGAGGCTTATGTAATCTCATCGGATCAATCACTAGAGGTACAACAGGTATTAGAAGTGGATTATTCGAGGGCGGAGGTGGTTGCGTAGCCGAATTATTTTGTACGAATTCTGAGAACCTTTCGTTCATCATATGAAAGAAGGTTTGTGTAACCTCTCCCTCATTCTTTGGGATAGGCTGAGATTTAGTCGGTGTTGTCCCTTGCGCGGGAGCAGGAGCTACACTCTCAATATCATCAGCTATCGCTCTGTCGGGATCCATTTACTATATAAAAACACATTTTCAATGTCAGAAATCATCACACTATCGCAATATCACATTATGGCATGTATAGCTAGACTCACACTCACTACGTTAGTCCTAGAATCGACTAAACCATAACTCTGATACCAAATAAAATGTAACACCCTAATAACCCGTATCCTTTGCCAGAGTGAGTAACAAGGCATTACGAGACCACAATATAAAAACTGATCAATTCGCATAATAGTAAGCAATTACTTTATAACAAAACAAAGATGTAATCTTACGAAAAAGTAATATCATTATTAGACTTTTAAATTGGTATAAACGAACATACTAGAGGCAATCAAATTCAGAAGCATTGATCAGCACTTCATGCATTTAAAAAAAACAATTTAAATATATTAATCACATAAGCAAAGTAAATGTCTATATAAGTAGCCGACCTATCAAGTATCATTAAGCGTCATAATATTAAACCAATCATTATAGCCTGAATTTCAAATACTATTTCACATTCACAAATAAACATATTTGTATATTTTAACCTTACATGGCATAATTTAACTATCTATTTGGTTCAAAAGTAGCCAAAATCAAACCTTGCATTTATCTAATGCATATACATTAATTCAAATTCCAATTCGTTTACCTATTCGTTTCTTGCACATAAATTATAATTCCAAGACCAACTTATACATATTATAACGTCACATATAGTAAAAAGATACATCCCACATGATTTTAATAGTTCAAAATCATAGATTCTACTACTCCATTTTTCTATTAGTAACCCTGTATACAAACAAGCATTCTTTCTAAGTTAAGTTCCAAACAAGACCAAAATAACATATCAACTACATTTAATCATATTAAGTCAATCCAATCATGTATAGCCATTCAACTAGTCAAAATACCAAAACATTTATAAATATACTAAACACAACCATAGGTTAAAGCTTATAACTATTCGAAATATTTCAAAGAAGCCATATTCGCATAGCTTGTATATACAAATCAAAATATCATTTAAAAAGTTGTCTAACCTATACATACAATAAGATAAGTTTTATAAAACATTGAATACCAAGAAATAGATAGTGCGATGAGTTGGCTGACAATCCCCGAGCTTGTAGCTGGATTCAACGGTCTATAAAACATAGAAACATAACACTCAAAGTAAGCATTTTACAAGCATAATTCAATCATGAAAACTTAAACTAAAACTCATTAACCTTAGCCTATTTTCTTTTAACTATCAAAACTTATAGACATAGAATTTTCCTTCCTCCACCATTCAATACCGAAACCATCCTTGGCTCTTTGAACATTTCAAAGTATCACACGAAATCAATGCTTCCATAACTTCAAAAGATTGGCCGAATACTAAACCATAAATATCTATGAATTTATAACATAACTTAAAGAGTTACCAGTTTACTCAATCACATCCAAATATACAACCATTCATCAACTTTATAATACATGCTTTATATCAAATTTCTAAACACATATGTATCTATTAATGTCTCAATTTAATATAATCCATAACTTTCTAACATAGAGTCATTTAAAAAGAAACACACCGACATATAGCCTGCTAGGTATAAACCTGATTTAAACACCGGCACGAGGCCTGCTAGGCTTATAGCCCGATTCATATCACCGGCACGAGGCCTGCTAGGCTTATAGCCCGAATAATGCAAATACTTAGTTTGTACCATCAATCAATGACCAAAACACTAGTAATATCATTGATTTATCACTTCCCAATCGAATTCACAATCAGCAACTTCAATATACATTAACTAGATCAATCCACTACTTCATATCACATTCGGCAAGTACTATGATACCATAACTACCATAATTCTATAATCCTAAGTCACATTCAGCAACCTCAATATATATTAACTAGATCAATTCACTACTTCATATCACATTCGGCAAGGATTCCAAATAGTTTCTAATATTTCAATTCAACATATTTATTTTGCATTTCATTAAAAAAATTGAGTACAACTAGTAGCTTATAAACTTACCTCGGGTATTAGTGCTTGATAAAACTGACTACCCAGATAGCTTTATCTTTCCCTGATCCAAGTCTGCTCTCTCTTGAACTTGAGCTAATTAAAAGTAAGTTGAATTTATTTAATTAACTTACCAACTTAATTCATTCAAAAATCGCATAACTAGGTAAATTACACATTCGCCCTTTACAAATTACTCTTTAACAAATTGGTCCAAATTTCATAAAACATCAAGCAAATATATTTTTACCCATGATACACTTAGGCCGAATATACCTCTAATTCACAAGAGTCCTCCTAGTTTTTAAAATTTGAAATTTAACCACTCAATTTACTAATTTAACCATTAATCCCTATATACTTAAAAATCACATAAAGTTCCAACACAAAATATACATATCTAACATCTATATTTTAATTTCTAACATCAAGCACAAAAATCCACAAACTTCCATTCATAGTCGAATTTCAATCTCTCAACCATTTCTAAAATTACAAAATGGGCTTTAAAGATAATTAAACAAGGATCACAAAAATATCAAAATTAACAAAAACTAATTTGAAATTTACCTTGAATAAAAATGAGAAAGATGGCCGAACCTAGTTCTTGTTTCTTTCTTTTTTCATTTGCTTAGTTTCGGTGATGAAGAACCAAGGGATAACAATGAATTTTTTTATTACTTTATTTTAACATATATTAGTTTATTACTAAATTACTTAATTAAACTTTATGATATAAAAATAAAATCATATAATATATAGTTTTAGCCGTCCACTACACTAAATTTAGGTCTAATTGCATTTTAAAGACCTCCACTTATAAAAACAACAACAATTTAACCACTTTCATAATTAATTACCCACTTTTTTTTACGCGATTAAATCCTTTTTATCAAATCGGACATCCAAACGATAGAATTTTTCTACCAAATTTTGCACACACAATAATTCACACATTCAAAACACAGAAAATAATATTAAGACATTTTTTCGACTCAGATTTGTGGTCTCGAAACCACCAATCCGATTAGGGTCACAATCGGGCTGTCACAGCACGGAATCGCCTACGCCTCAAACTTACTTGTACAATAAAATAAAAGGTTGAGTATACGAATACTCAGTGTGTAACCCAGCAATAACAATATAATAGAATCATTCTGGACTAGAGCCTATTACAGTAGCATATCACAGTCAGTAGGCCTAAACCTATTACAGTAACAGTATAGCATGCAATCAGAATCGTACCCAACCATCCTCTACACTCCATCTCTGTCCAACCCATCACTCCATGTGGGGATATAATCAACCCACCCAACCCTACACTCCATAGTGTAGTACCGATGCGACACTATCGATAAAATGCAGCAGTGCTGCTAGAATATTAGGCTAGAAGCTAACACAGTATAGTACCGATGCGGCACTATCGATAAAAATGCAACAGGGCTGCCAGAACAGTACACTTCCTCCATAAACAAATACCCAACCCCCATGCAATGCAACATACTTAATGTCATGTTATGTCATATCACAGAATATCCACACAAAAATATATATATATATATATATATATAATAGAGCATGCATAATCATTCAAACATCATATAGGATCAAAAAGGACATTTTACCCACGAGGGGTATTTTGGTCATTTCGCCCCTTAAGGGTATTTCAGTTATCTATCAATGTGGGCCTAAGTATATGAAGGCCAATCAGTTGGCCCACAGTCATCTAGCAACACATGCGATCATATCAGTACAGAAACTCGTCTATGGGGCAAGGCCCATTAAACCAGCCCATGTGGGCCCACATAGTTATATGGCCCACTGAGCCCAGAATTAGCCTAAGCCAAGCGCGTGCAATAATCGAGTTGATAATACACATCTGTTTACAAATTTCCACCCATGCAGCCCACGGGCCCGTTGGGCCCACTCGGCCTATTTCGACCCAACACCCCCTAAATCACTCATGGTGATCGTTTTACGATGTAGGCCCATACTCCGCGGGCTTGATCGATCACATGCTCATTTGCACGCTCATGTGGCCAAAAGCCCATCCTTCGGTTTTTAGCCGATTGACAATCAAAGTAGTGTATACGGTTACATACCTTATCACGTAAAGTATTAAATAATCCTGAGCGCCGCACCTAAATTAAACATAACACACAGTTAAACCACTTATCTAAAGATTAAGGAAATTCTAATCCAAACACTTAGCCAAGGTATTTGCTATCACTTGCCTTCACTAGAGTGATCAATTGCGATTTGCCTAGTCAAACCGTAGTTTGACACAGTCACCCTTCCACATCCCGGCGAAAAGTCCCTAACTGCCGACACAGTCAAACCGTAGTTTGACGCGGTCACCCTTTCACATCCTGGCAGAAAGTCCCTAGCTGCCGACACTCTATGTCGCTTGAACTTGGGAGTAGAAACCGCGAGTGCACTTTCAGTAGATACTTTCCACAACCTCCCTCAGTCCAATTGTCACTTGCCTCCATGATATTTTCCAAAAGCCACAAACCAACGCTTAAATGAAAACAATTAATCATATAAGGGTACACGTAATCTTCCAAATAACATAAGCAACACATGCGATTAAGGTACTTACCCAAAACTAAAAAACGTTCACAATGGAAAGGGATTTGAGTCTCGGCCGCTTGATCAATATCAAAATCGAGAATTGAGAAGTAGAAGGGTAAAATTGATTCAAAAAGGAGCAAAAGAGAAAATTAACTTTAATAAAATCGGCTACAGTCAATATCACTACTTGGTCGAATACATGAAACGACATACATCGGCTATAGTCAATATCACTACTTGGTCGAATACATGAAACGACATACATCTAATTAGACCCTATCACTTATGAAAACATGCCTTACGATCCCAATACATACCTATGGAGCATTCGGCCAACAACACTTATCCACGGTTCGATCGATAAACCACTAGTAAGATTCGGCTAACATAGAAGAGCAATAGGTTTGAGAGGAACGAACAAAAGACAAAGAATAGTCAAGGAATAGTGGCTTAGCTAGAGAAGGAGAATAGAAGAATATTCAGTTTTCAAAGAGAAAGAATCTATAAGGAGAAGTGAAAGGAGTAGAAAGAAATGATGGGGACCAAGGCCAAAAGTGCATTTAACATTTGCAAAAACAAAAGAAAAGAGAAAGTGATCAATGGTGCATTCGGTGCTTGCAAAATAAAAAGAGAAGAGAAAGTACTTGCAAGAATTAAGAAAGGAAGAGTATGCGTGTTCAAACAAGAGGGGTGGAGATGAATTTGATTGGGAATCAAAAGAATGGAAAGGAAAATAGCAAGAGGGGAGAAAAACAAAATCGGCACAAGATTTTTATGTTGAGCAAGAAAATGGTGCCTTCGGTCAAAGTTTAGAAAATAAAAATGGAAAGTCATCCCCCTCCTTCATCACACGCCGAAATACTCTAACCTAAAGACCCCTACATTTGGTCAACACTCTTCCCAAATTCATTTTCTTTTAATTTGACCACCAAAAATTTCCCCTCCATTCGGTCAAAGCTTAGAACAAAAAGGAAAGCAATTTAAAACCTTTATTAGCTATATCTCAAATGACCGTATAACACCAATATAGTCCCACATTTGGTCAATACTTCCCACAATTAAACCTTTATTAGCAGCTAGAAATTAGCCAGCAATCAGTCCAAATTAATGCCCTTCCGCCGCTTGACTTGTTTCACCGACAACAGCCTTCCATTCAAATTCCCACTGCTTGACCAAGGCAATCTTACCATATTTAGCAAGCCTCAACTCTTCCTTGCAAGAGCATCAAAAATCAAATCTCGGTTGCGTAAGGGGGAGCTCGAACTCCAGACCTTACCATCGTCACTACGCCTTACAAACACACTGCTTGCCACTACACCGCAACTTTTCTTATACTATAATATGGTCACCATTAATTATAACACTTACCTACTAAAGCCACAGCTATTTAAGAGTTAAAACAAAAACTTCGCCTGCCCAGGGGTTCGAACCTGCAACCTCCAATAGACGCCCATTATACACACATGCCTTGCCACTGAACCAATATGACTTTCATGTTAATAACCTACGCAACAACTTATAAACCTTCCGTCCAGTGTGTCATGCTCCCTTTAAGCCTTAAAAAAAATAACACTTTTCCCTTAAGTAAACTTGAACCCTCGACCCAGGTGCACAACACACGTCCCCTTGCCAACTTACTATTGTGCTTTTCATGACAAATTGCAGCCGAATTAATATAAGAGGCCTACAAACTGTGAGTCTATATCTACCTAAACCAAAAATAAAAATTTTCCCAAAGACCCAAATTCGTTCACAAGACCCTTCTGACATTCCAACCCACTCCTAACTCACTTAACTAACACCCTAAGCATGAAATCAAAGCAAGACAAATAGAATTATAAAATCTAAAATTTCTCCGCTACTCGAAGCTCATTTCTCCTAGCCCAAAATTCGGGGCGTTACAGCGGCTAAAGATTCTGCTGTAAGGTTTGAGGCGAGAGTACTTGCCAGAGCCTACGCTATTCGCACTTGAGAAGAAGCGTCATCTTTATACGTCATTATTGGTACTTTCACTCTCTATGATACTACTGTGATTGCATTGATAGACCCAAAATCAATTCATTCTTATGTATGTGAGAACTTAGTATCCAGTAAGACTTTATCTATGGAGTCTACTGAATTTGTGATTAAAGTATCGAACCGCTTAGGCAAATGTGTCTTGTTTGATAAAGTATGCAAAAACTGTCCATTGATGATTCGGGGTCATTATTTTCTGGCCGATTTGTTGTTGTTACCTTTCGATGAGTTTGATCTAATTCTAGGTATGGACTGGTTAACATTGCATGATGCAGTAGTGAATTACAGATGGAAGACTATTGATTTGAGATGTCAGAATAATGAGATTATGCGGGTTGAGTTAGATGATTTAAATGAGGTACCAGCTTTGATTTCATCGATGTCAGCTCAAAGATATGTGAGAAAGGGTTATAAAGCTTGCTTTGCTTATGTGCTTGACACTAAAGTGACTGAAAAGAAGGTAGAATCAGTGCTAGTTGTGTGTGAGTATCCAAATGTGTTTCCTGAAGAGTTAGCAGGATTACCATCGATCCAAGAGGTTGAGTTTAGCATTGAATTAGTGCCAAAAACAACTTCGATATCGATAGCGCCATACAGAATGGCTCCAACAGAGTTAAAAGAATTGAAATCTCAGTTGCAAGAGTTAACTGACAGAGGTTTTGCATGATCGAGCTATTCTCCCTGGGGTGCTCCCGTATTGTTTGTGAAAAAGAAAGATGGTACGATGAGAATGTGTATCGACTACCGACAACTTAATAAAGTGACTATCAAGAACAAGTATCCTCTGCCACAGATAGATAATTTATTTGATCAGTTAAAAGGGGTAATAGTGTTTTCAAAGATAAACTTGAAATCAGGTTACTATCAGTTGCGAGTTAAAGACTCAAACATATCGAAAACTACTTTTCGAACGAGGTATGAACATTATGAATTTTTAATTATGCCTTTCGGATTAACGAATACACCTGCTATTTTTATGGACATAATGAATCATATCTTTAGATCATATCTAGATCGATTTGTTGTTGTATTCATAGATGATATCTTGATTTATTCACGAGATGAAACTGAGCATGCCAAGCATTTAAGAATTGTATTACAAACTCTACGTAATAAGTAGTTGTATGCAAAGTTTAGTAAATGTGAATTTCAGTTGTGTGAAGTTGGTTTCTAGGGCATATTGTGTCAGCATCAGGTATACGAGTTGATCCAAGCAAGATTTCATGAATTCTAGATTGGAAACCTCTGAGAAATGTGTCAGAAGTCTGCAATTTTCTAGGACTTGCCAGTTATTACAGATGGTTTGTAAAAGGTTTCTCGATGATTGCAACTTCGTTGATGAGATTTCTTCAGAAAGATGTAAAGTTTGAATCATCTGAGAAATATCAGAAAAGCTTTGATCAGTTGAAAGCCCTATTGACTGAAGTTACCGTATTAGTACAACCAGAATCGCGTAAAGAATTTGTAATCTATAGTAATGCTTCGTTGAATGGTCTGGGCTACGTTCTGATGCAGGAAGGCAAAGTTATAGCTTATGCCTCGAGATAATTAAAGTCGTATAAAAAGAATTGACTGGCGCATGATTTAGAATTAGCAAGCATTGTGTTTGCATTGAAGATTTGGCGCCATTATCTGTTTGGTGAGAAATGTCATGTTTATTCTGATCACAAGAGCTTAAAATATTTGATGACTCAAAAGGATATGAATCTGTGACAGCAAAGATGGTTAGAGTTGCTAAAAGACTATGAGTTAGTAATAGACTATCATCTGGGGAAGGCTAATATTGTTGCTGATGCTTTGAGCCTAAAGTCCCTATTCGCTCTCCATGCGATGAACACACAGATAGTTTTATGTAATGATGGTTCAATAGTAGCTGAGATGAAAGCGAGACCATTATTTATACAGCAGATTTGTGAAGCTCAAAAAGTTGATAATGAATTATTAGCAAAACAGGCACAATGTGATTTGAATTTTGATTTAGAGTTTTGAGTTGATTTTGATGATTGGTTGAAATTTAGAAGTCGATTATGTACTCTGAGAAATTCAGATTTGATTTAGATGATTCTGAATGAAGCATATAATAGTCGTTTATTTATTCATCTGGGAAGCACAAAAATGTATAACGACTTGAAATAGGTTTACTGGTGATTTGATATGAAAAGAGATGTCTCAGAGTTTGTTTCTAAATGTTTGATTTGTCAACAAGTTAAAGCTGAACATCAGGTACCGTTAGGTTTATTACAGCCTATTATTACTACCGAGTGGAAATGGGATAGAATCACGATAGATTTTGTGTCAGGATTGCCCCTAACTTTGAGAAAGAAAGATGTGGTTTGGGTGTAGTTGACAAATTGACAAAATTAGCTCATTTCATTCTGATACAAGCGGACTATTAACTTGACAAACTTGTTGAGTTATACATTTCAGAGGTTGTTTGATTACATAGAGTACCTATCTCTATTGTTTTGGACAGCCTCGTGGTTTTGGAAGAAACTGCAAGAAGCTTTAGGTACGAAACTACATTTTAGTACTGCTTTTCACCCATAGACGGATGGTCAATCTGAGCGAGTTATTCTGATACTTAATGATATGTTGCGTTGTTACATTTTTTAGTTCGAAGGTACGTGGGAAAAGTATTTGCCATTGATTGAATTTGCTTATAATAATAGTTTTCAATCAAGTATTAAAATGGCATCATATGAAGCTTTATACGGTCGCAAATGCTGAACACCTTTATATTGGACGGAGCTTAGCGAGAATAGATTCACGGGGTCGATTTAATCAAAGAGACTAAACAGAAAGTGAAAGTGATTCATGATAGTTTGAATGCAGCGTCAGATGGAAGAAATCATATGAGATTTGAAACGAAAAGATGTTGAGTTTCAAATCGGGGATAAAGTGTTTTTAAAAGTCTCACCGTGGAAGAAAATACTCAGATTTGGCAAAAAAGGCAAGTTGAGTCTGATATTCATCGGACCGTATGAGATTATCGAGCGAATTGGGCCAGTTGCTTATCGATTATTCTTGTCACCTGAATTAGAAAAGATACATAATGTTTTTCATGTATCGATGCTTCTACAATACCGATCTGATCCGTCACATGTTATTTCTCCTACTGAGGTTGAGATTTAGTCTGATTTGTCGTATAGCGAAGAACCGATTCAGATCTTAGCTCGTAAGATCAAAGAGTTGAGAAATAAAAGAATACCATTAGTGAAAGTCTTGTGGCATCGACACGGGGTTGAAGAAGCTATGTGGGAACTCGAGGATGTTATGAGAGAACAATACCTGAACCTGTTCACTGGTAAGATTTTCGAGGACGAAAATCCCTAAGGGGGAGAGTTGTAACAAACCGTTTTAGCTAAATCAAAACAGTGGATTTAGAACCACAAATATATGGTTGTAAAATTATTTTAACATTATTTTTAGTGTTTACGACATGAGATTATCCATGTGTGAAAGTTTCATGAGAGAATTTTAGTGTTTGGTTGGTTAATTTGACAAAATGACCTAATCGCGTAAAATGTAAAAGTTGCCTATTAATTGTTAAAGTGCTTAAATTGCTATGATCTATTAAATGTGAGGTCTTTATAATGAAATTAGACCATTGGATTAATGGATGGACAATTATACCTATGGTTAGTGGAGTTTTAATGTTTAATCATTAAGGGCATTTTAGTAATTGTGTAAATAATGGTTAATTAAATAAATTCATGTTATCATCTTCTTCATAACTGAATGAAAGAAAGAAAATAAGGTTTTGATAGCTTTGAATGGTTTGCCCATTGATGTTCAAGCATGTAAGTTCATTTTACCTCGTTTTTAATAATTTTTACGTTTTTGAGATTGTTGTTTTGTACTCTAGTTAACCCATGCTTTAATTTTTAAATTGGTTGATGAATTTGTGAGTTTTCATTAATGATAGCTTTATGTTTTTGAATGTTGATGATGGAAAATGAATAATTATTGATAGATATACATGTTTTACAAAGTGATTTTGAGTAAAAATGCATATTGAGGACTAAATTGTGAAAAGTTGAAAATGTGTGGTTAAAATGTGGAATAAATGAAAGGTTTGGGATGCTAGGGACTAATAGGAAATTCAGCCAAGCTTGGGTTTAAAGAAATTGTGCGACTTTGGTGTATTTGTGAAATTAGGACTAAATTGAGAAAATATGAAATTATAGAGGCTAAAGTGTAAAAATGCATAAATATGTTTTTGTGGACTGAATTGAATGAATGAATGATTAAACAAGTTAAATTTGAATTTATATAGATCAAGAAAGAAAGAAATCAGATTTAGATCGAGGGAAATCAAAGGTTATCGAGTAATCAACTCATTTTGTCGTTTTCATGTCTGAGGTAAGTTCATATGCAAATAATGCATTTAAGTTGTATTATATATATATATATATATATATATATATATTGAATTGTTTTGGATGTTGAATAATTGAGTACGAGAAAGTATCGACAAAGTTACAATGTCCGGAAGCCCCGTACGAACCCTAGGAATAGTATAGGATACAAATGTCATGACATTAGGATTACTGAGGTGAGATTTCGTGTAAGACCATGTCTGGGACATTGGTATTGATTTGAGATTACATGTAAGACCGACAATGGCATCGTATATGATTTTGTGTAAGACCCTGTCTGGGATAGTGGCATCGATATGTGATAACATGTAAGACCATATCTGGGATATGGCATTGTACGAGTTTATGTACTATCCAAGTATCATTGATAATTCTGAACAGTTCAACGGGCAAAGTTAACACGAGAAAAAATGTGTGAATGAGTTCAACAATACAGGTACATTGATGTTTATGTGATTAATGAAAGGAAGGTAAGTGAAGCATATTGAATGTTGATTAAGAGAAGGAAATAAGAAATGTGATACATAAATATGAGTCTAGTTATGTTTTTATAGTTGAATTGATTTATATTTGCTTCATGTGTTAAGTTTATTTGTATATGACTTACTAAGCTTTTGGAAAGCTTACTTTGTATGTTATTTCCTTATTTTATAGATAAACAAAGCTAGCTCGAGCTCAGGGATCGTCAAGAATCATCATCACACTATCGATCGCTATTTCGGTACTTTTGAAGCTTGTAATTATGGTATATGGCATGTATAGGCTAGTGATAATATGATATCTTTTGAATTGTGAATTTAGCCATGTGAGTTGGCTTGTAAAGAATGGCAATGATGAATGTGAATTTAGAATATGATACGAGTTCATATATATATGTTCAAATATGTTAAATGATGAATTTGTAGAGTCTTGTGAATTTAACATTTTGGTAAACTTGTGGTATTTGTTATGATAGTTTTTGGGTATGAAATTGAGATGTGAATTTGGTATGAATGTTGAGGTTGTTTAAGTGGTTGAATGGATGAGAAAATGATTGTTTGGATATATGATGATTTAATGATTTTAGTATATGTTATGGTATACTTTCTTTAGGCAAATATATTTAAAGATGGTGGAAATAGATATGGTATGAAATGTGCATGAATTGGTTTGATTTTGGCTGGAAATGATATATTGAATGATCCTTATTTGAGCTTGTAGGGTAGACCCTTTATGGGTGGCAAATTGGCCTTGTAAATGGCCTGTTTTTGCCGACACAGGCAGGGACACATGCGTGTATCTCTGTCGTGTTGTTCGAAGGTTCAATTTGAATTAAGCCTGGACGCTCTACACGGTCTCACACACGGGTGTGTAACAAGCCGTGTGGCCAAGACAGTATACTCTACAGGTTTGACACGGCCGAACACACGGCCCAAACATAGGAGTGTGATGCCAATTCGAATAAGCACACAGGCTAGACACACGGGCGTGTGACTAGCCGAATGACCGAGTCAATAAGCTCCCTAATTTTCACACGGCCTGGCACATTGGCTTGTCTGGTGGCTATGTGGATAAGTCGTTATGTATACCATGTTTCCCTACGTTCTAGACACACGGGCGTGTCTAATGTTGTGTGAAGCACACGGCCTGTGCACACAGGCGTGTGACCTCTATAACTTAGAAAAATTTTAAAGATTCAAAAAATTTTATAAGAGATCGGTTTAGTCTCGAACCCTCTCTAAAGCATGTTTAAGGTCTCGTAAACCTATTTAAGGGACATTGTGATTAAGATTGAATGTGATATGATGATGTATGAATAATGTATGTGAAATGGTTGTATGATGTTATGTTTCGAAAGATAATGCCTCTTAACCCTAGTCCAACAACGAATATGGGTAAGGGGTGTTACATAATAGTTTCCAATCGAGTATTGAAATGACTCTGTAGGAAGCCTTATATGGTCGTAGGTGTCGAACACTTGTTGCTGGATGGAATTGTGTGAAAGAAAAGTTATTGGACTGGAATTGGTTCAAGAAATGGAAGATATTGTTAAGATAATCTGAGAAAGATTGAAAGCAGCCTTCGATAGGCAGAAATCATACGCAGATTTGAAACGTCGGGAAATTGAGTATGCTGTTGGGGACAAGATATTTCTTAAAGTTTCACCCTGGAAGAAAGTTTTGTGATTTGGCAGAAAAGGGAAGCTGAGTCCTTCTTTTATTGGACCATATGAGATCACTAAAAGAGTGAGACCAATCGCGTATCGATTGGCATTACCTATAGAATTGCAAAAAATGCATGACGTTTTCCATGTTTCGATGCTCAGGAGGTATCATTCAGATTCATCACACATTATTTCAATGGAAGAAATTGAAATTCAACTTGACTTGTCTTATGAAGAAAAACTAGTCGAAATTTTGGCCCACGAGGTGAAAAAGTTGAATAATAAACGTGTTCCATTAGTAAAAGTTCTATGGCATAGTCATAGAGTTGAGGAAGCGACTTGGGAGCCAGAAGAGACAATGAGATCTCAATGTCCCCACCTCTTTTCAAGTAAATTTCAGTGACAAAATTTATTTAGGGGGAGAATTGTAACGACTCGATAGTCAGGGGTGCCGAAAAGTGTATTTTTTAGATTCCGTTTCTTCAAACTGAACCCGTAAATATTTTATCAAATATTTACGGATTCATATTAAAGATGAATTAAATTTTGGATAAGTAAGTTTTACATGAATTAAGGAATAGAAACTAAATCAAATGAGGGTTAAAAGTTGGATTATAGATTTAAATAAATTAAAGGGACTAAAATAATAAATACATATTTATTTTTGTTTCTGTTGAAATGGGCGGCATTAATGATGAATATATATTTATATATGTTATAATAAATAAGATGAAAACTTAGTGTATGTATATATATTATATAATAATTATAATGTAAATAAATAAATGAAAACATAATAAAAGAAATGATAAGAAAGTGGAAAGAGAGGAATTCATGCAAAAAGAAAAGAAAGAAAGAAAAGAATGAGAAGCTTACGGCATTAGGGGGTTTTTATCTTCCAAGCTTAAATTGGTTAGTCAATTTAGTCCATTTTCTTATAATTTTTACGTTTTTAGAATCCTGATACTTAGAGCTACCCGATCCATGTCATAATTTTTAGTATTGTTTAATATTCTAGATGTTGTCATTGTTGAATAGTTTAAATACTAAGGGTTAAATTGATAGATTTTTAAGTTAGAAGTGAAAAATGACTAAATAGTGAAGTTAATTATTGATTTTGGAGAAATATGGACTAAATTATGAAAAAAATCAAAATTTAGGGGTAGAATTGAGAATAGGGATTTGAATTAGCTTAGAGTGAAATTAGTATAAAAATGTGAGGTTAAATATGGAAATTAAAATTTGTCTCAGTTTAGGGACTAAATTGAGGATTAAACAAAACATAGTAGAAAATTTTAAATTTTTGTGAATTGAGTGGTATTGTATTAATCTATTGTAATTATTTTATTTCATAGCAAACGTCATCTTGAAATCCTCAAGTAAGAAGGGGAAAGACAAGGTCAACGTCGAGTAGCTCGGAAGATACAATTTGTGTTTCTATAATTCGAATTAAGTTATAAACTATTGCATATTGCATTGTTATGTATGGTAAGAGTTTGAGGTGAGAACTCTTGTACTTTGAGATTAAATTGAATCCATAGTTGATTGGAATGGACTAATTTTGTATATTATGAAATGTGTTGTTTATGTGAATATTGAATTGAATATATGCAATAATGTATATATATGAGATTTGGATATTTGATGTATTGAAAAGTGAAATGAAACCCTATTAACTATTTTGGGCTAAGTCGGATATAGATGGCATGCCATAGGATAGGAAGAGTTTAGGGATTTCTTCAACCTCGAGTCAATAAGGCATTGGGTGCCAACTTGCTTCGGTTTAACCAATGAGACATTGGTGTCAACTTATATAGCATTGGGCACAGTTATTACTTTGGCTTTATCCGATAAGGCACTAGGTGCCAAACTAGTGTGTTGGTTGGATCTGTGTATCCGTCCAAGCTCTAGTCGTGTTAATAGGGGAAATTAAATAATAAATTTATGTGTTTGACATTGAGATGGCAATGTTGAGAAATGAATATGAGATGAGAAATGAAATATGAAATGGTGAAATGAGATAAGAATTTTTAAATGAGTTCAAGTATTGATCAAAAAGATGAATCATGCCATTGCATGAGTTGAATTACCAAATGCTATATATATATATATGAAATACCATTGATATGTACTTGAACATGTGGATCTAATAGATGTAAATGAAGATTGAGTAAATTTGTATTATCAATTTGATACATATGTTTATAACATTACTTGTTACATTGCTTGCATTTTATCTACTCATATTAAGTTTAATTTGTTCATATTATAGAAATACCACTGAGTTATACTCAGCTTACGGTTTTGTTTTTAGTACTCAGGATAGGTACTTTTCAAACTATCGTCGATTCAACATCCAACAACGAATCCCGGACTCAAGTGTCGTGATGTTCTAAATTGTAATGGCATGTACTAGGAAGTCTTTGGTTGATAGTTGGTTTGTTAATGTAATGTTATTTTGGTTTAAAGTGAAATATTGGTTTCTTATATATATATGGTTATAGTTGAGGTAATGTTGGTATGTTAGCTTAGCCTAATGTTTGGTATGTGTTTAACTTAAAATTTGGTAACTTAAGGAGTGAAAGTTAGTTCAATTATGGTAAATTTGGTATGAATAGAAGTTTTAAATGGTTGATAATTTGTTGATATGTTTGAACATATAAAATGTGTTACCAATGAGGGTACATTGGTTAGGCATATTAGATAATGATTTTGGTATATTTTGAGCATGTTTAGTTGTGTTGTGGATAGGTTAAATGGCTAGTAATTGAGTTGTTTAGTGTCCAATTAATCATAATTTGGTAAACTTGAGTTTTAAGTCACATTTAAGTGCACACGGCCTAAGACACGATTTGTCACACGGTTATGTGACACACACAAGCAACCACACGAGCGTGTGCCCTGAGCATGTTGTAAAACTATATAAGTGTAGAGACATGGGCTAAGACATGGCCGTGTGTCCCAACTTCAAAAGTCACACGGTCTGGGGGCATTCCACAAGGCCGTGTGACCCCTTTTTTAGGTTTTTCTTTAAATTTGCCCTAAACTTTCAGAATTGTTTCAAATTAGCCCTTGTTTGTTCTTAGATTATTTTTAGGGTCCCGTAAACTCGTATTTAGGACTGTATGGGAAATTCTTTTTACTGTGATTTTGAATGAAATAGCATGGTTCGTTATTCAATTGTATAAGACTCTAGTATGAAAGTATTAGATTGTCATGACCTACCCCTGTATTTTATAATATTAATAGTTATCTTGCATTTTAATTATGATTGATTAATTGATTTGATTTGTTAGTAATATCTGTGACCCTAATCCGATGACAAAGAGAGGTTAAGGGCGTTACACAAACTCCCTTACATTCCTCTTTCAGTCTGCCCATTCCTTCATTACGATGAATTTTCCTATCTCTAACTAATTCGCTGTAACATCCCGCTCAGTGAAGCCTTAGTGTTCGGATAATGTTTATAGAAATAAGGCATTTAGAGTAAGTTCTGAGTGGATAATATAAGAACATTGGTTCACCACATGGCACAGCGAAAAAAAATAAATCTGACGATGACATCTACGGATCCATGTGCGAGGAATGAATCAGGGTGAGAAGGGTATGAACGATTACCTTTAATCATCAAGAAAATGATAGATAATTGTTGTGAAACTGATTATGCAATTGTATGTCGATTCCAAGTCACTTCAAAATGTTTCAGCCTGTACGTAATCCACCTGGTGTGGCAACAAACGGCAAGAACTCTCTTAAACTTTTCAGAGAAAATTCACTATATAATGGCTGCTAGACCTCACTTTTTTTTATTTCAGGTATATTAGGTTTTCTTAAAAACCCTATATCTCCTAATTCGAGAATATTGATATTTTAATATGAACCAAAATTCATTACAATAATTAACCGAATATAATAATTATAATTACCATAATTATAATAATATTTGACTGAAAAATTACAATTACAATAATTATAATAATATTCAATCGTAAATTATAATTACAATAATTATAACAAGGATTTTGGTAAAATATGTTTAGTTAAATTTTATACAAATCAAATTCATATATATTAATTTAACAATGTTCTCATTATGTGTACAACATACTTCTATATATAATTCATTCAATATTTAACTGCCCAATTAAATTAATTCTATAATCAATTGAATTCATGTGATAGCTGAAAACCATACCAACCATGTTAAGATTCCGTTCGTTTCAACCATAGAGTGTGACCCTGTAGGTTCTTGTAACGTTAGCAATAACACTACAATGATTCTAATATTATAAACAATGAGTGACATCTAGCAATGCATCATTTCTACCTAAGTTACAAAAAGTCATGATTCAACATAACCTCTCTATGATTAACCCTTCATGTATTAAATCCTTTTGTCCTTTATATCCAGAAAGGACACAAGTTACGGAATAGTACACTTGCATAGTCCATCTAATGTTTCTTGATATTCTAAGTAGACTATGACAAACAAATAAATATGATATCTCATATCAATTTATTCGAGCATGGCCATGCATTTCTAGTCTCACTTAATCAAGTGGCCTAAGATAATGCTCCTACTATGTAGGAGGGACAAATCCTATATTGATCAACCATATCCCACTACATAGATTGAGGTATATCCCACATTACCCTTTATAGAACAACCAGCTATGATGGATGTTTGATTATATCAAAATATACGACTCATGGTGTTGGGATAATGATGATCTTAAGTCTAAGGATCGTTTACATAGTAATCACTATGAGTAATGTTGTGACTATTACATAATAATCCAAGAAAGATACTCATAGCAAGTCAGTCCAATATGTTGTTCTCTAACACACATACTCATGTATTGATTTTTGACATCCCATGTTAATGACAACACTTTGTCATCAATAAACTACACGTTAGTCTTAATGCATTATTGTTGTCCAAGCCCACAATAATGCTCGACTAAGTACCTTTTAAAAATAATCATATTATTCTTAGGACATTATTATAAGATAGTTTATTTATATAAACAGAAAAAATTTGAAATGATAATGGCAATGCCTTATATTAATAAATGAGGTAAAATAAGTATGTTGTTACAATCATCTCATGATTGGTCTTTGAGCATACTCTAATAGATAAGGCATTGAATTCGACTAAGCATTAAGCGCGCCTTCAGGCAAAGTCTGCATTAGGCGAGTTTGGTGGTTGGGCAGACTCTTCAGAACAGTATACGGCACCCTAGCAATTATATGAACTTAGGCCCCTAGTGTTAAGACCTTAATTTGAAAAGAATCGTATATTTTATTATTTTATTACCCTAGTTAAACAACCTAGTTAAACGAACGAGAATTTGGTTAGTATAGGACCAAGTTTCTGTAGCCTGTATACCTACATTTATGAAGAGAGAAAAGTGCTTAGTTATAAGGAATGGGGGGTTTGGAGGGAAACTAAAGTTTTCCATTAAGTTTTCCTTCCGTGTAAGTTTGTATAAAGCAAGCTTTGGCTTCTTAAGCCAGTTTTATGCTTTCTTTGGTAACCATACTTTACCCCAATCTTTTTTTGAAATTTTCTCTCAGAAAATCCTTGATCTAAGATTTTCTTGAAGGTTTTGGATTCGCTGTACTCAGCCAACTCCATCATCACCTAGTACCTGCTCAAGATACTCTTGAGAGCTCTCGTGACAAGAGCAAAGGTCTTGTTGTTTGAACATTTCTGCATTTTTTGGTTAGTTCCTTCTTGCTCCTATGTGTGTGTGTATATTGTCCTTATTTGTGTTTGATTGATGTAAGCACTATTATCCTATACAGTATTTGATAAACGATAAATTATACATATTTTTACCTCATGTTTAGCCTAATTTCTGAATGAATTATCATTAAATTTGTGAGAATTGGTGCTCTTAATCCTTCTATTTCATGTTTTATACTCAAGAGAGCATAGGGAAGAGAAAAGAACGAAAAACGGATCGAAAAAGAAGAAAATGGGCCAAAGTGTGAAAACAACACGGCCCAAGGATTCACCACATGGTCGTGGCACACGGTCATGCCACATAATGTCCAACACGGCCCAGCCCCGACAAGCACAGCCAGGCCACACAACCGTGCCACCCGCGACAGGCCCACACATGGCCTCTTATCAATCCACACGAGCGTGGTACACGGGCGTGTCCCTATCGTGAGGAAGTGCAATTTCACTCAGATTTGGATACTTAGAGGCTAAGAAAGGCATCCCAAAGCTCTATATAAAGACCCTAGGAGGCAACTCTAAGGGTGTACTCTTTCTCCCACAAAGGAGCGCCTTATTTCTACCAACACAGAGAGTGGAAGCAAGAGATTACTCAAAGGGAAGCCAATTGATTCGTCCCAGAAGCCGAATTCTACATCAAGACAGAGGATCTCCCTAAATTCCTTCAGTGGTTTTTGGGTTCTTTATGTTTTGTTATCTTATTTCTTCTGAGATGTCTTTTCTATTAATTATGAACTAAATCCCCCAAATATTTGAAGGGGATGAAACCTAAGACAGATCTTGTTATTATTTTATCTTGAGTTATATGATAAATACTTGAATTGTTCTTAATTATGTGTTCTTAATTCTTGTTTTAATAATCCTAGGTATTAATACAAGAAACTGATGTGCTTATGCAGAGGAGCAAAAGTCCTTGTTTAAGAGTAGATCTAGCATAATTAAGCGAAGTTGCATGCAACCCTAGACATAGAGCGACATAAATCTGCCAGATTAGGGTCAAACCTAATAAGGGGATCCATAGATCGAGTTAATGCAAGAGTAGGGGTTTTAACTAGAAAGAGATTTCAATTAATCAATCTAGGATTAGTTGTTCTTATCCTCGACGGAGGTATTAACATAAGTTAGGGATCTCTATGGATCAAGTCAAGTGAATAAATCATCTAGCTCAAGAATTGATAACAAGTGAAGTCTAGGTGGATTCTCCCTTGAGTATTGCCCAATCAATCAGTCTTTCCCAAAGAGCTTTTCCCCAATTTACTTTTTGTGCATTCTTAGTTTAGTTTTAGAATTAGTTTAGTTTCATAAAAACCCCTTTTATTTTTAGGTTAAATAATAGAAAGGAAGTAAGTACTAGTACTTTTGGTTCCCTTGGGTACGATATCTCGATCTTGCCACTAAGCTATACTACTGTTCGATAGGTGCACTTGCCTTAAAGTCATGATAATAGTTAGTTTTTTTTACGATCATTATTATAAATTTTATTACTTCATATCACGCGATATCAACAGTGATATGTTCGTGTATGAGTAATAAAGGTTCATGGTTATAAGTTTGAGTTGGCTGTCTATATAAAAGGAGTAAGGACCTATCTTCTTGTCTAAGCCACCACCCATTATTTTTGAATGAAAAATGAGCTGAGTTTCGAAAATGAAATCATGGCGATGCCTTCAATGAAACGAACATTGAACAGGTAGATCGTGATACATGAAAAGAGATCATGTAGCCTCTAATAGGGTAAGAGTTATTGCATACCAGATTGGCAAATCATGATAGAATGAATAAAATGAATGCTTAGGCTTGATTATGGACTTGGGTGTGGCTAGCACAATGAAGGTTGTATGTAAAGTTGCATGGGCGTAGTGTATAGACTAAAGGAATAGTGTTTGTAGTAAAGTTTGTTGTGTATGGTATTCACCAATGGGCGAACTATATGACTTACTGAGTTGGAAAGGTTTGTTGGTATTGTTTATATAGCTATTATGATGTTTGCTCCAAAACTCACTAAGTTCTTTGAACTTATTTAGTTACCTTTCCTTCTCAAGATCACCAACAAAGTAAATGACTTATTGAAGACTATGCTAGAGGACTTCTCTTGCCGTGAGATTTCTAAGTATTTTGTATTATGCATGGCATTGGGATGGTGTCAAGATGGTATTATTTCGAAGAATGAATTTTGTACTTTAAAGCTATTCTTTTGAAACTGCTATTTCAATAAAACCTCAATGAAATGATTATGTTTTTACAAAGGTTCAAATTTTACTTACTTTGAATGATTAATGTTTGTCTAATTATATGTATATGTACACAACGTTGTAGTTAAATTGTAGGTTACTCCCGAAATGGTTTTAAGAGCTTCTAGTGGAGCTTCTATGTTTCTTTTCTTGGAAAAGCATAACATTCTTTATCTTTAAATCACAAAGGATTTACAATTAATATGCATCTAAACTGTATTTTATGAAGACCACGTCTATTCAAGTTTAAAGGGAAAATATTTGAAGGCTGTGACACGCCACTTCTAGGTCCTCCTTAAGGACCGGGTATGGGGTGTTACACCCGCCATTCGTCTTGAAGGTTTTAAGGTTGGGCCAAGCTCGAAGAGCCTAAATGCAAGATGAAAATGTTTAAGTCAATAAAATAGCTTGCATATGGACATTTGAAGCCCATTTATGCTTTTTTTAACTTGTTTTACGTCCATAGCTTGTTTAAATTTAAGTTTGTTCAATTCTTGCAATGATAATTAATTTGTGTCCTATTATTTCATCGTTTTAAGTTGTGCTTTAAAACATGTCTTAGATTTTGGCATCTTTAATGTTTTTTAGTTTGCATTTTATTTTAGTTTAATTCACAAATTTAGTTTTATCTTATGTTTTCATCATGTGATAAGTTCTGTCATGCTTTCATTCGAGTGTTCAAGTTGCTTGTAATTGGATTTTTTTAATTATTGCATTAGTTGAGTGTGTTGTTTAGTAATGTTGAAAGTCTAGTTGTAATCTAGTTTGTCATGTTGTTAAAGTGTCATGTTAAATAGAGTCTTTGTGCTAATTCATGTGTGATTGTTTGAAATGATCTAACATCTATTTATATGTGTGTCATAAGGACTGTTCAGCTGGCCATTTCAAGACTCTTCATGCATCTTCATTGAAGCCGAATGCATGCACAATTATGTTCATAAAGCCTCAAAATACATGCCATTACTTTTGGTTCATGTAACTGTTTGTATAGGTGGAGTAGATACATGGATACATGCATTTGATAAATGACCGAATTCAAGGAATCCTTCACATACATGGATGGTGGCAATGAGGAAGCTTAATATGACTATTTGAGTGCATTATTACATGGCTCACATACATGCACATACAAAGGAGTTAAAGCTCTATAAATGCGCACAATGAACCTTGATATTCATGCACTTGTTGAATGAATGAATATAAAGATGCATGCAACTACTCATGCATATACACTGCTTTAAATGCTAGAAATAAAGATGTATGCATGCTCCTCTCAATACATGCATGACTAAGGAGAATGTATTGGACCTTTTGATGAGCATTCAACGTACATGACAAGTATTCATCACTAAGGATTCATGAATGGGAAATGGAGGAAGAATGTGATTTTTCAACTATGAAATGAACCTAGAAAAATACATGAACGTAATTTAATTTCATGCATGAACTACATTAATGGCTGAATGATGGCCATTCATCTTCTTTTCTATTTCCTATAAATAGTTGTTTTGTAAACATTTGAAGGTTACACCATTTTTATCAAAAATATATTGGAGAATTTTCTCTCTGATTCTTAATCGAACTAAACCGAACTTATCAAAATTTTCTAAGTTTGTTGTGTTTATTTGTCTTATCACTTCATCCACCATCCTGGAGTGCGGTGACTTCATTATATCAAGGTTCTAGTAAGCTTCTGAGTTAAGTAAGTCTTAGTTTTAATATAGTTACGGTTCCTTATACTACAACTATTACGGGTTGAGGTTCCATCCATTTAGATCCTTGATCGGCTATTTAACGTCACAACAATAATGTGTAAGCGTACACTATCGATGCAAGTATAATAGACAGATATGAGTCTGTCGGATATCGATCCCACAAAGATAGTTGTCTTTTGTCTATCAATGTCAGTGTAATAAATGGATAGAAATGAGATAAATTGTGAGAGTAGGTGTCGAAGCAATAACTTGAAAACAACAAGATAAAATATGATAATGATAAACTAGGATGCCTAATGTGAATATTCAACAAAATGCTAAATGCTCACAAGGTATAAAAGGTTAGGTGATTGTTAATGCAATACATTGCAATGAATATCTTACCAAGCTTAACTTCTATAATTAATCAAAGACTTAAACATGCACATTAGTCAAACCTTTCGATGATGGCAATGGAACACTATTAAGAACAAGTGGATTAAATACCTCTAATCCTCAAGCAACTTCCTTTGTCATGCTTGTTAGCTTGAATTGTCGCTGCACATTCTAGTGTCAATGACCACAATAACACTTCTGTGCTAAAAACATTCAAACCCAAAGATTAAACAATAGAAGCAAGATTAAATAAAATAACATTTAACCCAGAAATCATGTGTAGTTCCATATTAACATGAAATAGAAAGTAATCACCAGCGTTTAGAAAAGAAAAATAAAAGAAACTAGTAGAGAATACAATTCCTAGACAACTCGACTTGAATCTCTCTATTCCCTCTTATGTCGTGCTTAGGGCTATTCGTCAAGTGCTGGTTTGCATCCCTTTCACGTCGGTTCACTCGTAGGAGACTTAAGCCGCCATAGCTGAAAGCTTTAAAGGATAGGTTAAAGAAGATGATCATCCCAAAAAGCCTTCTTTTCTTCTTTTTATGCGAATATTTTTTCCCAAATAGCCCAGGTATCCGTTCATCAGAATCATACTGCCTCTGTATGTACAAGTTAGTTGTACCAAACTAGATAGCTCACGCATTTTCTTCCTATCCGAACAACTGTCAAGTGCGGCAACAATTCTGGGCACAATATGAAAATACTCATATAGCGACATCAGTACCAAAACATGACAAAATTAAGGATAACTAAGCTAAGATCCACAGAGTTATAAAATGTAAATTACTGAACTGAAAATGCTACAATATGTGCTAAAGATAACTAAATGGGGACAAATTAACCAATAAGTAAGGAGAAAACATATGTTCTTTCTAGTACTATCCCACTAACAAACTTGAGTTTTTACTTGTCCTCAAGTAAAACAGAAACTAGTAAGGCTACACAAGAATTCACTAAGGCAAATGATCATTCTAGCAACTTGAATCACCTAAATTCCCAATGAATGAGTCACATTCAGATGACAAAATATTACATCGACAATACATAAGTATGAATGAATAAGATTGCAACTTCATCAAAACCAGCATCATGCTTTAAATCCTAAATTCTATCTACCAATACAGCATTTATTGCACAATACATGTCTATCTTTTTTTGTAAATAAGAGATATCATTGCATTATTGTACCCTTGTTCTTGAGAAGTAACTATGAAGTGCAATAAATCCCTAGGGAGTACATAATTGCATCGACACACACTCATGCAACGATAGCCTTTGGCCAAATTCATTTTTCTAACGCTTGTATTAGAGTGTTCCCTTTTTTAACATTTCATAATACACCCACTTTGAAGTGTCTCTTATTCATAACTATATATATATATAAGCAGTTGTAAAAGGCAGATTCATTCAAGAGTCAAGGAATGCTACTAGTCATCCATTACTAATGCAACCTAAATCATTCATCAAAGAATTGAAGATACAACATTCAGTTAAATTTATCCAACTCATGCATTCATAATTCACATGATTCAAGAATTAAGCATCGAATGTAACAAAAATTTTCAAACACATTTTCATTAACCACAAATAAACCTTGCATGCTTCATTAAACTCAAAAAAAAAAATTAAAATGTGGGTGTATTTCCAAACCCCATATGTATTCCGCCAAACTTAAATTTTGCATTGTCTCCAATACACTAATCATTAAAATGCGATGACAATAAAAATTCAATGACAATATGCACTAACAAAATGAAAACTACAGCTACATGCAATGCATGAATACTACAACTAAAACTTAAAATAAACTAACTCAGTTTTTCTCGGGCATCAATGTGGATGCACGATGTTTCTTCTTCCTCCTCTTTTTCTCTTCCTTCTTGCGCTTTTTGTCTTTGAAGCATTTTATCTTCTTTTTTGGGGGCTTCACATAGTCTTCGAATCACGCCTCAGTTTCTAGAGCTGCCCCAACATCATCAGCTATTTCCTTTGTAGGAGGGGTCATCTTGAGTGGTACAGTATAGACCACTATCGCCAATAAGTTGTTGTGCTCCTCACTGGTTACCTCTGCAGGTTCTGCCGGTCTTCCAGATTATCATTAGTTGCATCCACAAACTCAGATGCATTGACAATGTTCTTAACAGATTCTTTCTCAGCAACTTTTGTCTCAGTATTTTTTTCCTCGGCCTTCTCATTCACAACTTTAACACGGACGTCCTCCTCTTCCATGGCAACTTCCTCCTCAACAGCAGATGCATTTTGACTAGCAATGATGTCACCATCGACCAGGCTATCAAATCTTCGCATACACTCTTCAATATCCTTTGAGTCCTCTTTCTCATTATCAGAAATATGCACAATGGGAAGGGATTCCACCGATTTGTCTCGGTCCCCTAAGTTATCTTCCTCGGAGGAGGGTTCATAATCTCGAATGGTCGATTGGAACAATGGAAATTCTGGGAGTGGGGTTGGGCTTAACTATCTTAATGTGGCTACAGTAGAGTTGTTATAGGCCCTGGTATATACGTAGAACAAATTTTATGATCTATCCATATCCCCTATTATAGTGACAAGTTTGATCTATTTATTGCTGATGGAATTGGCCAACTTCTCGATATCCTGCATTTTGCACAGTAATGATGTCTCTGCAGTCAAGTTTATTTCCTTGCTTTCTACCTTGGTTTTGCCCTTCTTTGTCTTGCTGGTCTCTGCCTCCTTCATTTTCAATGTATCTTTTCCATGAGTCATTCTTTCAATTGAGGCTTTATTTATCAGGCCATTATTTTTTAGGACCTTTTCATCAGCACGGGGTACGATCCCTTTCTGTGGCATAATAGCATTAGCAACGATGGGAAAACCAACATTCTAGTTTGCCTTGCGGTGCAGTCAACAATTTCCTAGTAGAGTATTCGACATCAATTCCGCCCTTGACAATTAAATATATCAAGCACATTTTATCAAGGTTGACTATGGTGCTGTGAATAAAGGGAAGTATTTTGCAGTTGACAAAATGAAACCAGATTTTGATTTGCAGTGTCAAAAAGTAGTGGTGCATATTATAATTCTTTTGATGTGAACCCACCCACAATGCTCCTTTGACACATAAATCCTTCATCAATAGGTTCCTTTTATAGTCTATGATATCCTTAATAAACTCTGAATGTTCATCTACATCCACTTCAGTGTTGTATAGCTCATTGATTTTCTTAGCATCCCATGAAATAAAGCCTTCTCGAATAGAGATAAACTCTAACTCATAGTCATAAAGGTTAGCGTAAAACTCACATACCAATGAAGGAGAATAACTTCCAAGGTAAGTGCAAAAAATCTCCCACTTCAGCTTAAAGATGGCTTTGTAGATTTGCTTGCCCAAGTCTTATTGTTGCAAAAGGAGAATGCCCTATTTTAGATGGAAATGTCACTTCAAAATGTTTTCTTGAACCTGGTCCTTGGCCACTTTCATTAAAAAGATCATCGGCTCCTTTTTCTCTGCTATCATGGAGGATTCTGATTCACAAACTACAGTTGCAGAGGATTAGTGTTCTTCAACAGGCTTGGTGGCTGTCTTGGCTGATCCTCTCATTCTTGCGCTATTTTATTTTTTTGTGGAGTGAAGATGGTTTAAAGTTGTAAAGGTACGAGATTTGGGAAGACAAAGTGAATAAAAATGGCTGCTTGGGTGTGTTACAATCGGCACAGTGAATGGGGGTTTATAACGAATGAAAGAAAAAAATAGAAAGGCGTGACTTTTGTGAAGGGATATAAAGCTAGTAGGAATAATTATGTCCAATGAGAATTGTGCTCGCTCAGACAGATCAGACGGCTAGGTGACTTTTGATCAAACAGTGGGATCTGAAATTTCTGAGTTGCCCTCATTCTTGATAAGTCAGAAGTGACAGTACAATAGTACGAACTACATTAACAATAAAGCCCAAACCGCATCGATAATGGTACCAAATTATTCTAAAAAAAATAAAATAACATAATGGTAAATTGAATAAAAATTAAAATGTTTCGACCAATTTAATGGTCTCTGTGTGCTTTTGATTAATATTCCCAAAATATTGTTTCAACCGTTGTCCATTCACTTTGAACTGGTGTCCATCATGTAAATCTCTGATTGTGACTACACTATGAGGAAATACTTCGACAACTATGAACGGTCCAGACCAACGTGAGCGCAATTTACCCCGGTGTAGTTTCAGTTTAGAATTGAATAATAAAACTTGTTGACCCGTGATAAATTTTCGTTGCAAAATAATTCTATCATGCTATCGTTTGGTCATTTCCTTGTAAATTACAGCATTTTCATAGACATTTTGCCTAATCTCCTCTAGTTTTGTGACATCCAATAGCCTTTTCTTTCAATCAGCTTCATAATCCAAGCTCACTTGCTTAATTTCCCATATTGCTTTGTGTTCCAGTTCAACTGGCAAGTGACATTGTTTCCCCAAAACCAATTGATACAGCGACATCCCTAATGGAGTTTTATATGCTATCCGCAATGCCCATAAAATGTCATCCAGTCTAGAAGACCACTCTTTCCTCAAAGGGTTCACAACATTCTCAAGAATGTCTTTAATGTGTCTATTCAATACTTCGGCTTGTCCATTAGTTTGTAGATGATAAGTAGTAGCCATTCTATGATTAACTCCATATCGTTTCAGTGCGACTGCCACTTGGTTGCAAGGAAAATTTGTACTCTGATCACTAATCAATGCCTTTGGTGTGCCAAAGTAAGTGAGTATATGCTTGTTAAAAATTTAAGTATTGTCTTTACATCATCCTTTGGGACTGCAACAGCTTCAACCCACTTTAAGATGTAGTCAGCATCTACTAATATATAAAAATTTCCAAATGAACTTGGAAATAGTCCCACAAAATCCATACCCCAAACATCGAATAATTCAACTTCCATAATTGGCTGTTGCAACATTTCATTGCATCTGGATATAGAACCAGTGCGCTAACACCTATCGCATTAATTTACAAAATTGTGGGCGCCTCTGAATAATGAAGGCTAGTAGAATCCTGATTGGAGAACCTTAGCAGCAGCTCGCATGCCACCAAAATGACCTCCATAATGAGCATCATGACAGTGCTTCAGGATTGAAAGCATCTCCTTTTCCAGAACACAATGCTGAATAAGGTTGTCATTGTATACCTTGAATAAGTACGGCTAGTTCCAATGATACTTCACTACTTCACGAAGAAATATTTCTTTTTTATGGCCTGTGACACCCAACGGGAGTTTTCCACATACTATATAATTAACCAAATCTACATAACAAGGGGTTGCATCTACAGCAAATAATTTTTCATCTGGGAATGTGTCAACAATTTGAAGTATGTTTCTATCTTTGTTGCCAACTTCCAATCAAGACAGATGATCTACAACTTGATTCTCTGAACCTTTGCAGTCTTTTATCTCAATGTCGAATTCTTGCAACAGTAAGATCTAGCGTATCAATCTTGGTTTTGCATCCTTCTTCACAAAAAGATATCTCAATGCTGAGTGATTTGTAAATACGGTAACCTTTGTGACAACAAGATAAGAACGAAACTTGTCAAAAGGAAAGACTACAACCAACAATTCTTACTCTGTAGCGATATAGTTGATTTGAGCTTCTATAAGAGTTTTACTAGCATAATAGATGGTGTGAAATATTTTTCCCTTGCATTGTCCTAGAATAGCACCCATAACAAAGTCACTTACATCGCACATAACTTCAAAAGGTTGAGACCAATATGGTGCAAAGACAATGGGTATAGTTACTAGCTACGTCTTTAATTGAATGAATGCCTCCAGACAAACATCATCAAAGATGACTTTTTTATTTTGTTCCAGTAACAAGCATAAGGGCTTTGCAATTTTCGAGAAATCTCTAACAAATCTTCGGTAAAACCCTGCATGCCCAAGAAAATTGCGAATACCTTTTACATTTTTCGGTGGAGGTAATTTCTCAATGATTTTCACTTTAGCTTTGCCTACTTCAATGCCATGAGTAGAGATACGATGGCCTAACACAATGCCTCCAGTTTCCATGAAATGGCATTTTTCCCAGTTTAGAACAAGATGTCTGTCTTCACATCACTGCAATACTTTATCCAAATTGTTAGCGCAATGATCAAAATCATTCCCATAGAGTGAGAAATAATCCATAAAAACCTCTAAAGAATCTTCAATCATATCCGAGAATATTGTCATCATGCACTTTTGAATAATGGCTGGTGCGTTGTAAAGATCGAAAGGCATACGGCGAAAAGTAAAAGTACTAAAGGGACAGTGAAAGTTGTTTTCTCTTGATCTACCGGTGCAATAGCAATTTGATTGTACCCAGAATAGCCATCTAAGACATAGTAATAAGCTCTTTCAACAAGCCTATCTAACATTTGGTCAATGAAAGGAAGCAGGAAGTGGTCCTTCCATGTGGCAACATTAAGTTTGCGATAATCTATCTAGACTTGTCATTCCGTAGGAATGTGTGTACGAATTAATTCATCTTTGTCGTTGCTAACCACTGTGATGCCACTCTTTTTAGGAACATATTGCACTAGACTTACCCAATTTCTATTAGAAATAGGGTATATAATTCCAGCATCAAGCCACTTATCTTCTTGAGTTACATCTAGTGTTGCGGAGACAATAACTGAGAGAGTATTGTTATCACCAAGAAAGACGTATTTAAGATGAGTAGGTAATGGTTTCAATTCCAGAGTAGGAGCTTCGTCGATAGATAGCTTGAAAATTAGAGTTGTTCTGTTGTTCTGGCTTGAGAATTCTATACGGGTATTTGATGAACTTTCTTGCACGTCTGAATAATGCTTAAAATATGTTATCTCATTGCTAAAGGACTCAGTATATCATTAGTGGAAAACACAGATATCTATAGTTCCGAAAGAGAGGGTGACATGGGATTTCTATCAAGAGAAGTTCTGAAAGAAATATATAAGTCAAAGGTTCATCAACCAGAAACGGAAGGAGTTCCTCAAGTTAAAGCAAGGCAAAATGTCTGTGGCAGAATATGAACGTGAATTTGTTAAACTCAGTAAGTATGCCCAAGAGTGTGTGTTTATCAAAGCTGTTATGTACAAGAGATTTAAGGATAGGCTGAATGAGGATATTAGACTATTAGTTGGGATCTTAGAGTTGAAAGAATCCGTAGTATTGGTCGATAGAGCTTGTAAAGCTAAAGAGATGAATAAAGAAAAGAGAAAAGCTATGATTGAGGCCCAAATGCAAGAAAGAGGCTGATGAGTAAGTCGTTCCAATCCCAATCAAAGAGGGCCAAAGAAATGAATCCTCGAATGACAGTTTTAACTAGATATTCACACCGAGACTGTGGTAAAACATCTTCAGGTTCTAAGGTTCAAGCTACTTCGATGGCAAGTGTGGGTAATATGAGACCTAATAAACCCGAGTGTCAGAATTACGGTAGGCAACATTTTGGTGAGTGTTGGGAAAATAGCCGAGCTTGTTACAAGTGTGGCTCTCGAGAATATTTTATTGGAGACTGTCCTAAAAAAGTAGAAGAAGAAAAATTTCAAAGTGTCAGACCTAGTAATACTGCTAGCAGAGGTGGAGCTAATAGTAAAAGTATGGTGAAAGATTTAACTGCAAGGTTAGAAATGAGAGCATCTGCTAGAGTTTATGCTATCCGAGTGCGTGAGGATGCATCATCTCCCGATGTGATTACTGGTACATTATCTCTTTACGATACTAATGTTATTGCATTGGTTGACCAGGGATCCACTCATTCTTATGTTTTTGTGAATTTGGTAAATAGTAATAAACTGCCTATTGAATTGACGAAAATTGTGATTAAAGTGTCAAACCTTTTAGGCAAGTATGTGTTAGTAGATAAGGTTTACAAGAATTGTCCTTTGATGATTCAGGGTCACTGTTTTCTGGCTAATTTGATGTTGTTGCTATTTGATGAGTTTCATGTTATTTTGGGCATGGATTTGTTGACATTACATGATGCCAAGGTAAATTGTAGACAAAAAATCCTTGAGTTGAAATGTGAAAATGGTGAAATTCTTTGGGTGGAAACAAATGAAACAAATAAGTTGCCTATGGTGATTCTGTACTTGTCTGCTCAGAAGTGTATAAGAAAAGGGTGTGAAGTTTACCTTGCGTATGTGTTGAATATTGAGATGTCTGAGTCGAAGCTTGAATTAGTGCCAGTGGTCTGTGAATTTTCAGATGTGTTTCCGGAAGAATTACCTGGGTTGCCTCCGATTAGAGAGATTGAGTTTGATATCGCTTTGTTACTTAGGACTGCTCCGATCTCCATTGCACTGTATAGAATGGCCCCGACTAAATTGAAAGAGTTAAAGGCTCAGTTACAGGAGTTGAGAGATAAGGGATTTGTAAGACCGAATTTTTCTCCTTGGGGGGAACCTGTATTAGAAGAAAGACGAATCTTTGAGGCTTTGCATTGACTACCATCAGCTTAATAAGATAAATATAAAGAACAAGTATCCATTATCGAGAATTGATGATTTGTTCGATCAGTTAAAGGGAGAAATATCAGTTAAAGGGAGAAATATCAGTTAAAGGGAGAAATAGTGTTCTCGAAGATAGATTTGAGATCCGGCTATTATCAGCTGAGAGTTAAAGAGTCAAATGTGCCAAAAATTACTTTTAGAATAAGGTATGGGCACTATAAATTTCTTGTGATGCCTTTTGGTTTAACTAATGCACCGGCTATGTTTATGGACTTGATGAACCGAACTTTCCGGCCATATTTGGATAAGTTTGTGTTAGATTTCATAGATGATATATTAATTTATTCTCGAGACGAGTCTGAACATGCTGAACACTTAAGAACGGTATTGCAGATTCTAAGAGAGGAGAATTCTTTGCTAAGTTCAGTAAAAGTGAGTTTTAGCTTCATGAAGTCGGATTTCTAGGACATATAGTTTTAGGTGATGGTATTCGGGTTAATCTGAACAAAATTTCAGAGATTGTTGATTGGAAAACACCAAAGAATGTATCCGAAGTTAGAAGCATTTTGGGTTTCGCCGGGTATTATCGACATTTTGTCGAGGGATTCTTGATGATTGCTTACCCTATGACTAAGCTGCTTCAAAAAAGTGTTAAGTTCAAGTGGACTGAAAAATGCCAACAAAGTTTTGAGAGATTGAAAATGCGATTGACTGAAGCACCAGTGCTACTGCAACCCGAGTCGGGGAAAGAGTTTGTAATCTATAGTAATGCATCATTGAATTACCTTGGATGTGTATTGATGCAAGAGGGCAAAGTGGTAGCGTATGCTTTGAGACAACTAAAGCCACATGAGAAGAATTACCTGGCGCATGATTTGGAGTTGGCCGCCATCGTCTTTGCTTTGAAGATTTGGCGTCATTATTTGTATGCTGAGAAATACCGAATATTTATTGATCACAAGTGTTTGAAATATTTTATGAATCAAAAGGATTTGAATTTGAGACAATGGAGATGGCTCAAATTGTTAAAGGATTATGAACTAGTGATTGAATATCATCCCCAAAAAGCAAATGTAGTCGCAGATGCTTTGAGTAGAAAATCTTTGTTTGCATTGAGAGCTATGAGTACGAGTTTGACATTGTCTGATGATGGTTCTATATTGGTCAAGTTGAGGGCTAAAATGTTGTTTCTATAGCAGATTTGTAAAGCCCAAAGGAATGATAGTAAAATGCAAGCCAAGAGAGCTCAATGTAAATCGAATGGTAACACTGATTTTTGTACTAGTTCAAACAATTGCTTGATGTTTCGTGAAAGAATATGTGTACTGAAAGATGATGAGTTGATTTGGAAAATTTTGCGCAAGGCACACAGTGGCTATTTGTCAGTACATCCGGGCAGTACAAAAATGTATAATGATTTGAAAAGTTGTTTTAGTGGTCGGGTATGAAAAAAGACATCTCTAAGTTTGTGACAAAGTGTTTGATTTGCCAACAAGTGAAGGCTGGACATCAGGTACCTTCGCGTTTACTTCAGCCAGTGATGGTCCCCGAGTGGACATGGGACAGAATCACGATGGATTCTGTAACAGGTTTGCCTATGACTCCAAAAAAGAAAGATGTTGTGTGGGTTATTATTGATAGATTGATGAAACCGGCTCACTTTATACCGGTACGTACCGACTACTCACTTGATAAATTGGTCGAACTGTATATTGCTGAGATTGTAAAATTATATGGAGTGCCTATGTCTATTATTTCGGATAGAGACCCGAGGTTTACCTCGAGGTTTTGGAAAAAGTTACAAGAAGCCTTAGGTACGAAATCGAATTTTAGTACCACATTCCATCTGCAAACTGATAGTCAATCTCAAAGGGTAATTCAAGTTCTTGAAGACATGCTCCGGTTGTTGTGTTTTAGAATTCAAAGGTAGTTGGGAAAAATATCTACCTTTAGCCGAATTTGCTTATAATAACAGTTATTAGTCGAGTATACAAATGGCACCGTATGGGGCATTGTATGGTCGCAAGTGTCGAACTCCCTTGTATTGGACCGAGCTTAGTGAGAAACAGATTCACGGAGACGATTTGGTTAGAGGGACCAAAGAGAAAGTGAAGGTAATTCGTGATTGTTTGAAAGCTACCTCAGACCGAGAAAAGTCATACGTAGATTTGAAAAGAAAAAAGATTAACTTTCAAGTGGGTGATAAAGTGTTTCTAAAAGTATCTCCGTAAAAGAAAATATTGATATTTGGCCGAAAGGGCAAGTTCAGTCCATGTTTTATTAGGTCGTATGAGGTTATTGAGAGGATTGGACCAATGGCATACCGGTTAGCTTTACTGGCAGAGTTAGAAAGAATACATAATGTGTTTCATTTGTCAATATTGTGACGATATCGTTCAGTTCCCTCACACGTGATTTCTCCGACAGAAATTGAGATACGACTGGATATGAAATACGATGAGGAACCAATTAAGATTTTGGCCCGAGAGGTTAAACAGTTGAGAAATAAAAGTGTAGCCTTGGTAAAAGTATTGTGGCAGAGACATGGAGTAGAAGGGGCTATGTGAGAACCAGAAGAAGCTATGAGGAAACAGTACCCAAACCTTTTTACCGGTAAGATTTTTGGGGATGAAAATTCTAAAAGGGGGAGAGTTGTAACAGCTCGAATTAGGGCTTAAACGGAACAGTGATTCCGAAACCATGAATCCGAGGTCAAAATGTTTATTTCGATTGAGTTTTAATGTTTATTGAGATTGAGTTTTAATGTTTATTGAGTGGTTGAATGTTTGTGTGAAATTTTGGTTGAGAAATTTTATTGATTGGATGTCTAATTTGGTAAGTTGGACTAAATTACAATAGGTGAAAAATGTGTGTTTTAATTCATAAAGGTACTCGATTGAAACGAGTTTTTACATTGGAGGTCCTTATTTGGTAATTATATCATTTTATTTTAGTATGGACAAAAATGCCTAAGGAAGGATAAAATATCAAAAGGGTTAATGAAGGGAATTTTGGTCATTTGGTTAATTAAATGAATAAAAAGGGAAAATAAATAAAAAAATGTTGTCCATCTTCTTCCTCCTTGTGCCGAAAATTGAAGAGTCACTATAGCTAGGGTTTCATTCATTTTCAAGCTACAAGTAAGTGTCTCCAAGCCCCGTTTTTTATGTTCTTTGTATTTTTGAGATCGTTGAAGCATGGTCTAGCTATTTCTACCATTATTTTAAGCTAGGGTTCATGTTTGAAAATTTACCCATGTGTGACATGCATGTATTTTGATGTCTAATGGTAGAACATGAAAGTTTGATGTGTGATAAACAACTTTTACTAAGTGATTTTGATAAGATTTCATGAAAAGGACCTAATTGTTAAAGTTGTAAAATTAGTGTTGAGAATGTGATTTAGTGGAAATTGTGGGCTGCTATAAGAGAGAATATGAAGTAGCTAGGCTTGGGTGTGTGAAAAATGAAACACATTTCATTTTACGAGCCTAGAGATTAAAGTGTAAAATTGTAAAAGTTAGGGGCCAAATTGTAAATTTTCTTATAGGATGATTTTGGAGTAATTTGAATAATGTGTGTATTAAATAAGCCAAATGTGTCATTATAGATCAAGAAAAACATGGAATCGACCTTGACCGAGGCAAAGGCAAGGTTTCGGACTGAATTACAAATGGTCATATTTTGTACCGAGGTAAGTTTATATGTAAATGATACATCCTTCTTATTTAGGTTTTTACATGTTGATACCTTAGGTGAAATGTAAGTTAATATTATTGATATTTGCTAAAATGATGAAAAGTGAGGAAATTCCCGGATGAGCCTTTGGAATAGAAAAAGGATACGGACGAACCACCGTAAACCTATGATTATTGGTGGGCTATATGCGAACCACCATGTATTTGTTATCATTGGTGGGCTATGTGCTAACCATCGTGTATCTATTATTATTCCGAAGTGTTCATCGGGAAAATTAACTAAGTGGAATTTCATGTGACAAAGTGGTGATAAGTGCAGGGCTATAAGTACATGTATTCGTGAGCAATGTTTATGATATGTGTGTGAACTTAGGTAAGGTGTGAAATGAGTAAGTGCAACTCCAAGAAATTGAATTGTTCATGCTTAGTATGTTATGTTCTTGAATGTTAAATATGTGGTATGATGTCTATTGTTTACATATAGACTTACTAAGCTTAAAGCTTACTCTTTTCCCTTGTTTTATAGTGTAGTCAAGCCAGCAGGAGATACGGAGATCGTCGGAGGATCATCTACACTATCAACACTTTTTGGTATATTAGAACTTACATTGAATTATGGCATGTATAGGGACTTGGTTATTTTGTATATGTGTCATATTTGGTTAAGCCTATGATGTTGGGTCATATTCGCCAAATGTTCATTTTGTATAAGGCCATTTGAAATTGGTCAATATGTGTTTTAACATATGCATAACAAAATGAGGTTATTCATGAATTTAGCATATGTATGTTTTAATTGGCAATTGTGTGTGATTCTTAAATATAGCAAGTGTGGTATGTGAAGAATGTATTATTTGAATAAGGAATTTATGTTGTAATTAAAGCTATATTGATGTTTAATAATATCATGTTGAGTGATGATGAAAGGGGTATGAGGTTGCATGTGTTTTTGGGTGGCAAAGGGCTTGGTAAATAACCTAACTTATGTCCACATAGCCATGTGTGTAAGGCGTCTGATTTTTGCACGAAAATTTTGAAAATTCGATTTTTCACACGACCTAGCACACGGGCGTGTGTCATGACCGTGTGATCTAAAATGTGTGCTGACGTCATAAACAGAATGTCCAAGTTTTTACACCTAGGCAGAGACACGGGCGTGTGTCTTGGCTGTGTGAGGGACACGGCCTAGGACACGGGCGTATGCCCGGCCGTGTGAAAACCCCTGTAGGTTTGAAATGAAAAATAAATTCACACGGGCTGGAGGCATGGGCGTGTGAAACCACACGGCTTGCCTATACGGGCGTGTCCCTATATCACACGAGCGTATGCCCTGTTTTACTTGAAATTTTTCTAAGTATTTTAAAGTTCTCGATTTAGTCCAAAATTGCTTCCATAGTATGTTTTGGGCCTCGTAGGCCCGTAATACGGACAATATGAATATGAATGGAAAGTTTTAAATCTGAATAGAAATTTGTGACTCAAAAATGATCGGTTATACGTGATTAAGTCCGGTAATACCTCGTACCCTATTCCAGCGACAGATACGGGTAAGGGGTGTTTCAAGATATCTTAGATTACCCAATATTTTGGGAAGAAGCAAAAAGATTTCCTTCCAAAATATTAAGGATAATTTTAAAAAAAAAAATTGAAGGTTGGAGTGTGTGTTACTTATCTCGAGGTGGAAATGAGGTTTTTATTAAAGTTGTTTTACAAGTTATTCCCACTTATCCAATTACTTATTTTCTACTCCCTAAAACATTGTGTTATGAATTGGAGAATATTATGGCTAGATTTTGGTGGCAAAAGGGGCATGGTAACAGAGGTATTCATTGGTGCGGATAGGAGCAGTTATGGGAGCTCAAAGAAAATGTGGAATGGGTTTTGGTAGTTTTGCAAAATTCAATGTTTCCCTTTTAACAAAACAAGGAAGGCGTTTAATTAATTACCCAAATTCTCTATTAGCGCATGTTTTGAAAGTTAAGTATTATTCATCCACTGACTTTTTAAATGCAAGGTTAGAGAGTGTACCTTCTTATGCCTGGAAAAGCATATGGGCTGTGAGGGATCTTCTTCAAAAGGGATTGAGTTGGAGGATTGGGTCAGGCTAAAAAGTATCCATCAGGGAAGACATATATGGTTACCAAGATCTGTTAGGGGTCGATTAAATGATAGTTTTAATAATGATGAGGTATATCTTGTTTCAGATTTGATTGATGCGAATACTAGAGAATGGAAAACTGACCTCATTATTAGTATCTTCCTAGTGGACGTTACAAATAAAATTTTTTGAATTCCTTTAGCAAGAGAAGCTCATGAGGATGTTTAGTTTTAGAGTGGTGAATCTTCGGGAGAGTTTACTATTTGAAGTGCCTATAAACTATTACAGGGAAGTCCTACTATTAATAATTTACAAAACAATCTAAGTGATTTTTACAGAAAACTATAGAACTTACAACTTCCCCCAAAATTAAAACTACAACATGGAGGATTTCTTGGAACTATCATCCTAATTTAGCTAATCTAAGGTACAAAAGAGTAGTAGTGAATGCAACATGCCCGAGATGTCGTGGAGCTGATGAGAACACTGATCATGTCTTTCGAGTTTGCTTTATATCAGTTGAAACATGGATCAATTTAAAACTATCTTGGATATTATTGAGTATAACTCTTTCTAATTGGGAATGGATTACCTGGGTATTTCAAGTTGGTTTCAGTGAGCAATGCAGATGATTCTGTTATGGGCTATGGGCAATTTGGACGGGCCAAAATCAACTCGTACATGAAAGGAAAATAGCCTCTGGTAAGGATATAGCTAATTGGGTTATCAAATATAAAGGGGAGTTGGATGGCTTAGAGACAAGAAAACTTACCAGATCTAAGGGACTAGATTTATGGAAACCCCCAAGTGAGCCGAACATCAAAATCAATTTTAATGGAGCTTTTGACTTGCAACAAATAAAATCGGGTTCTGGGGTGGTGGCTAGGAATTCCTCAGGAGAGATCTTAGCCTTAAAATCAGTTTTACATTTAGCGGTGCCATCTTCATTCGTTGCAGAAGCCCATGCCTGTTTTCAGGCGATTCGGTTAGGGATTTCGTTGGGCATTGAATATGTGGTTATTAAGGGTTATTCACTAACAGAAATAAAGAAATGTAAGGTAACAACACTGGACAAATCTGAAATAGGTGTACGAGATATTTAACAGCACAAGGGTTATTCCAACATTTATTTTTTCAATATATTCCTAAATCGACTAACAGTCTTGCTCATAATCTTGCCATGGAGAGTTTAAAAAAGGGTGAGGAAGTTTACCTTCATAGCAAAGTGCTTGATTTTACATAGCGAGCGGCAGAGAGGAAAAGGCAAAGAAATCCAGACTGAAAAGTTTTGCATGTAGAGTTTTTTGAAAAAGGAAATAGGTAGCAGAAGGGCCATAATGTTTTTTGAAACTGCTACTAGAAGGCAGCTAGACAGAGTAAATGTAGGGCATGAATTACGAGAGTAATGGAAGACAGCTGTGTATGGACTGGATAGGATTTTGTTTTAAATTAGGATATTTTGGTTTTTACTTTTCTTTTTGCTTTCATTTATGGCTGAAGCTGTTTTGCTTCTTTTTAAGCCTCCCGTTTGTTTTTTTTCTTTTATTTGTTAATAACATTCCATTCCAAGTATTATTTATAAAAAAAATTTTGAAGTGGATAAAAACATTGTTACTTTTTACTGATTTAAAAAGTCTAGTTTATTATGATGGATCATATTGTCTAATTAAAATTGTGTAAATGATGTTTTATGTATATTACATTGGTTTAAAAAATGATGTGTCCAATAGAATTTCAATTCATTCATGCACTCACTTAAATTGTATCAATCTACGATTTTGAGAATATGAACACCTTTAACTAATAAGTTAAATATTAGAGTTTAAGATAATTTTGTTATTAATAATAATGTTTAGATATACTTTTTTTAGATACATAATTTTAAATGGAAATAACTTATTTAAATTTTGGCATTTACAATTGGAAATTACTTTTTAGAAAATTATGCATATGTTTCAACTATCTAAAATTCTAAATGTAAAAATTTTATAATATCAACATAAATGTAATATATATATATATATATATATATATATATATATGAGATGTGATATGTGATTTAAAAGACATATTTAATTAATTCATATTTTTTACATATATAAATATTAAACATAATATAATTTTAAAATTTAAAATAATAATTGATAAATAAATAAATAAATGAAAACCATAATGATTTATAATTTTTGATGGCCAAGTGCACTGTATAAACACATCAAGATGAGTAATATTTTAGAATCACCACCATTAAGTGCATTGCATAAACATATCAAGGTTAGTATTATATTGGAATTATCGGTTAAAATACCAGAAAAGACCAATTTTTTAAAAGAATAACAGAAATGGGCCAATTTTGTTGAAATTTACAAAAATGGACCAATTTTACAAAAGCACGTCTAACAGGTGCCGTTTTCAGGGGAAAGTCAGAAAAGCGCATCTAGCTCAGCACTTTCTTCCCCTCTAACCAATAAAACGCGTCCAAGTCAATGTGCTAAAGAAAAACGCGTCTATGTCAGCGCGTTCCCCCCCTAACAGTCACTTCCAATGGCTATTTCAAATAGACATTGCCCCCTAACAGTAAGAAAAAAACTATAAACCCCCACACCTTCTTCTCACTAACATTTCTCACAATTCTCTCTTAAATCTCTCAAATTTATCAATCAACTCTCAAAAGTCTCTCAAATTCTCTCTTAAATTTTTTTCTAAATTCTATTTTTATTTTCTATTATTATTTTCAGGAAATTTAAAAATAAATTGTTCATATCAATATAATTTAGCAACGGTCGGGTCTTTAATATGTTTTTATAACAAGCACATCTCCGTCAACCAATTGCAAATGGTAATAATAATTTTTAATATTGTTTAATTTTTTATTTTATTGTTATATTTTAACTTAATATTTTTATAATGTTTACATAAATAAGCAAAAGATCGAATCTTACAATGTCATATTCGTAATCTAACCGGTCCTCCATCACCATTGATCGAAACATACTTGAGGGCAGCCGCTTTTTGGCACGCGGCCATTGTAGGTCGGGGTGTAAGTTGGACCCGAAACTCATAAGTGTGTTAGTGGAGAGGTGGAGACCCAAGACGCATACATTCCATCTTCCATGCGGTGAGTGTACTATCACTCTAGAGGACGTGCATTTAGAGTTGGGGTTACCCATGGACAGGTCAGTAGTCGTCGAGTTTATAAGTCTACTAATTAGGGAGTTGTATGTTAGATCTTTTGGGTGTGGTTCAGAAGATGATTTACGAAGGTCGAATAGAAATGGCTTGGATACGACAAAATTTCACAGAGATGGTTGAGGATTTGACTAAAGTCTAAAGAGAACGATATGCTCGGGTGTACATCCTTCAGATCATCAGAGGTATTTTAATGCTGGATGAATCAATAAATCTTGTCCATCTAAGGTGACTGCTGAAACTAATCGATTTTAGATGAGTGGGTGAACTCAGTTGGGGTCTGCCGTGTTGGCAACATTGTACTAGGAGATGTGTCAGCGACGCAACTAGCGAAAATCAAAATTGGTGGCTGCCTTTTACTACTACAATCATAGGCTCGATTCCTTGAGGTAACTACCTGTATACATCCCACTCGTAACAAGTTAAAATTCAATAGATATCCACATGATTAAATTGATTTAAACTTAAATTATTATGCTAATAAGTTATTTAAATAGGTGGAACCATGCATTGAGTCACGTGGGATTACCTACCGAGCTTCAAGATATATGATTTTTATTAGACCAACTATCAGAAGCAAAGGTATGTATTTATTTAATTTTAAACTATATACAAATAATGTAGTCAATTTCATATTTAGTAGTATATATATAACTAATATTTTTATCATGTTGATTTCGTATTTGAATGGACACCATATGAGGATTCAACAATTCAAGCAGTAATCCCCGATGAATCCTTTGTGAATCCCAACTCCTGACATGTTAATGTCACATTGGTAGTTTACACTACTGTCAAGATGCACGAGACAAATAGAGTGTTATAGTAGTTCAGATTTCGATAGCCGATTCCCGTGGCACCTTAAGAGCTTGATGATCTATATCGTATCGACTTATGATGACTGGAAAAAAATTGGTCAGTGTTCCGCTCGTAATATATCAACATATGGAATAATCGGTATTATTTTTTACCTATTCGCAAACATATTACCGTTCCAAAGTTAGCATGTGACCCGAAGCACATGTCATGGTTTAGGATCCATGGCAAGCTATATTTGTACGACGAGGCGTTGGCATTCCTTTACGAGTAGGCCACAACGGGGTCCTTTAAATCCAAAGGGTGGCGAGGCAAGCCCATTACCAGCACCCATGCAAGAACCAACCTTGATAGCCTTAACAGCGATGCCCACACCATCCCCCATTTAGTATGTACCATTTTATTCTAGTGCATATCCTAAGCCTAATTTTTTTCACACAAGCACAATAAGTTGCACCATATTTTCCAGCTTCTATTCTTATATCAAGTTGGACTGCTGGTCATCCATCCCTGATGTAGTACACGTTGGGGCCATTTCATTTCTTGATGATGTTGATGCCTACGACGACGTATAGGCCATCTATGCATGAGGCACCAACGAAGAGTCCACTCGTTATCCCATCGGTTTATGGGACTCAACATAGTTATGCTCATTCCCCATTTGTACCGCAAACACCTTGGGGATCTTTATTTTATCAATGTGGGTCATCTTCCCAACCACCTATTTATAGATTGGAGGATGTACGATAGCAACTGAGAATGCAAAGATTGCAACCAACTGAAGGCGAAGAAGAGGAGCAACCGAGACTACAACCTACCCTGAAACTAAACCAAGAAGGAATCTAGAGCGTAACCATCAACCACCCCAATGTGGCATAAACTTTGATCGACATATGCATTGATTAATTTAATTTTGTATCATTTAAGAAAAATAAAGTTATTTTGAATTTTTTTGTACACCGTCTGATTTTTGTACCATTTATCTTTAGTAAAAGTAAAATTTTACTTTGATTCTTTTCACATACCACAGCAATAAGATTTTATTTGATTCTTTTCACATACCATAGCAATAAGATTTTATTTGACAAGAAATATGTCATGTTTTTTGTTAAAAATAATTGAGAACCCAATTCAACCATTTGAAAATTTTGAAGCGATACAACTTGGTTACTTAACAAGTAAGAACAACCATGACTTGGTTAGTTAGCGTTGTATCATTTAGTAAAAATGGTAGTTGATATTTGTTATCATTTAAGTTAATTAACGTTGTAATTTGTTATAATTTCACAACATGAAAATCTGATATTTGTTATTATTTCATCGAACTGCACATTTACATATTATAATGGAATTGACATATTTTTTCTAGTTTGCTTAGTCATTTCGATGTGGACATGATGGCATTGTATGGATCAGGTTCCTACACCACCTGCATATCATCAGTTGGTTTGACCTATCCTGAATATCCATGTTGTCGCGTATTCGAGTCAACATGGGTCGACCTTTTGGTTTGCAATGCAATCTTCTATCGGGTAACAACTTAAACGGAGTAAGCAATCTAAACGACCACTTACATTTATCTAGGACTGGTGGGAATATGTGTCTCCACACATTGCACAAGTTTTCTAATTTGTACACTTCATCGACGAAGCTCATGGGATCCAAACGAAGATTGATACAAGCCGCTATTGCATTAACGCATGGAAAATGAAGTGTCTCAAATATCTTATAATCGCAAGTCCTATTTCTCAGGTGTAGATGGTACTGTCCCCCGGTAATACCTTGGTCTAGTTTGTCGAACTTCGTTACCCAAAAGCATAGGTCATCGCGCGAGTGACAAACTACATGTATACAGTTGGCTCATGCCTTACCCTTCTTAATTTGTTTTGGTACCGCCGAGCACCACACATGGCTTCCCTGTATTTGCCCAACATAACTCGTCTCTCACTTTGGGAACAGTTCCACCAAACAGAAGTATTTCTTTTTAACAACTGAGGTTATCGGCAAATGATGTGTTCCTTTTAAAATGAAATTGATGCATTCCCCAAGTTTGAGGTCATGTGTCCTTATCATAGACACTTGTTGTAGGATTGTGTCTACTAATCGAAAGGTATGTTAGAGAGGTACCATGCCACTGTTAAGTTAGTTGACCGTAAGATTTCTAACATCTTATGAAAACGGTCATTCATGATCTCGTACCCTGTCAGTAGAATTTGCTAGTGACGATTACATACCGAATAATATTAAAAAAATAACCAGAATATTACAAACCAAATAATATTGGTGGTGATTACATACGTATTTTGGTCACTTGTGATCACTCAGCGGTAGAGGGATATTGCTGGTAATAGTTGGACGCAATGTGCTTTAGACAGTACCGACGGTGTGTGCTGTCCCAGAGGCTTCATTGTCGTTTAATTGCAGATAGTATTCTAATTTCCTTATTTGAGATGACGTATATATTAGGTTGAGGGTAGACATGACTCCTCAACCTAAATAAAAAGAAATCCTAGTTGTCTGCTTTGTCCCCTAGTGTTATTGCAAATGTAATTAGAAAGATCCTCTGATTACCATCCTGTGTCACAGCCAACAACAATTGCTGATAGCTTGCAGTACTAGAATGTTTGAGAGTATTGCATAAAGGTCCAAAACTGAAGACGGAAGACTTGACATCTACAAAGCAAGCTATCATTTTGGTACGCATGCTCCATTTCAAGATCTTTACGTAACTTGGGACGTACCTCTCCAACACCTGACACTACTGTCATACCTTGTTGTATGACGCGTTCCATCCACTGCGCATCTTCTCCAGGACCCTCTGTTTTGCTATCCACCCCTTGTGGTACAAAGGCCTGTAGTTGAATTAGCTACGAATATTTGCAATTAAAACTGACACAGCAATTTTCAGATTGCTTTTGCCATTGGTAATATTATGCTCGAGATCATATCTAAATCTAACTTTAGATGATCCCGTGAAACACCTACAACCACACGGGTATGTAAAACCCTAATTAATAAAGCCCTAAAAACCCGTGATACTTTACCAAAGGCAACATACATATACGGATTGGTGAAATTTTTTATCGTCCATAATCCCGTCTTCTTATTAACAGAAGCCATGATTTTCTATGCGCATCTACCATCTCGCATTGCACACTTGGCCTCAAACCTCAAAAATTTAGATTTAACCACGTAGAACTTAACCCCGTTCTTGATACTGTCTCGCTTCAATGTAGCGAGAAAACTATCTTTACTGGAAAACTCCATGCCAACTTCCAAATCACTCGAATCCAATGAAGGACTTGTGTGGCCAGGCCTCCTGTGTGGTAGCTCTACAAACTCCAACTCATTCTCTACCTACAGATCGACATTATGCAAGTGGGCTAGAGGTGATTACACCGTGAATCGTGGATCTTCTTCTTTATTTTCACCCCCTTCACCGTCTTTCGGTTTAGTTGGAACAAGCTCTGGTTTAGAAAATAATGCAACTTCTAAACCGTCGGCACCAGGCTCCTAGGGTGGATCCAGATCGAATTCATTAGCATATTCATTATCGAACTCACCAACATTTGCCATGTTGGAGGTCCTCTCGCTGATGGGTGTTGTAGGGAGTCCATCATTCCTTCTTATGTACGTGTCGGAACGTCTAAAATCACATGTCGATTTTCAACCATTGGAAGTTATTGCCATTCCCCAGTAAGTATTCCCAACATTGAACATCGACCCACCGAGGTTCATGTCCCATCCACTAACTGAGTGTCGTGTAGGGGTCATGTATTTCGTCCTACCACCAAAACATGCTAGTTTAGTGTTCTTCTTCCCATGATTAAAATCTAAGGCCGAGACGGATGAGTGTCTTCCCATTGATGATTATGGGATATCATAATGGGAACTTTCTAATAAAGTGGTTGGACTATCGACATTTTTAACAGTTTTCACCTCTCAAATAGGGAAAGATGTTGAAGTGGCAAGTCCTTCATCTGACCTTGAAAATTCTACATATAACTCAAGAAATAGTAATCCATTGTCAAGGGGCGTCTGCACTATCGCCTCCAAGCCCCAAACACCTTTAATATCAAATGTGTCATATCTCACGGATCGACCGAAGCACAAAATCGATATTTAATAAACGATACTCTCATTGCCGTAGATCCAACGATTTTTCCCCTAATTCTTTTCCAAAGTTCTAGCAACTCTATGTTCTATTTTAAAGCCAGTCGCATTGTGTTCTCCGATAAAAAAACCATGCCGTTCTTGGTGTCCCGGACCTCACCGTCGTAATAAATAATAGCACTAATCCAACCACTCACTTTTGACCAAATTATATGTCGAGAGAAGTTAGAAACAAAAACATTATGCAAAAAATATAATGCTTCAAGTAAATATTAACATGAAAAATCAATTGTTATGCTTACTTTTTTTACAAATAGTATCATTACTCCAACTTATACCTTCCTTACGAACTTCTAATCTTTTGAACTTTTTTAAGTTCTATTTCTGCAACTTACGCCACTAGAGGCTGAAATATGGGTCATTTATAGCCTAAGGGATAACATCCCATTTGTTTCTATAAAAATACCTCGAATAATGAGGGTTGAAATTTGTAGAGAAAAAACGCTTCAAGTAGGACGTACTATAAGCAGCAGTACCTTCCAACTGGAAGCACTTTCAATACTTTTGCTTATAGTGTATCCTGCTTGGAGCGTTTTTCAAAAATGTTTCAGATATCCGGAGATTTGCAAGATATTTTCTCAGAACCCATCTCGTCAAATTTACTTTTCAGAACCCATATCGTCAAAATTATTTTTTCAAAACCCTAAACACTAAAAACCCTAACATTAAAACCCAAAACCCTAAAACAAACCCAAAACCCTAATTAGCACACACTAAAAACCCTAATAATAAAATTATTTTTCCTAAAACTCTAAAACACTAATTAATAAGCACTTTAAAAAAATAAAACACTAAAACCCTAATTTAATAAAAATACTAAACCCTAATTAAAACCTTATATGCTAATTTAATAAACTCTAAACCCCTAAAAAAAAGGAAAAAACACGCTGACCTAGACTCGTTTTTCTAGTCAGGGGAAAAAGCACTTAGCTAGACGTACTTTACTGGTTTTCCCCTAAAAATGGCACTAGCGGGAAGCATTTTTGTAAAATTAACCCATTTCCATAAATATAAAAAATTTGCCCATTTTCGTAATTCTTTTATAAAATTGGCCTTTTTTTATATTTTAGTTGGAATTACCACCATTTAAGTTGAATAAGTGAACCAATACTTTTTTAATATTATTATTTTTTCTCTGTCATATAACATATATTATTTACATTAAATAGTATATAAATAAATTTAAACTATAAGTCCTCTTATTTATAGTATAAGTGTTAATTATGAAAGTATTTTCTTCTTAATTTAAATTATAAGTCTTCCTTCATGAATTTCTTCAAATAAAAAAAATACTCCAATATATTATTATATACATAATATATTATGTATATAATAATATATAAATACATTTAAGGTATAAATTCTCTTTTTATTTACTTTTTTATTATTTTTATTATTTTTCCCTCTTTTTTATTTCTTTTTTTTATTTTATTCCCTTCCATCATTCCCTAAGTCCCATATATTTGATTCTATAGAATCTGACCCATTTTCTCATTGAGTGAGGGGTACAAAATAAATCAGATTGATTTTTTGATCAAAAGCACTATGTGAAATCTTCAGTTTTTCCTCTTTCTCTATCTCTATCCCATACGTACATCATTTGAATCAATAGAGAAATTTTTCCTCCTATGTGAATCAATATTATTACATTCCAATTCCTTACTGATACCCCCAGGGAAAATCCCGAATTGGATCCCAAATTGACGGGTTAGTGTGAGCTTATCCATGGAATTATGCACTCTTCGAATAGGAATCCATTTTCTGAAAGATCCTGGCTTTCGTGCTTTGGTGAGTCTCCGAGATCCTTTTGATAACCTGTGTTGTGTTGAAAGGATATCTATATGATCCGATCGATTGCGTAAAGCCTGCAGTAGCGACAGAACCGGGGAAAGTATACAGAAAAGACAATTCTTTTCTTTCTATTATATTAGTATTTTCTATTCTATTAGTATTAAATTAGTATTAGTTCGATTAGATTAATAATTTAACTTTAACTTAAATTAAATAATAATAAATTCTAAATATACTAAATAGAAATAATAACTAAATAGAAATAATAATATATATAATAATATTATAAGAATAATATAATAATAGATAATATAATAATATATAGAATAATAAAATAAATAATATAGAAATATAGATTTATAAATTGAAATATATTAATATAAATATAATAATAAAAATATTATTAATTACTTAATTTTAATAACAAATAATATTATTTGCTAATAACTTGTAATTTGATTAATTGATAGGCATTTGAATTGTCATATAATTTCGATTGTTAATTGGTTTAGTAGTGGAATTTGATAAAATCGCCCTGAACTGAAGACAGTATCTGTCCTAACTTAACCAATTATTCTTTCGTATCAAGAATCAAGAACGAAAATGCAGATATAATCGAATGGTAAAATTTCTCTTTGCTAAGGAGAGGACGCAGGTTTGATTCTCACTATCTGCCCAGGGCAATGTATTTAAGATAAGAGGATAAAAGATTTGTTATAGTTGATTGTAAATAGTTGACTAGAATTGAAATATAATACACCCCCTAAAAGAAAAAATGACTAGTTACTAGGGTCGAGTCTAATATTTTTTTGTCAAAAAATATGTAATGATGCGAGAATGGGATTTGAACCCATGACCTCAACGTTATGAGCATTGTGAGCTACCAAACTGCTCTATCCCACGATGAAAATAAACCAAACTAATAGACAAACAAAGATTGAATACGCCCCTCTTCCATATATGTACAAATAGAATAGCCTATTTAAACAGAATGGTAAACGGGCCCCTCTATGATCATCGATCATAGAAATAAATAGAAAAATGAAGGGATATTTTAATCCTTACGAACTTGATCTTGTTGCCCCCGGCAGCAAACATGTGTGAACCATTTCACGAAGTATGTGTCCGAATAGTCCAAAGTCTCAATAGTTAGCTCTCGGTCTTCCGGTCGAAAAGCAACGTCGATAAAGACGTGTGGGTACACTATTTTGTGGTGAGGATTGTAACTTTCTATGAATTTTTCATTTCTTACTCAATGACAGAACTTTGTTTATTTCTTTTCTGAGGATCGACGAGTCAAATGATATTTTTGTTTCGAAATAGTGTAAAAAGATGTGCTTTGAATCATTGCTATTTGACCCAGACCTGTTCTAAAAAAGTCGAGGCATTTTGAATTGTTTGTTGACACAAACAAAGGCAGGGAAACCTCTGAAATTATTTCAATATTGGACCTTGGACATATAATAGTTTCGGATCGAATCTCTTTAGAAAGAAGATCTTTTGTCTCATGATAGCCTGCTCCAGTCCCCTTACGAAACTTTCATTATTTGGTTAGCCATACACTTCATGTGTTTCTAGTGATTCACATAGCATCATCAAATGATACAAGTCTTGGATAAGAATCTACAACGCACTAGAATGCCCTTGTTGACGATCCTTTACTTCGACAACATATAGGGTTCCTCAAACAATGTGATATCTCACATCGAGAAAATCTTTAACCTTTCCTCCTCCTACTAAGACTACAGAATGTTCTTGTGAATTATGGCCAATACCAGGTATATAAGCATTGTTTCAAACCCAGAGGTTAATCGTACTCTGGCAACTTTACGTAAAGGTAGAGTTTGGTTTTTTGGGGGTGATAGTGGAAAAGTTGATAGATAAGTCACCCTTACTGTCACTCTACAGAACTGTACATGAGATTTTCACCTCATATGGCTCCTCGTTAAATTCTTTCAAAGTCATTGGGTCCTTTTCCTCATTTGAGAATCTCCTCCCTTTTTCTATTCTATCCCGAAGAGTAACTAGGACAAATTTAGTCACGTTTTCATGTTCCAATTGAACACTTTCCATTTTTGATTTTTCTCAAAAGAGAAGATTTTTTTTACCAAACATCTGCGAATCCAATCACATAATCTTATAATAAGAACAAGAGATCTTTCTCGATCAATCCTTTTGTCCCTCATTCTTCGAGAATCAGAAAGATCATTTTCAAGTTTGAATTTGTTCATTTAGAATCTGGGTTCTTCTACTTCATTTTTGTTTACTTATTTATTATTTTTATTATTTTTCCCCTCTTTTTTTGATTTTATTTTTTGATTTTATTTTATTCCCTTCCATCACTCCATAAGGAAGAAAATGGATTTATAGATGGAATCAAATATGTAGTAGTTACAGACAAAAGTATTCGGTTATCGGTGAAAAATCAATATATTTCTAATCTCCAATCAGGATCAACTAGGACAGAAATAAAGCATTGGGTCGAACTCTTCTTTGGTGTCAAGGTAATAGCTATGAATAGTCATTGACTCCCCAAAAAGGGTAGAAGAATGGGACCTATTATGGGACATACAATGCATTACAGGCATATGATCATTACGCTTCAACCGGGTTATTCTATTCCACCTTTTAGAATGAAAAGAACTTAAATCAAAATGCTTAATATCATGGTGATACATTTATACAGAACTTCCACCCTGGGCAAACACAATAGAGTCATAGACAGTCAAGTGAAATCCAATCCAAGAAATAATTTGATCTACGGACAGCATCGGTATGGTAAAGTTCATAATGTCAGAGGAATCATTACCACAAGGCATAGAGGGGGAGGTCGTAAGCGTCTATACTGTAAAATTGATTTTTGACGAAACGAAAAAGACATATATAGTAAAAGCGTAACCATAGAATAAGACCTTAATCGAAATGCATACATCTGTCTCATGCACTATAAGGATGGTAAGAATAGATATATTTTATATCCCAGAAGGGCTATAATTGGAGATACCATAGTTTCTAGTACAGAAATTCCTAAAAAAAAGGGAAATACCCTACCTTTGAGTGCAGTTTGAACTATTGATTTACGTAATTGGAAGGAACCAATTAGGTTTACGACAAAACCTAAAAATTGATCACTGATCCAATTTGAGTAACTCTATAGGATAGACCTCAACAGAAAATTGAAGAGTAATGACAACAAGTGATTAAGTTCAATAGTTCCTCATATAAACTTATTGACTCTAGAGATATAGTAATATGGAGAAGAAAAATTGTTTCAAGCACCGACAGAACCAGAAGCGCCTCTTGTTTCAAAGAGAGGGGGACGGGTTATTCACATTTCGTTTGATGGTTAGAGGCGAATTAAAAGCTAAGTAGTGGTAATTCTAAAGATTCCCTACGGAAAAATAGAGATGTCTCCTACGTTACCCATAATGTATAGAAGTATCGACGTAATTTCATGGAGTCATTCAGTCTGAATGCTACTTGAAAAACATAAGTTAGATGACGGAACGAAAAGACCTAAGATGTAGAAGATAATAACATGAGTGGTTCGACAGATTTGGATTCCCATATATCCACTCATATGGTACTTCATTGTACAATATATATAAGAATTATACGATAATAATTAAACTAATCTGTTTGTATAGATATCATTTTCTACATCCAGAAAGTCGTATGCTTTGGAAGAAGCTTGTACAGTTTAGGAAGGGGTTCTGATTGATAAAAGAAGAATCTACTTTAACCGATATGCCCTTAGGCACGGCCATACATAACATAGAAATCAAATTTGGAAAGGGTGGACAATTAACTAAAGTAGGGCGTGCTGTTACGAAACTGATGCAAAGGAGGAAAAATCGACCACATTAAAATTACCTTCTGGGGAGGTCCGTTTGATATCCAAAAACTGCTCAGCAACAGTTGGACAAGTGGTAAATGTTGGGGTGAACCAGAAAAGTTTGGGTAGAGCTTGATCTAAATTTGGCTAGGTAAGCGTCCTGTAGTAAGAGGAGTAGTTTTGAACCTTGTAGACAATCCCTATGGGGGTGGTGAAGGGAGGACTCCAATTGGTAGAAAAAAACCCGCAACCCCTTGGGATTATCCTGCACTTGGAAGAAGAAGTAGCAAAAGGAATAAATATAGTGATAATTTGATTCTTCGTCGATGGAGTAAATAGGAGAGATTATTTCTTTCTTCGTCTTTACAAAAAAAATATATTTTTAAAGTAAAAAAATGAAATGGGTGAACGACGGGAATTGAACCTGCGCATGGTGGATTCACAATCCACTGCCTTGATCCACTTGGCTACATTTGCCCCCTACAATTACTGTACTTTATAGTATTTCTTTTACTTGTTTAAATATTTCAAATACAAATTGCAACGATTTCTATTTCTATCAGTCATCATTCTTTTTTTTTTATCTTATTTCTACGATCCAATATATAGAAAATTCCAATCTCTATATTTTATTTTTACCCTAAAATAAAAACTTTACAAAAGTTTGGTGAGACCTTTCTTACTTATTTTTTATATTTTATATATATTTTATAAAAAGAAAGATAAAGAAAAAAAAAGACCATTAAATTGAAATAAATGAGCAATAAAGGATAAGAATAAAAATGAAATTAAAGAAAAAAAGATACAACCCATAGAAATGAAATTCATATCATAATGAGAGACTCTTTTCTTTTGTTTTCATTCATAAAGACAGAAGCTAAGACAAAAAAAAGAATTGACTGTTCGAGTATTCCACCAAATTGCTCGAGAAAACTAAGAGTAAGAGGAACATATATACGTTATGGAATATATGTTATGGAATACCCATCTATATTGAATTGCAAATACAGAAATGATAAAATATTTTTTAGTTTGACCAAATAAAAATTAATATGGGTCTCCAATAGAGACGAAAGACGATAAACAAACAAGAAAATAGGTAAAGGCCATTCGATATAAGAATCTGTATTCATATCTACTAAATTCAACAGTTTCGCATAAAAAGAAAGCAAATAAATAAACAAAAAAAAATAAACAAATGTTATAAATTTCTTCAAATGAAGAAACTCAAAAGAGAGTAGATAGATAATGAAGAAATTATCACTTATTTATAGTGTAAGTGTAACTACGAAAATATTCTTTAATTAATGTAAGATTTACAGTGTAAGTGCTTGAAATAGAGATTATCACTTGTCAAACAATTTTAATGTGAAAATGAAATTTATTTTCTTATTTAGTCATAACCTTATAATATATATATATATATATGATGTTTTAAATCTTAAAAATCTAATTAATTTTTGTTCATCAACCAATTTTAAATTATATAATATTGTTAACAATAAAAATACCAAAATTTTAAGTTAAATCAATTTTATTAGAATAAAAATATTCAAATATTCAAATTTTAAATATTATTAATAAAATATTTATTATGATAATTTAAAATAAACTAAACAATAGTTATTTTCATAAATTAAAAAATTATTTTTTATGATTTTATACATTATAGGTTAATTAACTTAAATTTATAATAAATTATTATATTATATTTTACAAATTATTTCTAACAATTATTAGTTTTATAATACATTCAAATGTATTAAATTATTTATTTAATTTTGTTTTAGAATTAAGAAATTGAATCATATTGATTTAATAGTCAAGAAAAATAGTCAAACTTAAAACATACAAATAACAATAAAAACTCTATTACACATATATGTATGTAGAAATCACGTATTTAAAAAATAAATTTGTATTTAAAAATAACATATAATAAATAATAAAATATATAATTTAGAACTAATTAAAATCAATAATACATGAAATATGTGTAATATTAAAATAAAAAAATTAGATTAATTTATAAGTAAAACATAATCTAAATAAGTGGATACATCATATTAAGAATATTAAATGAGTACAATTATTTATCATGGTGTTATCATCAATCCTAAGTTGGTGTCTAATTAATTTGTGACATCATCCAAATCAATAACATTATTAATACTAAAAATTCTAACACACGCATATACGTATAGAAACTATATATTTGGAATGATTGGGTGCGCTTATAAATAACATACAACAAATAATCAAATGTAAGATTTGAAACTAATAATAATAATAATACATATGTAATATATACGAAATTAAAATAAAAAAATTTAAATTGTGAGTAAAAGGGAATTTAAATAGGATACACCATATTAATAATATTAAATGCACTTTAATTGTTTATCAACATTATTACTTTTCTTGAGTTAGTATCGAGTTGACTTATGATATTAACTCAATTGACAATATTATTAGTAAGATTATGACATGCCTATGATGCGAGTGAAGATAATTATGTATATTTATTAAGACTTAACAATAAAATGTCATTTTAGTTGAAATAACAAAGTTGAAAGAGTATATGTCCGGTATTTCATGTTCAACCCATAGTAAGCATGAATTTTTTTTCTAGATTTTATTTAAAATTTTAAAAATACTCTTAAATTAATATTTATTACTTTGTTAAAATAAAAATATTCTAATATTTTAATAATTAAGACCCGATTATGAAATATCAACTCAATTAAAATATTGATATATAATATAGATAAATTTAAAAGAATCAAATTCAAAAGAATTATATATTAAATTAATTCTGAATGAAAAAATCTATCTGAAAAATTTAATCTGCAAATATAAAATAACTCGAATCTAAAATCATCGATCGCAAAACTGACATAAATTAGAAATGAGTGAAATTAAAACTAATTCTAATTTGACATACAAAATTTATGTCTTATTAATCCGATCTAAATTCATCCATGTAAGATCAACCCGATCTACCGAAAGAGATTAACGTGAATTATATAAATACGTATCTCTCCTCCTTCTCATCTCATCCCTCGCACACATTTAGAAAAAAAAAAAAAAGGAAATAGTAAATTATCAAAAAAATATTAAATTACAGAATTAAAGAATTTACTATAATAAATAGAAAAAAAAAAATATTTCCCCCGGGTTCTCTTCTCTTTCTTTGCTCGTTCTCTTGCTGCTACCCATTTATTTTGTCTTTTGTCTCTGTTATCCTCTCTCTAGAATCTCAAGAGAGCTGCCATAGCCCCTATTTGAACAAGCAAAAAGAAAAACTTTATTGGCTCTTCCGTTTCCTGGTTCGTTTTCACTATTCGATCTACACGATGTTTGCCCGAATCGTTTTGATTTTTCGTTAATTTATTGGGTTTTTATTTTTTATTTATTGTTTTCTAAGGGTTTGATTCTGGGGTTTTGGCGAAGAGGGGTTTGAGTCCGGCGATCTTTATTTTTCTTAGAGGTTTAATTGAGCTTGAGTTTCATGTTATTGGGTCTTAATTTGATGGTTGTTTAACTTGGGTTTTATGGGTTGATTCATAGGATTCTGTTGAGCTTGATTATTGACTTTATTAAGATTTTCCCTGTTAGGGTTTTATTGGTTTTTAATTTTATTTGATTGATTGTAGTCTTTGAATCTGTCTAATTAAAATAATGATAGATTCTTTAAATTATATATATTTTAAATATGAAAAACTTTGCTATTAAATTGCATATGAGCCTGATAAATTGTGTTTGTGCCAGTTGGTTTTGTGGAAACTTTAATGGTAAACGGCCGTGTAATTTTTGATGCAACTGTAGTTTTAATTTTGGGTTTTAGGATGCTGTGGTTAAATAAGATTGGTTAGAGGATATATGCCTCCTTTGAAATGGTGTTTCTGATGATTTATATTTCGAAGTGAGGTTTAAGAGTTAATGATTTTGATTGGTTTTCTTAACTGGGTTCTTGATTGTGTAGCAAGTGGGGCACAAGGAGTGTGGGGAGGAGTTTTCTAGGGGAAAATGGCTGCAGTTGCAAGCGAGGAGACTGGAGTGGGAAGGTCTGTGGAGGGGATTTCAAGCGGGCAGCGCTGTCAAGCAGGGGAAGCGTTGGCAGAGTGGCGGTCTTGTGACCAGGTGGAAAACGGAACACCTTCAACCTCACCCCCTTACTGGGACTCTGATGATGATGATGGTGGTATGTGTATGGTTCCCCTTTGGTGTTTGGTTGAATGCCCTTTATCCTTTTGAACATTTATCAGTATACTGTCTGTTTATTCTCAACATTGATACTATTGAAGTGTTAAGTTGAATCCTTTATATATTAAATCTAGTGGATAGTAAAATGCTGAATGGCATGATTAAAAAATTGGCTTGAATTTAGTTTTGGCTAGTCTATTGTGATTTTCTGTCTAAATTTTGGAATGCGACAGAGTGGTTATCTAATGTTTAGAAAGTACCTATAATAATAACTAGAATTGGTGGATTAGATTGTTGAAGCATGCATAAGCCACAGTTGTCTTGAGTGTAATGTTACTGTAGATTTGTTTCTTGTTAATTCTGTGTGAATTTATGTTTTTTAAGCTCTAACTCATTGATCAATGGTTGATTATAGAAGGTTTAACTAAAGCCTGGCTCTCATGACACATTCACCTCTTAAAAAATGGATTGAGCAGATATTTTTCAAACATACTGTTGTTTTGAATCTTTTTTTAATCTCCAGTACCCTTTATATGCAAGTTGTCTCGATGGATGGAAGGAGGATCTTTTTGAATGATTTCCTCCATAGACACAAAGTTTCAGTGCTCATGAACCATGATGTCCAGACAGGGATTGGATTTTATGGCTCAGGATTCTTTTTTTTTTTTTTGTTTTAACTTGTGATTCTTTTTTTAAATGTCATGTGTATTTCAAGTATTAGTTATTTACTTTATATTTTCTCTTTTAAATGCCATCTGGAGTTCTTCAAGGTGCTCTTAACTGTATCTTCCTGATGCATGATACCTTAAGAGAAACATATAACATGAGAGGTGAATAGGCTAGCCTGTTAGTTGAAGATGCTTGTTCTGAACTATTTTGAGTGCTCTAAATGCACAGTGATTTTTTTAAAAAAAAAAAAGAAAAGAAAAAGAAAGCACAAATGAAGCTGGGCTAGGGAATTGTTCTAGACATTTTCTCTATCAGTATCACATATGTATATCTTTCAGTTTATGTATGAGCAATTTGGGATGCATTTTTGTTATTCTTCCGTTTTCTTCTATGATTGAAATTTCTTGAACTGAGTTTATTTCTTTATAATAACAGGTGAATGGGTTAGCTTGCTATTAGATGATACATGCTGTAAACTATTTGCGTGTGAAAGAAGTACAAATTAAGTTGGATTAGGGAATACTTATCAAAAGTCCTGTCACTCTTTACTTTCTTTGCATTTTCATTTTAAGTTTGAAGTTTTTGGTGTATGTTCTTTTTGTTCTTCCCATCTTGTATGACCAAAGTTTCTTAAAGTGAGTTCACTTATTTTATAGGGCCAAGGCCTTCTGAATTATATGGAAAGTATACGTGGAAGATAGAGAAGTTTTCACAGATTAACAAAAGAGAACTTCGTAGTAATGCATTTGAAGTTGGTGGCTACAAGTGGTATGGTGCTGAAATATTGCTGGCTCTTATTGTCTACTTCTGCCTTTTCTCGTTCATAATTCTCATTCTGGAATTCCTATCCTTTCATTTCATATTGAAATACTATGTGGAGAATATGTTCTTGTACATACAAACAGATAAATCTTTTAGACTTTATAATGTTGTCCATAAAGAAACATATGCTTTTTCAGCAGGGAAAATTCACTAGTTTCGATTTGAGCATTTTGCCATGTTTGACAGGTACATCTTAATTTACCCACAAGGTTGTGATGTTTGCAATCATCTCTCATTGTTTCTCTGTGTTGCTAATCATGACAAACTTCTTCCAGGTTAGATAGTATCAGTAAATTACACAATATATTTATTATCATTTATCTTTTGTTTATGGAGTTGAACTTTTATGTTTCCTTGCTCTATTGGAGACAGGTTGGAGTCATTTTGCACAGTTTACAATAGCTGTCGTGAATAAAGATCCTAAGAAATCAAAATATTCAGGTTAGTTGTCCCACATTTTGTTTAGTTGCGATATTAGGGATCATGAATTATCAGCAACATTCTGTGGATTGCAGATACTTTACATCGATTCTGGAAGAAAGAGCATGACTGGGGATGGAAAAAGTTTATGGAGCTCTCTAAAGTTTATGATGGATTTATAGAATCTGACACACTTATCATAAAAGCTCAAGTTCAAGTCATCAGGTAATTTATTGATAAGAAATCTTCTGCCTGTGGGGCTTCATTCAATAGTAGTCTATGTTGCTTGTACTCAGGTTTGTGTTGGATATGGGTATTTTATATTCTTGCTATAGTATGTTCAAGTTTATTAATAAGTTTCTCCTTCTGTTTAGAGGGTCATATTCCTATACCCATGTTCGGATGTGTTAGATGTGTACTTAAAGAAAAAGAGCGACATCATTAGTAGCAACATACATATGGAATTTGAATATTGTTCTTCATGCTTATCAGCAGAACTTTTGCAATCCTAGTTTTCAGTAAATATAAAATTCAGGATTTAACTCTTTATTGGTAATTGTTTCATTCTGCCATTGTATTATACTTTTGATGATAAAGTTGGCTTATTACTGCGATCTTTTTGGTTTAAGAAGGTTCCTTGCCTTGAATGGTTTCCTCATTCTGAAATTATTGCTTTGGCATGCTACAATCAAGTTGATTTGCGTTGGTAATTTGTGTACACCTGATCTAGTTTTCTTCCATCTTGTGAGCAAATGTAATATTTTTGTTTTGAATTTGTAGGGAGAAAGCAGACCGACCATTTCGTTGCCTTGATTGTCAGTATAGGAGAGAACTTGTTAGAGTGTATTTGACAAATGTAGAACAAATTTGTCGCCGTTTTTTGGATGAGAGACAACAAAAGCTAGGGAAGTTGATAGAGGATAAAGCTAGCTGGTCAAGGTAAGTGATTTATACACTGTCTTTTAATGATATGTTACTCATCTAGAACACTAAATACAAGTTTTAGCCATGTGCAGCATCTGTCTTTGAAGGATATGTTATATTTGAATGCTTTCCTTTTAGAGGGTTTTCTTTGTTCTTGCCACATCAAATTTCTTATTGCTTTGACATCATGTATCAAAGTTGGCCTCAATTTTCTTAGATTTGACAGTTTTTCTTTGTCCTTTTCTTCATGTTTTAAATGGCACATGTTTGGTGATTTTGTTTCTCATCAGGTCATCACTTTTAGCTTTTTGTTGCTCTTCTTGAACTAATTGTTTGCTAATGCTGCAGCTTCTGCGCTTTCTGGTTGGGGATTGACCAAAATGCCAGGCGCCGGATGTCCAGGGAGAAAACAGAAGTGATTTTGAAAATAGTTGTGAAGCACTTTTTTATAGAGAAGGAAGTGACATCTACTTTGGTAATGGATTCACTTTATAGTGGGTTGAAGGCACTAGAAGGCCAGGGTAAGGGCAAGAAAGCAAAGACCAAACTATCGGATGCTGAAGAAATGCCAGCACCAATTGTTCATATGGAAAAAGATATGTTTTTGTTGGTGGATGATGTGCTGCTACTTCTGAAAAGGGCAGCTTTGGAACCACTACCTCCGAAAGATGAGAAAGGTCCTCAAAACCGAACTAAGGTAAGTTCCTGAATATTGATGATAGGTTCAATGTTGTTTAAGGGTGCTAAGTTCACTCGAGATGCAAAGTCCTCTCTAGAGTCCAATGTGCAAAGGTGCAAGGCACAAAAAAAGTGCTATAAGGGGCATACATATAAATAAATTAATAAATATATATGTTACATTATGATTGGTCTATTAGTTACAAAAAAAAAAAAAATCAAAGAATTGAGTCTTCATTACAATAATATATATCAATCTTTGCTCCAAATACATATTACAAAAATTATTAAAAAAATTACAATAGGAGAAAAAAAGTATAGACAAGGGGAAAAAACAATTAAAAGAATAATAAATAGTAGAAATGATAGAGAATATATATAAAACAAACATGTTTACCCTTGCTTGGTAGTGTCAGAATATGGTTTTTAAGATCAATGTTTGAGGGAGATTGAAGTTTTCAGTTTAATTATTTAACTAAGTTTAACTAATAAAGTGACTACTAGTAGTTTTATAATTAAAAAATTAAATAAATAATGATATTTTGAGTTTTAAAATAAAGAAGTTAAAAGTCGGCTTCAGTGGGCATTAAACGCTTATTACTTTTTTGCTATAAGTGGTCATTAGAGTTTAGAAGAAAGAAGGGGAAAAAAAGGAAAGAGAGATTCCTAAAAGCTGGCTTTACCACTTCAATCAAGCTAGCTTTTTTGTCGCCTAGCATTGAAGCCCAAAATGCATTGGCGTGAGGGCCCATTTAAAATCTATGTTGCTTAGACTCTTCATATTTCATGACGTACCCGTATTTGACACACGGATAAGTGGTCATTTGAGTTTAGAAGAAAGAAGGGGAAAAAAAAAGGAAAGAGAGAATCCTAAAAGCTGGCTTCACAACTTCAATCAAGCTAGCTTTTTTGTCGCCTAGCATTGAAGCCCAAAATACATGGCGCAAGGGCCCATTTAAAATCTATGTTGCTTAGACTCTCCATTTTTCATGAAGTACCCGTATCTGACACGGATTTGTGGATATGAATAATGACCCTTCAAATATATGGAAAATGTTAGAAAAACCAACTATAGCTGTGTTGGATGCATGTTTGCATCCGACACTCACACCTGAGTCTGAGTAACATGGTTTAAAATAGCTGTCTGAGAAGGTTGATGGCGCAATCTTGATTTCTCACTGTGCCTTAGGACCTAGCCGAGTGCCTTAACAGCATTGGATAGGTTATGGTAAGAAAATCACATGTTTAAGGGAGTACAAAGTAATTTGTTCAGTTCCATTTTAAAATTTTTGGCAATTGATGAGAACATATTAGTGGAATTTTCTTTACCTTTTTGTCCTAATAGGTGTTCCATCTAGTTTCGAAATAGATGCTTTTGCTTCCCTAGAAGCTAATGTTATTCCCATTTACTTCTCTGGGAAAGATAATTCCAGCCCCTCATAACATATTTATTTAGGTATTTTTAAAAAGCAACAATAAACAAAGCTTTTCCCTTTCTCAGCAAGTCTTTTCATTTTTCTGTAGGATGGAAATTCTGGAGAGGATTTCAACAAGGATTCAATTGAGCGTGATGAAAGACGTCTTACGGAATTGGGTCGCAGGACGGTGGAAATATTTGTTCTCTCTCATATTTTCAGGTACCGTGCTTTGTGATTCGGCCTTTAAATAATGATTGGTTATTTATGTCTCTCATTCCTTCTGGAAATGCTGGTATGCGTCCTTGAAACTAGTATCAGCCACCAAATGAATATGCATGTATAAATATGATGATTCATTGGTATGCATCTGATATTTTTTTGTTTCCCCTATCAAGTAATGGACCCAAGGGAGTAATAAGTATGGCATTTGTTTTTGTGGGACAACTGGTTAATGGAGGGTAAATATTTGATGAGAGCCACTACATAATTTAAATGGTTCTTTCTCTAGTTTTCCTAGACATTTTTATCTGAAAATCGCAAATTTTATAGTTTAGCACAGATTTCTTACTAAGTGAATGTCACTTATTTTGCATTCTGTTACACTTAGCATCTATATATCTGCATGATACATCTGGTCACCATGAAAACACCATCCAGGATGGCGAATGCACTATAGTACAGAAGTTTCTTCTCTTTCAGTGGGAGAGGGCGGTATATGATCTTAGTCAATTTACCAGCTAAAAGAATCTTATAGAAATAGGGCATTGTCTTATTTTCTGATGGTCGTTTATGCGCACAAATTTTGGTGGTAATTCAGTTACACTTGATTTTGAACCCATAGATGCCCTAATTTTTTGGTTACATACAGCAACAAGATTGAAGTTGCCTATCAGGAAGCTGTTGCTTTAAAAAGGCAAGAAGAACTCATCCGTGAAGAAGCTGCCTGGCTGGCAGAAAGCGAGCTGAAGGCTAAACGAGGAGCATCTGAGAAGGAGAAAAAATCAAAGAAAAAACAGGTATAATCCCTGTTTATGGTATGGTAGGATCTTAGCAGACATCCTGAATGAACTCTTCTTGGACCACCTCTGTCAAACAAAATGAAATAAAATATTGTTTTGCATTAAAGTTTTTTTTTTTTTCTGGTGATTATCTGAAGCATTCCCTAATTTACTTTGGGAAGCAATTTGAATTGTGTTTGTGTGCTATACAAACATATGTACATATATATATTTATGGAGATTAAATTTGTTAAAGTTTTTTCTTCTGTTCTGAATTTGATGCATTTCCAATGCTTATGTACTGCAGGCTAAGCAAAAACGAAATAATCGGAAAAACAAAGAGAAGGGGAGGGAGGACAAGGCTATTGTGGCAGAAGAGAGGAAGCACCAAGAATACCACCCCGATGATGAAAAGGAAGCCTCTGTGATGGTGGAGGAGCAGCTAGTGCCTGAAAAGGCTGATGTTCTGGGTGATGTTTCTGACTCCGTTGATGCTGCCACTGAAGTTCTTCAGCCTGACTCTGAAGACAGAGATGCTAGTCCTGTTAACTGGGATACAGATACCTCAGAAATCCATCCCCCCACAGAAGCCTGTACCAGTGGAATAAGTGGACTGTCATGTGTACAGAATGGAATAGCTGATAAGAGGAGCCCATCTCTAATGGATGATAGTTCATCAACATGTTCAACAGACTCAGTACCGTCAGTGGTAATGAATGGTCCCTATAAAGGGAACTCATTTTCAAACAACCACAGTAAAAAATCACTGAGCAGGTAAAGTGTTGCTTAGGTTTCTTTTAATGCTTCTGGATGATATGACATGGTATTTATCTCATCTGGCTCTTCAAATTTGTAGAGGAAGGAACCAGCGAAGTAAAACATTGAGTGATGGCAGTAGTTGGACTACAGAATCTGATAATCAGCCTCCTTGTCCTGCATTAGACGCAGGGCATCAAAATGATGTTACTGAAAGTAGCAAGGCTGGTGAAGCTGAGTTTGAGGCTGCTGTTTCCTCATCAGATCAGACAAAGTGGGCTGATCAGGATGCTGTTAGGAAGGTGGTGTATATTGTTGTTCCATCTCATTAAGTTCTTAACTCTTCTTGCCACTTCACAGTTGTATATTTATGATTGACATTTATCTTCTCGACGTAATAGGAAGAAGTTGTTTTGCTGCTAAAGAAACCAAGCACCAAAGATTCAGTTGATTTGGAAAGACCTAAAGAGAAGATGGCTGCTGGACCATCCTCTCCAAGAAGCCCTTCCAAAAATCTACTACCTGCTCAGTTTAGGTCAGAGGAAACGAGTGCTGGCAGTGTAGATTCTATGTCAGTTAGGAAGACATTATCAAACGGCTTGCAGCAGAGTGATCAGCCTGCTTCTTCTAGTACATCAGTCCAAATTACTGGTATTTTGAAATCTGAGACTCAGAAGTCTGCAACTCCAAAACCATCTGAACCTACTATCCCACAAGTCCCTGTGATGTCAAGGCCCTCCAGTGCCCCTCTAATTCCTGGTACTAGGCCAACTACTCCTGTTGTGTCTATGGTTCAAACTACTCCTTTGCTTGCTCGATCAGTTAGTGCTGTTGGCCACTTAGGCCCTGACCTATCCCCAGCTGCTGGTTATGTTCCTCAATCTTACAGAAACGCCATAATGGGTAACCATAATGTTGCTTCTAGTTCGGCTGGTTTTACTCATTCTAACTCCCCTAGCTCTGGCATCAACCCATCACTAGTATACTCACAACCACCTGCCTTGGTTTCTGCACCACTGTATATGCCCCAGAGTTCTGGGAAGATGGAGCCAAATTCTGTCCAATCAGGCCTTCCATTTGGCTTAGTAACTAGGGAAACCTTTCGGAGTGCTCCCCACTGGATGGAGAATTCTCAGAGGGATAGCAGTAGAAGCATGCACTCTAATACTTTGCTTGGTGAATTTGAAAATCTTGACTTGTACAGGTCTGTGCAAAATGGGTCCCGGGAACACTTCTCAATGGAGTTTCCAGCCTGTGCATCTGGGCGTCAGACCCAAGGTGTCTTGGCAGACGAGTTTCCACATCTTGACATCATAAATGAGTTGCTTGATGAGGAACACAATGTTGGGAAGGCAGCTAGGGCAGGAGCAGGCTTCCATGCTCTTGGCAATGAGCCATATTTATTAAATCAGCATTTTCCTTTTCATTCCGATTTGGGCTTGTCAGATGGAATGGGATCCTCAAGTGGCTCGTGCAGATTTGAGCGAATGCGGAGTTACCATAATGATGGGTTCCAACAAGGTTATAGTTCCTCCAGCAACCATTTCGATACAGAGAGGGAGTTTATTCCACAAGCTAGCCCCCTACATTATGCTAATGGACAACAAATTGATGGACTGGTCCCAAACCGGTGGCAAATGGCATCTTCGGATCTGTCTTTACTCAGCATGAGGAATGCAGATGGTGAAAATTACGCATACTACAGCCCAGAGTATTCGAATATGGCATGTGGCATCAATGGCTATACCGTATTCCGACCTTCGAATGGGCACTGAGAAGAGGTAAACAACTAGGGGAGTTTGCCCACAAATTTGATTGTTACTTATCTGATGTAATAATTGATTTGAGGAAAATTTGATGGGGTCTCAGATTTGGAGTGAGTTTGTAATCTTTTTCATAAGGAAAACATTTTGTAAAGAGTGTTACTGCTGCCTTCTTTACATCAAGCATTTCTAGTTTCATTAGAAACGAGGCATTATATTTTCTCCGTTTCCTTCATCTGTGCTTTAACTCTAATATGAATTGATTTTATTTAGTACTAATATCAATCAGGCGTTGAGAAAATATTTAGTATATTGTCGGTAGAATTTAAAATTTCCATAAGCAGGGTTAAGGTGATGATAAATGTATATTAAGCATATGAAGTAGAGAAATTATTTAATACATTGTTAGTTGAATTTTTAAATTTTATAAGTAGTGTTAGGGGTCGACAAATGTCATATAGAGTTATTGTTTAATATTTAAAAGAATATTTAAAAAAAAAAGAGATGTATGATTATTTTTTAAAATTACTTGTGGAATAAAAAAAAAAAGAGTACATTACATACAAAATATTAACCCTATTATTAGATGGCAAATTTATAATTCTACTTGCAAAGTTAGAAGACATAATGACTTTTTGGCATTCCAATTTTACAAGAGAAGTTATTTTAATTTTTTATTTTATTTTTTATCTTTTTAACTTTTGAACTTGTATCTTTGTCAAATCACTCCAAAAGGATAAAGAATTAAAATATTTTTGCCATGTGGTTGACATATCGATATTTAATTAATTTTTTAAAATTAAAAAATTTTAATTTTTTTATATTTTTTAATTTTTGAAAATAACTTTTATAATTTTTTGATTTTTTCAAAATTTAAAAACTGTAAAAATAATTCAATGCTGACATTTTATCCACTTGACAAAGTGTATGTCATGTTAGTAAAATTAAAAGGATATTAAATTTTCTATCCATTTTGGAGTGATTTGAAAAAAAAAAGTTTAAAAATTAAAAAATACGAAAAATTAAATAGAGAACTAAAATAAATTTTTTTTTAAATTGAATGATGAAGTCATTATACCTAGTAATGTATCCAATACTATCTTTTTAAATATTCTAATGATCTTTTTGATAGTGATTGTTAAGAATCTGATGCTAAATATTGGTGGCAAGTTGCCATTATATATTTCATTCTTTTTCTCTATACTCTTTTATTAATAAATAAATGCAAATATAATTTATGTAATTATTAATTTTTTTAACTTAAAATTAAATAATTTTAGCATAGTTTATTTTAAACTTCATATTAATTAAAAAATTGTTCATTTGTAATAATTTTTGAAAATATTTTAAAGTTATTTACATTTAATTTATTTCTATTTTTCATAATTAAATTGGTGCAAACAATATTTATATTAATTAATATATAGTATCATCTGTTTTCATTGCCTAATTAAGAACATATTTATTTGTTTATTTTCATTTTATTTACTTTTATCATAACTAAATGTAAATAAAATTTATACTAACTAATTTCATGTATAACCTATTTTTGTATTTATTTACAAAAAAAGGATAATAAATACGTGAAGAAAAATTATTAAAATATATATATTTAACTATTTTCATGAGCCATGGAAATTTATTTTCCTTTTTTTTTTTTGCTTGTAGTTTAAAGGAGAAAAACTCTCCACAAATTAATGAAGAAAAAAGAAGAAGAAAAATATTCCGAAAAAATTGTACTTTCAAAAAAAATTCCAAAAGCTGTTTTTATTACAATTTGAATTTAAATTATGTTTTTATAAAATTAATGTAATTAAATATCATAATTAATTATAAATTAAAAATTAAATATAAAATAAATAATAATTTATATGTATTTATTAATAAAAAAGTGAATAATAAAAAAAATGAAAAAAGTATAAAAGACAAACAAGTGTTATAGTTGTATTTACTAACCAATATCTAATAAAAAGTTAATAAGACGACTAATGGGAAGACCTGATTGAAAAGGATACTAGTAGTAGTAGGTTGAGAACTTCATTAGAACAATTTGAAGTTTTCAGACCAATTTAAAAATTGACCAATAATTTAGGGACGATTGATGAAATTAACTATTTTATTTATCTGAAAGAAAAAAAAAATTAAACTTTTCTATCAAACTGGTTTCCGCCAATTTACCTTGGGAAGTCGAATCATGCAATCAAAGACTTGAACATCAAAATTGCATAGGTTAATGTATATTTTGAAATTTGAAGTTGGACACTTGGTTGGTAACATTTTTTTGGATTTAATCAATACATAAACTTGAAATTGTTAAATAATGTCGTACTTTTATTTAACTTTATAGTTTGCCTTCGAATTTGTTCACTTATATTTAGTTAGTATTGAAATTTTATTTTACATCAGATTGATACTTAAACTTAAATTTCATCACATATTTTAATAACTCTATACAAACGTTGTTAGGATTTTGATAATGTGACACTAACAATTAATCATGGGGCAGCACATGACAATCTTTTATTGTGACACGTGGTAAACATAAATAAAAAGTTTTTAAAATATATAAAAAATAAAAAAAAATCACATCAAGAATGAACCGAGACAAATTGTTGTCCAAATTCATCTAAACTCTCGATACTTAGGGGTCGAACTATAGAAACTTAGCTTTGATGTTTGTAAATCTCGAGAATTTGATGCAAGTCTCAAGACCTTGGACCCCATGAGTATAAATCGGCTAAAAACCTTATAAAACATGTCCAAACTTCATTATATCATCTCAACATGAATCAAAACATTTTAGAATAAATCTAAATAATGAAATGACACAAACAACTGTTAAGAAAACTTAAAAAGGGTTTAAACATGCCATTCATAATTACAACTTCACACTTAACCTGAGTTTTTATATACATGCCAAACAACCAAAACAAATTATATTTAATAACTTGAAATTGTAATTATGAATTGCATGTTTATTAAATGGCTGATGTGATGCTAACAAGTCAACACCATGGCTACTTGACAAGTCCAAATTTACGTTGTAATAACTTGATTTTAGTCGATGTCGAAAAACGTGATTTTAGAATTCAATTCTGTAAACAAGTCAATGAAATTATGAACAGAAAGATTTACGAATTTAATATGAAAATATATTAGTGGTTGGTCAAGTAACTAAATCAAGAAAATCATTAATTATAGAATAGAGGTTAAATTATAAAAATGCAAATGCTATTCAATTTTAATTTATGAAATACTTGAGGCTTCGATAAGTAATTAAACTAAGGATCTCAGAATAATTAAACCATTTTTAAAGCATGTTAGCATCTAATTAATTATTAAGCCATCATCTTCCATTAAATAATTAATGTACACATTAATCCAGAACTTAGTAAATTAATTAAGCTAATTACCTACTAATTATTTGTATAAATATAAAGTGAGTGGGAGAGAGAATGAGATGGTCATCTTCCTCCTTGTGTTGTGCCGTCCATGCCCTAAGAAACGAAAGAAAAATCTTCCAAGCTCCTTAGTCAAAATTGGTCCAAATTAGCTAAGGTAAGGAAGGTTTTCTTTGATGACTTTTATGGAATTTTAATTATCTAAGCATAACAAGTCATGCCTATGTATTAGATTCTCTAATTGATGAGTTTTTATTTCGTTGTCATTAATGAATATTGATGAAATTAAGTTTGAAATTGATGAATGTTTAATTGTTAACTTTAAATTTTTCTACTATTGTATTATAATGTAGTGAAAGTAAAAACTATATATCGAAAGTGAAAGCTAATTTTTTCACATATTGAAAACTAAATTGAATAAAGTGAAAGTTGTTAGAAAATTTTTTCATAGATTGAAAGCTTGGGATTCCTAAAAGAATATGAAATTAGATTTTGATTCGATACTAAATATCAAAAAATATAAGCATTTGGATATAGGGACTAAAATGAATAAAATACAAATTATGTCAAATTGTTGTGTTTTCATGTGTTTTTTTGAAAAATTAATATTATTTTCTTATCAAATTTATCGTATGCAACTAAAAACGACATCGAGTCGTCTCAAGATAAAGGAAAGATGAAGGTCGTGGACGAGTAGCCTATTCTGGTTTGTGTTTTCATGATTTGAATTCAAATTATATATATGTTTGTTGCAATTTGCTTGCTTAAGGTAATGAACTTGTCTGATAAATAGGTGAGTATGAAATAGTTGGTAACCGGTGAGAAATGTGATAATGGTGTATACAATGATATGAAATGGTATGAAATTGATTTGAGCATGATGTGAATTTGTTATGTATTAGATTATGATATGTGAACTATATATATGTTTGGAACATTGAAAACCCTATTAACAGTCTCGGATAGAGTCGGGTACAGTTGGCATGCCATAGGATTAGTGTATGGGATTTTACTTCAATTTATGCCGATAAGGCACGGAGCGCATATTATACTTCGGATGTACTAAAGAGGTGCTAGGCACATTTATATATATTTACTCCAGTTTATACTGATGATGTGTGGAGTACATATTATACTTTAGACATACCGATTAGGCACTATGTGTAGCATTTATTGGTGTGATGGTGGGTGATTTGTGTATCCCTCTTGAGTCTATGTTTGATTAATAGAGATTATGAAACATATACATTGCTTATTGATATTCGATATTAAATTGTGTAATTGTATATTAATGCTAAAATAATAAAATATGGCATGTAAAAGATCATGTAATCCGATTAATAAGAGCCTTGGGGTCGATAAGATTATAAAACGAATTAGTAGATTCGAAAATGTAATGAGAAAGTGAAATGGTCCTTATGATATGCTATATTATCCATGTAATTGAAATGTAATGGTATAGGGATTAAATGTTGGTATATGACATGTTAAATAGCATAAAACATTACGTTACATGACTGCTTCCAAACATGCGAATGTTTATAGTATATGTAACACCCCTATCCCGAGACCGTCGCCGGAATAGGTAGGTGCGTTACCAAAAGTTTGAAACAGATTAGAACAGAATATTCATAGGTTATAACATGATTCGAACATAAAGTCCCTTTCGAAAGTCCACTAGACCCTAAACAGGCATTGAGATAGGGTTGGGACTAAACCGAACACATTCATAAACTTCAGAACACATATAAAATTTTCCAAATTTAGGAGGTCACATGCCCGTGTGACCAGACCGTGTGCCTCACACGATACCCAAGCACGCCCATACACCTAAGCCGTGCCAAAACAGAGTAAGCATACTGAATTTTTGCCACGGCCACAACACACGCCCATGGGTCTTGGCCGTGTGAGTTTTTGTGTCATTACTGGAAAATTAACACGGCCATAAGGCACGCCCGTGTGCCATAACCGTGTGGCACTAAGCAGACTTGGTTTAAGTCATACTATCCACCCACTAAGGGTCATTCCCTACAAGCCAATTCATGCCACAACAATACCACAAATTGCCTAAACAAAAATCCATCCAATTCAAAGTCAAAACATTCATTTATACTCATTACAACACCAACTAAATTTACCTTTCATCACCTAAATTTCATATCAAGATATCTACTTCATTGAGGACATTCATTCATCAATTCCATGCCCACATTTACACCATTCAAGATACCAAAACAAAACATATTCACAAATCTTGACCACATCACATTACTTATATACATAGACTCAAAATCGTAACTTAAACATTCTAGCCTATACATGCCATACTTAAACTTTGTACAATCAAAAGGTACCAAAAATCAAGCTCGATAGTGTGGTAATGATCCTTGACTATCCCTGAGCCCACAGTAGCTACGATATCTGAAAAACAATTGAACGCCTAAACAGAGTAAGCTACAAGGAACTTAGTAAGCCAAATACCAAAATTATGCAATCCATAATCGTAATACGGCAACTATTTTCCACAGATAATTCACAAATCAGATTTACTCATTTAATACATACTTTTAGTTCAAACTATTAACATACCTTTCTTCCTCGGAAATTTAGTACAAAACAGACGTACCTATGTCAAACACATATGGTATGCATTCATTCATTTCTCGAAATCTCTCCTTATATCATTCAGAAATGTTACAGAGATCATATAGGCCTTATAAAATGCTGACATCCCCGACGTGGTCTTACATGCTATTCAATACCGATGCCACTGTCTCAGATAGGGTCTTACACGAAACATATACGATGCCAGTGTCCCAAACATGATCTTACACGAAACATATACAATGCCAGTGTCCTAGACATGGTCTTACACATAATTCTTTAATCAATGCCTACGTCCCGGACGAGGTCTTACATGATATCATTTTACCATTGCTCATTCAGAAATGACTCGGAATAATACTTCAGGCTCTCATGGCCATCCAAATACAGTTTATAAATCAAGAATTTATAACAGACATCAATATAACACATATTTGTATTTTGACTTACCTCGTATGGATTTAGATGGATTCGAGCCGACTATTCAATGATTTTGGACTTCCCCCGATCTAAGTCCGATTTTCTTTGTTCTTAATCTAAATCAATTCAAATTCAACCATTCATTCATTCATTCAATTTAATCCACAAACACTTATTTAGGGCATTTTACATTTTAGCCCTCACATTTACATATTTTGACATTTTGGTCCCTAATTCACAAAAAATCAAATTTACAAAATTCAACTAAATACAAGCTTGACCGAATATTCGTGGCTTTCATATAAGCCCCTATAATACATTTTTCTCACAAATTAGTCCCCCCAAAGTATTATTTTCACTATTTAACCCTAATTATTCAATTTCATCAAAAATTCAGGGTAATGCATATTTATTCAGCATCTATCCATCATAACCCATTCAATTTCACTACAAGGCTTCAAATATTAATAATGGCACTATTCATAAACTTTATCAAAAATTGAAATTGAGGCATGGGCATGAAAGATTTCGAAGCAACTATCATAGAAACGTAGAAATTATTAAAAACAGACAAAAACTCATACCTTAATCAAGGATTAAGCTAGCGGAATTTGAGAAAACAAGAATCCTTTTATTTTTCTTTGACTTTTCGATGATGGTGAATGAAATAAACAACATTTTCATGCCTTTATTTTATTAATAATAGTTTAATTACCAAATACCAATTTTGCCCTTAATGAATCAATAATAAAAACTTATAATGGTTGTCCATAAAAGTCCATTAACCATGTTAATGGTTCAATTACAACATAAGGACCTCACATAAATAAAACATAGCACTTAAACACTTTTAACAAATGACATGTAGATTTTAAATTTTACGCGATTTGATCCTTTCTCATAATTAAGCACAGAGGCAGACAAATTAAATCGTAGAAATTTCACATATGCTAAATCATATAACACAGACACAAAAAATAATATTAAAATATTTTTTAGACTCGGATTTGTGGTTTCGAAACCACTATTCCGACTAGGGTCCAAACCGGGCTGTATAAATCGTACAAATAAAAATATATCAAATTAGTGCGGTATCTACAAGCGAACCTATCAAATTGTAATATATATTAGTGTTACAATAGAACACCGAGAAGTATTCCAAGGATCGTACCCAAAGGAAGTTGAATTAAATATAAAAATATTATTATCTACAACAACAAGTCTAAACAAAAGTTATTAAAAAAATCATATTGCGATAATTAATATTAAAGGTCAAAATGGGAAAATAAAATTAAAAATCAAAACTACGCGAATAACGTTAACAAACGAAAATCACTCAAATAACAGGTATATGATTAACTCGCTTCTGTGGTTGTAATGAACTTCAGACTTAGGGTTTTTATGAGAAGATTAATTATTACCTAGGTAGTATTACCTCTAGCCTCTACTACCTAACTAATCAACCAGTACACACTTACCTCTCAACCTCATTTTCCTAACTGAGATAAATACATGATTTTCTTGGTATCCTCATCTCTCGATCTGTTTACCTATATTACTTCCTAGGGTCGCCAAGCCTAGGTTTTAAGAACACATGTATTTACACCAATTAATCCTATTGGAAAACCCTAACTTTTCCATCAATCACTCCCACATCGTCTCGTTAATCTCTCCAAAGATCTAGCCACTCATCACCTTAATAACCATATTTTCTATGATTAGATTAATCATGCAATGGGCATAAAATAATATAAAAGAGAAAAGATAGAAGTTGTCTTGTCGTTTGTAAACAAATAATAAAAGAAGAGTACTGAAACATTAAGATCGTAAAGACTTGGATTCAAATCGAATCGAAGCTGAAGAACAAGAAATAAAAATTTTTAGGAAAATAAACTAAAACCTAAACTAACCTAAATTTACTAAAATAAACCCTAAACTAATGTGGCAAAAAGCTCCCAAAGCTTTCCACAACTTAACCATTTATAGGAGAGTTTAGCACCCCTAATTAGGGTAAACACTAGCTTTAATTACATAAAAAGATGCATTGTGCAGGCGAAGACACCCTTGCTCTTTTTTTTTTTTGCCTCACATCGACCTGTGTTGCGACACACAACATCGAATGTGACTTTCCTTATCAGCTCAGTTGTGTTGCGACTCCCAAAGCTTGTCTTACAACTCGACTTCCATTCCTTATGCTATTGGGCCTAAAATTAGGTGTCCCACACATTTAAGTTAATCGTTAAAACCATCTTAAGGCTGGTATTGGCCCAATTGGGTCAACTACCTCGAAATAATGCGTAAAAACACTTATTTTGCAATATTTTAATCCGAAACTAAGAAATGCGAAATTGCAATAAAACATATTAAAATGCTTAGAAAACAAGCTCAATTAAATGCTGAAAAATACTTAATTTGCCACTAGAATTTGTGGAAAATTATTAAGGTCATGAAACAAAAAAAACAATTATGATTTAGATAATATTTGGATTTCATATTAAATGTATTTTGTATTTTTCTTATATTTTATTAATGCTTTAAATCATGATAGCACCACTGGGTTTTATTGCTTAGCGCACCGTTTTATTTATTTCTATGCACAGGTATGTTTGATCTCGAAGGTTCAAGGTGTGTGACAACATCCAAAACTTAATTCTCGATTTAACAAAGTTTGTACAATTTTTGATATGGTTGTAGTAGAAGGCATGTACCTAATGTCTTGAATTGGTCCTTAAGTTCATCTTGTTGTTTTGGTACTTATGGTAGGAAATGTTTGCATTTTGAAGGTGACCATATATGTTTGGTGTTATATATGTGTATTAAACTAGTGATATAATCGTATGCTTGCTTATTTTGGTTATGTTATGCTATGAATTGATATATTACTTGCATTCCATGTAAATAAGTGTGATGCATGAATCTAGATTGAATATATATACTTATGATCATATGTTTATAGATGTTTCAATATGCCAAGGATACTATTTGAAGATAGTGTTTAATGCTCATAATGTGATGAGATGAGCTTTTGGGTCACTTTAGGCCAAATGGAATTTGTGTTTAGTAATCTTTTAAGAAATGATGAAATCTTAAGAAAATTGTCTCTATAGTCGCGACATCAAGCTACTGTCTCCATAGTTGCAATGTTCCCTTGTTGAAGTCACGACATCATGATATTGCTTTCAAAGTCGCAACATACCTTGGTAAAGTTGTGACACCAAGAGTTAATTGTCCTCAGTGTCGTGACATACATCCTTCAGTGTCGAATAAACTTTTTATAACATTTTTAAAATGTCAAAACAAGTTCATCATAAATAAATCATTCAAATATTCAATCAAATTCGAACCTTATTCGAGCTTATTAAAGCTCTTATAATGACCTAGGCACGAATTAAGACCAAATTGTAAGGTTTTTAAAGTTCCCAAGTCAGATATCGATACCCCTGTCAGATACTGATATCATTATGAGCTTCGATGTTTCAGAAAAATCAAATTAAATCAAGAAGTATCGATACTAGGTTTGAAGTACTGATACTTTCCTTTGGTATGGATACCATTCTAGCATTCTAATTTGCAAAAAAATTAATTGAAAAACGTAATGTACCATACCTCATCTAACTAAACATGTTAAAATCCTTCATTTTGGTCCCTTTTCAAGCCCAAACCACCAACCTATGCGTTTGGTACCTAGAAGCACATTAGAAACGTATTCAAAATTATCATCAAACATACTTCACTCTTTCATTATACAACCTTAACATCATCTAACCAATATGCCATTATTTGGCACCAATTCACAACAACATATACCAATTCTAATACTAACTAGTCTATCATACAATTCAATTTTTTTCTAAACAACATGAAAACATACCAATTATCTTCGACATTTGCCATATATAGATCCATATGCAATATGACATATTACCAAGCATACACACATTTATACATATTCATTGACAAGTCTAAAATCAAACATTCATCAAGGATTCCAACCATGACTACCCTTCAAAATAACACATATATTAACCTTATATACATCCCAACCCATTTGTCAAACAAACCAAATTCAAGACAATTAACATGGTCAAAATCATGTTTCAACCTCAAGACTACTCAACCATAATCATTCTCCTTCTATTATCATTTCATAATAGCTACCTAAAATATGCCATTCAAGCATTTCCATTTCAACCAATTACCACACATTTTAATTCATGCTTTTACCTAATTTCATGCCATAACCTTATTCAAGTCATCATTTACCAAGATTATCACAAGTTACCAAAACTCAACATTGGCAATTATACCTTTTCGTACATAGCCAATAACATTTATAAACTTGATATTCATATTTAAACATCCTAGACATACATGCCACAAACTAGATTCAGAACATTCAAACATTTACCGAATGATTTGAAATAATGTGAGCTTCAAAAATTGGTCTGGCTTGACATGTTCCGTAAAGCGATCTACAAGGATAAAGGGAAAGTAAACAGAATAAGCATATCAAATGGTTAGTAAGTCCATATGAAAATAACTGAACATACATTGAAATTCCAACTAGTTTAAGTAGTTGGAACACAATTGTACAAAACATGACATTTCTTTGGCATCCTTATGCATACATATACAATTTCACAAAATCACCAATAGGTTAGTCCATTAATGCAACAAGATCATAGTACTCAATTCATATAAAATTACAACCATGCCATTTTGTATCATGCTATTCAACTTTGCTCATTTTGTAAACATATCAATCTAATAACTTGATATAATTTAACCTGACATAGCATTTTACAATAATAAGGTGAATTCAATGAATAACAAAGTAATATAGCATTATAACATGTAATATAATATTCAATATATTACTGTACACATAAATTCCACAATATATGTAACACCCCCTAACCCTAAACCATCGCCGAAACAGGGTTACGGAGCATTATCAAACATTTCCGATCAAATAAAACATTATACAAATAGTTATATCATACGTATTATAAAATTAATCATATTGTCCCTTTAATGGGCCATTGAGACCCAAAATATATGTTAGAACTAAATCGGGACCAAATTCGGTATTCTAGAAATTTTTCGTGAAATTTTAAAAATTTTATTTATTTTTTTAATGTCATAAGTACTTCACATTTAATAATCAAACCAAATCAAATAAATTCATTCTATCCATTTTTAATATCATTCCAAATTGCATATATATATCGTATATAACCGTCCAAAATCATAATATAACATCATTTACAATCTTACCCCAAAATGACCTATACAACCAACCTAGGTACATGCCATTTTACAAAGAAAACATATTTCACCACTTTACTGAGTTCGGGACCGGCTTTGGATGCTAGACTAGAAATTTGACTTTACCTAACCTGTGGACGAAATCAAATCGTACACTGAGTATACACTCAATGGTATTACTATAATTCAAATACTAAAAATATCAATAATTAAACAAACACATTTAACCTTACAACCATTTTTCTTTTAATAAGTCACTTATATACTAAACTTTTAATTTCTTAACATTAGCTTTTCTTAATTTTTAATTTACATATCATTTCATTATATCAATATCCATTTCATACATTATATCAGTAACCATTTCATGAAACCATGTTTCATACATTTCATTTCCATATCTCAATTCACTATCTCATTTTATTTTGTAACACCTCAACTCGGCCTAGACGTCGTAACAGCCTAGTTTAGACCCTAGTCAGAACAGTGGTTTCGAGACCACATATCCGAGTTAGAAAAATATTTTATTATTATTTTCCGTACTTATAATATGTGAATTAGCATGTGCAAAATTTTCGTATGAAGATTTGGTCATTTGAGTGTTTAATTATGAAAAAGGATTAAATTGCAGAAAATGTAAAATTGCTCTTCTATTTATTTTTATACCTATTTGACTATAGCTTTTAAAGTTGAGGGCCTTAATTAATAAATGAACCATTGCATGGTTGAGTGGTCATAAATGACCTTTGTAACACCCCGAAAATTTCTACAGTAAAATATTATCCTTGATATAGTAAAATAAGGAAATAAAGTGACAAGAAGAGGAAATTTGAGTTATGTCATTGGGAAGTATATTATGACATATTAATTCAAGAAAGGACTAAATTGTAAAAATGAGAAAAGTTTTGTTGCTCAAGAGTAAATACTCAAAATTTGAGGGGTTAAAGTATAAATATGAAAAGTTGAAGGACCAATAGTGCAAATATTTTAGGGGTGGAATAATCTAGAAACTAAGGAAAATGAATAAATTAGGACCAAATTGAATAGGTGAAGAATTTTGAGGGACTAAATTGTAATTCTACCCAATTAAGTGATGACTCAAGGATGGAATTTTAAAAGATCACAAAGGGCAAAATGGTCAATTGGAAGACAGAGAAATCTAGAAAGTAATTATGATGTTGATGATATTTTATAATTATTTTATTAGAAAAATATTATTTTAATAAGATATTTATTATTATTTTATTATTTTATTTAGTATATATATGTGTGTGTGTGGAAAGAAAAAAAATGAGAGAAGGGGGAAAAGAAACAGAATAGCAAACGGGAAAGAAGGGAAGAAAAAGAGAAGGAAAAAGAAAAAAAGAGAAATTGATGATTTAAAGCTTGGATGTTTAATAGGTAAGTCAATTAAGCCATTTTCTTTTAATTTTGATGTTTTAAAAGCTTTAAAACAAAGTCTTGTTAAGATTAAGTTGATATTTTGATAGTTCATAGATTTCTAAGAGTAGTTCATGTTGAGCAAGAAGATGAAATAGGGGTGTAATTGATAGAATTTTAAGTTAGAATGAAAAAGAGGATTAAATTGTAAAAGAGGCTATAAGTTTTATATAGTAGAGATTGAATTGGAAGAAGTTTTAAATTTGAGTTCTAATATGAACATTGGATGGTTAAGTTAAATATGGGAAGAGATTAAGTAGAAATGAAGTATGAATTGAGTTGTAAAAGTAAGTAAAATTAGTTAGGAATTAATTGCAAAATAAACTATAAGAAACAGTTTTGGGCAGCAACATAAGTTTAATTTTGAAAAATCACCAAAAATTGTAGAAATCGAATTAGAGGATGAATAAGATATGAAATTAAAGCTTATTGAGTCTATTTTCATATAAAAGAAACATAAAAAGTAAAGGAATTCTGTATTTTGAGATATTTATATTTTTGTGAGACTAGTCAGAATAATTTCGAGATCCTCTGTTCTGACTTGGGAAAATCATTAAAAATTGTATAAAAATAATTTTGAGACATAATTTATACGGTTAGATTCCTGAATGAGTCTATTTTCAATAGAAATAAATTAGAACATCATTTGAATTCTGTACAAAGAGATAATTAAATTTTACCAAAGAGTGGTTAGAACTGTCGAACAGTAAAATAAGGGAGATTTTAATGAATAAACTGTACTAATTGGCTAAACAAAAAATTCTAAAAATTTTATGGTAAGAAGATGAGCCTAGTTTCAGAGAAAATTTGCGGATCTTAATTTGGAGTTCTGTAGCTCAAGATATAAATAATTTAGTGACTATGACTCAAATGGACAGTTTTAAAAATAGATATAAGTAAATAGTGAAAGTTTTGATAATGTTACTTATAAGCATGTTATAAAAATTAAGGATGTGGAATGGAGTGGAGGAGGAGGAAAATATGTATGAATATTCAACCAGCATGGCTAATTTGCATGTTTTAGGCTCAGGGATTAAATTGAATAAAAGTAGAACTTTATGGGCGATTTTATAAAAATATCAAAAATGATCAAATTGCATGTAATGGATTATTTTATCATTTAAATTACAAAATTGAATGAAAATATTAATTTAGACCAAGATCAAGCGAAAACATGTTTCAGGGATTAAATTGAAAAGTGTTGAAATTATGGAAAATTTTGATATTTCATAAAATTCATGGGCCGTTATCAATATGTATAAGAATAATGGCTGTAAACAAGGATTAAATGACAATACTTTTATTTTTCTGGAATCAAGGATGAAATTGTAATTAATTAAACGTTTTAAGGGTAAAATGGAAATTTTGCCTAAAGCATTAATTAAATGTATTAGAATATGAAATGAATGAAAATGACGATTAAATTTATTTATAAAGATTCGTGCAACTAAAATACGAGACTTGAACGTGGAAAAGAAAAGATATCGGATTGGTGAAATTATAAACATAAACAAGTAATGAGGTAGATTAATGTAGCTTGAATTGTATTTTTAAATACATGAAATCTTGATATAATGTATTACCTGATTTAAGTTTATGAAGAAATGGAAAGAAAATGATATTCATCTTGACATGTAAATATATGATTATTTTTTTTACGATGATACAAGAAAATTAAGCATACTGAAGCGAGTAATAAAATTCAAGTAAAACATGTCGAGAAAAATGAGCACGTTTAAGCGACAACATGTACTAATTGGTTTCAAATATGAATGTTAGATCAAATAAAATATTTGATAGATAAATTAGTAACTCCGGTAATGCTCCGTAACTCTATTCCAGTGATGGATTCGGGTTGGGGGCGTTACAACCTTAATGTTCATGTGATATACATGTTTTTAATGAAGGATAAATTGGTAAAATGGTTTTATTATATGTTTTTAATAAGACAAATTGAATAATAAGGCCATATTCATGTTCATTTGGCCAAATATTCAAAGGAAAAGAAAAGGAAAATACAAGCTAGGGTTCGGCAAGTCTTTAGCTTGATTGAGGTTTGTTTTCACTTCAATTTTTGATGATTTTTATATTTTTGAGATCATTGTTTAGTCTACTATCAAGCCCATGTTGTAATTTGAAGAATTGTTGATGTTTATGAAATGTGCCTTTGATGAAATGGTGAGTTTTGTGATGATAGTTCATGAAAAATGAAAGATGTATTTGATTGATATGTTTTGTTCTTGAATTTTTGATAAATTTAGTTAAATTGGGCTAAATTGTGAAAATGCTAATTTGGAGGATTAAAATGTGAAATTGATAAAATATGTGGGCTTGAATAGACTAAGGAAGAATTTGATTATGAATGAAAAGAAAGAGATTTGGTGTATTTGATAATTTTGTTGAATAATGACTTAAATGTCAAAATGTGAAAATGTGAGGGCTATTTTATAAAATGCCCTAATTGTGTATCCTTGGATTGAATTGATTGAGTGTGAGATTGAATGAGTTGTTTTTAATACGTATAGATCAAGAAAAACGAATTCCGGACTTGGATCGTAGGAAATCAAAAGTCAACGAGTAATCGACTTGTTTCAACGAATTACACTCGAGGTAAGTTCATAAGTAGTAATTTAGTTATAAACACTGTTAATTGCATAAATATGACATGAATTGTGATTTATGGAACCTTGGAGGAGGTGGAGTTAGTGGAATGGATGTTACGGATGTCTTAATAGTGAAAACGATAGTGAGAAAGCTCAGTTGAACTATAGGATTGGTTTCGGAATGTAGTGGCATGTCACTAAGACTTGATTTGGCTTCGGGCCATGATATTGGCATTATGGGTTTAATAGATACCTTGATTTGGCTATGGGCCATGGTATAGGTATCGTGAAGGAGTGACCTTGATTTGGCTACGGGTCATGGTATAGGTGCTCCGGGATAAGTTACTTTGATTTGGCTTCGGGTCATGGTATGAGTACTTATCGAATGAACTATTTATGTATTTGACTCGTAAATTCGGATGGTTTAACAAATGATCTTCAATTATGAAATGAGTGAGTTGTACGAAATGAACAGGTACGTATGATGTTCATATTGGTTATGAATAAGTGAATGATGAGATCTTTGAATCTATAGGATAAAGTCCATGAATTTGTATAAACCATGTGGTAAGGCATGGATAAAGGTTTGTGAATGTTTGATTTGGATAAATGGATGTTTTAATATTGAATTGGTTTATTAAATTTCTTGCTTATGACTTACTAAGCTTTTAAAGCTTACTTGGTGTGTTTATTCCTATTTTATAGATTATCGAAGCTACTGAAGGCTCGGGAATCGTCAAGGATCTTCATCGCACTATCCAAGCTCATTTGGTACCTTTTATGGTTATGTATATAACTAAGTATGACATGTATAAGCTAGGGAGTTTGAATACATATTTTGAATGGTATATATGTTATGCCAAGTGATTTAGCTAACTAAGTATGTGTATATGCTTGTGATGATATGTGACAAATGATGCATATATGGTTAATGTGGAAATGGTCATTTTGGTATGAACCAAATGGTAGATGTTTGGTAAGTTATGAGCAAGAATTGATTTAATACATGAATGATTTGTGAAGCAAATGTTTGACTATGTTTATGCTTTGTAATTAGTATGATTTGAGATGGATTTTGTGCATGAATTGGTTGTCAATGATTTGGCCATATTGATGTTTGTATTAGGCATGAAATTGGCTGAAATTGGGTTGTAAATGTTGCATAATTTGTGCTTGTAGGTACTAAGCATTATGGGGTATGAAAGTGGCTTAAACTAAGCCTATTTTGTGCCACACGGCCAGAGCACATAAGCGTGTAACTTGACCGTGTGACCCCTATCTTCTGGGTAATTTGGTTAGTTTGGCACACGGGCTAGGCACACGATCGTGTCTAGTGACCTATTTTATAGTCATACAGGTCAGTATAGCACACGGGCCAAATACATGGGCGTGTCAGGTGACAGTGTGGGTAACTCAGGATGACACATGGGTTGGATACACGGGCGTGTCCAGAGATAGTGTGACCCTAGTTAGTGTTGCACACTAACTAAGGTGAAATGCAAGGCACGACCGTGCAAAGTACACGGCCTAGCCACACGGGCGTGTGCCTTGTTTCAAAGGCAAAATTTTTACCTGGTTTGGAAAGTTTTCAAATGTTATCAATTTAGCCTCGACCCCTTTCTAAAGCATGATTTAGATCTCGTAGACCTTCTAAAGGGACTATATGATTAAGAATGACTTTGATGTAGTGATGAATGATATTTGTATGTGATATATTTGTACGGTGATATGTTTAATTGGTAATACCTTGTAACCCTATTACGGCGATGGATACGGGTTAGGTGTGTTACAAACGTTATGGCCGAATCTAGCGATGTCATATGGAAATGTAACACCCTTCGCCCATATCCCTCGCCAGAACAGGGTTCGAGGTGCTACCAGACTTAAACTTAACCAATCATATAAAACCAGACCGTAAAATTTTTTTTATTTTAAACTTTTCATACACACGTATACTATCCCTTAAACGGGCTTACAAGACCCAAAACACTCATGAGGCATTAGAAAATATTTACCAAAATCTTAGTCTTGCATCATTTACTCACTCAACAATGAATCACAATTCAATTTCTAAGTATACATACTATAAACCACATCACAAGAGATAATAACATACAAACATATGAATAATCAAACTACCTTAAGAACAAGCCAATGCCTTTGGCTAAATCATACTATTACATACTCAACTTTACAACAATATACATGCCATAGACTCGAAACACTAAGATTTACTTACGCCGATAGCGTAGACTTAACAATGTGATAATATCTCTGACGGCCTCCAACCCGAGCTAACCTGGCAACCCTAGAGAATGTGGGAAAGGAAAGGGGAGTAAGCTTTACGCTTAGTAAGTTCATATGAAAACAATAAGCAACTCATTAACAAGTTTTATCAATGTTTACAACATAACCACAAATTCACTACAAGCTGTCTTCCTAAGCAACAATCATTAAAATATTTGTAACTGGAGCTACGAATCTCCAAATCAAGTGCTGTTAATTTTCCCTGAAAATAGACTCATATATCTTCTATCCATAAAATTTTCAGAATTTTTGGTTTGATCAATCAATACCAGATTTTTCTTAAAGTTCCCCTGTTTCACTGTTTGACTATTCTGGACACTCTTCACTACAAATTAGATTTATCATTGTACAGAATTCAAAATATGTTCTCGTTTATTTCATTTGAAACTAGATTCATTAAGGAGTCTAAGCATATAAATTTTATCTTATAACCATTTTTGTACAATTTATATTGATTTTCTAAAAACAAAGCAGGGGATCTCGAAGTCATTTTGGCTCTATCCCACGCCACATCAAATATCTCATTATCGGCAATTCTTTTGCTTACACGGTTTCTTTTATAAGAAACTAGACTCATTAAGCTTTAATTAAATAAATTATTGAGCCTCTAACTCAACTCCAACAATTTATGGTGATTTTCTAAAAACACGTTACTGCTGCTGTCCTAAGCAGATTTACTATAAATTTACTCTTTCACACATTCTTCGCATTCATATTATTTAAACATGTATATCATATTGTTCAAGATTGAACTCATGTAACATAGGCATTTAAAATGCTTCACTGTCAACTTTAATTCAATCGAAACGAACAAAATACAATATCATATCCACATTTAATTTCCCATGATCATAATCATATATAAAAATTATATACTTCCATAAAACATTCCACAAGGACCAAGTGGTTATATATATATGAATATAAACATAGAATCACTTCACATATATTTCACATCCATCATCTAATTCCCTTAATTCTCATGAGCATAAATAAGTTATACATACCTGGATAACTTAATTAATGAAACAAATCCACATGCCGTATTAGCACAAAGTCTTATAATCACAACATCTAAATGCCTCGAAGTAATTCTTTAATTCGACTTTATAGGGTTAATTCAGAGCACTACATTCACATATAATTTCAATGATCATAATCACATATATAACATATACTTTCATGTACTAAATTCAAATTGGCCGAATATAAATATACACAACCACATTTCATATACTTCTCGTTTCACTTTGAAATTTGATTCACATTATCCTCATATGCATAAACAATTTATACGTACCTGAACAATTTAATCTATCGAATGAATTCCGATGTCGTATGGCACAAATCTCATATTCATAGACTTTTATTATTTCACCGGCACTTAGCCTGCTAGGCTCGTAGCCCGAACATTACACACACACACACATACACACACACACATATATATATATATATAATATGGTACCTCGATTGACATAACAAAAACTCATTAAGATCTCAAATTCTTTCCTTCAAATTCCAAATCACAATTAGAAATTTCACTCACTTTATAACACTAATCCAAAACTCATCTCATAATACATTCGGAAATTTCATCACCTAATTCATTGAAATACCCTACACATATATTAATTTCAAATACATTCGGCTACCACATTTAGCCATTCCTAAAGGAATACACATCCTATTTACCCTTGTTCTTTAGAAATACATATGTCATTCGTATATTTCAAATCTCATATACTCATCATTCCCATTTATATATACATATATTCATTTAACCTTTAATCATATATGTAATCGAACTTAATTACTTATGAACTTACCTCGAATGCTGTTGAACAATTACGGGTTGGTTAATCAACCACTTTTGCTTTCCCCCTATCCGAATGTGGCTCTCTTTGTTCTTGAGCTAAATTAAACAAATTGATTCATTTAAATCAACTATTTAACTTCTCACAAGTCAATTATTCAAATACCATAATCGGCTATTGTGTTATTCATTCAAGACATGAAAATAAGTGCTTACTTAATGCTACAAATACACATACACAACAAAGACTCATTCTTGACTATTTCATTATACTTTTACTAGGCCGAATTTCACATATTTTTTTATATGAACAAATTATCTTTAAATTTTCAAGCCAAAATGTCATTATATAATCAAATATGCCTCCACTCATATATACGAGCTCATAAACCAAGATACAACCTCATATACATACTCTTATTATATGGCCAAATATACAAGATCATATATACCCACATTCAAAAATCATTTTAAAAATAATCATATTTCTTGTTTATAAAGCCGAATACACTTCCTTTGTTCACATACATTTTTCATGAGCATAAAAGTCGAGTCACATATACTTGATGTCCATCACTTAACCAATTTCAAATATATTTACTCAAACACATAAAACATATATACCAAGTAATAAGTATATCATAATAATCTTTTACCTTATTCGGACATAATCAAATACTCATTAATGCTAAATCACATATAATACCTTAATTAGGCATGAAAATTATCTATCCATATATCATAACCAAATCACCCAAATTAACAACAATTTACTCAAATAATCATTTAAGTCCTCATTCGTCAACTACACACACATAAGCACATTAGCCGATTTCCCCTTAACATCTACTCCACATATATATACATTTAACTAGATCCAACCTCATCTTTTAATACTCCCAACTAAAACATTAACATCATCCATGAACCACAAAAATCTTCAAGGCCGAATGCCTCATTTCCATTAATTGGCAAAATTAAGCCATGGGTTATGTAAGTTTCTAGCTATCAACTTCAAATATACAAGAATTACAAGAAATTATTAAAATTTCATACCTTAATTAATCTTCTCCAAGGCCGACTATCCTTCTTCTTCTTCTAATTCTTTTTGCTTCTTAGATTCGGCAATGTAATGAAATAAACATGACAATCCCTTGTTTTTATCACCATCTTTTTTTCCTTTTTTTTTATAATAAAAACATATTTCATATAATAACATAATTTAAGCTTATTTTATTATTACTATAGAAATCATTTAATCTCACCAACTACCATAAAAATATGAAAACAAAATTGGTTTCATGCACATGTTGGTCTGCCATCAACTCTAAGGTGGTCAAATTGACATGCAAGTCCCCCCTATTTTTAAGCCACATAATATTTGGCCATTACACAATTACCTATCACATTTTCAATGTTTCTCAAACAAGTCCTTTTTAACTAATTCCACATCCAAGTGACAAAAATCAAAACACGATATTTTCACACATGAAATTTCACAATTAATAGACATAGAATATAGCATTTAATTATTGTTGTGACTCGGTTTTGTGGTCCCGAAACCACTTCCCCGATTAGGGCCAAAATAGGGTTGTCACAGGAAGTGTGGTAGAAATCCGTATCATTTGCTAAAATCGATTTTTGTTTAAAACTTATCATTATTTTTATTAATTCTCAAATCGTGATTTTTGTTCAGTCGTTAGTTTTCAAAACATTATATGTTGCCGAAGCTTTTTAAAACAGTTCACGTCATAGTGGGTATTTTGTTAAAAACATGCATTTCTTTCAAAAACCCAAATACTACCTACTTCTAGCAGATATTAAAACATAAAACAGTATAAAACCCAAATTTAAAGTAAAAATCCATAGAGGCCATTATTACAGAAAATACCCCCAACTAAGACTTAAAATCATAATTAAGTATTAAATAGTATGAAAAGGGTCGTGTGGCCACCGCTGAGTCCCTCGCTGCATTGATCCGCCTAAGTCTGGGGATTACCTATACAGACTAAACAGAAGGGGTAAGTTTACGTAAACTCAGTGTGTAATCCCCATGCAAACAAGCAAATAGTATACAGAGAATCACAGTCTGGGCCTAATCCCATTTCAGTATAGTATTGGTTCCAGTTTAGGCCTTAGCCCATCTCAATATAGAAGTAGTCATGCAGTAGGGCCTTAGCCCATCACAGTATACTTAAGTATTAGGGCCTTAGCCCATCACAGTCACAGTAAACAGTCATGCGATGTACAGTATGCAAATCCTACCCAACCAACCACTATGCACCATCTCCTGTCCAACCCTGCACTCTTGTGGGGATTAAATCAGCCACCAATCTCAATCCCTACACTTACAAATAGCACCAGTTGCGGCACTAAATAGTATTTGCAGTAGAGCTGCCAGTATAATAGGCTTAAAGCCAGTGATTTGCAGCAAAGCATCCAGTATAACAGGCATTAAGCTCTTCAGTACACTTCCTCCACATATATCATCCCATCCCCATGCAATGCAACATACAATTATGATATGCCATGTCATGGTAACAGTATATACAGTATTAGTTCAGTGAAATAAAATCATGATCAATAACATATATCACTCATATAGTCATTTTATTCAATTAGGGGTCTAAGTATGGCTTACCGACCCTACAGTAAGTTCACAGTCGACTCTGGTGACCCGTGCAACCTTGGCAAATAAATCAGTGAAATTAGGCTCACACGCCTGTGTTGGTATGCTTGTTTGGGCCCACACGCCCGTGTGGCCCACAAGGCTCAAATTGACCTTGGCGGTGTGGATCACACGGCTTGGCCCATCATCCCAGATGCCCGTGTGGTTCACTCGTGTGGGCCCACACGCTTATATGGCCCACACGACCTAATTGGTTGAGCCCGTGTCTCGCACACAGCCTTGCCGGCCATCACACGGCCGTGTCATGCACCCGTGTCATGTGTACACGGCTTGGCTCGTCAATCACAATCCCGTGTTCCATCACATGGCCTACCACACGAGCTATCACACGCCTGTGTGACGTCGACAGTAGGCTTTTTCGACTTTTCGCTAAGACTCATTTTCAGTGTTTCAGGTACACACCTGGTTTAGAAATGATACAATAACAACCTCGAGCACTCCACAACCTATAATCGATAATTGTAAACCCAATCTCAGTCACTTAATCCAAAGTACTATGAATAAACGATTCAAAAGTCCTCGACAACTCTTACCTTGAACGCCCAAACAAAAACACGCTTCCACAACGACGATTGGGATTCTATAGTCGCCTATGAGTCACCTAACATAAATAGCTCTATTAACCTTCGATTCAATAGTGCAGAAACCAAAATATACCTACCCCCAACTTACCGATAAATTAAAAATTCAAAGTGGTGAGCAAGACTTCGTCAGAACTTTAAAGCGGAGCAACAAGAAAAAGAGAGAATGAAACAACAAGAAAAAGGGGGCAACAAAAATGTATGGGAACAGCGCCAGGATTCGAGAAGGGTAGGGAGAAGATCCAATTCTGCCGAAAATAAAAACCAAGTGCGAAGGAGGGGAATAGTTCAGAGAAAGATTTCGGTAGAGATGAGAGAAGAGAAAAACGACAGAGATGTGGAAAAAAAGATAACAAAATTTGAAAGTAATTCTAATAAATGAAATGATTATTCTGATAACCACTCCCCCAAAATCTCCTCAGATTTCTCTACACAACTCTCTACAAAATTTCAGTACTCAGAATCCCGTTTTACTCAAACACTCACACGAAATTAGCAACAAAAATCATGCCTCAGTACAGACTCAAACCCAAGACCTCCCTTACTCTAACTGTAACACCCTACCAATAAACTGTAACACCCCTAATCCGTATCCGTCGCCGGAATAGGGTTATGAAGTATTACTTAACTAAACGCAACTTCCAAATAGTCATAGATACAGATAAAACATAATTTCAATTATGCTCCTCAACGAAGAAATATAACCATTTCAAACAATTTCATATCAACTAATCAACTAATATTCCTATATTTAAAAAATACGATATTCTAAATCATATACTTTTCAAAACTTTTAAAAACAACTACAATATTTGCAGCTTTTTATTTATTCATGCATCAAATGTCAATTAGTAATCCAATTTGTTTTGTCAATAGCCGAACATACCAACTTAATAGTATAAGTCATTCAACGCAACTTAACTCAAACATTTAAAGCTTTACTCATCATCGAATCATTTCATCTTAATTCCATTTATGAAACATAATTCAAGATACATAAAACCAACTATAAAAGTCATCTAAACCAAATAATTATTTTACCATATGAGCACTTAACAAATTTCATAAGTAACTACTTATCAATGGGCATGACCGAATCTTTTAACAACAAAGCAAACCACTATCAAGTCATATTACACATTTATCACCATTGAAGAATTATAACTACTTCATTCAACCATACATGAATTATGTGATTTTTAACTGACTTAACCACTTAAACATATTTATCAAAATAGCAAGCCATTTTCGGCTTAAATATACATATTCAAAATATAACTTGTTTTCAAAAGAGAGTTAAGCCTATACATGCCATCTTTCCAAAAATATAAACTGTTTAAAGTACCAAAACAGTGACGATAGTGTTGATGACTTTGAACTTGAATCCCCGAGCTCGTAGCTTTCAAACAAGATCTATAAATAAGCAATTAAGCTTAGTAAGTCTTAAGTAATTAAACAACTCCATTAAATAATCATATCATTTCTTATAGATCAAATAGTACCATTACATATACTTTATCACACATAATTTATCTAAACAGAATATCTAATGTCAAATGCCTCATCACATTTATTTTAATTTTCACGTTAAACAAAACCTCTCTTATGACCGAATATACACATTCAAAACAATCTCACATATCACTTTACATTTGATCATATAAATACAATTTCAATATAAACTTACATTCAACCGAATACACAAGTTCCATTTAACATGTATATTTACTCATGCCCTGATTGGCCGAGAGTTATACCATATATATATACATCAATTCATAAGCTAATTTCATGAAGCACAACTTGCTCGATCACATTCAGATACAAAACCATCATTCAAACACATTTTAACATGCCTTAAAATCTCATGATAATAACACATACGTACCTTATTACGAGCTAACAAAATTGTAGCTCATACTTAGCTTTTCCATTCGTTTTAACTTAGGTAATAACACATCAATCCAAGGTCTCGAGATAACAACCCGGTATATTGCACGCTAAGTACCAAATCAATTTGAATACACCGGCATAATGCCTGCTAGGCTTAAAGCTCGAATTTCATCACCGGCTCATGGCCTGCTGGACTATGGGTCCTATTCCAATTCACCGGCATTACGCCTGCTAGGCTCGTAGCCTGAAAATGATCACCAGCTTTAAGCTTGCTAGGATAAATGCCCAAACACAACTTATAGGTCATAAATCAAGCTCTCGCTTACATTTAAACATTTACTTTCAAATTCCCATATCATACGAACATATAACAAAAGCTTAATATCATTCCATCATAGTACTTATCAATATCTTATACATCTCATACATTGCTATTCGGCCTTAACACATAATAACATCTCACCTCACATTTTATATATACTATTTGACTATATGACATATCATCTATTATTATTCACCATCACATTTGGCCTTGTACACATATATATACAAATAAGATTACTTCTTTTCCACAATGTACCATGTTAATAACTGATTATAACATATGTTTATTCACTTAAAACTTACCTCGGATGTTGTCAAACGATTACGAACGACTATTCGATTATTTTCGCCTTCCTCCTATCCAAATTTAGCTCTCTTTGCTCTTGAGATAAATTAAACAAACAAGCAAAGTTCACTATTTCAATTCACCTCATAACCGAATATTATTTAACATTTGAACACTTGACCAAAATTTTGGTATATCAACTATATATATATATATCACCGAAAACATTAACCATGCTTAACCAAATAACAAGCCATAATCGAATCATTCAAACATATCCATAACCAAACACAACGTCTTAAACGATTTCATTTCTTTCTATTTCTCACTAAAGCCGAAGTCTATATATATATAAAATTACCAAGGGTATATCATTTGGCAAACTCTTACATACACATTTCAAACCTCCCTTTCAACATCTATTTACATTTAATCAAGGCTGAATTTTGAAATGAAATGATTAATTTAAACAAAGGTAATTTCTCTTCCTAATGACACACTCACGACAAATTTTCACTCTTTAACAACTTAATACACCAATTACTCCAATTCTTATTTAGGTTCACATTTGGCAAACATACATATAAACAAGTAAGCATTTATCTCACATTTCCTCAAAATAGCCGATTGTCAATAATCTTTTAGGCCATAAATATCAAATTTTCTAATGACCGTATGCCATATAGCTCTTAAATTCACATTTCAAATTTTATTAAGCTTTAAACTCAACTTATAAACATCTTCCAATTAAAAACATTCAACACCGATTTTTCATGCATACATACCATAGCCGAATGCCCATTTTAAGCAATTGAGCCACACAAAGTACCAATTTCACAATTTAAACTTACAAACTTATAATCACATGGATTTTAACATCATAAAATCCATCTAACATTCATTCATCAATTTATAACATCAAATTCCAAACTTATAACTTTTTACCAAAGACCGAACATGTAATTAACACCAAATTCAAGAAATAAAGTCATGGATCTAGGGTAGAATCGGCCAAAGAACTCAAAAACACAAATTTTTAAAGAAAATTTCATGGAAAACATACCTTAATTCAAACTACAAAGTGACCGAATGCCCTTAGTTCTTCTTTCTTTTTCTTTTCCTTATTTTTGGCACAACCAAAGAAGTAAACAACCATTTGCATATTTTACTATTTCATGCATGAGTTTTTAATTATTAAATTACCAATTTAGCTTTGATAAAATCATGGCTTTTCCACTAACTATTGGCTGATTATGTCCATGCAATATATACTTGGTCAAATTGCATCTTAAACCCTTCATGTTAAAAGAACATCCACATTTCGGTACTCACACATTATCCACTAGATTTTTCTTTTATGCAATTGTGTCCTTAATTAATAATTTAGCATCCAAATGACAAAATTAAAACATCAAACTTTCACATATGTCAATTCGCATAATATAAACACAGAAAATAATATTTTAAAAATTTTCTGACTTGGTTTCGTGGTTTCGAAACCACTTTTCTGATTAGGGCCAAAATAAGGCTGTCACACTAACACTCCTCTCAACCATTAGACCAGCAGACCTATTTTTATAGAAACATACCAGTAATTAAACTTAAGCCTACTGAACAAAAATAAGTCTTTATTCTTAAAATACAAAAAAATTTGCCCAAATCAAGGCTTAAACTTGGGACCTCCCACACATACCTAGAACACTTAACCACTGAAGCAGACAGATAGTTGTGTCATAAATACACAGAAGCAAATATACAAATTTTTGGGGTGTTACAACTCTACCGTTTAAAAGAAAATTTCGGCCTCTAAATTTTTCCTAGTCAGAACAAATGAGGATACTGCTAACACATCGCCTCTTCCGGCTCCCACGTGGCCTCTTCAGTGCTATGATTTTGCCATAAAACCTTAATCAGTGGGATAAGACTCTCTCCTTAGGACCTTTACGTTGCGATCCAATATCTGAACCGGCTCTTCCTCGAAGGTCAGATCCGGCCTCACCTCGATCTTCTCCACTGGAACAATATGCGTGGGATCATAGCTGTAGCGCCTCAACATTGAGACATGGAACACGTCGTGAATTAAGTCTAACTTCGGATGTGGCTTCAACTGGTAAGCAATTGGTCTCACTCGTTTCAATATGCAGTAAGGTCCAATAAATTTGGGGCTCAACTTGCCCTTACGACCAAATCTCAACACCTTCTTCTATGGCGAGACCTTAAGAAAAATGAAGTACCCCACAGAATACTCTATCTCTCGATGCTTCAGATCTACATACGACTTTTTTCTATCAGATGCCGCTTTCAGTCGATCCTGTATCAATCTGACCTTATCTTCAGCATCAGAAACCAGTTTAAGACCTAGAATGCGTCGCTTGCCCAACTTAGTCCAACACAAGGGAGTGCGACACTTATGACTATAAAGTGCTTTGTAAGGTGCCATCTGTATGCTAAACTGATAACTATTATTGTAGGTGAACTCTGCCAACGGTAAGTACTCATCCCAACTGCTTTGGAAGTCAATGACACAGCTCCTAAACATATCCTCTAGTAACTAAATCACCCTCTCTGACTGACCATCTGTCTGCAGATAGAAAACAGTACTGAAGTCTAGCCTTGTACCCAGTGCTTCATGTAGATTCTTCCAGAACCGAGACTTGAAACGAGGATCCTTATTAGAGATGATTGAAACTGGTACCCCATGCAGTCTCATATCTTAGACACATACAGTTTAGCCAGTTTTTGTAGCGAATAGTCAGTACGAACCGGTATGAAATGGGCAGACTTGGCCAATCGATCTATGATGACCCATACAGAATCATTCTTAGTGGGTATTAGGTGTAACCTACTAACAAAGTCCATAGTCACTCTCTCTCACTCCCAAAGCGGAATCTTAACCGGCTGAAGCAACCCCGAAGGTAACTGATGCTCTGCCTTAACCTGCTGACATGTCAAACATTTACTCACAAAATTAGTAACCTCTCGCTTAAGACCTGGCCACCAATATAACTCACAAAGATCTCTGTACATTTTATTTCAGTCAGAACGTGTAGCATATGGACTATTATGCGACACTCGTAGTATAGACTGCCTCAATTTAGTATCATTTGGAACACAGATTCTCTCACGGAAATAGAGTACCCCTTTGTTATTCAGTCCAAAATCCACAGTATTATCACTCTCAACCTGCCAGAACCGTAGACCTAACGATTCATCCTCTAACTGTTTACCTTTAATCTGATTAATCCATGTCGGCTTAACTTAAAGCTCAGCCAGACTACTGTCATCAAATAAACTGAGGCAAGCAAACATCGCCCTCAGATCAGTCATAGCCCTACGGCTCAATGCATCGGCCACCACATTGGCTTTACTAAGGTGGTACTCAATAGTACAGTCGTAGTCCTTAAGTAGCTCAATCCATCTACGCTGCCTATGATTTAGCTCCTTTTAAGTGAGGAGGTACTTGAAGCTCTTGTGATCAGTGTAGATGATACACTTTTCACCATATAGGTAATGCCTCTAGATTTTCAGTGCAAATACCATAGCGGCCAACTCCAAGTCATGTGTCGGATAATTTGCCTCATGAGTCTTAAGCTGATGAGACACATATGCTACCACCTTACCCTCTTGCATCAATACACATCCCAAACCGACATATGATGCATCGCTGTAAACTGTAAACTCTTTCTCAGACTCTAGCTAGTCAATACAGTCTTAAGCTTTTCAAAGTTTTTTTGCTGCATATCAGTCTAGTTAAACGGCATATTCTTACGTAGCAACTTAGTCAAAGGTGCTACAATCAGTGAAAACCCCTCTACAAACTGTCGATAATACCCTGCCAGTCCTAGAAAACTGTGAATCTCAGATACAGTCTTAGGCTGCTTCCAATTTAAGACAGCCTCAATCTTTCGAGGATCGCACTAATCCCCTCAGCAGAAACCACATGCCCCAGAAATGTTACTTCACGTAACTAAAACTCACATTTACTAAACTTGGTATACAGTTGTTTTTCTCGCAGAATCTGTAGAACCACTCTGAGGTGTTCATCGTGCTCATCAGTTGTCTTCGAATACACTAGTATATCATCAATAAATACCACTACAAACTGATCCAAATAGGGCTGGGACACTCGGTTCATCAGATCCATGAAAGCTGCTGGTGTATTCGTCAGTCTAAAAGGCATCACTAAAAACTTGTAGTGACCATAGTGAGTCCTAACTGCTGTCTTATGCACATCAACCTCCTTAACCCTCAACTGGTGATACCCAGACTGGAGGTCAATCTTGGAGAAAACCGAAGCTTTTTAGAATTGGTCAAACAGATTATCTATCCTCGGTAGAGGGTACTTATTCTTGATGGTCAACTTGTTTAGTTGCTGGTAATCAATACACATACGCATGGATCCATCCTTCTTTTTCACGAACAGAACTGGTGCTCCCCAGGGAGACACACTAGGGCGGATGAATCCTCGATCCAGTAACTCTTGAATCTGAGCCTTAAGCTCTACAAGCTCCTTCAGTGCCATTCTATAAGGGGCGATGGACACCGGAGCTATACTAGGGAAGAGCTTAATCCCAAATTCCACTTCACGACTCGAAAGTAATCCAGGTAACTCTTCAGAAAAAATGTCTGGGAAATCTTTTACCGTTCTAATATCCTTAACCAAAGAATCCCCAAAATCTAAAACACTAATGTAGGCCAGATACGCCTCACATCTCTTGCGAACTAAATTTTTTGCCCTCAGTGTAAAAATCACATTCGATAAGTAGTTCTGACGTTCCTCAATTACGACTACCTCGCTGTCCTCCTCAGTTCTCAACAGGACCCTTTTCGTGTCATAATTCAAACTCACTCGGTGTTTAACCAAACAGTCTATTCCCAATATTAAATCGAACATCTTTGAACAGTTTATTTACCCGTACTGATTGTCCTAGTGGACTCAATACAGTCACTTCACTCGCAGTGCTCTCAATAAGATACCTAAGTTCTCAGACACAATACAAGCTATATATGAGTGAGTGGATCCTATATCTATCAATGCAGTATAAGGTATATTATAAATAAAGAACATACCCGTGATGACTTCCGGAGCATCGCCCTCTTCTCGGCGACGTGCAACATAAACTAGACCTGGCTGCCTCGCCTCAGTATGACCAGCACCTCTGTCTGGTGCTCTCTGACTCGGGCCCAGCCCATTACCACCTCTGGCCTGATCGCGGCCTCTTGGTGGCTGCTGAACACCTCTCGGTGGCTGTACAGTACCCATACCTAGAGCTTGTATCTGACCAGGCCTCCGTGAATACTCTCTAATACGGTGCTCCAGTAAATCGTACCTCAAAGAAGCCCCAGTCCTTTTCCAGTATTTATTCAGATGTTGTCTACCACAATCAGTACATGGCTGCTGTCTAATAGCAGTAACAGGGGCCCCAACTCTGACTGGCCCATTCACTCTAGCCTTTTTCTTAGGCTTCTGAACGGAGCTTGAGGACTCTAAATCCCTCTTTTTCCTACCTCTTTCCTTCTCATGGTTCTGGCACTCAGCACGCTTAACCTCTTCGGTGATCTTCATATTATCAACCAGTACAGCAAAATCTCGTTCCCTCTGTGGAGCTATCAAAACCCTTAAACTATCCCTGAGGGCATCCTCGAAGCGAACACATCGCTCGTACTCGGTCGTCACCATCCCTAGTGCATAGCGGTTCAGTTGCAAGAACTTGGCCTCATATTCGGCCACTGATCTATCCCCTTGGGTCAAATTCAGGAACTCTCTCCTACGGGCATCCACATAACTGGTGCCCATATACTTCCACTGGAAAGCGGTCTTAAAGAACTTCCAAGACAGTTGTTCGGGCTGAGTGCCTTCCTTAACCGTAAGCCACCACTGGTAAGCCTCATCTCTCAACAGTGACACTACACCCTTTAATTTCTGCTCGAAGGGACAGTTTAAATCGTCCATAATTCTTTCTGTGGCCTCGATCTAATACTCAGCCATGTTAGGGGCAACTCCAGCAATATCCCTGAAAATCTCAGCTCCATTAGACCAGAGTCATTCCGTAATCGACCCTCGACCTCTAGCTCTAGTATTGAGTCCACCGACCCTCTCCAAAATCTACAATAAAGCTTGGGACAGTGCGTCGTCCCCAGCTACACGATCATGTGACCCAAATCCAGTCTCAGTAATAGGCGACATCAGCGTCTGGCTAGTGTCTAAATTTGGTATGTTGCCAGATGATGAGGACCCAGCTCGAGCCCCTCTACGGCCTCTACTATGGCCTCTTCTATCCTGTCCACGAGTACCACGTGTGCTCATTGTCTAATTACGTTTATCTATATTAACAATTTTATGCAGATCAATTTACAGTTCCAGTATTTATTAATCAAGTTTTATGTAAAACAGTATCAGTAATTCAATGTTCGTTTTCATAAATTGAAGTCTCACTACAGTTTTCAGTGTACACTAACTGAAGTGTTTTCAATATAGTATACTACCTACAGTAGTCTCAGTTTATACTATCTATAACATTTCAGTTTAAAACAGACAACAGTTTCAGGGGACTTATAGGATTAACGCTGGAGAATCGGTGTACCACAGATTTGGTAAAAACATTTCAAATCATTAGAAATCAATTCTTGAAAACTCAAATCTTAAAAACCCAAATCCATAGCCAAGTTTTGCAACCTGGATCAGATACCACTAAATGTAACACCCCAAATTCGGCCTGGACCACTACAGCAAAACAGGGCTTTAGAGGCGTTTTTAGTGGCGTTTGGATAAAAAACGCCACAAATATTATACATTAGCAGTGTTTGCAAGAAAACGCCACTAAAAATTGAGCAATAGCAGCGTTTTTGGTTCAAGCACGGCTAAAAACTGAGCAATAGTGACGTTTTTGGTCCAAACGCCGCTAAAAATTAAGCAGTAGCGGCATTTTAAAAAACGCCGCTAAAAATTGAGCAATAGTGGCGTTTGCAAAAAACGCCACTAAAAACTGAGCAATAGTAGCGTTTGTAAAAAAACGCCGTTAAAAACTGAGCAACAGCAGTGTTTGAAAAAAATACCGCTAAAAACTGAGCAATGCGGCATTTTTTGTCCAAACGCCTTAAAAAGTGTAACTGACATCGTTTCAATTTGATCCGATTTAATTGTCATATTTTTTCTTATTTTTTTGAATTATATTTTATTTTGATATTTGAAACTGACTTTATAAAGAACATAAACTACACCATTCACTTAGCTATGAGAAAGTTTTATTTTAGTTACTTAATTATGAAAAGTTACAAATTGAAACTAAACTATTTATAAGTTTTCATTTAAGTTACCAAGCTGTTAAAATCGACGTCGTATGGCTTTCTCTAAACACTAAACCCTAAAAACATAAACCATAAATCCTAAAACCCTAAAACCCTAAACCCTAAAAAATTCATATGGATAGTGATGTGTATATATATAGATATTAATGTAAAAGCTTATGTTTATAATAAATTGTGGAAGTAGTACTTAATATTGATTAAATTCATATGGGTTTACGGTTTATGGTTTATGTTTTAAGGGTTGGGGTTTAAGGTTTAAGGGTTAGTGGCTAGGAGTTAAGGGTTTAGGATTTATGGTTTAGGGTTTAAGGGATAGGGGTTTAAAGTTTAGGGGTTAGTGCTAGGGGTTAAGGGATTAAGGGTTTAGGATTTTAATTAGTGATTTTTAATTTATATATTAAATAATTTCTTATATAATTGTAAAAGAGATAATATTAATTTTAATATATTAAAAGTATGATTATAGTTTAAATTATTTAAGAGATAATAGATAAACTTTATATATATTAAATGGTTTAGGATTTAAGGTTTAATTGAGATTTGTTAAATGATGAAATTTTATACAATCAATTAATACTTTTATATTTAAATATTAGATTTAAAAAAATTGATAAAAAAATAAAAAAATAAAAGATTGATATGGATAGGTAACTATCTATTTTGGATAGGACCAAATTATTTAAGTTTTTTGGGTATATGAATGATTTTTTTAATTAAAATAATTTTAAAGTTTTTTTTGAATATATGACTGATTTTTTTAATTTATATATTAATTAATTTCTTATATAATTGTAAAGTAGATAATATTTATTTTAATATATTAAAATTATCAATATACATTATTTAAGAGATAATGATAAAGTTTATATATATTAAAATAGAATAAAAGATTTTTAGTGGAGCAAAACATCACGTTTTGTGTAAAGGCAAATGATTTTTTACGACATTTTTACTAAAAACATCGCAAAAAATAAGCAATAACGGCGTTTTCTATAAAAAAAACACCACAGAAAGTAATACGCCGTTTTGTTACCTCAAAATGCCTAAAGACTTTTTTCCCAAAATCGGCCCAAGCCAGAATCCCTGTAATTAGTTTCGTTTCGAAAGTAAGGGAGGACTATTTCTCATATTTCTTCCACAGTAAGGGTTTCCTTGGGAATTAAAAAGGGAGTGATTCACATGAGAGCTATGGTGAGTGAGTAAGGCATGAGTAGTTGGACCGATCTTCTCCATTCATCCACCAAGCTTCTTCAGCAAGCTGCTCCTTCTGCTCAGTTTCCTCCTCTTCAGGTCCCGTTACTATAATATGTGTATCTATATATATATATATATATATATATATTCTTCTTCTACTGCACCACTTATTCCCATTCGCCACGCCCAACTCTACAACGCCAAACTCAGGGTTTCTCTCTTTCTCTTTTTTTTTCCCCTCTTAGATTCATATTTTTGTCTTCTTTGTTTTTCAAGAATTAACATATTTTCTTCACTATTTTTATATGAGATTTTCTCGGTTTATTTTCTCTCTGTTACGTTGACGTTTCAATTTACTAGTATTTTCTTTGGTATTTTTTCCCCCTCATCGCTTCATAATCTGATTATGATGGATCGGCGTTTAACGTTTCTCTCTCTTTTTAAATTATTTTTAAGTGACTAAGCTGTTTAATCTAATCTCATGTTTCTTTTTTCATCGTTTTTTAAATACCTCCACACTAGATTTTCACTTGCCGCCGCTTCATCAGTAATTTTATCCTGATAATTTTGGGATAAGGTTGAAACTCTCATATTAGGTTTTCCGTTGACCGGGTTGACTATGAATTAATTTAAAAAAAGGGATTTTTTTGTTGTTGTGGTTGTTGATTTAGATCTTTGATTATTTTAATTCAATACTGATTTTTGCTGCAGTTAACCAACCTTATTGTTTATTTGTTCGAGACTTAGAGAGTTTTTTTGAATCCCCATGGCTTCAAAGCGGATTAATAAGGAGTTGAAAGATCTGCAGAAGGACCCTGCTGCATCTTGCAGTGCTGGTTTGTGTTTACTTTTCTAATCACTCAATTTGTTGAATTTATGTCTTTATATGGTATTCTTTGATAGTTTACTTGAAGATCCACTGATAATTCGATATATATAATATAGTTGGTTTAGGGTGTCAGTTTTAATTTGTTTCCACTATGAAAGTGTGGAGATATTTTTTTATTAATATATCCAAAAACCCTAACAATGGCCAATGGCTGATAATTCGATTATAAATAATAGTGTTGGTTTAAGGTGTCAGTTTTAACTTGTTTTTGCTTTGAAAGTGGCAACTGGTTCTTGGTTTTAGATACATAAGAGATATTTTGATTAATATATACAAAAACCCTAATAATGGTCAGTGTTGTAGAAGAGAACACGGTCAGATTGTACCTTTTCATGATATTTATTATCTATTCATATTATGGATATTAGTTGTTACTACGATGATATTAAGTGAATGTACCATCTCCTTGATAATGTCAATAAATTATAGTAACATTCATCAATATATCGGCAATTCAAGTTAATGTTTGATGTTAGTAGCTTAGAGTTAAAAACCTTGGTTGGAGGGTTATCTATTTGTTGATCCAAACAAATTGAAAAATGCTTAAAAATTTTGTTCATTTGTTTTCAGTGATTGAATCTTCAGTTGGTATGTATCTCAGCTGAGATTATTGTTTAAAAAAGGAAATTTCAGCGATATAGATCCCATACATGAGGTTTTCACTGACAATCTGCTTACAATAATTTTATTCAGAGAAACTTAGATCAGTTAGAAGCACTATCAAAGAAGCTCAAGGCAAAAACCTTAAGAACTGAGGCTCCTTCTCAATCCATTGCTGCCACGAGGTAACTTTGTGCTTTATAATTTTAATTCATTGCTCTTGTGATTCTTGTATTCACAGTCTGTTGAAACAGACAGTCTGCCACGAGGGAACATTGTTTATGTTGCAAACTTGGCTTTAAACAACAATTTGAAGGGTTATCTTCTGTTTATTTCTCCCAGAATATTTATTTACCATGCGGAATATAAAAAAATGGTCTTTGTTGTGTTTTAAGGATACTTGCATGGGAGGGAATTAACGCTGAATAGCTTACACGCGATCTGAAGTATTTTGAATTGAAGGTAAGTAATTTTCCACATTTTCATTTATGTTAACTCAGCTTTTGTGGCTTTTAACTCAAGAACCCACTAAACCTACCATAAAATTTGTTACTTGATTTTCTTTGGCGTATAAGGTTATTTAATAGATATTTTGAGGGGAATGGATGTTGATAACGATATGTCAAGATAAGGACATTTTCCCCCTTCCCCCAAACTTCATTCTTCTTGAATTATTATTTAACGATATGTCTAATCTACTTTAATAATATTGGTTACAACCTGATAATTTAATGTCTAGATTTGGTTAATATTTTAATACTACTTTCTTACTTGATATTATTTTATAGGGGTTTGCAGAAAGTCGAAGTTCTCTCATAGCTCGTTGAAGTAGGCTGCATCCTGGTACTCGATATTTGGCTAGGGGCATTAATTCCTGTTTTAGCACAGGTAAGATGAAGTTACTATTTTTATCCCACGCCTATGTAGACATGGTTGCTCATGCATTTTCCTATCAAAGCTACTATTTTCTTTTCTTTATTCTTTTTTGGGTTTCAAATAGGACGAGCAGCAATTACTTGTAAAAATGAGCTAGAGAAGATCAATGAAGAGAATCTAGAAACAGTTTCATCCTATTTGAGGCAAGCAATGAATTTGAGTTCTTGCTCAAAGCAAGTTATAGGGGTGGATTGGAGTAAAAGAGATGGGGTTTCAGATATTTCTTCTAGTTTATGTGATTTTGGTGATCAGTGTCAGTTCAACATTGATCTCAGCAAATTTGTTGTCGTTCATGGTGCAAGTGAGCTTTGATTATGTTTTTAATTTCTGGGTTTTCTTTTGTGATAATTGTTCCCCTTTTGATATTTGATATAGAAAGAAATGGAATTACTGATTTACGTTTTTCATTTGTAGGTTCATTTGGGCATTTTCAGGCAAGCAAATCTGGGGTTCATAAAGGGGGATTGAATCAACCTCTTGTCAAGGCTGGTTTCGTTGCAACTCGAATTTCTGTGAGATATGGCGATTGAAGTTTTTAAGTATATAGAAAAACATTCCATTTTAAATTTTATTTTGGTTTCTCAATCATGGTTTATGCAATCCATTGATTTGCTTATGAAAAAGAAATCAAATGCTAAGCAAAACTGCAATTGAAGCTTCATTTAGTTCATTTGTAACACTTGCAGTGAGCACATTTCGTACTTATGTTTTTCGGTGTGGTTTCTTTCCAGGTCACGACCCCTAATCTTGAAATTGTACGAGCACTAGCCAGAGGTATAGATCTCTAATTTGTTAAGTCTTAACAGTGTAACTGACAATATTCATTCAGTGTGATAGATCTATTTGTGTTCCGTGTTGCTGCTTCAATTGTGAGATTTCCGAATACAGGAGTTGCTATGTATGAATCAGATGACATAATAAAGTATCTGGTCAAAAAACATGGTATGTGTAGTTAGCTCTACATACTACAGTTATGTTTCTTCTATTTCTTGGTTAACTTAAGGACCATAGCTGTGGATATCTCTAGTACGTAGTCTTCCGTTTTTGTACTAATGAAGTTGCTTTCTGTTTTTCAATTGGCATTTTAGAATATTCTAGAAAATGAGTTTCCTTACTTCTTCTAAGGTTAACGGTTATCCGTGTAACATGTCTTGATTCTCATCTCTTCCAGGCTGATTTGTATATAAGATATCTCGAAATAAATACATGTCTACAATATTTTACTGGATGCAAAACTAGTGAGTAAATTTTTTAAGGAAGATAAATACATTTTTGCCTAAGATATTATACTGGATTAAGCTATTGAAAGAAATGGATCTGTACCTCTAGGTGCTTGGATGATAAATACATTTGTTGAATTCATTGATTTTGGTTGATGTGTATGAAGACTAAACCAATATACCTTTTTTGTAGCTTCTCCAATGCCTAGAATATTTTGGTCAATATGGTAAAGTTCTAAAAGTATCCATGTCTAGGACTGCTGCTGGTACCATCCAGCAATTTCCAAACAATACATGTAATGTGTAAGTGCAGAAATATCTTTTATTAGGTTATAGTTTTTCAAATGTTAAGACATTATTATTGTGCATTCTATCATTATTTTATTCTGTCTGTATTTTGTTAGATTTGAGGTGTAGTATGATAAGTGTAGTATTTTGTTTGATTGTTATTGATCAACTTTCTATTTGATGGGATATATATTTATATCATGGATATTCTTCCTCTTCTCAATATTTTGATAATGAATTCTGGATGTAAGATTTCATTGTTCCTAATATTTCATTGGAACTTTATTACTAAGATTTCATTGGAACTTTATTATAAACTTCTTTTCTAAAGGATAGAATGGAGTGATGTATGTATTCATAAAAACATTTCTAAAGGATTTGCTTAAGCGGCTAGAGGGATAGGAATGGATTTGTGGCGTTTTTATAATATTATAATTTTTTTTATGACCTTTAGCGGCGTTTTTTTCACGTAAATGCCGCAAAAATTAGCGGCACTGTCTATAGCGGCGTATTTTTTGCGGTGCTAGTAAAAACACCGCAAATAGTTTTAGTGGCACTTAAAAGTACCGCTAAAGGCCTAAAAAAAGGCCGTTAAAAGCCTATTTTGCTGTAGTGTACGTTATGACTGGATTGACTATGTCACATGGAAATGTGTTAGAAATTCGCATCATTTGCTAGAATCAATTTCCATTTAGAACTTATCATTATCTTTTATTAACTCTCAAATCATGATTTTTGTTCAGTCGTTAGTTTTCAAAACATTCTACGTTGTTGAAGCTTTTTAAAACAGTTCGCGTCATAGTGGGTATTTTGTTAAAAACATGCATTTTTTTCAAAAACCCAAGTACTACCTGCTTTGACCAGATAGAGGCCATTATTACAAAAAAAAAAAATACCCCAACTAAGACTTAAAATCATAATTAAGTATGAAACAGTGTGAAAAGGGTCGTGTGGCCATCGTTAAGTCCCCTGTTGCACCGATCCGCCTAAGTCTGGGGATTACTTGTACATATTAAATAGAAGCGGTGAGTTTACGTAAATTTAGTGTGTAATCCCCATGCAAACAAGCAAACAGTATACAAAGAATCACAGTTTGGGCCTAAGCCCATTTCAGTATCAGTATCGGTTCGAGTTTGGGCCTTAGCCCATCTCAGTACAAAAGCAGTCATTCAGTAGGGCCTTAGCCCATCACTGTACTAGTAAGTATTAGGGCCTTAGCCCATCACAGTAACAGTAAACAATCATGCGATGTACAATATGCAAATGCTACCCAACCAACCACTGAGCACCATCTCCTGTCCAACCCTGCAGTCCTATTGGGATTAAAGCACCCATCCCTACACTTACAAATAACACCGGTTGCGAAACTAAACAGTATTTGCAGCAGAGCTACCAATATCATAGGCTTAAAGCCATCAGTGATGTAACGCCCTGATTTTCGGGATTTTTGTGATTTTTGGCTAATTCTTAAAATTTTGCGTTTTGACTGTATAGATTATATTTTAGTATGATAGTGGACCCCTAGAAGGCCCAAGCTTAGGTTGAAACCCGGCGGATTTAAGAAATTTTAGTGGTTAAGAGAAGGAGGTCCTGAAGAAGTGGGTTCTTAAAGTTAAAGTTAGCAAAATGGAGCAAAAAGGAGCCCCTGGTAAGGTGGTTAAATGACGCCACTAAGAAGCTATAAAAATGGCGCCTAAGAGAGTGTGGGGGTCAATGGTTCAAGTCACAAGGTATGTAATTAAGGTGTTTTATTTTTTTTATGAGCAGGAGAGTTAAGTGTTGGTCTTTAGTTAAAACTCTGTCAGGAAGAGTTTGGATGTGTCAAAGGAGTAAGTTGAGGAGTGACAAGGGGAGCAAAAGTAGGAGCTGATCAGGGAGGACAGAGTTGGCCGAATGGTGGACTCTTGGGGAGCAAGAGTTGGTCGGTCATAGGGCTTTAGTTAGGCAATCGGCTAGGGGGTTTGGGGCATGTGTAATTTCGGTAATTGGGGTTTTTGGTGCTGAATTCTCTTTTGTTTTCCTTCAGGTTTCGTTTTGGTATTTCCTTTGCTTAGCCGAAATAGGGTAGAGTGCTTTAGGGTTATTCTTTTACTCTTTCTTTTGGATAGAAACCGATCATAAGCCTGCCAAAACGCCTTCTTGTGCCGTTTTCTTCTGTCAAAGCCGATTGCCACTTCTCCTCTTCTCTAATTTCTTCTCTTTTTTTTCTTACTCCCATCTTTTTCTTCTGTCATCTGTACCCCTCTCTCCTCATCTTGTTCTCACTTTGATAAACACAAAAGCCGAAAGCAAAGCTTGCCATTGCCGATTCTTCCCTTGACCGAAACCTTGGAATCGAATTGCTTTAGTTGATCGAAACCTCGTGTTTCCATTGCCGATTCCCTCTTAATCGAACCTACACTGCTCATACTTCTTCTTTTTCTCATTTTCTTCGTCGATCACTCTCAAAAATCAAGCCAACCGAATATCTTGTTGTGGCTGAATCTCATCTTTTCTTTTTAAGCCGAAACCTTCATACCAGTGGTGTTTAAATCGAATATTAGATCACCTTCATTTCTTTTTGTGGTTGCAAGTAGAACTATCGTAGATTGGGGCTAGATCGGTAAGTATTTCGAGAATCTTTTTCGTTAGTTAATCATGTTTTAAGGCAAGAAGTCGAAACCCTTTAGGGGAGGCTAACGTTTTGGGCTAAGGGTCTTGTGGCCTTTTCTTTTGGTTTTGTGTACGCTAGTGTGGACAAAGGGGCATGCAGCAAGGGCCTTTGAAGACTAACGCAGTTGGACATCTAGATCTAGTCCATATTCGGCAGAAAGGTAAGATTTTTAGGGACTTAGGCCATGTTGGCCGATTGTGGTAAGGAGATTAAGGCTTTATGTGTTGTCGATTATTAGGCTAACACGTTGTGATCAACTGTAGGCTTTTCATGCGTGGAGCTCGTCAACACTTCGTCAGTTAACAGGTGTGTACCATACCTTACCATAGGCTAAATCGGCTAAGGCCGTAATAACCGAAAAAGTGACCGAAAGGTCGGCTCTGTGAGGATCTGTGAGTAACCAATTACTCTCTGATGTTTGGATCTGGAATCGCTGGTGATGGAATTGCAGAAGGTGCAATTCTTTGCGTTTTGGTAAGTTGGGCCTCGATGGGCCAAATGTGGGCCCAATGGGCTTCTGAGCCCATATAGGTAAACATTGTTATTAAAGGCGTTCTGACAGACTGTAGTAATTAATTCGGTTAAAATTCGTAATCTGATCGTAAAACTTGGTTTTAACGGGCTTAAGGTACTAGTGGACACCGTAGGCCATTAGGGGTTTTGGGCTTAAAAAGGGCTAAACTGGAAAACTAAGTTAAAAAGGACTTCTGTAACAACAAATGGATTAATAGTAACTATGATATGCATAAAATCTCTGAGAATCGTTAAAAAGACTAAAATACCCCTAAGTGTGGAAAATTACCATTATACTCCTAGGTACAAAATGACCAATATACCCCAAGGGTTAGTCTTATCTGAGATGCATGATATTTTGATACTGCTTGATGTATGCCGTGACATATATATCTGTTGCATGGGTTATGGGTTATATTGATGGAGGAAGCGTTATGGTGGCCTCGCTACATATATATCAGTTCTGGTGGCCTCGCCACAGTATTTGTATCTAGTGACTCCGTCACAATATCTGGCAGCCTCGCTACAAATTCTGTGGTGTGTAGCGGATGAGTGGGTCGAGTAGTCTCCTCATATGGTGTAAGGCTGGTACAGGGGTGTTATGGATGGATCTGGGTTGGGCTTTCTGCATACATGATATATATATCTGTTCTGTATCTATTATGGGCCTATGGGCTTCATCCTGATTTCTGTACTGGGCCAAGGCCCAATTAAATCTGACTCTGAGGCTTGATCTATTTTGGGCTATGGTTGGGACTATGCTACACACTGAGTTTATCAAACTCACCCTTATTTTCATCTCTGCAGGTAATCCCCAACCATAGTGGGCTTGAAGCTGTGAGGGATTCGGAGTGGCCACATCATCTGCAAAGTTGGGTTCTATTTTAGCTGGTTTATTTTATTTACTTGGTTTTTAAATTTTGGGTTTAAAGTTGTAATAAGGCCGCTCTTTAAATTTCTTTTATGGTTTTTATTTACTGGTTTACTAATATTATATCGAAATTGCTAGCTGTAGGCCGCGCGGGTTTTCCAAATTTAATGAATGTTTTCAAACACAACAAACGTGACAAACGGATAAGCTAAGGACTTAAATAACTAACTTTTCGAAAAACCCCTGTTTTTACAAAGATCACTTTAGTCACTTTAAGCAAAGAACACATAGCTAGTCGTAAGTCCATGTGACATGCCAGATTGGGCCATAACGTCTGGGCCGGGTTTGGGGTGTTACAAGTGATTTGCAGTAGAGCTGACAGTATAATAGGCATTAAGCCTTTCAGTACACTTCCTCCACATAGATCATCCCATCCCTATGCAATGCAACATATAGTTATGATATGCCATGTCATGGTAATAGTATATACAGTGTGACATCATTTACCCGTGTTTATCTTTTTACCCGAGCACAAGGCATTACCGGACACAATCAACATCATTCATGCACAATTGAACCACCAATTTTCATTCCAATTTAAAATTTACTCATAAAATACCATACAACCCTTAAAATGGGCCTACGAGGCCCAAAACATGGTTTAGGAATGGTCCGAAACTAAACAGAAAACTTAGAAAAATTAGTAAAATTTCACCTAATACAGGGCACATGCCCGTATGAGATAGGGGCATGCCCTGTGGGCAGGCCGTGTGGTCACACACGCCCGTGTTCCCTACCTGTATTGAATTATTGGAAAATTATATTTCATTTCGAACCTACAGGGGTTTTCACACGACCGAGCACACGCCCGTGTCCTTTTCTAGTGTTCATCACACGGCCTCGACGTGTCCGCCTGGGGTTCCCGTGTGAAAAATTGGGACATTCTGTTTATGACATCAACATACAATTTTGGTCACATGACCCTGAGACACGCCCGTGTGATCTGGTCGTGTGACGTCCTTAATCTCTGAAAATCCCATGCAAAATTCGCACGCCCTACACACATGGCCATGGGGGCTGGATGTGTTGCCCTAAGTTAGGCTATTTTTCAAGCCATCCTTTGCACCAAAGCACATACTATCTCTACCACTTTTAACACCACATAACATACACATCTTTAGACATCTAAATGACTCCATTTACCCAACCATCATCTCTTTTCAAATTAAACACACAAATACACTAAGTATTCCATGAATTTTTTCATAAGGATAAGTAAACAAAATGTCATCATCAATGGTTATATCACTTAGCCTTGATTGCAAAATGACTTATCCCAAGACAATTACAGCAACATAACCAAACCAACTTAACACCTACAACACCACTAAGTCCCTATACATGTCACAGTTTAAGAGTTCATTTCACTATACCAAAAGATAATGTCGATAGTGTGGGTGATCCTTCGACTCGTTCTGATCTCGAGCTGGCTTGACTGAATCTACAAACAAGGGAAAAGAAAAAAGAATAAGCTTTAAAGCTTAGTAAGTCTATATGTAAATAATTATCATCACGATAACATTTAGCCACACCAAAATTCTCTCACACACACCAACTTACCACCTAAACTTACCAACTTTCCCATACAATTCATACACATTATTTTCACCTACTTAAGTTCACACGCATCCTTGCACCCACATGCAATTTCCCCGCAATTACACTTGCCCAAAAGAATACCTGTACACACATATCATACTATCACACTAAGTCTCTTTAGTAAGTATTCTTGTTGAACTCTTCAGATTAACATTCGATACTCGGTGAACTTTTCGCACATGATTCCACCAACACATAAACCCGGCTCTCGAGTACACATGGTAAAGTTCACTTTATCACCCATGTGACCTAGCCATTTAATCTCGTAGCCCTCATGTGCACATGGTGAAAATCACTTTATCACTCATATGACTTAGCTACATATGCTATTGCTCTCATGTACACATGGGGAAGTTCACTTTATCACCCATGTGACATAGCCATTGAGTATCGTAACTATCGTGTACACATGGTGAAGTTCACTTTATCACACATGTGATTTAGCCATTGAATTTCGTAGTTCCATGCGACGTAGCCATATTTTATTCGTATCTCCTGTTATTCCGAAGGTCCAACCGGAAACTCTTATTTCCAACGCTTTCAACAACATAGAAGATTATTCATTTTCAACATTTCATAATATCCATTAGAATTATTAATGTACAAATAAAATAGATACATTACTTACATATAAACTTACCTCGACAACAAAAAGCGGTAATTTGCAACTTAATTCGAGACCTTGCCCTTGCCCCGGTCAAGGTTGATTCCTCGATCTTCTCGATCTATAATGACACATATAACTCGTTTAATGCACACATTGTTCAATTTAGTCCAAAATCATCCTACGACAATTTTTACCATTTTACCCCTAACTTTGTAAATTTTTACAACTAAGTCCTTAGTCTTGTAAATTGAAATGTATCAATTCTTTTGGTTACCCAAACCTAGTCGAATATCCATGGCACTCAAAACAGCCCACATTTCTCATCAATTTATACTTTTACCACTCAATTTATTAACTTTGCAATTTGGTCCTTTTTAGGGATTGATGAAAAATCACTTAGTAATCATAGTTTACCACACCTTAAACCTTCATATTCTACCATTAGACATCAAAATACTTGCATGTCATACATGGGTAAAATTTTTGACATCAACCCTAGCTTAGAATAATGGTAAAATTAGGTAGAGCAAGCTACGAGGATAATAAAAATATGAAGAGAATTAAAAATGGGGCTAGAAATCACTTACAATCAAGCTTGGAAGTAGAAGAAACCCTAGCTATGGCTTCCTCTCTATACTCGACTAAGGAGAAGAATTCATGGACAAGATTTTGCCTTAATTTTCCCTTTTTATTCTTTTATTAACCAAATGACCAAACTGCCATTCATTAAAACCTTTGTTATGCCTACCCTTCCTTGGGCATTTTTGTCCAAAATGGCCTAATTACAATATAAGGACCTCTAATTTAAACACCTAATTCAATCAAGTACCTTACGAAATGAAACCCATATTTTTCACCTATTGCAGTTTAGTCCAATACACCAAATTGGACATGTAACCAATAAAATTCACACACCAAAATTTCACATATTCATCCAAACACCTAATAAATATCAAAACTAAATCGAAATAATATTTTAAACCTTGAATTCATGGTTTCAAAACCACATTCCCGTTTAGCCCCTAATTTAGGCTGTTACAACTCTCCCCATTTAGAGATTTTCGTCCCCGAAAATCTTACCGCTGAATAGGTTTGGGTACTGTTTCCTCAAGCTTTCTCCAGTTCCCACGCAGCCTCTTCCACACCATATTTTTGCCACAACACTTTCACCAAAGCCCTATTCTTGTTATTTAACTATTTAACTTCTCGAGCCAAAATCTTAATTGGCTCCTCCTCGTAGGTCATGCCCGATTGAATCTCAATATTCGTAGGTGAAATCACATGTGAAAGATCTGAACGATACCGTCGTAACATTGACACATGAAACACATTACGTATCGTTTTCAATTTTGATGGTAAAGCTAGACGATATGCTAGTGACCCTATTTTTTCTGTAACCTTGTACGGTCTAATGAAACGCGTACTTAACTTGCCTTTCTGGCCAAATCACAATATCTTCTTCGATAGCGATACTTTCAAAAATACCTTATCACCAACCTGAAATTCAATCTCTTTCCTTTCCAAAATGCATAAGACTTTTCCCGGTCAGAAGCAGCCTTTAAACAATCTCGAATTATCTTCACCTTTTCCTCAGTCTCTCAACCAGGCTAACACCATGAATCTGTTTTTCACTCAACTCTGTCTAATACAAGGGAGTTCGGCATTTTCGACCATACAATGCCTCATAAGGCACCATCCGTATACTTGACTGATAACTATTGTTCTAGGTAAATTCTACTAAAGGCAAATACTTTTCCCAACTACCCTCGAACTCTAAAACACAATGCCGAAGCATATCTTCAAGAACTTGAATTACCCTCTCGTATTGGCCATCAGTCTGCGGGTGAAATGCGGTAATAAAATTTAACTTCGTACCTAGTGCTTCTTGCAACTTTTTCCAAAATCTCGAGGTGAACCTCAGATCCCTATCCGAGATAATAGACATAGGTACTCCATGCAACCTCACAATTTCAGTAACATATTAATCGGCTAATTTATCAAGTGAATAATCTACATGTACCGGTATGAGATGAGCTGACTTCGTCAATCTGTCCACAATAACCCACACAGCATCTTTCTTTTTCAGTGTCAAAGGTAACTCGATCACAAAATCCATGGTAATCCTATCCCACTTCTACTTGGGAATCATTACTGGCTGAAGTAAACCCGAAGGTACCTGATGCTCCGCCTTCACCTGTTGGTAGATCAGACACTTTGTCACAAATGCCAAAATGTCCATTTTCATACTCGGCCACCAATACAATATCTTCAAGTCATTATACATTTTTGTGCTACTAGGATGTATGGATAAACAACCACCGTGTGCCTCAAGCAAAATTTCCTGAATTAACTCCCCATCTCTAGGAACACAAACTCTATAATGAAACATCAAGCAATCATCTGAACCAATTTGAAAATCAAAGTCACAACCCGTCTCGCATTAAACCCTTTTGGCTTGCAATTCAGCATCATTCTTTTGAGCTTCACAGATCCGCTGTAGAAATAATGGTTTGGCCCTCAACTCGGCTAATATAGAACCATCATCAGGCAAGGTCAAACTCGTTCCCATAGTTCTTAAAGCACACAAAGATTTTCTGCTCAAAGCATCCACAACCACATTTACCTTTTTGATATAATACTCAATTACTAGCTCATAATCCTTTAACAATTCAAGCCAACTCCGTTGTCTCAAGTTCAATTCCCTTTGATTCATCAAGTATTTCAAACTTTTGTGGTCGGTAAAAATTTGACATTTCCCACCATACAAATAATGGTGTCAAATCTTCAAAGCAAAGACGATAGCGGCCAACTCTAAATCATGTGCCGAGTAGTTCCTTTCACGTGGTTTTAATTGCCTCGAAGCATAGGCCACCACCTTGCCCTCTTGCATCAGTACACATCCAAGGCCATTTAGTGACGCATTACTATAAATCACAAACTCCTTTCCTGACTCAGGTTGTACTAGCATTGGTGCCTCAATCAATTTAGCTTTCAACTGATCGAAAATTTGTTGACATCTTTTGGTCCACTCAAATTTTACATCCTTTTGAAGCAGCTTGGTTATAGGAGAAGCAATCATAGAAAAACCCTCGACAAATCATCGATAATCGATAGCTAAACCCAGAAAGCTTCTAACCTTGGTTACATTCTACGGTGGCTTCCAATCAACAATTGCCAAAATCTTACTTTTATCAACCCAAATACCATCACCAGAGACTATGTGTCCCAAAAATTCGACTTCATGTAGCCAAAACTCACTCTTGCTAAATTTAGCAAGTAACTTCTCTTTTCTCAAAGTCTGTAATACCGTTCTCAAATGCTCAGCATGTTTCGACTCATCCCAAAAATAAATCAATATATCGTTTATGAACACCACTACAAACTTGTCCAAATATTGTCAAAAAATCTGGTTCATCAAATCCATAAACATAGCTGATGCATTAATTAAATCGAAAGGCATAACAAGAAATTCATAATAGTCGTACCTCGTTCTAAAAGTAGTCTTCAGCACATCGAATTCCTTAACCCACAGCTGGTAATAGCAAGATCTCAAGTTAATCTTAGAGAACACCATTGCTCCCTTTAATTGGTCGAACAAATCATCAATTCTCAACAATGGATACTTGTTCTTGATAGTCACCTTATTGAGTTGCCTATAATCAATATAAAGCCTCATCAACCCATCTTTCTTCTTTACGAACAATACAAGTGCACCCCAAGGAGAGAAACTCGGCCTCACAAATCCCTTTTCTATTAACTCTTGCAACTGAGCCTTTAACTCTCTCAATTCTATCGGAGCCATCCTATATGGAGCAATGGAAATAGGTGCAGTCCCAGGTAACAAATCAATAGCAAGATCAATTTCTTTGACAGGGGGTAACCTGGGTAACTCGTCCGGAAACACGTCTGAAGATTCACAAACTACAAGCATAGATTCAAGTTTCAATTCTGGCACCTTAGTATTCAACACATATGCTAGATAAGCCTCACACCCTTTTCTCATGCATTTTCGAGCAGACATACAAGAAATTACAACCAGCATTTTAATTAACTCATCTGTTCTAACCTATAGAATTTCACCACTTTCACATTTCAACTCAAGAGTTTTCTATCTACAATTTACCTTAACATCATCTAGTGTCAACCAATCCATGCCCAAAATAATATCAAACTCATCAAATGACAATAACATTAGATTAGCCGGAAAATAGTGACCCTGAATCATCAAAGGACAATTCTTGCAAATGTTATCTACCAATACAAATTTGCCTAACGGGTTTGACACTTTAATAAAAATTCCAGTCAACTCAACAGGCAATGTCATACTCTGCACCAACTTTTCACAAATATATGAATGAGTGGAGCCTGGGTCTATCAATGCAATAAAATCAATATTATAAAGTAAGAATGTATCGGTAATCACGTCCGGAGATGAGGCTTCCTCCCGAGCTCACATAGCATAAGCCCTACTAGGTGTTCTCGTCTCGGATCTCACAGCTATGTCTTTCACTGTACTCTTACCACTGGTTCCACCTCCAACGTTCCTTGGTGGTCTACCCTTACTAGTAGTGGACTTGATCTAACACCTTGAAATTTCTCATCTCCCACACTCTCTAGGCAATATCTAATAAAATGATCTATAGAACCACACTTGAAACAAGCCGGGTTAGCTCCCCAACACTCACCGGTGTGTTGTCTACTACAGCTCTGACACTCAGGTCTATCAGTCCTTGCATTACCCATACTAGCCATTGATGTAGCCTGGGTTTTAGAACCCGTATATGTTTTATCCAAATCTCTGTGTGACTGTCCTGCTGAAACTGTCATTCGAGGATTCATTTCCTTGGACCTCTTTGATTGAGATTGAAAGGACTTACTCATCGGTCTCTTCCGGGCATCACGAGCCTTCATGATTGCTTTTCTCTTTTTTTTATTTAGCTCCTCGACTTTGCATGCTCTGTCGACTAATACCACAAATTCTTTTAATTCTAGAATTCCCACCAGCACTTTGATATCCTCATTGAGCCCGTCCTCAAACCTTCCTACTCAGCTAAAAACACACTCTACTAAGTCTAACAAACTCACGTTCCTACTCAGCTACCGTCATCTTACCCAGCTTTAACTCAAGGAACTTCTTCCGTTTTTTATCTACAAACCTCTGACTTTTATACTTTTTGCGAAGCTCCTCCAAAAAGAAATCCCACATCACTTTCTCCCTCGGGACCACAAATATTAATGTTTTCCACCAATGATAAGCTGAGTCCTTCAGCAAGGATACGACACATTTTAAACTTTCTTCAGGCGTGCAAGACAATTCATCAAATACCTTCATGGAATTCTCGAGCCAAAACTTGGCCCTTTCTGGATCATCATCGATTTAGCTCTAAACTCTTCGGCCCCTTGTTTCCAAATTTTATCTACTAGAGGTTTTGCCAACCTTACCATATCAACACCCTGTGGGCCTACGAAAACTGATTGTGGTATAGGCTGGAGAGGAGCGGGTTGAGTATTAGGGTTTACTCTAACAAAATCAGTGTACCAGTTATTCATCATTCGGAGAAAGGTATCCTGAGCCTCCTCTCCTTGACTCATAGTCTCATTTCTACTTTCTGCAGGCGCGGTCCCTTGTGTAGGAGCCAGCGCGTTACTAGCAGCATCATCAGTCGTAGCTCGTTCAGGATCCATTACTATATAAACCAAAACACAATTTAGAAAAGTCAAGAGTCACCACACTATCATAATATATCTATGGCATGTATAGCTAGACTTATCCACAACGCTACAATAGTTCGAGAACCAACTAAACTATAGCTTTGATACCACTAAATGTAACACCCCTTACCCAGGTTTATCGCCTTACATGAGCACGAGGCATTACCGGATAATATCAACATCATTCATGCACAATCGAACCATCAATTTTTATTCAAATTTAAAACTTATTCATAAAATACCATACAACCCTTAAAATAGGACTACGAGGCCCAAAATATGGTTTGGGAATGGTCCGAAACCAAACCGAGAACTTAGAAAAATTTTGGAAAATTTGACCTAATACAGGGCACACGCCCGTGTGAGACAGGGGCACGCCCGTGTGGGCAGGCCGTGTGGTCACACATGCCTGTGTCCCCTACCCATGTTGAATTATTGGAAAACTATTTTTCATTTTGAACCTACAAGGGTTTTCACACGGCCGAGCACACGCCCGTGTCCTTTGCCCGTGTTCATCAGACAGCTTCGACACGCCTGTGTGGCCTCCTTGTACGAAAATTTGGACATTCTGTTTATGACATCAGCATGCGATTTTGGTCACACGGCCATCAGACACGCCTGTGTGACCAGGCCGTGTGACATCCTTAATCTCCGAAAATCCCATGCAAAATTCACACACCCTACACACATGGCCGTGGGGGCTGGCCATGTGGCCCTAAGTTAGACTATTTTCCAAGCCATCCTTTGCACCAAAGCACATACTATCTCTACCACTTTTAACACCACATAACATATACATCTTTAGACATCTAAATGACTCCATTTACCCTACCATCATCCCTTTTCAAATTAAACACACAAACACACTAAGTATTCCATGAATTTCCTCATAAGGATAAAGAAACAAAATATCATCATTAATGGCTATATCACTTAGCCTTGATTGCAAAATGACTTATTCCAAGACAATTACAACAACATAACCAAACCAACTTAACACCTACAGCACCACTAAGTCCCTATACATGCCATAGTTTAAGAGTTCATTTCACTATACCAAAAGATAATGTCGATAGTGTGGGTGATCCTTCGACCCGTTTTGATCCCGAGCTAGCTTGACTGAATCTACAAAATAAGGGAAAAGAGAAAAGAATAAGCTTTAAAGCTTAGTAAGTCTATATGTAAATAATTATCATCACGATAAAATTTAGCCACACCAAAATTATCTCACACACACCAACTTACCACCTAAACTTACCAACTTTCCCATACAATTCATACACATTATTTTCACCTACTTAAGTTCACACGCACCCTTACGCCCACATGCAATTTCCCCGCAATTACACTTGCCCAAAAGAATACTTGTACACACATATCATACTACCACACCAAGTCTCTTTAGTAAGTATTGTCGTTGAACTCTTCGGATTAACATTCAATACTCAGTGGACTTTCCGTTCATGATTCCACCAACACATAAGCCTGGCTCTCGAGTACACATGGTGAAGTTCACTTTATCACCCATGTGACCTAGCCATTTAATCTCTAGCCCTCGTGTGCACATGGTGAAAATCACTTTATCACTCATGTGACTTAGCTACATATGATATTGCTCTCATGCACACATGGGGAAGTTCACTTTATCACCCATGTGACATAGCCATAAAGTCTTGTAACTATCGTGTACATATGGTAAAGTTCACTTTATCACACATGTGATTTAGCCATTGAATTTCGTAGCTCTCAGGTCTACACGTTGAAGTTCGCTTTATCACACATGGGACCTAGCCATATTTTATCCGTACCTCTCATTATTCTGAAGGTCCAACCGGGAACTTTGATTTCCAACGCTTTCAACAACATAAAAGATTATTCATTTTCAACATTTCATAATATCCATTAGAATTATTAATGTACAAATAAAATAGATACATTACTTATATCTAAACTTACCTCGACAACAAAAAGTAGTAATTTGCAACTTAATTCGAGACCTTGCCCTTGCCCCAGTCAAGGTTGATTCCTCGATCTTCTCGATCTATAATGACACATTTAACTCATTTAATGCACACATTGTTAAATTTAGTCCAAAATCATCCTACGGTAATTCTTACCATTTTACCCCTAACTTTGTAAATTTTTACAACTAAGTCCTTGGCTCGTAAATTGAAATGTATCAATTCTCCTGGTTACCCAAACCTAGTCGAATATCCACGGCACTCAAAACAGCCCACATTTCTTATCAATTTATACTTTTACCACTCAATTTATTAACTTTGCACTTTGGTCCTTTTTAGGGACTTTGATAAAAATCACCTAGTAATCATAGTTTACCACGCCTTAAACCTTCATATTCCACCATTAGACATCAAAATACTTGCATGTCATACATGGGTAAAATTTTTGACATCAACCCTAGCTTAAAATAATGGTAAAATTAGGTAGACCAAGTTACGAGGTTCTAAAAATACGAAGAAAATTAAAAACGGGGCTAGAAATTACTTACAATCAAGCTTGGAAGTTGAAGAAACCCTAGCTATGGCTTCCTCTCTATATTCGACCAAGGAGAAGAATTCATGGACAAGATTTTGCCTTAATTCTCCCTTTTTATTCTTTTATTAACCAAATGACCAAACTGCCCTTCATTAAAACCTTTGTTATGCCTACCCTTCCTTGGGCATTTTTGTCCAACATGGCCTAATTACCATATAAGGACCTCTAATTTAAAAACCTAATTCAATCAAGTACCTTATGAAATGAAACCCATATTTTCATCTATTGCAATTTAGTCCAACACACCAAATTGGACATGTAACTAATAAAATTCACACACCAAAATTTCACATATTTATCCAAACACCTAATAAATATCAAAACTAAATCAAAATAATATTTTAAACCTCGGATTCATGGTTTCGAAACCACTTTCCCGTTTGGCCCCTAATTTGGGCTGTTACATACAGTATCTGTTCAGTGAAAAAAATCATGCTCAATAACATATATCAGTCATACAATCATTTCCTTCAATTAGGGGTCTAAGTATGGCATACCGAAACTACAGTAGGTTCAAAGTCGACTTGGGCGGCCCGTACAACCCTGGCAAATAAATCAGTGAAATTGGGCTCACAAGCCCTTGTTGGTCTGCCCGTGTGGGCCCACATGCCCGTGTGACCCACAGGGCCCAAATTGACCTGGGCCGTGTGGACCACATGGCCTCGCCCATCACCCCACATGTAACACCCCTTACCCGAGTCCAATGTCGGGATGGGGTACGAGGCATTACTGTGCTTAATCATGCTTGGATATATAAACTCGGGCTATAAAATTTCATTCCATTCCAAAATTTTTCATGCAATCTCTTAGTATCCTTATTACAGGCCTACAAGGCCCAAAACATGCATTGGGTGCAATCTGGAATCAATCTGAGAATTTTCAGGCATTTAGAAATTTTTGATTAAAACAGGGCCACATGCCCGTGTAGGATGGGACATGCCTGTGTGGGCAGGCTGTAACACCCTTTACCCAAATTCAATGCTGAAACCAAGTACGAGGCATTACCGAACAACATCACGCCCAATCATACAAAATCGAGGCATAAAATTTTGTTCCAAGTTAAAAATTTTGCATAATATATCATACAATCCTTAGAATAGGCTACGTGGCCCAAAACATGATTTGGGAGTGGTCCGAGACCAAACCGACAACTTAGAAAATATTTTGGAAAATTAGGTCAAAAACAGGGCACATGTCCGTGTGAGACAGGGGTACACCCGTGGGGACAGGCCGTGTGGCCCTAAGTTAAGCTATTCTCAAGCTTTCCTTTGCCCCATAACACATGCTAACTTTACCACTTTTAATACCACACAACTTACACATTTTTAGGCATCTAAATGGCTTCATTTATTCATCAATCATCCATTTTAACTTAACCACACACAATCACTCCAATCATTCTATGAAATACCTCATGAGGATAGATAAGTAAAACAACATCATCATTGGCCATATCACATGGCCTTAATTACAAAATAACTTATCTCATGATAATTACCACGATATAGCCGAACTAACGTAACACTTACAACACCACTAAGCCCCTATACATACCATAGTTCCAAAAGAATGCATGTTGCAATACCAAAAGAACTTTGTGGATAGTGTGGATGATCCTCTGATGCTTCCTGATCCTCGAGCTGGCTTGACTAATCTATAAAACAAGGGAAAAGAGAAAGAAGTAAGCTTTGAGAAGCTTAGTAAGTATATATGCAAATAATTAACATCATACCAACTTTCTTAATAACCATAGATCATGCCACCTCATAACAACTTACCACCTATCCTTACCATGTTTCTTACATATATATATACACTAAGCACAAGATACATCTAGACTTAAATTCATACCCACCCTTGCATACCCATCTAATTGCCCATATATTCTATGTCCCATAAGTACCTGCATTTACACCCCACATAACCACACAAATATTATTTGTAAACTTTCCTATTGAACCCTTTAGAATAACATTCGACACTTAGTGGTTTCAGTACATAGCTCCACCAACACGTAATCTGGCTCTCGTGTACACATGGTGAACTCTCATCATCACCTATGTGACCTGGCCATTAAACGTCGTAGCTCTCGTGTCTACATGGTGTCCAACACTCAGAATCACACATGCGACCTAGCTACATATAACATAGCTCTTGTGTCTACATGATGTACCCTTGGTAACATACATGTGACCTAGCTATTTTTAGCCCGTAGCTCTCGTGTCTACATGGTATACACACAGTATTACGCATGTGACCTAGCTACTTATGTAAGAATATCCTGTAGCTTTCTTGTACACATGGTATACACTTCGTACTACACATGTGACTTAGCTACCACATAACATCCCGTATCTCTCTTGTACACATGGTGTCCTACCCTCGGAAACACACATGTGACCTAGCTACACATTCTCCGTATCTTTCGTGTAACAGCCCAATTTTGGGCCTAGTCAAATCAGTGGTTTTAGAACCACTAATCCAAAATCGGAGAAATTATTTTAATATTATTTTATGTATTATAGCCTGATTATATAAGTGCATGAAAATTTTGGTGAAATAATTTTAGCGATTGGGTGCTTAATTTTGAATAAGGACTAAATCGCGTAAAGGTTAAAAGTTCTATTTTGTTAGCAAATTATGTAAAATTACAAATTGACTAAAATGGGGAGGTTTTATAGGGCAAATAAGCCCATTAAATATGCATGGCCAGCCATAGGAGGTCATATGGGGATAAAAATGTTGAAAAGTCAAAAGGTGGTGGGGTTAGGTGACTTAATGTGTAATAAAATAAAACAAAAAGAAAAAGTTGTCATTTTTTTCATCCTTCCCCTTTCCCCATCGAAAATGGTAGCAACATGGGGGTTTGAGAGCTTCAAAATTTTCAGCCACTTTTCATCATCACAAGTAAGTGATTTTAAGGTCATTTCTTGATAATTTTAGTACATTTGGAACCCTTGTAGCATGAGCTACCTATTAGGGGGACTATTTTCCATAATGGATGAAAGTTTAGGGTTTTTCTATGTGACTATTTGTGATGTTTTCTGGAATTTTTAGGAAGAAAATGAGCTATTGTTGTTAAATAAACAACAATGTGAAAGAAATTGTATGAAAACACTTAGAGAGGGCTTAGTTGTAGAAGTTGTAAAATAAAGGGTAAGTGTTGGAAATAATGAGAAATTGGGGTAGTAATGGGAATAAAAAGAGTTGATTAAGCTTGGTTAACGAGGAAATTTGATAAAAAATTAATTTTCGAGCCTAGGGGCAAAATGGTCATTTTGCCAAAAGACTAAGGGCAAAATGGTCATTTTGCCAAACTGTGAATTTTAGAATGTTTTAATTAATGTCATGATTAAATAAGTCAATTTCATCATGTTAGATCAAGAACATTGAGTTTTGGGCTTGAATCGGAAAGTACGAGATTATGGATTGAAAGGGAGAAATTAGCCGAAATTGCATTCAAGGTAAGTCCATGTGATTAAATAAACATGTTATTGTTAATATACTTGAAATCTATTTTGCTATTATTGTATTGAATTACATGTTGATGGGGTTATGTATGAGGAAATGATGTCAAATGCTAATAACATTTTTGTGATGGTTGAATACATTGGAAGTTTGATGGAATATGACATTCAATTGAAACAAGTAAGTCGGTGATAATAATTATGTATTATTTTTGTTGTTGTTATTGTTAAAGCCTAAATAGGTAAGGCTTAAAATGAGTAAATTTATATGTAAATGATGCCTCTTCTATTAATTTTTTATTCAAAAATGCTTTAGACGACATGTGATTGAATATTATTGACCTTGGGTGAAAATGTGAGAAGTGAAGTTATGAATAAAATTCTATGAAATATTGAAAAGATGGGCTAAGTGCGACACCATCAAAAAAAATTATTAATAAAGATGGGCTAAGTGCGATACCATTGAGAAATTATTGATAAAGATGGGTTAAGTGTGATACCATCGAAAGTTATTGATAAAGATAGACTAAGTGTGATACCATCGAAAACTATTAATAAAAGGTGACTTAAGTGTGTTACCACTGGAAATCATAAATGAAGGTGAGTTAAGTGCGTTATCACTGGAAATTATTAATAATGGTGGGCTATGTACGAAACCACGGGATAATTATTAAAATTGATGAGCTAAGTGCGAATTACCGATCTTATTGATTTATTATACCGGTGAGTTAAGTGCAAATTATTGTGAAATACCAATATTGGTGGGTTATGTGCGAAACCACCTTATAATTTCTTCTAATATGAATGGCTATGTGCGAATCATTAAGCATGAATTATTATATTGAGGTGTGTATTGAGAAATATGGTAAGGTTGCAAATGACTAGGTTACACATGTGAGGATGATTTTATGAGGACCTGGTGATTGTAGGTCTATATTTACGGTGTATGAAAGTGTGGTAAAACCGATTGGTGACATATATGCTTAAATAGAAGCTAAAACAAAGAAAGCATGAAAAAGTAAATTTGCAGTAAAATAGTTTCGAAACAGCAACAGTTACATGGCTTTGAAAAATCACCAAAAATGGTGGGAATTGAATTAGAGATTGGATGAGATATGAAATTAAATTTTAACAAGTCTATTTTTACATAAAAGAAATGGTGCATGCAAAAGAATCTTACAATATGAGATATTTGAAATTTAGTACGACAGGGTTAGATAGATTATGAAGTCCCCTGTTCTAACTTGGGAAAATTATTAGAAATTGTACAAAAGTAATTATGGGACAAAATTTACATGGTTAGATTCCTTAATGAGTCTATTTTCATAAGAAATAGATGAAAACCTCATTTGAATTCTGTAAAAAGAGAAAATTGATGTTTAGTGAGGAGGGGTTAAAATTGTCAAACCGCGAAATAGGGGAAATTTAATGAATAAACTGTATTAATTGGCTAACCAAAAATTCTAAAAATTTTATGGTAACAAGAGGTGTGAGTCTAGTTTTAGGGAAAATTAGAGGATCTAAATTTTGAGCTCTGTAGCTCTGGATAAAAATAATTTAGTGGCTATGACTCGAGAAAGCAACTTGACCTGATCATAGGTAAAAAGGCAATTATGATAGAATTACCTTGAGATCATGTTGTAAGAATTGGTGGAAGCATATCGATAAATTGCTTATCATTTTTCATATGGACTTACTAAGCGTGAAGCTTACTCCCTTCTTTCCATCTTTTTTTTTAGCTTTGATAGGTTAGCTTGGGGTTGGAGATTGTCGGAAGTAGCATCACACTATCAAGTCACTACCTTTGGAATAACGAAGCATATGATAGAATTTCAAGTGAGTGGCATGTATAGGGATTTAGTTTTAGGGCATGTTTTCTTATGATTTTGGCCAAGTGTATTGGCTTATATTAAGTTATATGAATATTGCCATGAGATGTGGCTCATATTGATTACGATTTGTAAATCTAGCTATTCATGTTATGTCTAATGTTTATGATGTGATTATGTCTATTTGTCATGCATGGTTGGTAATATGACATGTGTGTTGGATATATACTCTATGACCATTTGAGGTGATCATAGTCATGTAGTAATTGCATGTTATAAAAAAACCTCACAATGATGGTTGAACAAGAGTGCTCGAGGGATAAGTTGGTAACTCAGCATAATGGTAAAAGTGGTCATCAAAATCACGGGTCTTATGAATGTGAATTAATGAATCTAGACTTGGTATTTTATGAGTAGGTGCATTACATGTATGAGGACATGTCAAGGTTAGAAATGGGTTTTAATAAAAGGGCGTTTAATCATTAAAATGATGCCATGATTTGTGATTTTGATGTGCATATGGCTATAAGGGATTATGGGTAACACGAAGGCTTGGAAAATAGGCTATGGCCAAACGGGCTGGGACACGGCTGTGTGTCTTAACTGTGTGAAGGACACGGCCAAGGCACGGACGTGTGCCACAGCCGCGTGAGTGATGACGTCAGAAACAGAATGTCTAGGTTCTTGCACACGGGCCGCGACACAGGTGTGTCATGGCCGTGTGAGGGACACTGGCTGGGCACACAGGCGTGTGCCAGGCTGTATGAAAACCCCTATAGGTTCGATGTCAAAAATTAATTCAACACGGGTAAGGGGCACGGGCGTGTGCCCTGTTTATAGCAGATTTTGATGAAAGTTTCCAAAGTGCACGAAATGGTCTCGAGTTGATTCAAAACTACGATTTTGGCCTCATAGGCCCATATGAAGCCCATAGGACAATGTCTGAAAAAGTTTTAAATTGGGACGCATTTTAATGGGTTAGAGTTGAACGGTTGCATGTGGTTTTGTAAGGTAACACCTCGTATCCTATTCCAGCGTTGGATACGGGTAAGGGGTGTTACATTTCGTTTTTCTAACGGTTTAATCGAGACCACCAATTTTCCATAATTCACCAACTCATAGAATCCATCCAACATCATCCATATCATATAATGAATATAATTTATGGAATTAAAATCAATGTATTACTTACATATAAACTTACCTCGTCAACAAAAAGCGATGGTTTGCAATTTAGTTCGAAACCTTACCTTTGCCTTGGTCAAGGTCGAATCCTCATTCCTCTCGATCTATAATAACAAATTTAACTCGTTTAATACATACATTATTCAATTTAGTCCACAATTGCCCTATGGCAATTTTTACAATTTAGCCCCTAACTTTCTCAATTCTACATTTTAGTCCCTAGGCTCGGTTTATGATTTTCATGCAACTTCCATGCATTTTAAGCCTAGTTGAACCATTTTTTTTTCCTTATAACAGCCCACAATCTCCACTATATCACCACTTATACACACTACATTTTATCTTTTACAAATAAGTCCTTTTTACATTCTCCATCAAAAATCACCTAATACAAGTTGTTCTCTACACCTTAAACTTTCATATTTCACCCTTAGACATCAAAATACACCCATGACATCTATGGGTAAAAATTTAAAATCAAACCCTAGGTCAAAATAATGGTATAATTAGCTAGAGCAATTTACGAGGATTCTAAAAATACGAACAACATTAAAAACGAAGCTCGATTGCACTTATTTGTGAGCTTGAAAATCAACAAAACCGTAGGTATGGAGAGCTTGCTACATTCAGCCATGGAGGAAGAAAAGATGGACAAATTTTGGCTTATTTTCCCTTTTTATTTCTTTTATTAATTAATGACCAAAATGCCCTTCATTAAAAACCTTTAGTATTCTACCCTTCCTTGGGCATTTTGTCCAAACAAGGTTAAAATGGTTTAATTACCATATAAGGACCTCTAATTTAAAAACCCAATTCAATCAAGTACCCTTATGAATTAAAACCCATATTTTCCACCTATTGCAATTCAGTCCAACCTACCAAATTGGACATGCAAACATTAAAATTCATGCACCAAAATCTCACATAATTCTTCAAACACCAAACAAACATCAAAACTCAATCGAAATAATATTTTAGACCTCGGATTCATGGTTTCAAAACCACTATTCCATTTAGCCCCTAATTCAGGCTAGTACATAGGCCGTGGTCACACACGCCCATGTCCCTGGCCCGTGCTGAATTTATTTTTATTTCGAACCTACAGGGGTTTTGACACGGCTTGAGCACACGCCCGTGTCTATAGCCCGTGTCCCTCACACAGCATAGACATACTCGTGTCCATAACCCGTGCTACAATTTGACTTAACCCAAAGAATAACTTAAATTTGCACATGGCCAGAGCACACGCCCGTGTGCAACACTAACTTAGCTAATTTGGATGCAGGGGACACACAGCCTATCAACATGCCCATAGGGGCTGACCGTGTGTCACACACGGCCTAGGCACACGCCTGTGTGCCCAACCGTGTAGACAATTATAGGGTATTTTCCAAGCCTTTTGCCCCCTGAAACTTAACTAAACACAAGACCAATTTAATATCGCAAACCATGGCATAAATAAACATCCAAACATTCTCAACATGACATTCATACAAGGATCTCATATCATACTCGTCATACATGGATTTCATTCATAAAACTTCATTAACACTAGTTAATTATGCTTAACTAGTGTTGGCCAAATCCATTTTGCCATTTACAAAAGAAATGTATATCAACTTTAGCCAACACACATATGGCTACTTAAAATGACATATCTGAAAATGAAAAAGTTTTCCTATACATGCCATACTCAAAACAACTAACTTTACTATACCCAAAATGGACGTCTTGATAGTGTGACTTCGAGCTTTGACTTTTATAAATCCCGAGCTAATTCAAAAAATCTACAAGGAAGAAGGGAAAATGAAGGGGTAAATATAAAATGCTTAGTAAGTTGCCTTAAATAATATAGCAACATAAATTATGAAACATCATTCAAATTAAATATCATAAAATGTCATAAACTTTCTTACTCCTTTTTAAAGCTTACTCAATCTCATAACTTACTCATTCTCATGGCTTACACGTTCCTATAGCTTACATTTACATTTTTCTCGTAACTTACTCATGTGCACATGTAACACTCATCATAAAACTTAGTTTTCTTGTTAACAGATCAACTTGATCACTTTCTGTTAGTATACTTTGAACATCGATGGATACTTGTAATGTCAATCTCATGCTAAGATGCCAAAGCCATATCTCAGATATGGTCTTAAATGGGATCCTAAGTCAATGCCGAAGCCATATCCTAGAAATGGTCTTACACAGGATCTCATACCAATGTCGATGCCATCTCCCAGGCATGGTCTTATACGAGATCGAAAGATGATGTCGATGTCATTCTCGGACATGGTCTTATATAAGATCTCTCTTAGATGCCCATGCTATGGCCCAGACATGGTCTTACAGGGGATCTATATTTCATCTCGGTGCTGAAGCCATGTCCCAGACATGGTCTTCTACAGGACCACATGTCGATGCCAATGCCATGTCCCAGACATGGTCTTACATGGGATCTTAGTTCGGTGCCAATGCCATATCCCAAATATGGTCTTACACGGGACCTACATAACTCATGACCATAGTATCCATTGAATTCTTTAACAATTAATCGAAATTACTCAACTATAGCTTCATCTTGTCTTGGTAAAATCATAATAATAAATTTCATGATCTGTACAAATTTCATACAATGTCATATTAATGACTTCATGGAAATTTCATGAATTCTTAGCAAATTATCACAATAAATTTTCATAAATCAAACAAGGCTAAATTATCACATACAACTTACCTCGGGTCCAAACGAGGGTGAATTTTGATTTAGTCCTCTACTTTGCTTTTTCCCCGGTTTCAATCCATGCTTCGTGTTTCTTGATCTAGAATGATAAATTTAACTTATCAGTACTTACATTGGCTAATTAGCCCAAAATTCATACTTTGACAAAATTTATAATTTTTCCCCTAAACTTTTACATATTTGCAAAATGGTCCCTAGGCTCGTAAAATAAAATGTACTTATTTTCCTAACTACCCAAGCCTAGCCAAACCTTTCATGTGCTCATAACAACCCACATTTCTCATCAATTTGTACATTTACTACACATTTTACTAACTTTAGAATTTAGTTCCTATTAGGGACTTTTATGAAAAATCACCTAGAGAAAGGTGTTTGCTACACTTTAAACTTTCATATTCTACCACTAGACATCAGAATACGTGCATGTCATGCATGGGTATATTTTTTACCATAAACCCTAGCTCAAATTAGTGGCAGAGATAGCTAGACTAAGCTAGGAGGATTTAAAAATTACGAAGAGCATGAAAAACGGGGCTTAGAGTCACTTACTTGGAGCTTAAAAATGAAAGAAACCCTAGTTATGGGGGCTGTTCAAATTCGGCACACTAGGGAAGAAGATGATACCATTTTTTCTTTCTTTTTCCCTTTTTATTACTTAATTTTACCAAAGGACCAAAATGCCCTTAAGCCCTTTCTTTAGAAAATTTTCCTTCCATGGGCATTTTTGTCCATCATGCTAATAAATGGTTTAATCGCTAAATAAGGACCTCCACTAATTTTCCTCATGCGATTTCATACCTAAACCTTCTAGAAACTCACATTTTGCAACTTTTGCAATTTAGTCCTTAAGGACAAATTAATCACTTTTTCATAAAAATTCCTTCATGGAATTTTATCACTATCATGCGGTCATGTCATCATGAATTATATTTTTCTACTTTGGATTTGTGGTGTCAAAACCACTATTCCGACTAGGCCTAATTTGGGCTGTTACACCACATGCCTGTATGGTTCACCTGTGTGGGCCTACAAGCCCGTGTGCCCTACACGGTCCAATTGGTTAAGCTTGTGTCTTGCACATGGCCTTGCCGGCCATCACACGGCCGTGTCATGCACCCGTGTCATGTGTGCATAGCCTGGCTCATCGATCACACGCCCGTGTTCCGTCACACGGCCTACCACACAGGCTACCACATGCCCGTGTGAAGTCAACAGTAGGCTTTTTTAGCTTTTTATTGAGACTCATTTTCAGTGTTTCGGGTACACACCTTGTTTAGGAACGATGCAATAACAACCTTGAGCACTCCACAACCTATAATCGACAATTGTAAACCCAATCTCAGTCACTTAATCCAAAGTATTATGAACAGACAACTCAAAAGTCCTCGACAACTCTTACCTTGAACGTCCAAATAGAAACACGCTTCCACGATGATGATTGGGATTCCATAGCCGCGTATGAGTCTCCTAACATAAAATTGCTCTATTAACCTTCGATCCAATAATGCAGAAACCAAAATATACTTGCTCTCAACTTACCAATAAACTAGAAATTTAGAGTGGTAAGCAAGACTTCATCAGAACTTTAAAGCGGAGCAACAAGAAAAAGAGAGAACGAAACAGTAAAAAAAAGGGGGCAACAGAAATGTATGGGAACAGTGCTAGGATTCGAGAAGGGTAGAGAGAAGATTCAATTCTACCGAAAATAAAAACCAAGTGCGAGGGAGGGGAATAGTTCAGAGAAAGATTTCGGTAGAGAGGAGAGAAAAGAAAAACGACAGAGGCGTGAAAAAAAAAAAAGAACAAAATTTCAACATAATTCTAATAAATAAAATGAATATTTTGATAACCACTCCCCCAAAATCTCCTCAGATTTCTCTACACAACTCCCCACTAAATTCCACTACTTAGAATCATGTTTTGCTTAAACACTCACATGGCATTAGCGGCAAAAATAATGCATTAGTATAGACTCGAACCTAAGACCTCCCTTACTCTAACACTACTCTCGACCACTAGACCAGCAGGCCTATTCTGATATAAACTTACTAGCAATTAAACTTAAGCCTACTGAACAAGAGTAAGGCTTTATTCTTAAAATACAAAAAAATTTTCCCAAATCAAGGCTTGAACTTGGAACCTCCCACACACACCTAGAACACTTAACCACTGAAGCAGATAGATAGTTGTGTCATAAATACACAGAAGCAAATATACAAATGTTCGGGCCATTACAACTCTACCCCCTAAAAGAAAATTTCAGCCTCGAAATTTTACCTGATCAGAATAGATGAGGATATTGCTGACGCACCGCCTCCTCTGGCTCCCATGTGGCCTCCTTAGTGTTATGATTTCGCCATAAAACCTTAACCAGTGGGATAGAGTTTCTTCTTGGGACCTTTACGTCGTGATCCAATATCTAAACTGGCTCTTCCTCAAAGGTTAGATTCAACCTCACCTCGATCTCCTCCATTGGAACAATATGCGTGAGATCAGAGCGGTAGCTGTAACAACCCGGCTTGGACCCTAGTCAGAATAGTGGTTTTAGGATCATATATCCGAGTCTGAAAAATATTTTAATATTATTTTCTGTGTCTGTGTTATGTGAATTAACTTCTGTGAAATTTCTGTGATTTAATTTGTCTATTTCTGTGCCGAATTATGAAAATGGATTAAATTTCATAAAAGGCAAAATTAACATGCTATATGTTCAATGTGTTTAATTGAGATGGCTTTTAATGATTATGGCCTTAAATGGTAATTATACCATTTAATTCATGAGTGGTCATAAATGACCTTATTATATGTGATTTATATGTTTGTTTAATAAGGTTAGTTTGGTAAAATGTGAATTAAAGTAATTAAAATTAAAAAAAAAACATGAAATAAGTGATATATTCATTCATCTTGCCGATTATACAAAGAAAAAGAAAGGTTTTGGAGCTTCCATGCATTCGGCTAGCTTCTAGCTTGATTAAAGGTTCATTTTTAATCCGTTTTTGATGATTTTTATGTTTTTGTGATCGTTGCTTAGTCTATTATCAAGCCCATGTTTCAATTTAAGAATTTGAAGATGATTTTGAGTTATTCCATTGTTGATTTTGTGAGCTTTGAAGTGTTAATTGATGAAATATGAAAGATATATGTTGGATTAATATATTTTGTCTATGAATCTTGATGAATTTGAGAAATTGGGACTAAATAGTGGAAATAATATTTTGGATGACTAATTTGTAAAATAAATGTGTTGTATGGGCTTATTTGAATACCACTAAAATTCAACTATGCCTAAATATGGTGAAATTTGGTGAATTTGATGATTTTATGAATTAAGGACTAACTTGTTAAAATGTGCAAATGTGAGGGCTAATTTATAAAATGCCCTAATAATATGTTTTTGGATTAAATTGAATGAGTTAGTGAATAAAAAAGCTTAATTGGAATTTATATAGATCAACAACTAAAGAAAACAGAATTGGATCGGGGAAAGTCAAAAATTGTTGAATAGCCGTTTTTGTCCGTTCACATCCGTACGAGGTAAGTTGATATACAAATAAATATGTTAAATTGAATTATAATTTCTATTATGTTTATTGAATTGTATTATATGGCTATGAGAGTTGAATATGTGAAATCCAAATTAAATTACGAGCATGTGATCAAGTCTGAAAAGCCCCGTCTGAACCTTAGGAATAGTTAGGATACATATGTCATGACATAGGATCTGATATGTGTTTTTGTGTAAGACCACGTCTAGGACGTTGGCATTGATATGAGATTAACGTGTAAGACTATTCTGGGACATTGGCATCGTATTAATTCGAGTAAGACCCTGTCTGGGATAGTGGCATCAATATCCGATTACATGTAAGACCACGTCTGAGGCGTTGGCATTGTATGAGTTTTCTAAACTATCCAGGTATCTTAGTTGATTCCAATTGGTTCAACGGGCATTCTAAGAAAGTGAAAGAGAATACGAATGTGCATCTGAACTCTGGTACGTATGAATGTATAAGAAATTTGGAGAATAAGAGGTATGTATGTATATGACCATTTGATATGTGAGCTATATGAATATGATATGTGAATTTGAGTAAATGAATTTGATTAGTTGAGATTAATGTGAATTATAATTTGTACTTATGTTATGCCATAGATCATATGGTTCTAATGGTTAAAAATTATTCTTTGTTATGGATTTATTTGTATATGGCTTACTAAGCTCCTTGTAGCTTACTTTGTGTTTATTTACTCTGTTTTATAGTTATCGAAGCTACTGAAAGCTCGAGAATTGTCAAGGATCATCACCACACTATCAATCTTCAATTGGTATATTTTGTAAGTGAATATCTTGAATTATGGCATGTATAGGCTAGATGTCTTTAGGTTATGTTTTGAAATGTTTATAAGTTATGCCATGAGATGTGGCTAACAAATGGTTATGAATATGCTTGTTTTGATAAGTTTATGTGACGCAAGTATTGCCTTGGGTAATGGTCATTTTGGCATGAAAAATGTTTTAATTTTAGCAAGTTTAATAAGTGATTGAATATGATGCTAATAGGTGAAGGTATGTATACATTGGTATGCTATTGCGTTTGAGATTTTGGTATGATTTGGTTTGGATGATGAGTATGAATTGGATGATAATTAATTGAGCTATGTTTTGGTTTGTTAATTGGCTGAAATGGTTGATTATTGTTGCATCTTGAATGGTATATAAGTTTTATTGTAGGTACTTGGCAATTGAATGGGAAAATATGGCTTAAACCAAGCCTATTTTGTGCCACACGGCCAAAGCACATGGGCGTGTGTCTCAACCGTGTGATCCTTGTACCTTGGCCAAATTGGTCAGGATGTCTCACTAGTGAGGTACACGGGCGTGCCTTGTGGCCGTGTGTGCAAGTCAGTAGCCTCCTTAATTTCCACACAGTCGAGTACACGGGCGTGTCTCGTGGTCGTGTGAACAAGTCAGTATGTATGCTCTATTTTTTCCACGGCCTAGACACATGGGCGTGTCTAGTAGCCGTGTGAGGCACAGGGCCTAGTCACATAGGCGTGTGACCTCTGCAGTATAGAAAAATGTTAAGGTTTTAAAATTTTTTCTTAGTGTTTGGTTTAGCCTCGACCTACTTTTATGCATGTTGAAGGTCTTGAAGACCTTCATAAGAAACTATATGATTATGTTTGATTATGTTTTGTGATGAATGATTGTACAATGTCTGTAAAAGTCCAGATTGGTCCAGTAATGCCTTTAACCCTAGTCCAGCGATGGATACGGGTTAGGGGTGTTACAGTAGCGCCTCAACATCGAGACATTGAACCCATCGTGATTTTGGTCCAACTCCGGAGGTAGCTCCAACTGGTAAGCAACTGGTCCCACTCGTTTCAGTATGCGGTAAGGTCCAATAAATCTGGGGCTCAACTTGCCCTTATGACCAAATCTCAGCACCTTCTTCCATGGCGAGACCTTAAGAAAAACGAAGTCCCCCACAGAATACTGTATCTCTTGATGCTTCAGATCTACATACGACTTTTGTCTATCGGATGCCGTTTTTAGTCCATCCTGTATCAATTTGACCTTATCCTCATTATCAGAAACCAGTTTAGGACCCAAAACACGTCGCTCCCCCAACTCAGTCCAACACAAGGGAGTGCAACACTTACGATCATAAAGTGCTTTGTAAGGTGCCATCTGTATGCTAGGCTGATAACTATTGTTGTAAGCGAACTCTGCCAGTGGCAAGTACTCCTCCCAACTGCCTCAGAAGTCAATCACACAGCTCCTCACCAGTGTCTCATCGGCCAAGCTGAAGTAAATTGGTATCCAGTACCTCATCGAATCTATCTGAAGTGACAATATGACACCTAGTGTCTCATCAACTCAAGGTTAAAGTATCCCTGAACACTTCTAATCCTATGGCATGCTAACTATATCTGACTTAACCCAACTAGTTAATAGGGAATTTAAATCACATTTCAATTTCACTCAATATTCATATCAATTTCACTTCAATCACAATTCTCATATTTTCAATTCAAATCACTTTTCACTTTCCAATCAATATTCATTTCAAATTCTCACATATATTCATAATTCAATTCAATTTCATTCAATTCAATATCAATACTCACCTCAATTTTACTTACCATGCATAGTAATTAAAATTCAACAATTGATATTAACTAAATCTGAATTATAGTAATACAAACTGTGATTTCTAGATTTACTCCTCGTCAACTTTTTCTTTTCCTTTTTTGGCCAATGTCTCCGGCATGATGTTAGCTACGAAAAATAAAATAATTCAAAGCATTCAATACAATACCAATTCACATCAATTACTTTAAATTTTCTATTCAACTTTTACCATAATTCCAATTTAAACCCTAATTAAAAATTAACTTCATTTCCATCACCATTCATTCTTTATTTTCACTCAATTTCTACTCATAACTAAACTTAACTCTCAAATTTCCTCCATAAAACCCTAATTTTGAATTTCTTTCAAATTAGTTACACAAAAATTATAACTTATTCTACAATTTAATCCTTTACCCAATTCTAATTGAAAATTCTATCAATTCAATCCCTAATTCATCAATTAATTCAACATAAACTATATCAAAAAAAATCTATTAACTTTCAAATTTCAACATATACCTAGTAGTATTTTGTTCTAGGATCATAAAAAGTAAAAAATTACAAGAAAATGAATTGAATTGACTTACCAATTTGAGTTTGAACCCTTGAAACCCTAATTTTTCTTTTTCTTTTTCTTTTTCTCCTTTTCTTCTCTATTTCGTTATGCTTGTCTGTTCTTTGTTCTTTCTTTTTGTTTCATTTCTTTTATTTATTTATGTTTTATATTATAATAATATAATAATATAATAGTTTTACTTAAATAATAAGTAAATACATAATAATTACAAATATGTGTATATTATTTACACACATGGACTTATTTTTACCACACAGTTGTCATAATTTTGGTTTAATTACCCATTTAGTCCTTTAACTTTTTTTTAATCCATAATTAAGCTTTTACTCTATATACAATCTAGTCCTTATACCTAATTATTCTTAATGTAAATAAATTCACCTATCCAAAACCTAATTGACCACATAACTAACTTCGTAAATATTTTTAATAAATATTTACAAATTCGTTTTACGAAAACGGAGACCCGATAACTAACTTTTCTGATGCCCGTAAATTTTTGGGTCATTGCATTTTTCCCACTTAATAAATTTCATCCTCGAAATTTACTTGAAAAGAGGTGGGGGTACTAAGATCTCATAGTCTCTTCCAGTTCCCAAGTTGCTTCTTCTCCACTATGACTTCTCCACAATACTTTCACTAAGGGAACTCGTTTATTTTGTAACTCTTTTACATCTCGTGCTAAAATCTCCACCAGTTCTTCTTCATAAGGCAAATCAAGTCAGATTTCTGCATCTTCTATTGAAATAACATAAGAAAGGTTTGATTGATATCTCCGTAACATGGAAACATGAAAAACATCATGAATCTTTTGTAATTCCGGAGGCAATGCTAAACGATAGGCAACTGGTCCAATTCTTTCTATAATTTCATACGGCCCAATAAAACGAGGACTTAATTTTTCTTTCCGGCCAAATCTCAAGATTTTCTTCCAATGTGATACTTTAAGGAATACCTTATCACCGACAGAATACTCAATACCTCGACGTTTCAAATCTGCATATGACTTCTATTTTTTGAAAGCTACCTTCAATCTATCTTGAATCTTTCTAACAATTTCTTCTGTTTCTTGTATTAACTCCAGCCCAATCATCTTTCTTTCATTTAATTCCATCCAACACATAGGTGATCGACATCTATGACCATATAGAGCTTCATACGGAGCCATTTGAATACTCGATTGAAAACTATTATTATAAAGAAAATTTGGCCAAAGGTAAATAACGTCCCCAACTTGATTCGAAGTTAATGACACAAGCTTGAAGCATGTCTTCTAAGATTTGAATCACTCATTTAGATTGTACATCAGTCTACAAATGGAAAGCTGTGCTGAAATTGAGTTGAGTACCCAAAGATTCATGCAACTGTTTCTAAAATCTCAAAGTGAACCGTGGATCCCGATCAGAGATTATCGACATAAGAATACCATGTAATCTCACAATTTCCCAAATATAAACTTCAACAAGTTTCTGAAGTGACCAATCAGTTTTGACTGCCATAAAATGAGCCGAATTCGTAAGCCCATTAACAATAACCCAAATATCATTTCTATTACTTGCTAATAGTGTTATCTGAATTCATACGTTATTTTGTTATGTGAGCCTATGCTGTATGATGTATGCAACCCTAAGTTGTGGTGTGAACCCTAACAATAAATGTAACACCCCTTACCTGAGACCATCGTCGAAGTCAAGCACGAGGCGTTACTAGACTTACTTTACTAGTTCGAGGCATAAAAATTTACTTTTAAAGTTAATTCATTCACATTCATCCAATATATCCCTAAAATGGGCCCTCGAGGCCCTAAACATGCAATTGGAACGGTTCGGGACCAAACTGGGGACATTTAAAAATTTTCCAATTTCTTACACAAATTAAAACAATTCATTTGCACTATTTATAATAAAATTGTCCACCTGCATAATAATCACTAAATTAATTATAACTCGAGTTAAAAAACTAAAAATTTAAATCCATAAATTTTTCTTGAAACTAGACTCATATATCTTCTTACCATAATTTTTCTAGAATTTTTGGTGTGGCCAATTAGTACAGTTTATTAGTTAAAGTCTCCCCTATTTCACAGTCCAATGGTTCTGACCTCTCCTTAGTAAAAATCAATTATCTCTTAGTAAAGTTTTCATATAGTGTTTCCACTTATTTCTAATGAAAATAGACTCACTAATAAATCTATACATATAAATGTTAATTCATAATTCTTTTTGAACAATTTTTAGTGAATTTCTAAAATCAGAACAGGGGATCACGAAATCCCTCTGAACCAGTCTCATAAGAATTTAAATAACTCAAAATATAGACTTTCTTTGCTTGCTCTGTTTCTTTCTTATGAAAATAAACTCAATAAACTTTAATTATATGTCTCATTCACCATTTAATTCTATTTATATAATTTTTAGTGATTTTTCAAATTCACTTCACTTCTGCTGTTACAAAATTGTTTCATGGCCAACTTTTCCTCCTTCATCATTTCTTTGCATAAACTATCATTTAGGCATACATAACATCAAAACATGCTCTTAATTAGCCATTTCAATAGCTAATTATTATCAAGTATTCCCATGCCATTCTTTAGTCATATCATAAGAACATACACTATAACGCCCCGAAATTGGGCCTAGAAGAATGGGTCGTGTGGGCCCAATGAGCTTGTGGGCCCAACAGGTCGTTGTCCTTGGACTTACGGGAATTAGTGGACCGGCTGTGTTGTACACGTGGCTATGGGCAAATCTGGCTTAGTGGGCTATGTAAGCACGTGGGCCCCACGTGGGTTGCGTAATGGGCCCCGGGCCCATATTCACTGAAGGGCGTGTTGGTGTGATGGCTAAGAGGTTTGGGAGTGTTGGAAAAGTCCTAGGTTTAAACCTGGGCCTTAGCAAAAATTTATGTTTTTCTCTTATGGGAGCCTTGACGTTAGTGGGTAGGCTTGAAGAATATTTTTGGTGAAAGCATGACACAAAAAGGAGTGTGTGTAGTGGCAAAATGGCACCACCTAGGGGACAAGGAAGTGACGCCATAAAGGAAGCAAAGGGGTCCAAGGTTCAAGTCTTGGCTCTTGCAATTTATTTTTGTTTCCTTTTTAAATAAATTTGGAAGCGAATAGGCGGGCTTTAAAGTTAAATGTGTTGGACTTATGACACAAAGGAGCTTGTGTTCGAGTGGTGGCGGCATGGCATGGCTATCGAGAGGACTTTGGTTTGAATCCCTTGGCACGCAAAGGTTGATTTTTTTGCTAATGCTTTAGTTTTTGGGGATTGATGGAGAATCCCACATCGGGAAGCTAACATGAGAATAGGTGAGGAGCTGGCTTTAAATAGAGCAAACCATGAGGAGAGTAGGCATACCTTTCTTGGCTTATCCCTTTCACGTTGTGGCGTGTTCGTTTGGGTTAGGCATTGGATCATTCGTTGATCTATATGCCGTTGGGTCACGGTGGTGGTGACCGTAGTTGATCGACACACCCTCCTAGGGAGTCAAGGGTGTGATTATTGTTGGCTTCTGGGCATACCAGCGTTCAGAGCGTGGGTTAACTTCAGATACCTATCAGGTGTGTACTTTACCCTACTCTAGTTGTAGAACGGCAAATGTCGGAATGCCGAAATGGGCCATGTGGGCCCAATCAGACAAATTGTATGATTATGTAGTAAATATTGGACTAGACTAGGTGAATTTCATATCTGTGGCTAGCTTTAGGCTAAAGGGCCACACGAGTGTGTGGGCCCACCTGGGCTGCGAACGGGCCTTAGGCCCATTCGCAACGTTTTCTCTGTTTAGAGTACTTGAGTCGCTCGAGGCGATTGTAGACTTTCTGAGGGATTGACAAAATTACCTAACTACTCTCGATTTGTAAAATTACAGAAATACTCCCGATTTGTAAAAGTACTATTTTACCCCTAATTTGTAAAATTACCATTTTACCCCTAATTTGTAAAGTTACCGTTTTACCCCTGATTTGTAAAGTTACCATTTTACCCCTAATATGTAAAGTTACAATTTTGCCCCTAATTTGTAAAGTTGTCATTTTACCCCTGATTTGTAAAGTTACCATTTTACCCTTGATTAGTAAAGTTATCGTTTTACCCCTGATTTGTTAGAATTACTGTTTTACCCTCAGTTTGCAAAATTGTAGAAATACCCTAGTTTACAAATTATAGAAATACCCCGAATTTCAAAATTACTGAAATACCCCTGATTTACAAAATTACCAAAATACCCCTGGTTTGTGAAATTACTAAAATACCCCTGGTTTATGAAATTACCGAAATACCCCTTTAGGGTAGAATTATCGAAATACCCCTATAGGGTAGAATTATCGAAATACCCCTGTAGGGTAGAGTTACTGAGATACCCCTGTGGGGTAAAATTACCATTTTGCCCCTGGGGTGTTGAATGACTGTTTTGCCCTTGTTGGCAAGTGACTGAGTTGGACTGTGTGTTTGACGGATTTGACTATGTTTGTATGACAGTGATTTGACTGATGTGACTGTGGTTGTGTGATTGATATGTTTTAATATGTGTTTAAATGACTGATATTGAACATGGCCATTCTACATACATGTGTGATGATTGAGCATAGCATACACGACATATTGGGTTGGGACATTGATATGGAGGAAGTTATGTTCTGATAGGATCGCACGGGTCGCACGAGACGATTGTAGATCCAGTAATAATCTGATAAGCTTGCACGTGTCGTACGAGACGACTGTGGATCGATTGAGGGCTTAATGCCGGTTATTTTAAGTATGGCTCTGTGCCAACCAACATATGGCTCTGTGCTATCGGGATCATGGCTTTGTGCTGATTATATTTGCCTAAGGCTATGTGCCTATCTTATTTACTGATGACTGGATGTCGATCACATTTACCCATGGCTGTGTGCCAGTTATATTACCCTAATTGATGGCTATGTGCCAATCCTATTACAGTTACTGATGGCTTTGTGCCAATTATGATACTGCTACTAAAGGCTTAAAGTCGCATTTAAATTAGCAACATGGCTGCGTCATTGGTGTGTAGGGCTGGGTGGGTCGAGTTATTCCCCACATGGTGTGTTGGGTTGGTACGGGTGGTGTGATGGCTAGACTGGGTTGGGATTGCATTTGCATATTGTTCTGATTCTTCTATGGGCTTGGCCCACACTGTTCTGTATAGGGCTAAAGCCCAGACTGATCTGTTTTGTATAGGGCTTCTACCCAATCTATTCTGCATATCTGTATTATACTGTTACTGATTCTATTTTGGGTTTAGGCCCACCTGATTTTGATTTTGATTCTAATCTGATAATGTTTCTGATTCTGTAATGGGCTAAGGCCCATCAGGTACTGTTTGTTATAGTGGGCTAAGGCCTAATTGATACTGGAATTGTAGCAGGGCTGGGGCCCTGACTTTTAATTCTTTGTATGATTGACTATTCGTTTTATATGGTAGGGGATTACACACTGAGTTTTCATAAAACTCACCCCGTTTAATAATTATGTAGGTAATCCCTAGCTTTAGGAGGATCGACGCTGCGAGGGACTCGGAGAAGGCCACAAATTGCTTATACTTTATCTTGATTTACTTTTAAGTACTTTATTCCGGTTTGGGTTGTAATAAGGCCTTTTAAACTTTCAGGTTTTTACATTTGGGATCTTATTTATTGTTTTATAATTTCTAGAAGTCGGACACGATTTTTCCAAAACAACAACTATTTTTCAAAATATCACGTTTCTGCAGCTGTTTTAAATTAGGCTTCCGTAACAATTAAGGTTTTAAAGGTAATAACATTTTACAAGAGAATGTCTTTTAATAAACCATGTTTTAAAAATATGCATACGAAATTCGAGATTTTATGCAAGTTTAAACGGCAACAATTTTTAAGAAGGATTTTCAATGGAAACAAGGTTTTCAAAAAACACTTCAATGTGACATGCCAGATTCGAGCCTAACTTCTGGGCCGGGTTTGGGGTGTTACACACACAAAATAGCCAAGTCCATATACATGCCATAACTCAAAACATTTCAAACTACAAAATACCGAGATAGCCTTTGATAGTGTGAGACGAACTCCGATGTCTTTACGATCCCTAAATTGGTTTGGCTACTCTATGAAAGAGAGAAATGAAAAGGAGTAAGCTACAATGCTTAGTAAGTTTACAAATAAATAAATGACAACATTCACCAAATATAAATATACTCATTACACCATCAACTAACAAAATCTTTATTTAACTTCTCCACTTACTTCTTAACTTTCCTGTTTATCATTCCTTTACTTGAACTTTCTTGTAACATAGCTTGTATATTAGCCCGATGAACTGATTGGAATACTAAAGGTACTTGGGTTTTCTTGCCTGATAATAGCCTGCCAATGCCATGCTCTAGACATGGTCTTACATGGGATGTTCCCTGTCTTGCGAAAGCCATATATTTGATATGGACTTACATGGGACGTTCCTTGTCCTACCAAAGCCATATATCTGATATGGACTTACATGGGATGTTCCTCAACTGTCTCAACATGCCAATGCCACATGTCTGATATGGACTTACATGGGATGTTCCTCAACTGTCTCAACCCAAAATGTCATGACATCCTGTATCTCATACATTCCTAAGGTTCAAACAGGCTTTCTGATACTTTTTCTCTATTACCTCATCTTTGATTCAACTTGGAATATTCTCATAAAATAAATGTATATATGCTGGAAATTAACAACATTAATATAAATATCAAAATATTACATTTATTTACCGTAAACTTACCTCGATGCAAAATACGATCAACTTGGCAACTTAATCTTCTACCTATTTCTTTCCTTGGTCTATCCCGAAATTTCATTCTTCTTGATCTATAATTAGCAAATTTAGCTTTTTTTAATACCCACATTTATCAAAACAGTCCTTAACTCTAACTTTGGCAAAATTATAATTTTGCCCCTAATCTTTTGCATATTTACACTTTTGCCCCAAAACTCAGAAATTAAAAATTTTCCCTAATTCTTATGTTTTAGGACATGCTGATCACTTTCCCTTAATGGCAACATCAAATTCTCACTCTAACATATACTTATGAACATTAGGTATTTTTACCGATTATGTCGTTTTACTCGTTTTCACTTAAAACCGAGTAGCACAAGTTGTTCAACATAATTTAACACCTCATATTCTATCATAAAACATCAAAATAAACACATTTCACCTATGGGAATTTTTCCAAATATGAACCTTGGGTTAAATTATTGCTAGAATAAGCTAAATCAAGTGACCGGGACTCTAAAAACATAAAGAACATTAAAAACGGGGCTTGGAATCACTTACTATGGAGATTGGAGGCTTGAAAAAACCCTAGCTATGAAGAACCCTTTGAAATTTCGGCCTAATGAAGAAGATGGACACATTTTGCCATCTTTTTTCCCTTTTTAATTCATTTTAATTACCAAATGACTAAAATGCCCTTCGTTAAAAACTTTGGTTATTTCTACCTATGTATGTCCATTTTTGTCCATGAAAACCTAATGGTATAATTACCATTTAAGGACCTCTACTTCAATTATGCTCTTCAATTAATTCCTTTAACATCTAGAACCCATATTTATCAACTTTTGCAATTAAGCCCTAATAGGCAAATTAGACATGCAATTCATAAAATTTTCTATCAATACTTTAACACATGCATCTAATCACTCGGTAAATCATAAAAATTTATCTAAATTAAACTTTTCTATCTCGAATTCATGGTTTCACAACCACCATTCTGTTTAGGCCCTATTTCAGGATGTTACAATAAATTTCATGTACTTGTAATTATTTTTGAAAATGCGTACTTTAAATACCCTATTTATATCTTCCATGTGAACCCTTAAGTTTTACTATTTAAGTGACATGCAAACCCTTCCTCTATTTCATAATCTTGCATGTTTTATATTCTATGTATGATATAATTCCATTGCTATGCTATAACTTTTCATAATATATATTGTAAGTAAATAGGGTGCTAGAGGTTAGGCTGGGAGTTAATGGAGAGTCACTTAGGTGGCTAATGTAGCTTGCCAAATTTGGGTCAAACCTACTCCGTCAGGTTTGGGGTGTTATTGGGACTACGCCAGAGTTATTGTTGTAATGAGCCATTTAACTAATTTTGTGTCATGCAAAACCATTTGGGCGGGTGGCGTGCAGATCTAATTTGTAACAAACTTTTGTAATAATTTACATCTTCCACCAAATCATTGTTCTAAGAGAATTTTTACGTACTCCTTAAGTATGTGTTAAATCTTAGTGAATTATGGTTTATGAGATCATCTTTAAGATGTATACACGAAGTTGATTTGAATGATGTTTAACTAATAGTGATGCACTTGGAACTTTTGTATGGGAAATAACTCATCTTGCATTTTATATAAACTTGTTAAGTTTTATAAGGCTTTCACCAATTGTTTATTTAAAAAATGCTTTACTTTACTTGGCATATTATTGATTTTATTGTTTTGTCATTGTTATTCAGGAGTATACGCAGAGACCTCAAAGCTATAAAAATTTCAAGTGTTTTTTTCAAACTCAAATGATTTTAAGTTGTGACATACCATACTCGAATCCATTGATCAGGTCGGGCGTGGGTGTTACATTCCTAGTGTTGAAGCATAAGGAACCTTTCTCATGTTCTCTCGTTCTTCCACTATCTTAGGACCCGATACGGAGGGTTGATTTCCCTTCTTCGAATCAGTCATTGCATAACGCTCACATATATTGTCTATGTATAAAGCTTGAGATAGTTCTATCACTTTGTTCTTTCGATCCCTTAGGATTCGAATACCTAGAAGAAAATTACCTTCTCCCAAGTCCTTCATGCTAAACTACTAGGTTAACCACAATTTAACTGATGACAATGTCCCTACATCATTCCACATGAGTAGAATATCATTGTCATATAGAATGAGAAAGACCACCTTTTCATCCCCTAAACATTTATAAACACAAGGTTCATCTACGTTTTACTCAAATTTAAAAGTCTTGATCGTTTTGATCGAATCTTTGATTCCATGAGCAAGACTAGGGCTAGAAATGAGCTAAGCTTGAATGAACAAACCTCTATTCATGTTCGTTTGTTTATTTTTAAGCTTGTTCTTGTTCAGTTTGTGTTCATTAAGGATTTCAAGTTTTTGTTCATGTTCATTTATTTAAAATTATGTGTGTTCATGTTCATTTGTTTAATGTTCACGAACATGTTCATTTAACTTAATCAAACATGTCCATGAACATTAAATGAACATGTTCATGAACATATAATTAAGCATGTTCACAAATAATGTTAATAAATAATAAACAAACAAACAATAAATATATAAATACACACACATATATTGTTTAGATATAAAATAGTCAAATATAAATATTAATAATTATATTATAAATAAAAAAACAAAAAACCAAGATAATTTTATTAATATATACTACTGGAATTTTTATAAGAAAATATCACTACTAAATAAACATGTTAATAAACGAGCTTATAATCGAGCCAATAAACGAGCTTTTAAACGAGCTTGTTCGTGAATATAAACGAGCCGAACACACCTTTGTTCGTGTTCGTTCGTTTATTAAATGAACATAAATATTTTGTACATACTCGTTTATTTAGCTTAATAAATGAACTTTATACAAATGGTTCACGAACAATTCATCGAACATTCTGTTCATTTACACCCCTAAGCAAGACACTTGCTTAAGTCCATATATGGATTTAAGTAGTTTGCAAACTTTATGCCCGTTTTCATTAGCTATATACCCAGTGGGTTGCATCATATAGATGCTCTCTTCAAGATAGCCATTAAAAAACCCTGTCTTGACATCCATTTGCTCTAATCTCATAATTGAGAGTCGCCGCAAAGGATAGTAATATACGGATTGACTTAAGGATGGTAACTGGAGAGAAGGTCTCTTCGTAACTAATACCTTCTTTCTAAGTATAACCTTTTGCTACAAGTTTGGCCTTATAAATTTCCACTTTTCCATCTACATTTCTTTTCCTCTTGTAGATCCACTTATACCCTATAGGTTTTATCCTTTCCGGTAAGTCTACAATATCCCACACTGAGTTGGAATACATAAAGTCCATCTCAGCTTTTATAGCTATTTCCCAGAGCTTGGAATTAGCATCCTGCATCGCTTCGTCATATTTGAGTGGGTCATCATCTTCCTGTTCAGCAGGCTTAGTGTTAAAAACACTTCTGCCAGATTGGAAGAACTTAGGCCTACGAGGGGCCCTCCCACTGTGATGAGGATCCCTATGCTGCTGATCATTTGTAGGTCTACTATTAGGAGTTGGTTCTAGAACCATTTCCGTAGGGTTTTTTATATTTCCCGGAAGCTTTTCAAACACTTTGTTACTTTGAGGTTTGAAGCCATTCATGTAACTTTCTTAAAGGAAAGTAGCATGAGTTGAGACTGTAACAGCTTCCTCCTTCGGGTTATAAAACAAACCACCATTTGTTCCCATCGATATCGTACAAACATGCACAATTCTATTTGTAAGTCCAACTTCCTCGAATCTTTATCCAATACATGGGTTGGGCATCCCCAAATCCTAAAATGATTAAGACTCGGCTTCTTTCCATGCCCCAATTCGTATGAGGTTTTCGATGCTACCTTAGTTGGCACATCATTCAGAATATAACAAGCTATTTATTCAGCATATCCAAAAAAGAGATTGGTAGCTTTGAATTACTTAATATCGAATGTTTCATGTCTAACAATGATCAATTTCTTCTCTCTTCCATGCCATTCTATTGTAGAGTGATCGGCATGGTAACTAAGATAGAATATCATTCTTTATTAGGTACCCTAAGAACTCATCATATAAATATTCCCCACCTCATTCAGACTAAAGTGCCTTTTATGGGTAAATCTAGTTGTTTCTCCACTTTTGCACAAAACTCTTTGAAGTTATCAAAGGTTTCACTCTTGCAATGCATCAAGTATACATACTCATATCTGGAATAGTCATCAATAAATGTTACATAATACTCATAATCATCTCCTGCACTAACACTCATGGGGCCACAAACATTAGCGTGCACAGGTTTTAGGGTTTTCCGACCCTTATTTCTTTTGCATTAAAAGATCGCTTACTCATCTTACCTTTCAAGCAAGATTCACATTGTGGAAAATCAACTTCTTTAAGCTAACTTAAGATGCCGTCTTTTACAAGTCTCGTGATTCTTTCTCAGATAATATGACCAAGTTTCAAATGTCAAAGGCACGTTTCATTCGAGTGAGAAGTTTTAATTCTTTTATTTGATATTTCAGTCTGAAGTAGTGTGTACATCTTTGGTTTGATAAAATAGAGATTTTTTGACATCCATCCATTATAGACAAGTTTGTGGTTTCTAAATATTGCAATTCTATTATTAAAAGTCACGGTGAAGCCGCCTTTATATAAACCACAATAGAAATTAAGTTTCTTTTGAAACTTGGTACATAGAAAATCTCTTTTCAAATAATTTTCCTAATATTATCAAAATAAATATGTACATCTCCCATTGCTTCAGATGCCACACTTGTCTCATTCCCGATCTGCAATGATAAGCTCTTTTCTCTAAGATCTTTCATCTCCTTGAACACTTGTAGAGAAAACACGAACATTATTATTGGATCCCGAATCAATGACCCAATTTTCTATTCAATCATCCACTAAACAAGTTCCACTCATCAGGAGTTGTATACCTTTGCCTTTGGTGGCCAAGTATTCCTTCCACTCTTTATAGTTTGCCTTAAAGTGCCCTTTCTTACTACATAAGAAGCATTTAGACTTAGATTAGTCTTTAGGTTTTCTAGTTCTTTTCGTTTCCACTTGTGGTGGCCTAGAGACCTTAGCCTTGCCTTTCTTAGCATGCTTTTCCTTCCATTATAAGGAAGAAGAGACAACTATGTTTACTTCTACTCTTCAGACTGGCAGACCGCCATTCAATATCAATTTATAGGATTGTAACTCCTTTATGAGTTGTGCAAGTGTTAGGTTCTTGTTCCCAAGGTTATATGTGGTCTGAAAGCCTACCAAGTACTTGGACAAGCTTTTGAACACCGTATCAATTTGAGTGATCTTATCCAAATTGGCCTCATTATCTGCAGCCTCAAAAAAGTTGTAACACCCCTAACTGGTATCCATTACCGAAATAGGGCTACGAGGTATTACCGATCAAAACTCATCATTAAGCAAACATTTTTCATTCAAAAATCAAATACTACCAAATATTATTCAAACATATTCACATAGTCCCTTATAAAGGTCTACACGACCTTTAACATACTTTAGAGAAGGTTCGAGACTAAACTGATCAGATATAAAAGTTTTGGAAAGATAGAAAAATTTTCAAACTCACAGAGGTCACGCACCAATGTGAGCAAACCATGTGCCCCACACGGTTATAGACACGCCCATGACACAGGACATGTGAAAACAAGGCATACATACTGACTTGCACCACACGATCGATTGCACGCCTGTATGCCTGGCCGTGTGAAAACTAAAGGGTTTACTGACTTAGGTCACATGGCCAGTCACATGCCCGTGTGTCTAGCCCGTGTGCCTATTTGAAATAGCCTCACACGCCTGTGTCCAGGACGTGTGCTCGGTCGTGCCAAACTTGTGGGGTATACTGACTTATGCCACACAGCTAGTAACACACCCATATGTGAGGCCGTGTGGAATTGTAATGCCCTGATTTTGGGCCTAGAAGTATTAGGCCTTGAGCAAGGGATCAGTTAGGAAATGGCTTATAAGTATTTAATTATGCAAGGAAATGAAATAGTTGAGTGTCTGCTTTAGTGGTTGAGTGATTTAGGAGTGTTTGGGAGTGTTGGAGAAGTCTTGGGTTCAAACCTAGGCTTTAGTAAAATTTTTGGTTTTAAGTAAATAAAACCCTGGGTGCTTGAAGTAGGCCTTATAATTAATTGGGGATAAGTTATGACACAAGGTAGCTTGTGGTCAAGTGGTTGTGGCGTTATTATGTTGGCAAGGGATCATGATTTCGAATCCCCATGAGTTGTAAGGTGCATTTATTTTGTTTCCATGAGGTGAAGGAGGTGGAGTTGAGCTAAAACTGTATTGAGGGGTTGTGGACTTGGTAAAAGGGCAGCGGATCAAGGGATAAGGATAGTGTTTGTTAGGGATTTGAAGTAGTGGATCAAGGAGGATATCATGGAGAAGATTGTGGAGGGTTTTATGGAGAAAAATTAGGTGTTTGAAGTGGGTGTGGAAGGCTAAACGAAATTGAGAAGTCCTTTTGGGAAAAGTCAGCTTTGTAGTGGTAATTGGTCATTTGTTTTCAGGTTTTGGTCACTTGAGTTGTAGAAGTCGAATTCACTTTTGACCGTTCGAGTTTGTTCTTTTCCCTTCTTTCCATCAAAGCAGAATACAACTCCTTGTCCTCTCTTCTTTATATTACTTTTCACTGGTTGCCGAATCTCTGTATTCACAATCCCTTTATTTTCTTTTCATCCTCTCATAATCGAAACCGAGCATTTCTTTCCTCTCCATTCTTCTCATTCTTTTGTCACTTGGCCGACTATTTCATTGCATTTGTTCTCTTTGTGCCGAATACTATTCGTTTCTCTTTAAAAGTCGAATACCTCTCTTTTCAATTCTTTTTCATTCCTTTTCTTCTAGACGAATCTTCTTTCTCCCAACTTTTCTCTATATCGAATTCCCTCTCCTTTCAATCATCTTTAAGAAAACTGAATCTCCTATAAGAAATCTTGTTCGTGGGATCAAAGGCTAAATCTCAGTAAGTGTTACTTTCCTCTTCCTTTGGCGTTTTTGGGAAAAGTCGAATGTCTCATCTTGATTTTTCTTAAGATTGGGTCGACTGTTTGGAAGTTGCTCTTGTTCGAATGTGAGTTTCTCATGGTCTTTCGATCGTTTTTGGTTGATTCTATAGGTGTTCTTTAACAAGCAGATTCTTAAGGGGTGAGATCTCTCTTTCGGCAATCAATCGATTTGAAGGGTAAGTATTGTTGACTGTGGCTTCTCCTTAGTTAGTATTTGATTAAACTTTGATTATGCGATGGGGAAATTAATGATGGTAATGGTACAGATAAACCACAAGGAAGGAAAATCAAACCAAACGGCTTGGGAAGTATAAGCCGGTTCGGCCAAGGTAAGTATTAGTCTTGGATGTGTTTTTGGTATTAGAAGAGCATGCTAAATCTTATTGATTGAGGGGCTAACCGAGTATTTTATTCAAATATAAGTTCTACGCTAGAAGGCTACTACGTTTCTCTCCATCAAGGTGTGTACACACATCGCACACACTCTAGATCGGCAAAAGCCAAAAACCTGAAAAGTCGAAAAACAAAGGATTGGCGACGACAACCACACGAGTGTGCAAATGCTCATGTGGAGAGATCGATAGGATGACAAAGGCCCTATGAGCGGTCTTATGGACTTGGGTTGAAATGGGCCAAATGGGCTCGATGGGCCCGTGGGCCCGACACGAGCAAAATTGATGGATTGTAAGAAATGACAAGCCGATCATGTTGACTACATGGCCAATGGTAGATTTGGGCTCAGCGGGCCTCACGAGAGTGTGGGCCCTACTTGGGCCACATATTGGGCTTTTGGGCCCTAGTGTATTAATGATTGCTAAAAGTGACGTAAGTCACGCTGATTGACTGTAGGCTTAGTAATGGGCCGATTTGCGTACCTAGGCCCGAAATGACAAATGACCATTATGCCCCTTAAGGGTGAAATGACTAAAATGCCCCTACTCATTATATGATTGATTTTGCATGCCATATATGATATGTTGCATTCATGTATTGTTATGTTGCATGTGGGATGGGATGGTGGATTGGAGGAAGAATATGATTTGTTAAGGTCGCACGGGTCTTCCAAGATGACTGTGGACCTGGTCGCATGGGTCACCCGAGACGACTATGGACCTACTGATGGCTTTAAGCCCATTATGTGATTGGCAGCTCTGCTGCAATATTGGTTAGCGCCACAATCGGTGCTATAGTGGAGTGTAGGGATGGGTGGGTCGATTAAATCCCCACAAGAGTGTAGGGTTAGAAGGGATTCGGAGTGCAGGGTTGGATGGGTTATTTGTGCATTGCGTATATTGATTTTGATTGGGACATGGGCTCAGGCCCAACTGAGGCTATTATGGGCTAAGGCCCAAATGCCACCGTTACTGTGATGGGCTTAGGCCCAAATTGATAGATGCATGTTATATGATCATTGAGGGTTGTACACACTGAGTTTTTGCAAACTCACCCCCTCTTTATTTTAATTTTTCAGGTGATCCACAGTAGGCGGTTCGACGTATGGAAGGACTCGGAGGTGGCCACACTACAAGCAGCTTTAAACTTTAGCATTTAATTTTACATTATTTCTAATTACTTTCTATTGGGTTTTACTGTAATAAGGCCTTTTCTCTGGTTTGATTTATTTAATTGGTTATTGGTTTTTATTATTTCATTAACGACTTAATTTTCTAAAATTAAAACTTGTTTTTTTTTTTTAAGGAAGCTAAAATGGCATTTCTAAACCAAACAATCAAATCTGAATGTTTTTTTTTCAAAGAATGGGCTTTCGCTTTAATTGGACTTAGGATTTATTAACAGGTACAAATAAAACTGGGATTTTCAAATAACCACTTAAGGTTTATTTGGACTTACAATTTAACAAGTATTCAATGGTTTTCGTATTTAACTAAAGTGCTTTTCTAACAAGGCTTGTTTTGAAAATAGACACACACATAGTGCAAACACTGTTTTAAACCACAAACTAGTAAATGTTTTCAAAGCCTTACAACGTCATCAGTTTGTAGAAGTCACCCTTCAATGTGACACCGCCATATTCAGCCATAACGTCTGAGCCAGGTTTGGGGTGTTACAAGAACATACTGACTTGATTCGAATTTCAACATTAGGGGACACATAGCGTGTACCATGACTGTCTGTCACACACAGCTGAGACACATGCCCGTGTCCCTGCCCGTGTGTACAAAAATTAGGCCATTTACAAGGCCATTTTGCCACCCAATTTGCATACCCTACAAGGACACAAAAATGCACCAATTCACAAGCACATAGCTTCCTATTTATCAACCAAATTCATCATTCTAGAACTAGGCCACAAATGTACCATGTCTCAAGCTATAATATACTATTTCACATTTAGCCAAAATCAACCATATAACCATTACATTATCTATATGAAGCATGCTAAAAACACAAGGTAATATATATATTTACACATCACATACCAAATACTTATTAGTATAACTCAACCCTTCATCAATCATACCAAAACGTGCCATTTTATAAGGCAATATATACACATCGAAATATGATCATCTTCAAGCCATATCAAAGGCCAAATATACATTAACATTACCAACACATACAAGCCAAATCACATGGCTATAATCACAACCAAAATACCACATATAGCCTATACATGCCATATATCATTATATAAAATTTCAAAAGGGACCAAGTAGTTGCACAATAGTGTGATAGAGTCGCTGACAATCCCTTGATCCCAGCTAGCTTTAAATCACTGTAAACCAGGGAAAATTATACACAGTAAGCTTTAAAGCTTAGTAAGTTCATACGATAATAAAATTAATTCATTAATTAAATACCATTCAATTGATTAGGCAATATCTATTATATCCCATAACATTACTTAATTCTTACTCATAATCACTACTTACTCATATACAATTCCATCGAATCTTATCCACAATAATAACCACATAGGTTTCGTACGTACCTAAACTTTCTCGTAATTATCTACTACTTATTCACCTCTTTGCCCGATACATGAACTCATTCAGAAATCTTTAGATATTCAGAAAACTCACACACTTAGTGCTAAATGAATAACAGAAGTTATACGGATCTCGCACACCTAGTGCAACTATTTTTTTGCCGAAGTTATCTCGGTCTCGCACACTTAGTGCCAACATATTACAAAATCATCGTCAAACATATTTATAACCTCACATTCACATTTCAATTAATATCAAAGCATTCAAACATCATTAAAATGATACGTTTTACATACAAACTTACCTCAGACATAAAAACGATGAAAATAGTCAATTAATCGAGTACTTTGTTCTTGCCTCGATCTAAGTCTGGGTTCCTCTTTTCATGATCTATATAATATCAAATTCAACTCATTTAATCACATATTCTTTAAATTTAGTCCATAATACACATTTGGGCATTTCTACACATTTAGTCCTTATTTCATAAATACACAAAATTCACACAATTCAACAAAACCCATGCTTGTCCAAATTTCATGTGAGTCCCTAGTAGCCCATATTTTTCTCTTTTCACAAATTTAACCACAAATTTAACACTTTTCACAAATTAATCCCTAAATTGCATTTTCATCAAAAATCACTTAACAAACATACAAAACTATCATTAAGCTTTCATATTTCATTATTAAAAATCAAAGCACACATAGATTCAACAATGGCAACTCTTAAAATCTCTGACAGTTTCAAATTTTAAGGTACGGGCTAGCTAGATTGAGCTACAACGATTACAAAAACATAAAAATTATCAAAATCGAGCTAGAACTGTACCTTAACCAAGCTAGGAGTGTGCCGAAATATTCAAAGCTTCAAACCCTATTTTTCTTTCTTCAAATTCAGCTAAAGATGATGAAATGAGAAAGAATTTTGGTTTTGTTTTATTTAATTAACCTTAATATACAAGTTACTAATTTGCCCTTTATGGATTAATATCAAAATCATCCATTTCATGTCCATTTATGCCCATTAACACAATCAATGGGCTAATTACAACATAAGGACTCTTAAATTAATAAATCATAGCAATTAAACACCTTTAACAAATAGAATGCAACTTTTGCATTTTACGCGATTTAGTCATTTTCTCAAATTAAACACACAAACGATAAAATTACTCCATGAAACTTTCACACATATATAAGCAAATGTTTTAAACACCAAAAATAATATTAAAATAATTTTCTAATCTCATATTTGTGGTTCTAAAACCACTATTCTAATTTAGCTAAAACCGAGTTGTTACAAAAGTAGCCTAAAACAGTGATCATATGGTTTTGACCGGAGTGCCAGATTTTTGTTGGGCAATCATCAAGCTAGTTATAGCAGACGGTCAAGCCAAGGTAGCTTGGCCACTAGACATGTCATCTAGCTTATCTAGAATAGTTTTAGTAGTCTACAGCTTTCCAGTTGCTTATATAGAGTGCTGGTCATGCTTGCTAGCATATAGCAACAAGCTATCTCATTAGACTCTTCCAAGATTTTTCTAGCCCCATCTTAAGTGGTCGGAGGGAATTTAGTATAAAGAATTGTTTTAAGTTTCTCACAGCTCAGGAAAATTATTAGGTTCCTTTTCCATTCTTTATAGTTGTTTCTGTTCAATTTGTTTTTAGTGAGTATGATCAAAAAGGGAGTTGGTGCCATTTTTGAACTGAAAATAAAACATTCATATATTAATATCTTTACATTAAGAAAATGTTTGAAAAAATTTTGCAACATTACAATATGCATTAAGATGATGCATGCGTCTTATATTAAACCTTGAAAACATTTGTAAGCCATTGCAATGATAATTCCCTCACCAATTGAATCAAGCCATCATTAGGAGATTATGATCAACTAGTAAGAGCATGGATTTCCATCCAATTAGTACATGAACCTAATTCCTTAGGCATTCACACGTACTAATAATTGTGTAACGTTTAGCCATCATTCTAACGTAAGTAGAGCTCCATGGGGAGTTACTTAACTAGAAGATCTTGAGTGTATAACCATCAACTCAACACCTATCGCATCATGCACCATAAATGAGTCATGCTAGGACAATTTCACCGAGTAGCATGCTTTGACTATTTGTCCTCTTTTGAAGATAGAATTTATTGACCTATCGCATGATAATGCCTACCACAAGGGACTATCAAATTATCATTTGATTATAAGAGAATTCTTTTTACTTTTAGGAAATCTCCTCAATGAAATCCACATAACAATCTTACCGTGAGGTAGTGCACTTGTCATGCCATCATAAGAGACCATTGATGGAGGTCATAAGTCTTGTTTAGGGACCTTTTCCCAAACATTTAAGGTTTTTATAATTTCTAGTTTCAATCATGTATGATCAATATATGCATGACAAGTACATGTGGCATTCTTTCCAAAACTATATGGCATGCTTGTCTCATATATACATGACATGCTATGACAATTTTATAATATTCACATTCAATGATTCACAATAGTCAATTAAATAGTTTTGATTCTCCATAGTTTTTCTTTTAAAGGAAAAACTGAAAAAGTGAATGTGAACCGTGCACTAGGTAGGTTCTCAAGAAATGGAGGTGAGTCGTATTTAACCACTTAAAAACTAAGCCTTTCCTTGCTAGATCCAATCCTAGACATGCACCTTTGCATTACCACACTTTCATAGTAATTGAATACCTAAAGAAGTTACTTGAACAATACAATACATTTATTTTCTCATTACCTCACTTCTTATCTTTAATAGATAAATTATGGATCATCTCATACATATATATCACAATTATATCATAAATAATTATAAAACATATATATAAAGAGACAAGTAATAAAATAAAATTGGTAGTCTAGGTTTCCATGGTTCTATTTCTAGAAAATAAATGAAAAACAAAAAAATTACATAGTTTTTCACCACAAGGCATTCCTTGTGTCTTCAATCACTATCTCTCCATCTTCTCCTCGTCATGGACTCCTTTTTGGAAAATTACATTTATTTCCTATGTTTGTTTTTGGTTCATAAGGATTCTATGTAAAAAAAGAATATTACATGGAGATGATAGCCCACAATCTATTTCCTAAGAACAACAACCTTGGCAAAAATAATAATTATATAACAAATCTATATACATTCCCCTAAAAATTTAAATAATTACAAAAATACCACATATTATCAAATATTAATTAAATAAGATGAAGAGAGAGATTTGGTGTCGATTTATGTCACATCCCACTTTTTGATTATTTAAGCAATAGTGAAACAATCATCTCCAATATTTTAAATTAAATGTGCAATATTGGACACAAGGGAATTAATGGTCAAGTGGTTTAATAACTAATTATCTGTCCTAGTGGTCCAAGGTTTAAGCCTCATTGTTCACACTCTTACATTTTTTTTGACAATTTTCCCCCTTGTTTAATGTACTTGCCATCCACCTTGTGTGTAACACCCCAAACCCGGCCTAGAAGTTAGGCCCGAGTTCGGTGTGTCACATTGAAGTGTTTTTAGAAAATCGTGTTTTCATTAAAAACCCTTCTTAGATAAATTTTAAAGAAATCACTAGATTACGTCTATCTTTGATTAATCAGATTATGGAAGTAGTTACTTTGAAAAAAAAACATAGTGATTGCGGAAGCTTTGTTCAAATTCTTGTTTGTTGTGGAAACGTGGTTTTTGGAAAACAGTTATCACTTGTAAAACGTGCCTTAGAGCTAACAGATTTTAAACATGCAGATAAATAATCCCAAAACTTAAGAAAAATTAAATAGCGGCCTTATTACAAACCCAAAATAAAACCATAATTAAAATAAATAAAAATAAAAAATAGTTTAAAAGCGAAGTGTGGCCGCCTCCAAGTCCACGTAGCGTCGAATCGCCTATGCCTTCGAATTACCTGTACAGTTAAAATAAAAAGGGTGAGTATACGAATACTCAGTGTGTAATCCCTTATAAAATAAATAGCCAGATATGCAGTAAGCAGAAACAGAATGAGCCCAAGCCCATAACAGGAACAGTGTCAGGTAGGCCTTAGCCCAATGCAGTAGCAATGACAGGTGCATAAATGCAAACGGAAAGCCAACCCAGCCCAATGAATACACCTCCCGTACCAACCAACACACTATGTGAGGATTAAATCGACCCACTCAACCAACACACCAAGCTTAGCACCGGTTGCAGCACTAAGTTAACAGGATGGCTTAAAGCCATAACAGGATGGCATAGGGCCATAAGCATTGCAGCAGAGCTGTCAAATAACAAGATGGCTAGATGCCATAAGCAGGAAGGCCATGGGCCTTAGACAGGATGCCAATAAGCCATAATACTTCCTCCCTCAATATAACCCAAACCCATGCAGGATGACATGTTATAAAATCATACGTGAATGCAGGATGTCATGCCCAGTATAATACATACCAATATCATACAAACCTTAATCAATCGACCACTAGGGTCATAACGGTCATTCTACCCACGAAGGGTATTTTGGTCATTTTACCCTTAGGGGCATTTTAGTCATTTACCAATGTGAGCCTAAGTATGTGAAGGCCCATCAGTAGGCCCATGGTCATCTAGCGACAAATGTAGCCAAACAGTCTAGAGATTCGAATTCGGCCTAAAGCCCATTAGCGGGCCCACGGGCCCATTCAGCCCATTTGGCCCGTTTCGGCCCAACTCTTCAAATCTCTCATGAGTTTCATTTTTCAATATAGGGCCACAATCTGTGGCTTCAGTCACTCATATGAGCGTTCGCACGCCCATATGATCAATTTTATAAAAGTGTGATAACATACACTTGAAACGAGATAATCGCCCACTGTCTACGACAACTGTACACCTATAGTCACCATCATCTCTTTGTTAGACAACTACCATAATTGAATCCAAAATCATGTTATAGGTTATAATTCAATCAACCTAACGTCACTTACCAACAATGGAACAAAAATGATCACTTGTAAGAGATAGTGATTCAGCCCATTTTCTCTCTTAAATTGATCAACCCCTGATCATGATCAAAATACGATGCCAAAAGACCCTTGCTTAGAAGAAAATAGTTATTCACATAGGGGTATACGTAAACTTCCAAATAGCGTAAATAATACTTAAGATTAAGAAACTTACCCACGACTCAAGAATACGTCCCCAATGAAAAAGAATTCTAGTCACGATCCTAGACTTAGGTTTGGCCTACACAAACGAATGAAATAAAAATAAATAAATAAAAGGCAATAACAAGGTTCGGCCAAAGCAAAGGTTTTGACAAGAAAAGAATACCCACTGACCCTAAGCAAAGCCAGAGTTCTTACCAATTGTTCAATAACGAGAAAGAATAACGATAAGGAGAGAGATACAATCGGTTCAAAAATAAAAATGCTGCTGCAAGAAAAAAGAAGATGAGATGAAGTAAGGAAGAATCGGTCTAGTAGGGAAAACGATTGGGAGAGGAGGAAAGAAATTGGTCAAAAGAAATGAAAGAAAGACTATGATAGGAGGTTCGGCAAAATGAAGCAAAATTATGGTGAGAAGGAGGTAGAGTGAGTTGATGGAGATCAAGACAAAGGTGCAATCGACTTTGCAAAAAAAAAAAATCAAAGAGAAATGAGAGCATGCCAATGCAAGATAATGTCAGTAAGAAAACAAAAAAGAAAGCAAACAAAATCCCTTATCACAAGCCAAAAATCCTTGTTGAAAACACCTTACTATGGCAACAAAACTTTCCCTCTCCATTCAGTCAAAGCTTCAAAAAAGAAAGCAAAACATAAGCCTTTGATAGCCAAAATCACAACGACCGAATGGCAGTAATTAAGCTCCCACATTCAGTCAAAATATCCTAAATACAAGCTTTTATTATCAGCTTAAAAATCGACCAACTTTTAATCCAAAATTCACTCCACCGTTTGACCAAATCAGCCAGCCTCAAGTCTTCATGCACGAGCAGTAAAAAAATCCAACCTTTCGCGCGCAGAGTGAGGCTCGAACTTCAAACCCTATCCGTCCCTGTGCTCCACAAACATGCTGCTGGCCACTGCACCGCGTTTCTCTTTACACTATAATACGGTCACAAATAAATATAACCCTTACCTACTGGAGCCATGGTTTATTCGAGAATAAAAAGAAACTTCCGCCTGCAAGAAGACTCGAACCCGTGCCCATTCTAAAAGTCAGCGCACGGTTCGCCACTCTTCCAAGTTCTCTTTTGTGCCACAAATTTCCCCCATTTAAATATAAGGTTAAAACGCCTGCTACCATGCCCAGATGCGGAAATAGAAAAATTAAGCTAAGGCCAAGATTCGAACCTTGGATCGCCTACAAGCTACCAGCGCCTCTAGCCACCAAACCACCTGCTTCTATATGCTAATTTTTAACGAAAACTATTTATAAACCCTTTCTTGTCACGCCACTTCCACTTAGTGATAAAAAATAAAATTTTTCTTAAAGTCCCTTTTTAAACCCGGGACTTCTCCGACATCCCCAAGTACTCCAAATCTCTTAATTAACAATCCAAACATGTAATTGAAATTTTTCCTTGACCACAAAAATTTAAATTTCTCTGATACACGAAGCCCGTTTCTCCTAAGCCCAAAATTTGGGATGTTACATTGTGCACCGTAATGAGGAGGATTTGTTTCCTTTATTTCATGGTCAAACTTACCATGGTTAGGGGGTACATGATCCCCTTTTTGCTCCATGTATAGCTTGATACATTGAACCTGACCATAGTTGACCGAGCTCATCCCTTACTTTTGTCGTCCATATCCCCTATTTGTCACACTACCTTCCATTTTTCATTTCTTTCTCACCATTTTTTCTCTCCATTTTTTCAAACAACCACCACATTTCCTCCTAAACACTTTTCTTCCTCCACCGTGAATCGAACAAATTTCCATCGGTTACCACCTCTCGTGGCCACCACTCCTCTTTTTTCATCTTCCTTCTCCCATCACCACTGCAAGCGTCGTCGTGGTTGTCATTGTGCGCCACCGTGAGTCCACTTCCTCCTCCACTTTTTCTTTTATTTTTTTCTCCTACTTCTTTCTTTTCCTTTCCTTAGCAAAACCTCCAAACTCCACCACCGTTGAACCACCATCGAACATAGCATCATCATCATTAGACTGTCGTTGAGCCACCCCTGCTTTCACCGTTGGTGATCAAAACCTTTCTTTTCTTTTTCTTTTCCTCTCATTATGCCAAATCTCATTTTGAATTAATCAAAATTATTATTTTATCTCAATGATACTTTTTAGATTACTTGATTCTCCAAAATCGCCCCTTCTTGATTCATTGTTTGATTTGAATTGATCAAGTGTAAGTATGGATCATTTTTAAGTCATAAAAATCCTTCTCCTAGTATTTTCTTAACATGACTGAATGGTATAGTGCCATGAGTCATAGTGGTATTTTGTTAATATTAATTATTTATGTACTATAGTACTAATGCTACATCATATCATTTTGAAGGACTAAATAATAATCGTAAGGGAGACCCCTAACTTCGCAATGGGAATTCTCCTTTCAAAACTCTTAGATCGTGAAAGTAAGCAATGGGACTATTAGTGATAGACCTCTAAAGTTATGAAATGTTTTTAAAGATCTATATTAATATGTGTTAATTATGAGATAGATCATCTTGTGAAGTAGATCGAGTGAAACCGATTAATAAGGGTTGAAGCAAATCGAATCTACAATCTAAGGTGTGAGATCGATACTATTTGTTTGTGTGACATCAATATTTTATTGTTAACAAAATAATTATATTAAATTATGAACACTAAATATTTATAAAGAGATGTATAACTCATCGAAATGGACACCAAGTAAGTGTTCTAACCAAGTGGATCTATGAAATACATGACAAATGATATGCTTATGATTGTGATTATGTTATATGTGTAGATCTCATGCTCACGATATGTGATGTATGAATCATGTGTTATATGTGATCATTTAAATATATACGATATATGTGTATATATGTGTAATAAATCAAGATCTATGATCTAATGTGAAAAAGCATGTTATTCATGTTAAAAGGTAATATTATGTGATAAGTGATTATAAGAGCATGTTTACATGCATAAGTGTATAAAATGATCTATATGTGTAATAAGTGAAATAGCCATATCACAAGCATGGGGTGGGATTATGTGAAAGGTGGAAGCAATGGCAGTAAATCTGCAAATTAGTGGTGGCTTGTCCACATCAGTGCTATCAATGGCAGTTTATCTGCAAATCAGTGGTGGCATGTCCACAAACGGTGTTTGGATGGATGAGTTTTAGGGAACTCGATATTGGTGTGTAGCGGAGATGGGTATGAGTTTTTATAAAACGTGCATTGATTTTGAATGTGCATCGATATGTTCATGCATAATCATGAGTGATAAATTCTGTATGATTATGTCATGTTTGATAAATGAGTTGATGTGTATGCAAATGTATGTATATTATGTGGTGATCTCACACTAAGACTTTAAAAGCTCACCCACATTACTTATGTGTTTTAGATAATCCTTCTGGCTAGGACACGGAATCAAACATTAAAAAGGCTCTTGGAAATAGATAGTTTTTATGGGTATGGAATATTTCATTATTTTGGGACTTCCCTGGACTTTTAAATTTTATTTTGGGATTTGAATTTATGTTTTATCATTGACCTGTGGTATGGATGTTTTATTTTAAGAACTATGGATGATTGGACTTTTTGCATGGTTTTTAATATGGATAAACTGTTTTGATGTTTTCTTAATAAAATCTGTTTTTTCATAAACTTGTTTTATCGAATCTAAATTTTTAAAATAATTATAGCATCTTTCAAATAATAAACAAGATTACTTCTCATGATTATGTTTTAAACAAATGAATTCTAAAGAAATATTAAATATGCGTTTTAAATATTAAATCTATTATTTCAACTTGCATTTTGGCCATTTCCATGGCCCATGTGATCACTTAGATTGGGCCATAACGTCTAAGCCCTTTTGAAGGGTTATTGTTTATACCATAAACATATAAAAACTTCATTCTGATACCAATTATTTAAAAAAATCTCTATTTGAAAATGGTTTTCTTGTGTAGTGGAAAATTAAAATTTTGAAAACCGATCTGGTTTGTGATATTTATAACAATAAACCTTAATTGAATTTATACCTATCTTTTCAGCTTAGCAAACGTTTGTTATTCTCAGCTTTTCAACCAAAAGATATTTCCAACTATTCTTGTACCATGAACTTCTTTGAGTGTAGGCTCAAACCAAATGAATCAAAACACAGAACTAGAAAAATATTTTCTCTTATTCTAAGGTGAAAACGAAAATTCTCTCTTCTTAATAGAAACCAGTAAAATTGTTATTCTTAAAAAATATATGTAATAGTTGAGAATAAATTCTCTCTATTTTTCAGTAGAATAACAACCTCTCAAAGTTGTGTTAATTGCTCTACCGGTGTCATCTATTTATAGGAAGAGAAAGTAGAACCCTTGTTGAGTTGTATTGGTTTATTTCAAATAGAAAAAAAAATATTCTACTTAGAATAGGACTAAGGTGGACGACGCACCTAGTATTCTTACTAGGGTTGTCACCCCTTCATGTCCGTGAGGGATTTTTGGGCCTCTCTCACACTGGGTCCAGTTACAAGTACTTCTTAGGCCTTTTTGACCCAATACTTTGTAATATGATCCAACCCTATTTAGTTTTACTATTTCCCAAAATGAACTTTAATATTTTTAAATAAAACAATTTTCTCATCCCTATTTTACCCCTCAAAATTTTGACGATTTTATCCTGGTAAAATTTTGATGATTTTGCCCTGGTAAAATTTCAAGAAAATATGTTTAATATTTCATAACTCAACATGTCCACTATGACCAAATGGTTTATTTTCATTTTCGGGCTTCAAAACAGTCCAAAAACATAAACTCATTCTTCCTATAATTTTAAATTAATCCATATAGGATTACAAATGGATCATTTCCATTTCATTTCATATTTGGAAACCTACATTCATTTTTAAATTATTTCATTTCTCCATTTCGGAGAAAACTATAATCATTCCTTAATGTTTCATATGTCCCTTTTCCTATTCATTCCGTTCATTTCTATTCAAACACACAATTCATTTTTTATTTGAAAGAGCTAGCGGTCGGACCAATTGGACATATGTAGTTAAGACTCAAATGATTTACAATTAAGTTCTGACTTTTCGCCTATTAATTATAAACTCATTTAGTCACAAAGTCAATCCACTATAGTATCATGACTAAGCTCTCCCCAACAACATACCGTCACAAAAGTAACTATTCATTGCTCATCCAATGACCTTGTCTTGATTGTTTTACCCTCATAAGATATGCTTGATTTCTTTGTGATAATATCCCTTCTCCCAATATGATCCTATTTTATCTCATGGTAACCATTATAGTGTTCTTTATGAAAAGTCAATCACTATCAAATAGTGATCAAGTCATCCATCACAAAGACGGACAAATTGTCACCACATTTACTTTTCATCAACCATGTAATGCCAATGAGAGGATATCATTTATCCATGTTTTGGGTTATGAATTACACTGTTTTGAATGACACTACATACTATAGAAGTTGTACACCCAACGTGCCAAATTTGGTTCCTTATCTATTTGAACTCAAAGTTTTACTTACATCAATGTGTATGAGTCATGTATACATAGTCCACATCCACTCAATATTTAGGTATGCCACACTATGAATGTCACAAGTGAATAAATCTATAAATGGATTCAAGATCTATTCTACTTGGGTCTTGTTTGATGTACTGTTTGTCGAGTCAGTCACATCTATGTCTCTATTTTCTAGGAGTCATCCACTTCAATTCCCAAGATAAGGCATCTCCACAATTGGACTTGATTTACGATATATTAGAATTTTAATCGGTTTGCTCATTTTCGATTAAACTAAGGACATGTGTAGGTTTATCTACTAATTACAAGCTATCTTTTCGTACTATGATCTGACCACGTAATACCGCTTAGTATTTGTTAAACATTTAAACAACCAATGAGCAACATTTACTTCCATTTTGTTTTGTATACAAAAATCATGTGATAAAAATTATACAAAGTATGCTAATGTAATCAATGAAATTGTTTTATTAACCAATCTATTCAAAAAATTACAAGTGTATATTGATGAAAATATTACACTTAGGGCACCATACCCAACATATAAATAGCTGAAGTGTCACATCCCAAATCTGGGGGATCCAAGAGAAATAATTCACTTTGCAGATAAAATATTTATATCAAAAGAACATGAAGCGGTCATTTCTCATACAATTAACATGTCAATCATCCATAATTGACCTATCAAGGTCATATAGGACTTTTTATGTTGTAACGTTCTAAGGCTTAAAGATAATTTGGTTTCAAGAAGAAGGAGCATCAAAACGGTTGAAGCACAAAACTTAGTTTGACACTTGATTTTGTCCCCTAATCACCCCCTAAAAGAAATTCTAGACAAACTAGAAGACATGTTCGGAGGCCAAGTTGTCTTGGCTTGACACTCAACTATAACTAGTTTGATAAATGCCCAACAAAAACCTGGTACTCCGATCATAGACCATATGGTTACTCTTATGGGTTACTTTGCCAAGGTCGCGAATAATGAGGCCAATCTAGACTAGAACACACAAATAAATATAGTGTTCAAAAGCTTGTCTAAGGATTTTGCAAGCTTTAGGGCCGCCACATATAACATTGGGAACAAAAATCTAACGCTTACAAAACTCATGAATGTGTTACAATCCTATGAGTTGATATTGAATGGAAGTCAACCAATTCGAAAAGAAGAAAAAAACTTAGCAGTTACTTCTTCCTCTAAAGGGAAGGGAAAACATGTTAAGAGAAACAAGGTTAAGTTATCTAGGCCACCTAAAATGGGAAGGAAGAGAACCAAGAAGCCTAAAGACTTATCTAAGTGTTTTTCTGCAACAACAAAGGGCACTTCAAGGACAATTACAAAAAGTGGAAGGGTTGCCTAGCCACTAAAGGCAAAGGCATGGAACTCTTTATGATAGAAATTTACTTACTGGAAGATTCGATAGACAATTGGGTCATTGTTTCTAGAGCTACTAACTATGTGTATGTTTCCCTACAGGGGTTTAAGGACACAAAATATCTTAGAGATAATAGTCTATCTTGTAGACTGAAAATGGGACAAGTGTGGCAGCTGAAGTTGTGGGAGATGTACATTTTTATTTTGATAATTTTAGAAAGATTATTTTGAAAGACATTTTCTATGGGCCTAGATTTGTTCCAAGATTTGTTCCGTTGTAGGGGGATTTCGCTCCCCTATCTTAAGTACCACTTATTTCGTCCTGAGGGACCGGAGCGTTCAAGCGCCATTTGGGATGAAGATTTGGGGCAATCAGGTATCTTGAACCTTTCACACGTGTGGAAAGAGGGTTTCACTCTCCGTCTTCATTCATTTGCACATGAGGTGTTGAAATTCTACGATGTTGCTCCCGACCAATTAGCTATTGAATTAGACTTCGTATTTTTATAAAGTTATATTTATTACTTCAGATTAATTATTAATTAATTAGTGTAATATATATTGATTAAAACTAATATTATATATTATAAATAGATACAAACCGATATTTTCGTCAAGTAAAAATCACGGTAAAAATGAGATGTTATTAATATTTGATATGTTTTGCTTCCATCGTAAACAAGTAATCAATTTTCATTATGATTTGACATGTTTAGCTTTTGTTAATGTTATTTGTTGTTTGATAAAATTGTTTGATATTTACTATTACTTCTCCCATTAGCAGTTATTGAAGCGCCAAATGTTGCATATAATAAATAATCCTAATTGAGGCAACTTTTGTAATTTTTTCCAATATCTAATTCCGGGATCTACACAACTGACATATGCATTGCATGAGCAAGAATATACAAATTTGATGTATTTAGATAAAATTCTAACTTTAATTTAAATGTATATATATTATCATGTAATATATATTCAAGTCGATTCGCGCATGTATATTTTTTAAACTTTATAATTGTGATTTATAATTATAAAAACATATACATTATCAAAAATTATGTTACTATTCCATTCTTTTTTAAATTAAATTTATATGTTAATTGCCACATATATTTAATTACTATCGCAGATGCTCCAGCAAGCCTGCATGTTCTCCACGTAGCTGATCCAAAATGATATTGCGAAGTTGGCCAAGATTAGTGAGAACGTAATTTTTTTTCTTTTTCCTACCAAAATAATAAATTTTCACTATAGTTTAAAATGAAATGCTATAAATTAAATTAAATTAAATTAAATTTTATTTAAAACAATATTATAGTTATATAAAACTTAAAATTAAAGATTAAAACTATAAAATATCATTATATTACTAAATTAATATTAAAAGTTAATTTATTATTATATTTTAAATATTATAAAAAAATTATTCAATAAAATTTATATATATATATATATATATATATAAAAAGTCAGATATACATTTATTATGTACATTAATTAATTTTTTATATTAACTTTGAACTATTTATTATATTTTGTATATATATCCTGATCTTATTCATTTCTATTATTTGCAGTTTGTTGTATCATACTAAACTTTTTTTTTTTTTTTTTAATATTTGATTTCTATATTCGTATAAAATTTGAACAAATTTAGAGAACAAACTATATGTTAATCCTAAAAAAGAAACAGTTCAAAATAAGCAAAAATAAAAAAAAAATTCTTGGGTTAAAATTAATTTATTATTATCTCATGTACTGAGATATTGAAAACATAATATAATAGAAATAATGTCAGAGAACCAATTTAATCCAAATCCGAAAACCACAAAATACTAATTCAATAAACTATTAAAATTATCAACACTACGTCAAGTTTAACAGCAAAAGCAAATCGGGAACTAGGAATTCGATGATCATGACTTCATGGACCAAGTGTTTTTTTTTTTTTTTTTTTTTTTTTTTTGCTTTTGCATTCGAATGAGATCGCCAATCTGGAATCGAAAAATTGCATAGTGTCCATATTCGAATGTTAAACTTACTAAATGCCACTTTTTAGAAATGACAAAAATATGCCAATCCGGAAATATCAACTACCGTAATATATTGGAGAGATGTTGAAGAATCTACAGATTAGGGAAAAGAAGAGCACACAAAAGGGGAAGGAGAATAGCATTGGGTTAATATAACAATCTATGCTCAACCAGATCATGACTTACGTGTAGCTCCCTTTCGACCATGATCTCTGCCTGCTGGAATATCCTTTGAACTGCTTGTATTGTTCTTTTCAGCTTCTTCTTCACTTTCCTCAGCATTACTTCCACTATGGTTGCTCTCTGTTTTATCAGTAGATTCTTCCTCATCCACCGAAGCTTTTCCCGCAATTTCCTGTTTTGAGAGCTGGTCTCGAAGCTCCCTGAGTTTTGCCTTCTTTGAATTCAAGACCCCAAGGAACTGAAGACGGGACAAAGACCAATTCAGTCATAACATGCGAATGTTGTATGTATTCAAACTACACGTGAGGTGAAGTCCAGCCGTGTTTTTCAGCTCTCTAAACTGTTGGAGCAGAGTTGGCATTCAAATCATAAACTTATCATTCAAAACGATTTTAACACTTATTTTGGAGTATTTGTCAATTTCCTTTTAACATTTTACTAACAAAATACAGTTTTAACTTATAACAAACAGAATACACCATTTTTCCTTATAACAATGTCATTCTCCCTGATCTCACAATTGGCCAAGATTGATAAGCAATAATGTTTTAGATATCTTCTAGCAAGTATGGTTTCCCTTAGCTAAGTCAGATCAGAACTAATAAGCAGAGGGAAAAAAATAAGAATCATATACAAATTTAGTTCCATATCTGGTCTAGAAATCATGAAAGAGATAATTAAAAAATGAGCTGAAATAAGTACAGGAGATTCCTATTCAAGAATATATATTTATATTATATAGCAATCCGAAACAATCACATCTACTTTACCAACTAAACCGCTCTATCAAGAAAATATCATTCCAGAAGAGAAAATCTAGAAATCCCCAATATAAACAAGATGAAGCAAGAAAAATTTTAAAAAATTGCATAAGCTAATAAAATGAAACCATAAGTTGCTCAAAAATATAATCAAATAAAAAATTAAAAAGATTCCTAACAAAGAAATACTCTCATCTTCCTATTCAAATTGAAAATTCCCTTATTTCATTAGCTTGCCTCAGAAATGGCAATATGGCTCAAACATGGAGATCTATACAGAGGGTTTAGAGAAATGGTAACCCTTAAAGTCAATTTCTTCTGTTAAAACAAATAAAGATTCAAAGATGTTTGCATTTGATTATGTAGATGGCATAAAATAATAATAGTCATGAACAAGTCAAATATCTTAGGTAACACACCTTTGCATAGATTTCTGATTCAAATTCCATCTTCTCATTGGTAAATCTCTCACTTTGTTCTAAACATTTCTCAGCTTCCAGTTTGAGCTTCTCAAAAGATTGAGTTTTTCTAACCACTTCTTCCTGCAAAATTCTTCTTATCAGCATCTGTATCATTATGACATAAGAATAAACATATACATACATATTTCATACATAACCATTGCAATTAACAACAACAAAAAGCTGAAGAGCTTATCATTGAGCTTCCAATGGAAGCAACAAGAAAATAAGACAATGGCCAAAAATTAGAAATATATATATATATAGAAAATACTACGCTTAGGTTAATGTTTGCATCCATAAGAAAATCCAAAATCCCTGCCGTAATCTTTCGGCTATCATACGACGGCTGGAATTTCCATCGCCATTCAAGCTTAGTTCCTTCTCTTTCGAAGGTCCACGAAAGCTGCCCAAAAACAAAAAATCAAAAAATAATTCAAGTTTTAATTTTTAAGATACTCAAATTTACTCTTATTTGTTTTTCTCAAAGGAAAAACAAATTCAAATCAAATTCTTCGAATTAAGCAAATTCAAAGAAAAGGAAAAAGCTAACTCTTTTGTGGTCATCGCCAGCATCAACGAACCGGTAGACTGAACCGGGCTGTTGAAACCCTAAATACCGTTCGGCTAATTCAATGTATTCAGCGACGGGCTGGTCCCACTGAGCCGCTCTTTCCTGCACCTCCTCCTCCGTCGCTGCGACAAATTCAAAATGTTTTAAGTAAAAATAGAACATTTAAGTATTAAATTGGTTGGAAATTTTGATAGAGAAGCGGAGGAGTACCGTTGCAGAGCCAAGCGCGGAGGCCATCGGTGACGGAGAGATGGAAATGAGTATCGAACCACGTGCCTTTCACGAAGAGAGGATCGGTGCTAGGAATTTCAAGCTTAAGGCAAGTATGTCTTGCCGTTGCCGTAGAGCTGCTTTCCATTATTTAAGTGCTTAAACCTAATTTATTTCTCTCTCTTTCAAGAACAGCTTATGGAGTCTTCCCGCTTTCCCTTCGCTGCTGCTTTTCAAAATCTGTTTCGTTTTGTTTTTTGTTTTTTTTTTTTACTTTCTTTTATAGGAGAGGAAACTTACTTTGCAATCTTAATTTAGAGATAACTGCACATTTGGTACATGTGGTTTTATAGAATATTTAATGTAATACATCTATTTTAAAAGGCTTAATTCATGATTTAGCCCTTAAAATATACACATTTTTTCATTTTCGTAATTTTTTTTCTCAGTTTAGCACTTAAGGTATAAATTTTTCTATTTTTTCTATTTTGTAATGTCCATTAAAAAAAAATTAGTTAGACAACTTTTGCTAATGAAAAAAATATAAGGTGGCAATTAAGTTTATTTAAAATAAAAATATTATATTTCAAATGAAAATAGAAAATTATAATATTAAATATTTAAATGTTAAAAAATATTTTTTAACTTTGATCGACCTTTGATTGATTGTTGATCGACGTTGACTGATCATTGGTCAATGTTGATCGGCCACATGGCACAATTAGAACACGCCACGTTCCTTTTTTATTTTTATAATATTATATATTAAATTGGTTGAAAATGTAAAAAAATCATATATAATATATATAATTTTTAAAATATTTTTTATAAAATTATAAAATATAAAATTATAAATTTAAAAAATTCAAAATAATATATAATTATGAGTTTTGATAATGTATGGATTAATTATAGATAAATTTGAAAGTAGAAATTTCAAGTCCCCTATTCCAGGTCAAAACATTCGAAATATGTCTCAAGGCACAAGAACTTTGAAGTTAAAAAAGCTACACTAATAGGGGCATGTCTTGAGACAAATGCTCTATTGTCTCGAGACTTGTACCTATTTGTCTTGAGATGGGGCAACTTTGAAGCTAAAGTTCTATAGTAACATGACAATGTCTTGAGACATTGAAGTCCTTGTCTTGAGATACACAATCCTAAAATTGAAAATTTTTAATGCGCCCATAAAAGGACCCTAAATTAGTTTGAAATGCAATTAAACTTCATCATTTGGCTAATATTGTTCTAAAAAGTGAGATGTGACCTTGATAAAGGTCTAAAATCTAAGTATATGATATTGTAAAGAATGTTTAGTGCTAAATGCAACATTAATTACTTGAGCATCTTGGTTAAGGAGTGTTACACTTATTTAGGTATCAGAGTCTAGGTTTTCTGATCCTAGGTTCGAGAAAGAGTCTAAAAATACATGTTATATAAGATATATTGAGATGATGAGATGTGATTTTGACATTGGTAATTTTTAAATTGTGATTATTGATCGAAGAAGTTGAATGATTCTCAAGAAGTTGTAAATAAGGAAGTAGAAAGTGGAGCTTCGAATATGAATCGTAAAGGAAATATACCACCACTTCAAAACTTTAACGAACCTGGAGGACCTACGAATCCAAGTGGTAGCTAGGAATCTAAAAGAGAAACAAGAGTTGAGCTAGAACAAGTGGCAACTAGGGAAGGAGGGCTAGCACCAAAGGCCTTATTCCATACATTAAATCAATTCCTTTAGCAGTTTACGAGAGTTCTTGCCCCTTCTCTTCCTTCTCTTCCACCCTTTACTCCTCTTGGACTTGAACCTAAGCTTGAACCTCAACTACTTATCTTGAATCAATGTCTCCACTTGAAAGGATAAGAAAACATGGTGTAACACCCCTAACCTTTATCCATCTTCGGAATAGGGTTAAAGGCATTATCAGACAAATTAGAACTTTTATAGTCAATTCTCTATTATCAACATCATACCATTAACAAACATCATCATTAAGTCCCTTATGAAGGTCTTTGAGACCTTAAACATGCATTAGGAGAAGGTCAAGACTAAACCGAACACTTAGAAAATTTTTCAAAACTTAAACATTTTTCAAAGCTGCAGAGGTCACACGCCCGTGTGACCAGGCCGTGTGCCTCACACGGCTACCAACCACGCCCATGTGTCTAGGCCATGGCAAAACAGGGCATACATATTGACTTATGCACACGGCCACAAGACACGCCCGTGTGTCTTGGCCGTGTGAAATTTAGTGAGCTACTAACTTGCACCCATGGCCACAAGGCACGCACGTGTCTCTAGCCCATGTGACATCCTGACCAATTTGATTAAGGTACAGGAGTCATACGGTCGAGTTACACGCTCGTGTGCTCAGGCCTTGTGGCACGAAATAGGCTTGGTTTAAGCCATATTTCCCATCCAAATTTGCCAAGCACCTATAAACAACAATGTATGCCATCTAAATGCATAAATGATAAACTATTTCAGCCAAGTTATTAAACCAAAACATAGTTCATTATTACCAATTCATCATCACTCAATTTCCTATTCATTTTCCATAGTAAACCATACTAAAATCTCAAACCCAAAACATATCAATATGCATATTCCATAACTCATATATTTCCATATTCAATCACATACCAATTTCCCATCACAATCATACCAAAATTTCCATTCTCAATAAGCCATATTTGCATTATAGAACATACCAAACAAGCATAATCACAACCATTATTTAGCCACATTACATGGCCTAGCATAAATACATTGCAAAACATATTCAAACCTATTTAGCTTATACATGCCATAATATAACATTTTGTACTTTCCAAAACAAGTTTAGATAGTGTGGTGATGATCCTCAATGATCCCTGAGCTTTCAGTAGCTTCAATATCTATAAAACAAAGCAAACACACACAAAGTAAGCTATAAAGAGCTTAGTAAGCCATATACAAATAAATTGTCCAAAAGCACATTCATAACTCAATTTAAATCAAGTGGTTCATGGCAAAACTCAATTAAAGATCCACATTTCTTGTATAATTCACATGATCACATATATCACTTGAATATGTACAACATTTTATTCTCATACCAATATATATACACCAAAAGTTCATAATTGAACATATACTACCTTTCAATCTCAAACATAATACATGTTTCATACGTACCGGAATCAGAAGCATAATCGTACGCTCATTCATTTTCTCGGACTGCTCGTTGAACCGTTCAAAATAAAAAAGGATACGCGGAAAACTCAAAAAAGATCGTACAATGCCAATGTCCCAGACGTGGTCTTACATGTAATCAAATATCAATGCCACTGTTCCAAACAAGGTCTTACATGAAATCAAATACGATGCCGATGTCTCGGACATGGTCTTACATGTAAATCTCAGATCGATGCCAATGTCCCAGATGTGGTCTTACACGAAAACAAATATAGGATCCTATGTCATGACATATGTATCCTAACTATTCCTAAGGTTCGAATGAGGCTTTTTGGACATCGTCACATATTTGAAACTTTCTCTGATTTCATATATTCATATCTCATAATCATTCATCATAATTCCATTACATATAAGCATGAATAAATCAACTTAAGCACATTTATTTGTATATAGACTTACCTCATACGGATTTGAACGAACGAAATCGACTAATCAACAACTTTCGACTTTCCCAAATCTAATTTCGTTTTCTTTGGTTCTTGATCTATATAAATTCAAATTTAGCTCTTTTATTCACCAAATCATTCAATTCAATCCAAAAACATAAAATTAGGGAATTTTACACTTTAACCCCTAAAATTCTACATTTTTGACAATTTAATCCTTAATTCACAAAATCATTAAATTCACCAAAATTCACAACATTTAAGCCTAGCTGAATTTCAATGATATTCAATTAAGCCCGTATATCACATTTATTTCACAAAGTAGTCCTCCCAAAATTATTATTTTCAAAAATTAGCCCAAATAACTCAATTTCATCAAAATTTCAAAGACAAAACATGTTAATCTAACACATATCTTTCATATATCACCAAATAACATCACAAATCTCACATTATCAACAATGGCACATTTAATAATCTTCAACAAAATTAGAAATTTAGACATGGGCTTTGAAGTAGGCTAAGCAACGATCACAAAAACGTAAAAATCATCAAAAACTGATAAAAAACACATACCTAATTGTACTTGACAATGGCCGAATGAACAAAGCTCATGAACCCTTGTTTTTCTTTTTAAATTCAGTGGAAGAACACAATTTTATGGCCTATTTCTTTTGTTTGTTTTATTTAATACATAATAATACATAATTTACATATTTATCCATAATAATAAAACATACAAATCATGCTAATAAAGGTCATAAATGTCAACCATTATTTTAAAAGGTCCATTTACCACATAAGGCCATTGTAATTAAAAGCCACTTCAATTTCGACACATGATCAAATAATTAGCCACTTTTGCTAATTAAACGATTTAGTCCTTTTTTACAAATTAAGCACACAATCAAAAAAATTAATTCACAGAAATTTCACATATGCTAATTCACAAATCACAGACACAGAAAATAATATTAAAATATTTTTAAGCTCGGATATGTGGTCCCAAAACCACTTTTCCTACTAAGGTCTAAACCGGGCCGTTATATATGGGGTTGAAGAGAATAACTAAATAGTTTTTGAAGAACTACAATTTATCAATAATGATAAATTAATATGTGCAATGTCTTTGCTAAAATATGCAGCCTATCAATGATGGGCTATCGTAAGGAGTGTTAATCCTACTGAGAGGATAAGTTGAAACTTTTTCTTATAAGAGTTTAAGAAGAAAATTGTTGGCCAATTATATCTTGAGAAGAAGAAAGAAAGTTAATTTAATTGTAGCAAAAAAATAGGGCAATAGTTGAGTATGAAAAAGAGTTTGTGAGAATGAGTAAGTATGCAAGGGAATTGGTAGCAACTGAAGCTAAAATGTGTAGAAGATTTGTATAACACCCCAAAAGTTAACTTTGTCATTAAATGTGTGTCTATTTCAATGTTTTAGTGCCTTGAGTGGGTGATGTACTCTTATATTTGACACTTTTTGCTTGCTAATTCCTTTGTCTTGTAAACTTTTCACTACTTAATTGGTTGCATTTGATTTATTTCTTATGTAGTGAACCCAATACTAGAAATGGCAACAAAAGGACGTAATCTGTAGTTTTTTTCTTTCTTTTTTGCCATGGCTAGAGACATGGGCACGACGCTGGACACGATGCAGATCTGACGTGGCAGATCAGATGTCAATGCGGGGAATATTTTGGAAACAACTCAGCTTATTCTGTTGACGTGATTTAGGGGATTTTGGATTTCATTTTCATAATTTTAAGATATTATCTTTTTAATTTGATTAGTTTCCTTGTTATTTTGGGAATTTGAAGCCTATAAATACCCACATTTGGGTAAGGCTAAGGAGCATCTCTTGTCTTTAGTTCTTGTTGCTACTTTGTTTTAATTTTCAATAAAGTTTTCTTATTTTGTTTTATTTTTCCTTTCTTTTATTTTATTTTATGCTTTTACATTATCAAAACATGTTAAGCGTGATAATCAATATCATGCTTGGCTAATTTTTCTCAAGCTAAGAGCTATACGAATCAATTCCATGCATGAGAATTGAATATTGCTTAAATCCCTTTGGGATATATTTTTGTCTTTCTGCTCAGATAGTTTGGCAATCAGCCTTACTAAAACTTTTAAACATTTTTCAAATCAAAAGGGATCTGTTGGTCTAGAATCATTTAATTATATAGTTGGGAGGAAGGTTCGACCTGTGGCATTTCGACTTCTTATGAACACTCTTAGTGGCGGTCTGCTAAGGAAAGACGAGATCAAAAACGATTCTCGGTGAGATAACTTTCGGGTTAGGCTTTTCCTGTTTTGAAAAGTAAGTATTTTAACGGCGATAGACGTGGCTAATTTACTTAAGAATCGACTTTCGAAGATAGACTTGGGAAGATCGGTTACATGAGAGAAAAGTAATTTACAATGGGTTGGGCCTCGTAGACTGTAACCGACATGAATCCCGGAGCAAAAATCTATTTTCGATGATCGTGGAAATTGACGAAACTAGCTCAAGGCGATTCTTATACTCGTGATTATTCAACTTAGTCTTTCACCTTCTTTATTTTACTGCTTCTATTTTAATACATCTTTCTTTGCAATCTTACTTGTTTATTTTATTTCCTTGTTACTTCTCAAATCACGCCAATTTTTTTTACTCTCTATTTCAGCTCCTAGGTCGGGAACAAGAAATTTAATCAAGAATTCCATTAAACTCCCTGTGGATTGACCCTCTTCCACTATTCTACCTTTTATTTTATTTTTGATAAGCAAAACGACGCTTGTCAAATTGGCGCCGTTACCGAGGAGTTTTATTTTCGATAATTACTGATTATTTTGTTTGATTTTTATGACCAGGAGAAACCCGGGGACTCTAGTTCAATATAACCCAAAAATTGAAGCAAGTGCTCGTAGAAACTAGGGTCAAACGCTTCGACGAAAGAAGTAGCAAGAGCAAAGAGAACGACAATCTAATTTGGAGTCTACTTTTGCGACACCACCACGTGAACCGGAACCAACTCCCAACGAAGGACCATCTCCCAACGCGACTACTCCAATCACAAATACCATGTTTGAACCAAAGCCAATGGCGAACCAAACCATTAGAGAGCTTGCCGCTGCCCCCGCCATACAACAACCGCTCTGCATTACCTTTCCTCAAGGCACCACCCCTTTTCAACTCTAAACGGGGTTAATTCATCTTCTCCCTACATTCGACGGTCTCTCTAGCGAAAGTCCACATAAACATCTCGCTGAATTCCACATGATGTGTAGTAGCATGAAGCCACAAGGAGTCTCGGAAGACCAAATCAAACTAAGGGCGTTTCCTTTTTCCTTAGCCGGAATGGCTAAGGAATGGTTATTTTACCTTCTGCATAACTCAATAACCACATGGGCTGAACTATCTCGTGTTTCCTTGATAGGTATTTTCCAGTGGCAAAGGCGAGCGGCCTTAGGCGAAGCATTTTGGGAATCCAGTAAAGGAGCGATGAATCTCTCTGCGACTATTGGGAGAGGTTCAAAAAGTTATGCGCAAGTTGCCCGCAGCATAGCCTCTCTGAGCAGACCCTCCTTCAGTCTACGAAGGGATGCTTCTGATGGACAAAAAGATGGTGGATGCTACAAGTAGTGGTGCACTCGTCAATATGACGCCAGAAAATGCGAGAACTCTAATCTCTACTATGGCCGTAAACTTGCAACAGTTCGGCTCTTTAAGTGAACCTAGCCGATGGGTTCACAAAGTAAGTACCGTTTCTTTGGAAAATAAAATAGAGAAGTTGACTGATATTGTCAACTCTTTTATTACAGGTAAGATGGGAGCTGCGAAGGTTTGTGGAATCTGCACGATGCCAAACCACCCAACCGATTCATGTTCAATGCTACAAGATGAGACGGGCGTCCAAGTCAATGCCATAAATAATTTCCTAGGACCTCCTCAAAGGCCATACAATCCCTACGGTAACACTTTCAATCCTGGTTGGAGAGATCACCCAAATATGAGCTATGAAAACAAAAACCAAAATTACCAACCGAGACCACCTACCTTTCCAAATCAATCACCACAAAAAACCTCTCTTGAGACCATTGTTGAAAAGTTGGCCATTTCACAAGAGAAATTCCAAACCCAAACACAATCTCGTCTCCAAGAAATTAACAAACAAATAAGCCAACTAGCCCAAACCGTTGGTCACCTAGAGTTTCAAGAACGATTGCCCTCTCAAACCGAAACAAATCCGAGGGAAAATGTGAGCGTAATTACTTTACGAAGTGGTACCGTAATTTCACCAAAGCTGACAAAAGAGCCTGAGAAAACTGACAAAGATAAAGAAGACACTTCTTTGAAGGGTCAAGTAGAAAAATCCTCACCTACCTCAGGTAAAGTCATTCCTAGTCCTTCTTTTTCTACTTATGAGACTCCTCCTCCCTTTCCAGGAAGGCTTGCAAGGCGTGACAAAAAGGAAGAGGAGAAGGAAATTTTGGATATATTCAAAAAAGCGAAAATTAATATTCCACTCCTTGATGTCATTCGAAAGGTGCCAAAATATGCGAAGTTTTTGAAGGACTTATGCACAAATTGGAGGCGGTTGTCCGGCAATGAAAGAGTTAGCCTTAGTGAGAATATTTCGGCCATTTTTCAAAGACGCCTTCCACCGAAATACAAGGACCAAAGGATGTTTTCAATTCCGTGCAAAATTGAAAAAGTCATAATAAAAAGGGCGATGTGCGATCTAGGCGCATCTATTAATGTCATGCCGCTAAGCGTCTACAACAAAATTTCAATAGAACCATTAAAGGAGACGCGAGTGACGGTTCAATTAGCTGATCGATCAGTTATATACCCTGAAGGGGTACTAGAAAACGTGTTGGTAAAGGTAAACGATCTCATTTTCCCTGCTAATTTTTACATTATTGACATGGAAAATGACCGTAGCAACAACGGATCAGAAATCTTGCTTGGGTTTCCTGTCAACAGTGCATACAAAAATCGATGTCTGTAACGGCATCTTAACTATGGAATTTGACGGGGAAGTGGTTAAATTCGATGTGTACAAAGCTATGAAGTATCCTGATTCCATAGCAAGTTTAAATTTCATTGACATTATAGATCCGTTAGCCGATGATTTTATCGAAACTGATTTGTTTTATGATTTTTGTAGGGAATTGGAGGATCTCGACGATGAAAGCGAAATCATTTCAACTCTTTCCTCCATTTCTAATTTTCGATTAATTCCATGTCAATCTAAACCCCTTTCCTCAATTTTACAGGTGCCATAACTAGAATTGAAGCAACTTCCATCGCATCTCAAATACGAATTTTTAGGCGATAACTAAACCTTGCCAGTTATCATTTCAAGTGAATTATCACAGCATGAAGAGGAAGAATTGATTACTGTTTTGAGCACTTATAAAAAGGCAATTGGATGGACATTAGCTGATATCTAAGGCTTAAGTCCATCCACTTGCATGCATAAAATTAAAATAGAGAAGAACACGAAACCAACGAGAGAAGGCCAGCGACGTTTAAACCCACCAATGATGGAGGTTGTGAAGGAGGAGATTCAAAATTTGCTAGATGCTGACATTATCTACCCCATTTCCGATAGCAAATGGGTAAGTCTGGTCCATGTTGTGCCAAAGAAGACTGAAATCACAGTGGTCGAAAATGTCAAAGGAGAAATGATTCCAAAGAGAGTACAGAATGGTTGGAGAATGTGTATCGATTATAGGAAACTCAACTCACAAACCCAGAAGGACCATTTTCCTTTACCATTTATCGATCAAATGATCGAAAGACTTACCGAAAAATCATATTACTACTGTCTTGATGGATTTTCTAGATTTTTTTAGGTTTCAGTGGCACCTGAAGACCAAGAAAAAACAACATTCACTTGCCCTTTCGGAACTTTTGCATGTAGGAGAATGCCTTTCGGTCTTTGCAATGCTCCGGCCACATTCCAATGATGCATGTTAAGCATTTTCTCCGATCACATCGAGCAAGGAATAGAGGTATTTATGGATGATTTTATTGTTTACGGTAATTCATTCTCTCAATACCTTTCCAATCTTTCTTATGTTTTTAATCGATGCATTGAATTTAAATTGGTTTTAAACTACAGGAAATGCCATTTCATGGTAAGTAAAGGATTGCTACTCGGTCATGTGGTTTCGGCCCAAGGAATTGCCGTTGATAAGGGAAAGGTTGATGTAATTCGCTCACTTCTATACCCCACTTCAGTGAGGGAAATTTGTAGTTTTCTTGGCCATGCAGGTTTCTACTGACGGTTCATAAATGACTTCTCTAAGTTGGCGCAACCTCTTTACCGATTGCTAAAAAAGGATGTGAATTTTGTTTTGGATCAATCTTGTAAAGATTCATTCGATGAGCTTAAGGGAAGGCTTATATCCGCACCAATCGTACAACCATCGTATTGGACTTTACCATTTGAGATTATGTGTGACGCATCCGACCTTAACGTAGGAGCCGTTCTCTGCCAAAAGAGTAAAAAAGGACCACACGTGATAGCCTATGCCTCTAAGACTCTCGACTAGGCTTAGCGCAACTACTCGACAATGGAAAAAGAGCTATTTACTGTCATTTTTGCATTAGAAAAATTTCGTTCTTATTTATTAGGAACTAAAATTTTTGGTTTTTCTGATCATGCAGTGCTGAAATACTTGATGAACAAAAAAGAAGCAAAACCGAGGTTGATACGATGGATTCTCTTACTGCAGGAGTTCAAACTTGAAATCAAGGATAAAAAAGGAAGCAAAAACTTAGTGGCTGACCACCTAAGCCATTTGCCTACTTCACTGGTCAAACCTCCCTTACGAGAACAATTTCTAGACGAAACCTTGATGGAAGCACACGCATCATTCTCGTGGTTTGTCGATTTGGAAAATTTTCTAGCTATGGGTAAATTTTTGAACAATCCATCTCGATCCAAGATCAAACGCATAAAAAGAGAATCTCAATACTACATTTGGGATGATCCATATTTATGGAAAAATTGCTCGGATCAAATCGTTCGACGATGCGTAAGTAACAGCGAGGTAAAATCCATACTTGAGTTTTGTCATTCCTACGCTTGCGGTGGACATTTTGGCCCTAAACATACTGCACACAAAATTCTTGAGTGCAGATTTTATAGGCCAACATTGTTTAAAGACACTAACAACTTTTGCAAAGCATGTGACAGGTGCCAAAGAGTCAGAAATCTAAGGTGAATGAGTGAGATGTCGTTAAATCCTATACACATCTGTGAAATTTTTGATGTGTGTGGGCTCAATTATATGAGGCCGTTTACCTTATCATTTGGAAATTTATACATTATTTTGGTCGTTGATTACATTTCGAAATGGGTAGAGGCAAAAGCCACTCGAGAAAATGATACGAAAATCACAACTAATTTTTTGCATGATTTTATTTTCTTCAGATTTGGAACTCCGAGAGCAATCATTTGCGATAAAGGAACACATTTCGTTAACCGAGTCGTCGAAGCTTTGATGAAGAAATATGGCGTGACTCAGCGGATAGCGATAGCTTATCATCCGCAAACCAACGGACAAGCAGAGGTTTCAAATCGAGAAATCAAGTCAATCCTAGAGAAGATCATTAAACCAAACAGGAAGGATTAGAGCTTGAAGTTAGTTGATGCGTTGTGGGCATATCGCACGGCCTACAAAGGACCTATCAGGATGTCACCTTACCGACTTGTTTTCAACAAACCTTGCCACTTGCATGTCAAACTCGAGCATAGGGCGTTTTGGGCAGTGAAGGAATGTAATATGGAGTTGAACACTGTTGGCGAAGCACGAAAACTTCATATCCAAGAGCTTGAGGAGATTCGCCGAAATGCTTATGATAGCGCACAACATTATAAAGAGCGAACAAAAGCATTTCATGACAAGCGTATTTCATTTAAATCTTTTTCCGTTGGGCAGAAAGCTCTCCTATTTTAACTCAAAATTAAAAATTTTTGCAGGAAAATTTAAGTCCAAGTGGAGCGAACCATTTACCGTGATCAATGTTTTTCCTCATAGAGCCGTAAAAATTGAGGATAGCTCGGGTGCACGATTTAAAGTTAATGGACAATGGCTAAAACCTCTCTTCGAGAGCACACCAATCAGATTGATTGAAGAAACCGGTTTGTAAGAGCCAAAAATCTGACAGGAAAATGTCGAGCTTAACGATGTTAAACAAAGCACTGAATGAGAGGCAACCCATTTGTTTACTTTTCGTCAATTTTAATTTTTTCTCTTTTATTTTTCATTTGTTCAGACCCCTCTAGGCCCTCGAAGAGAACATCACGGAAATACTCTCTTTCCTTTGCCCCAACCGTGGCCGTGGCCGCGATCGTCATTGATCACGGGGAGTATCCTTTACCCTTATTTGTTCTTAAATGTACTTTATATTTTTCTGTATTGGGACAATACGATTAAGTGAGGGGGAGAGTAAAGGATGACATTAATTTCGCCTTGCTTGTCATATTTATTTGATGATATGTTTGTTTGAATTGATTAGAAGAACAACTCCTTTGCTGTTGCTTGTCGCTAAGCATGTTATGATTATTTTAGTTCATAAAGATACTTGAATTCTAGCATGCTTGATAATCGAATGATATGAGTAAGTCCAATTTAACAACCCTCGGAATTTGTCTTGATGTTGTTAGTTGAATTCCTCACCTAGCTTAATTAATTAGCCCATTTTGTGAGAACTTGAGCCTTTAGCATGTATGACTATATTTTTATGCTCTTTTTCTTGCCTGAGAGTGTCAATTTGGACATTGGAATCTAGAACTTGTGGCTTGTATGCATTTTGAGATTACATTAGAATTTGATGCATTAATATGATTTAGGCATTAGGATTTACCCTTTTGTTTTGTCAAAGGTGAAAGAGAGGGATAAATGAAAAGGCTCGAGTTGAAAATCTTGGTGAAAACAAAGAACATGGGATTAGGCTTCAACTTGGTTCACTAGGGAAAAAGAAAGGGTAGGCCTTTTAGTGAGGTAAAAAAAAAAAAGAAAAAAAAGGCAGAGAAAAAAAACAAAAAAAAAACAAAAAAAGAACAGTTTGATGATTTGTTCATTGTAGCTACCTTTGTTTAGTTTGCTTATTCTTGTTGCCTATGTTTTCTAAGGTTGTAGACACGATTTAGTTACTTGTTGGGAAACTCTTGTCTTGATTTTCTTTAGCCTCATTTTAGCTTTATTCCCCACCTTTACCTAAGCCCCATTACACCCTTTATTAAAAATCCTAATGATTTTTGCATCTCATTTCTTTAACGTAGTGGAGAATTGATCTTGCCACAAGCCTATGGAGACACTTATCCAAATTTTGACTTTGAGTGAATTTTCTTTCTACACCCGAAACACTTTGAGTGATTTGAGTGCATTTTGGTAAGAATTAAGCTTAGGTTAGAATTTGATTGATAATTGATAGACAATGGTAAGGTTGAATGATTGTTCTTACTTGTACATATTCGTTTTGATTCATGCTTTATTCGCTTCATTTTTTGTGCACTTGAATTCTCATAACTTTGTTTAGACTTGCAACTGTTTAGGAGCAAGATGATTAAGCTTTTGATTAATTTATTTCAAACATACTTGAGGGCAAGTATGAGACAAGTGAGGGGGAATTTGATGTACTCTTATATTTGACACTTTTTGCTTACTAATTCCTTTGTCCTGTGAACTTTTCACTACTTAATCGGTTGCATTTGATTTATTTCTTGTGTAGTGAACCCAATACTGGAAATGGCAACAAAAGGACATAATCTGCAGTTTTTTTCTTTCTTTTTTGCCATGGCTGGAGACGTGGGCATGACGCTGGACACGATGCAGATCTGACGTGTCAGATCAGAAGTCAACACAGGGAATATTCTAGAAATAACTCAGCTTGATCTGTTGACGTGATTTAGGGGATTTTGGATTTCATTTTCATAATTTTAGGATATTATCTTTTTAATTTGATTAGTTTCCTTGTTGTTTTGGGAATTTGAAGCCTATAAATACCCACATTTGGGTAAGGCTACGGAGCATCTCTTGTCTTTAGTTCTTGTTGCTACTTTGTTTTAATTTTCAATAAAGTTTTCTTATTTTGTTTTATTTTTCCTTTATTTTATTTTATTTTATGCTTTTACATTATCAAAACATGTTAAGCGTGATAATCAATATCATGCTTGGCTAATTTTTCTCAAGCTAAGAGCTAGTACGAATCAATTCCATGCGTGAGAATTGAATATTGCTTAAATCCCTTCAGGATACATTTTTGTCTTTCTGCTCAGATAGTTTGGCAATCGGCCTTACTAAAACTTTTAAACATTTTTCAAATCAAAAGGGATCTGTTGGTCTAGAATCATTTAATTATATAGTTGGGAGGAAGGATCGGCCTGTGGCATTTCGACTTCTTATGAACACTCTTAGTGGCGATCTGCTAAGGAAAGACGAGATCGGAAACGATTCTCGGTGAGACAACTTTCGGGTTAGGCTTTTCCTATTTTGAAAAGTAAGTATTTTAACGGCGATAGACGTGACTAATTTACTTAAGAATCGACTTTCGAAGATAGACTTGGGAAGATCGGTTACATGAGAGAAAAGCAAGTTACAATGGGTTGGGCCTCGTTGACTATAACTGACATGAATCCCGGAGCAAAAATCTATTTTCGATGATCATGGGAATTGACGAAACTAGCTCGAGGCGATTCTTATACTCGTGATTATTCAACTTAGTCTTTCACCTTCTTTATTTTACTGCTTCTATTTTAATACATCTTTCTTTGCAATCTTACTTGTTTATTTTATTTCTTTGTTACTTCTCAAATCAACCTATTTTTTTACTCTCTATTTCAGCTTCTATGTCGAAAACAAGAAATTTAATCAAGAATTCAATTAAACTCCCTGTGGATCGAACCTCTTCCACTACTCTACCTTTTTATTTTATTTTTAAAGAGGTTTATTTTATTTTGATAAGCAAAACGACGCTTGTTAGTGGGTGTTAGAGATCTGGGGTTCGAGTCCCACTTGTGAAAATTTTAATTATTCTTTTGTTCAACCTTTTGTTGTGAACATTCAACTTAAGTTTAAGTCAGTGTAGTCACATATCAAGAATAAGCTTGCTAGTTCAATGGTTAAGCTTCTATGTTCTGGGTGTCCTGTGTTCGAGTCCTTGCGAAAGTTAAGGGGAAATATTTTATGCTACTTTATACATTTAGTTATTTTAAAAGAAATTAAATTAAATTATTTTTTTCCTCTTTTTCTTCAAAAACTTCTATGGACGTTTTCTTTTCTTCTTCTACTGTAATTTTTCTTTCTTTCTTTTTTGTTCTTTTTCCTTGGTATATTGTCGGCCTTGTTTTTCTTATCTTGTGGATTTTGCGGATGAACTATCAAAGAATTGCGTTGTTTTTGTTAGATTGAAGGGTTACTGGCGTAAGTGTTGTGAATTTTTTATAATGTTCATTCTTTTTTCTTGTTGTTGTCGAAATGGGTTTTTTTTTTTGGTTATTTCTTTCAATTCTTGCGTTTTAGTGTTCAATTGGTTCTTTTCTTAGGTGAAGGGGTTGCGAATCAAGATCCTCCAGCATCCTAGGTTTTGGTGCTGCTGATTTCACGTGAAGGTTCAGGAATCACCATTGTCGCTCCTGCATCAAAACTATATCAGGTGTGTAATGAAAACTCGAAAACTTACAAATTTTAGAAGTCGGAAAACATGGTTGTCAATGCCACATGGATGTGCGCCAGACCATGTGGCAAGCCATGTAACTCACTGTTTTGGCTTTAAGGTTACATAGGCTAGGGAAACGGGTGTGTGTCCAGGCTGTGTAACTCACTATTTTGGCTTTAGGGTCACACGGGCTAGGGGTACGGGCATATGTCCAAGCCGTGTAACTCAATGTTTTGGATTTAGAGTCATACGAGCTAGAGACACAATTGTGTGTCCAGGCCGTGTAACTCACTGCTTTAGGCCACAAGGCCATGTGCCAGGCCATGTGAGCGACTAACTTGATCCACGCAGGCGTGTGCTAGGCCGTGTGGACCATATGGGACTTCCACCCAGGCCGTGTGTATCCACATGGGCATGTAGGCCAAAAATTAGAATTTTTCCTTAGGGCCATAATTTTTGTTCGAGTTGAACGTAGGCTTACCATAAGATTCGTATAATCTGAATTAGACATTGAAATCGTTACATGATGACCTGTTACTAAATGATCTATTGCCTTTATATATATAGTTAACATGAAATTTGATACGTAACTGTTATTACCTTACATGAGTATGAACTAAATAGGTATTTCCATATGCGCATATCTGACATCTGTTAAATCTGCATCTATATTGAGTTGGGATTGTGAAAAGGAGGAAGTGTGGCCAGTTTAATGATCTGCTGAATTTAGTGGTTAAGCCACAAACTTATATCTGACTTTTGCAAGTTATAACATTCTGATCTGGCAGCTTGATTGCAATCTTTCTGAAATGTGATGCATATTCATTATACGGTATGTAGGAATGGATGGGCACTTAATACCCTATATGGTGTGTAGGGATAGACGTATATGATATGTAGAGTTGGGGGTAGGAATCTGTGTTTGTATCTGAATTGTTCTGTAATTGTATCTGACATCCTCTGTTTCTGTTTCTATATCTGATTCTGAGAAATTTCTGACTACAGACGATCTAAAATCATGTCTGTTATATTACTGTTTAATTGAGAATGTAAGTTACACACTGAATTCTAAACTCATTTAGTCTGTTTGTTTGAATTATAGGTTACCCACAGACTTAGGCTGGTCAACATGATAGGAGCTCGGTCATTCCTCTCTAGTTATTTTTTTTTGTTTTTATAAACTTTTGCTATTGTGTGTTTATTGTAACACCCCTTACCCATGTTCAACACCGAAACAGGATACGAGGCGTTACCGGACAATAACACTTGCGACCGAACAAATTTGAGACATAAATTTTTTATTAAAATTTAAAACTTTAATCTTATATCAACATGTTCCTAAAAGGGGCCTACATGGCCCAAAATGTACATTGGAAACGGTCCGAGACTAAATCAAGAACTTTTAAAACTTTTGGAGTATCTAGAAAATTTTCTTAGTTTGGAGGGTCACATGCCTGTGTGGGTAGGCAGTGTGGTAACACACGCATGTGTGGTTCAGGACACGCCCATATCCTTCACCCATGTAACTCTCTGTTTATGATGTCATTATTCATTTAGGGTCATATGGCCAAGTCACAGGCCCATGTGCTAGACCTGTGGCCATCCGTATGGATGAAAGTTAGGCTATCTACCAAGCCCTTTTTACTACCAAAAACACTTACACACTTATACCAATTTTATCAATACATAACATGGCACTATTAAGCCTTCAAATATTCACACATCATTTAACCAATTCATGTAAGCTTGCACGTCCACAAAATGCATCATAAAAAACCTATAGTGTGGCCAATATTAGCCAACATCATTGGTCTTATACAAACGAACTATCGAATATTATAGGCCAATATTTTAAGCCAAACCCAGATAGAACACATACAAATGACCACGTTCCCTATACATGCCATAATTCTAAGTATAAAAATCATCAATACCTAAATTATAGCTTGATAGTGTGATAGGTTCTCTGACGACTTCCAACCTGAACTAACCTGAGTACATTATACACATAGAAAATAACGGAGTAAACTATAAAGCTTAGTAAGTACATATGTAAATAATAAACAATTGATTATCATGCTTTTAACGATCCTCATTATATGCTCTCAAGATAATACCACCATTATTGCATAAAATCTCACTATTCACTTATGTTCATCTCCAGCTATCTACTCGAGTTACAGTCACTAAATTATTTTTATCTAGAGCTACGAACTCCAAATTAAGATCTGCTAATTTTTCCTGAAACTAGACTCACATATCTTCGTACCATAAAATTTCTAAAATTTTTGGTTTAGCCAATAAGTACAGTTTATTCTTTAAAGTCTCCCATATTCTGCAGTCAAATAGCTTCAACCCTTCTTTAATAAAAATTAATTATCTCTTCATGCTGGATTCGAATAATGTTCCTATTTATTTTTTTGTGAAATTAGATTCATTAAGAAATCTATGCATATAAATTATAAAGTATAATTATTTTTATACAATTTTTAGCGATTTTTCAAAATCAGAACAGGGGATTCCAAAATCATTCTAACTCTGTCTCACAAGAATTCAAATATCTCATAATATGGAATTCTTTTTCTCACATTGTTTCTTTTGTATGAAAATAGGCTCAATAAAATTTACTTTCATATCTTATTCATCCTCAAATTCAATTTCCACCATTTTTGGTGATTTTTCAAAGTTACGCAACTGCTGCTGCCCAAAATTGTTTTATTTCAAACTTCACTCTTTCATGAAACACCATAACAATATGCTCAACATTCAACAACATAACTTGACTTGCATGAATGATACAAAACTTCATCACTTCACTTTCTCATTTTAATCCTCAATAAAATTCAAACACATATCGAGTTCATTGCTCACATGAAATCCCACTTAGTTGATTTTCTCGATGAGCACTTCGAAATAATAACAGATACACGGTGGTTCACACATAGCCTACAAATAATAACAAATACATGGTGGTTCGCACATAGCCTACCCTTATGATCAATGCTATCCGGTACACATAGTAGCCTGCACTTAGTACTACACATGTGACCTTAGCTATTTTATTCTACAATCTCACATTGAACCATGTCTCGATGCCATAGCCTAACTATGGTCTTCTCACGATTTCACTTAGCCGCACTTTGCCATGACTCATTCATGGTCTTTTTCCATCAATGCATCTTTTAGTAACAAACGAAAGTATTCAACTTTATGTTTGCTGATTTCGAACATCAGATTTTCATTATACAACAAATAATATAATTAAATTCACAAATTATCCATTAATTAAAAAAATGAACATTTATGTTTAACATACAAACTTACCTTGACACGAAAATGGCAATTGAATGTAATCGTCAATTTCTTTGATTTTCTCCCGTTCTAAGTCCGAACCTCGTTTTTCTTTATAATCAAGCTTGAAAGTAGCCAAAACCCTAGCCATGGTGTTTCTTGCAATATTCGGCCATAGTGAAGAAGATGGACACCAATTTGGCTTGATTTTCCCTTTTTAATTCTTTTGATTACCAAATGACCAAAATACTCTTCATTAAAACCTTTGGTATTTTATCCTTTCATGTCCATCTTTGTCCAAGGCAAAGTATAATGTTCTATTTACCATTTAAGGACCTCCAATTTAAAAACCCATTTCAAATAAGTACCTTAGCTTCTAGAACTCACATTTTACACATATTGCAATTTAGCCCTAATTATCAAATTCGACATCTAATCGGTAAAATTTCTTAACGAAAATTTCACACAAGCATTTAATTACCTAGTAAACATTAAAACTTAATTGCAATAAATTTTTCAACTTTGGATTCGTGGTTTTCAAAACCATTGTTCCGTTTAGGCCCTAATTTGGGATGTTACAACTCTCCCTCCTTTAGGGATTTTTGTCCCTGAAAATCTTATCAGAAGAAGTTGTTTCCAATTCTCATGAAACACTTTCACTAATTTCTCAGAATCACAAATTGATTCAACCTCATATATCTCCTTCCAATATCCTTTAAATTTTAGCACATAGTGCCGAAGCATATCATCAAAGATCTAACTTATTTTCTCAAGAACATATATGCTCCGTCAATCTGTCAAGTAAGAACTTGATACCTATTGAAACATTCATGTGAATTTCATCAAACGATCAACATTCTAGCAACATCATCCATTTCGGGGATGTAGGTAGTCCTGATAGAAAATCTATAGTGATTTTATCTATAGCACACTAGTATTATCACTGACTATAATGGTCCTGAGTGTTCTTGATGTTAGGCTTACGTGCTAACAAATAGACATCTGAACATCAATTTAAAAATATCATGGTATATACTCAATCACCAGAACAATTTATTACATATCACTGCTTACCTTACTACCCTTGAATAAATAGACATGCTACTTCTGAGCCTTGTACAAAAACTTCTGTAGAAGTTCTGGGTTCATTTGTACGCAATTTCATTTACTACCACATTCCTAAACCTCTTAACTCGTAAGGAAAAACATTGTTTTAACTTTCAATATAGCTAAAATTAGATCCTCATTAATTAAGGTTAACTGTATAATCCATCCGCAACATAAACAAAGATTCTATCATTCAACATCTGTAATTACACGACTTTTCTAGAGATAAGTTAATAACTACTCGCGATCTCCTAATAACTCGAATCTTTAACACTATCTCAACTTCAGATCTTTTTATAACATTCAATACTTTAATCCTTGAAATCAGAGATCATGTGACACCTTTCGTTGAATAAACGATATCACCAAATTCTCAATACGAACATAAAAGTGACCATCTCTAAAACACTGGTCGAACAATTCTTTTTAATGTGATATTAACCATATAAAAACATGAACCATCACCTTACATTTTGGTACTATTTATACCCAGATTATGCAAATACACTTAACTGAAAAATATAAACCTTTTTCTCAACTCTGACTAAATCAGAATTGATGATTCTGTTAACCATATTTCAACTGTTTTTAACTTTTTTAATAAGTAATACAACTAATTAGGCTTCTCAAGCGCGATGGTTTCTCCCATTACACCACTTTAATTAACAACAATATTTTCTGATTTACATATTTACCGATGTCAACCCAATTACAACTAGGAAGGACGGTGCATATCCAAACCATCTTCCCCTATCAATCATCACAATGTCGAACTATGATGAAGCCATAACCATCAAATATTTTTAAAATAAAAATGCTTAAAATAAAGTCAAATATTTCAATTGTATAGATAAATAATATTCCAACTATAAAATTATACCTAAGTTTTAAGAACGCAACCCTTATCAAAAGATGAACGCCTCGATGAGGTCTCAGGATAATTTTGGAAGAAAACATCGCTCATCCATACTAAAGTCAATTATAACAGAAGCAACATAAGCTTCTTGTAGGTTAAGCAGAACAATAACCAATAGGAACTGGATACTATTATCACACAAATTTTGTCATCATATTTTCTTTAGCAAAAGAAATGAAATGCCAATGAAAGATAGGACAATGCCAAACATAATCCAAACAGGTCAACAATGCCTTCACCTACCTGTATTTTTAGCAATCGTTCCCTTGCAATAAAAGTTTTATTTGAAAATAAATAACCTCATATACCTTTGAGATTTATCGAACATCATATAACCAGAAGGGACTAAGGTAGGTTACTTAACTAAAATCACTGCACTCAGCTATCAATACAATGCGAACATTATCTCACTGTCTAATTTTGTCATCTTTTATTTCATATTATTCCATCCTCTATCATAAACCAACTTAGAAAAACTTCCAATTAGTACATTCTTTAGGTATCATATCTGTATGTTTTGTTTCAGCTAAGTTGACCTCTTTAACCTTAACCTTACATATTCCGAATGACCTTCAAAATGATTTAATATCCCTTTTTAATACTTTCCGAATGACCTTCAAAATGATTTAATATCCCTTTTTAATACTATCCTTATTTGTCGACTCATTCTTTTATCTGGCCAACATATTAGTTGATCCGCTATTAAACTCATTAGTTTCTCATTTGTGAGCTCATTCGACATACACTCTCACGTACCACACTTGGTCAGATTAGAGAACGTCTTACAAAATTGGGTACTTCATTTTTCACACAGTCATAGTTTAACTATGGTCTTTCACATATGCACATATTACACACTGAAGCCATAGCCCAGCTATGGTCTTATACAAAAATCACATAGTCGTATTTTTCACATGTTGTCATGGTCAATCCATGGTCTTTATCGTTAATTCATCACATGTCTCTAAACAAAAGTACCTATTTCTAGCGTTCTACTCGGTTTACACATTCAATGTAACAGCCTGATTTTGGGCCTAGTCGGAACAGTGGTTTCGGAACCACTAACCCAAGGTCGGAAAAATTATTTTTAATATTATTTTGTGTTATAGCATGATTACACGAGTGCATGAAAATTTTGGTAAATTAATTTTAACGATTGCTTGCTTAATTATGAGGAAGGACTAAATTGCATAAGGTGCGCAAGTTTTGTTTTAATAGCTAAGGGTGTTTATTGGTTATAGAACATTAATGTAGAGGCTTTTATTGAATAAATAGCCTATAATTAAGTGATGGCTGGTCATGGAGACAAGAAAATGGAAAAGTCAAAATTAGGTGAAATTTGGTAGCTTATTTGACTAGAAATAAAATAAAATAAAACAAAAAGGCTTCATCTTTTTTTCCATTCTCTTTTCTCCACCGAAAATATGTAACACCCCTTACCCGAGACCGTCACCGGAGTCAAGCACGAGGCGTTACTAGACTTATTTTACTAATTCAGGGCATAAAAATTTGCTTTTAAAATTAATTTGCCCACATTCATCCAATATCCCTAAAAAGGGCCCTTGAGGCCCTAAAACATGCAATTGAAACATTTCGAGACCAAACCGGGAACATTAAAAATTTTACGATTACTTACACAAATTAAAACAATTTGTTTCACTGTTCATAATAAAACTATCCACCTACATAATAGTCACTAAATTAATTATAACTCAAGTTACAAAACTCAAAATTTAAATCCATAAATTTTCCCTGAAACTAGACTCATATATCTTCTTACCATAATTTTTCTAGAATTTTTGGTTTGGCCAATTAGTAGAGTTTATTCATTAAATGTTCCCCTATTTTGCAGTCCAACAGACTTGACCTCTCTTTACTAAAAATCGATTATCCCATTTTACAGAATTCAGATAATGTTTTTGTTTGTTTCTAATGAAAATAGACTCACTAAGGAATCTATATATATAAATTATACATCATAGTTATTTTTGTACAATTTTTAGTGAAATTCTAAAATTGAAATAGGGGATTACAAAGTCACTCTGAACCAGTCTCGTAAGAGTTTAAATATCTCAACATACAGACTTCCTTTGCTTATTTTGTTTCTTTCCTACGAAAATAGACTCAATCAGATTTAATTCTATATCTTATTCACCATTCAATTCCATTTTTACAATTTTTAGTGATTTTTCAAATTCACGTCACTGCTACTGTCCCAAAACTGTTTCATAACCAACTTTTACTCTTTCATAATTTCTTTGCATTAAACCTCATTTAGGCATACATAACATCAACACATGTTCTTATTTAGCCATATCATAAGGACATACACACAAAATAGTCAAGTCCCTATACATGCCATAACTGAAAACGTCTCAATGAAAATACCTAATTGGTAACTTGATAGTCGAAAGTGTAAAGCGATCTCTGATGACCTCCAACTCGAGCTTGTTTGATAAAACTCTGGAATAGAGGAAAGGAAAGAGGTAAGCTTATAAAGCTTAGTAAGTTCACATGTAAAATAATAGGCATTAGTAATGAATTTAGCATATTTTTAAGCTTTCATAATTTGCATAAATAATGTTAAGTTCTTACTTTCCCATCTTACTCATTGGTGACCTTACCAAAGGCTCGGAATAATAAAAAAAATACCTTACTTAATAGCTTGCTTATGTACCCGCAACATCTCACTTAACATATTAATACTCTCTCATAATATATAGGCATATTGGCAATCATGTCACAAAGCGTCATAAGTATAATTGAAAACTTATCACTTACTTAATACTTGAATATACTCATTAAAATACTTTTAATATCATCAACTTATAACCTTAATATTAATAAGCCTTATGTACATACCTGTGCTTTTTCCTCGTGATCTTACCTTATCATCTCTTTGGCCTACTCTTTGGATTACTCAATTACCTTTCCTTTTGAAATTTACCATTGCCATGTCTTGACATGGTCTTACGTGGTATCCTTGCCTTATGTACTCACCAATGCCATGCCTTGGCATGGTCTTACATGGGATCCTTGCCTTATATACTCACCAATGCCATGCCTTGGCATGGTCTTACATAGGATCCTTGCCTTATATACTCACCAATGCCATGCCTTAGCATGGTCTTACACAGGATCTTTGCCTTATAGTAACTTATCAATGCCATGTCTTGACATGGTCTTACATGATTTCCTTGCCTTATAAAATTCACCAATGCCATGCCTTGGTATGGTCTTACTTGGTATCCTTATCTTATGTTGCCATGGGTCAACCATGGTCTTTTTCTGTCAATTCTTCCTTAATTGCTATGTTATAAATATGGACTTTGAAATATTAATGTCTTGGCAATTCATAGCTAAAACATACTTGCTCAAAATTCTCAAGGTCTGTCACATAACTCAATAATAATAGCAATAATTTCATAATAATAAAATGCTACTCAACTAACATACTTACATTCTTAATCTCATCATATCCTCAATTCATCTTACTTTCCTCAAATTATGTTGTTTGATACTTTCTTGATCTTATACAAAGCCATATTACCATTATGGTCTTATATGTAAACTTATTCGAATTCTCACTTTTAATGTTGAATTATTATCGAACATTTCTTAATTATTATCATTATATTCAAAAATTAATACTAAAACATTTATAACTAATATATCAATTTAGCATTCAAACATGCTTAATTAAATGCTTATTAAACACATGAACTTACATTGATACCAATACGACCATTTTGACTAACTTTCTCGATTTTCGATTTTTCTCCTGTTCTAGGTCTAAATCTCATTTTTCAGGATCTAAAACATCATATTTCACTTATTTAATCAATGTAATAATCATTTTGGACCTAAAACATATTTTTACAAAATTTACATTTTTGCCCTTAAACTTTTGCATATTTACACTTTTTCCCCAAAGCTCGGAAATAAATTTTTATTCAATTTGTTTACATGTTAGTTCTAACTTAGCCATTTCATAAATATGGAAGCCCACAATTCTCATTAATACTCACACTTATGACCAATTTTATAACTTTTACGATTTAGTCCTTTCGGACATTTTCGTTGAAAATCACTCGGCAAAAACTGTTTCTCCAACCATAAACATGAAAAATCTACCATAATTCATCAAAATGCACAATTATTCAACATGGGTAAATTTTTGAAATCAAACCCTAGCTCAAATAAATGGTAGAAATAGAGAAATCATGCTACTAGGATTTTAAAAACGTAAAAATCATTAAAAACAGGGCTAGAACGAACTTACAATCGAGCTTGGAAGCTTGAAAAACCCTAGCCATGGTTTCTCCATGCTATGTTCGGCCTCGAGGAAGACGATGACCAAATTTTTGCTTCATTTTCCCTTTTTAATTATTTTAAATTACTAAATGACTAAAATGCCTTTAAAGACTTTTCTTTCAAATTTGTCTTATTCATGCCCATTTTTGTCCAACAATTTAACCAATGGTATAATTTCTATTTAAGGACCTTCAATTTAAAACTTCATAACAATTGGACACTACTAACATATGGAACTCAAATTTGGCACCATTTATAATTTGGTCATTTTGTCTAAATTGAGTGCCCAAACGTCGAAATTTTAGAACGAAATTTTCACGAAATCTTTTTGTGAAATCATAGATCATAGAAATATAATAAAAATAATGTTTTCCTTGTCGGATTTGTGGCCTCGAAACCACTGTTTCGACTAGGCCCAAAATCGAGATGTTACAAAATATCAGTCATTCTAAGGATTTTGAAGCTTGAAAATTTCAGCCACTCATCACCCTTGCAAATTAAGAAATATGAAATCTAGACCTAGACCGGGGAAAAGCCAAGCTAATGGACTAAATCCAACTAGTCGCCGATATTTTGCATACCGAGGTAAGTTATGTGTAAATAATGCAACTATATTGTTATTTGGCATTGATTAATTGATATAGCATAAAATGTTTGAACGTGGATGATAGATATGCATGATGAAATTGATGTGGTAAAATCTGGGTGAACCTTAGGAATAGATCGGATATTCATGCCATGGCATTAGGGTGTTACGAGAGCTAGTGTAAGACCATGTTTGGGACATGGCATCGGCCTCGACATGTGAGCCAGTGTAAGACCATGTCTGGTACATGGCATCGACCTTGATATGTGTCAATGTAAGACCATGTCTGGGACATGACATCGGCACCCATAGATGAGAGCCAGTGTAAGACTATGTTTGGGACATGGCATCGGCCTTGATGTATGAGAGTTAGTGTAAGACCATGTTTGGGACATGGCATCGACTTAATGTGTGAGCTAGTGTAAGACCATATCTGGGACATGGCATCAGCGTCTTACCCGATATTTGAGGCTCATCGAATATCCTTTAATATTCCAAATGGTTCAACCAGAAGTTTACAGTTTATGTTAAAATGAGAGTGGTTATGACCATGTTGTGAGTGGTACAAGTACCTATATGAAATTCATGAGATGTGAGCTCAATTTATGTTATGTGATTAGTAAGGGATGAAAATGAGTAAGTTGTGCTTACAACCATTTATGTATTATGTGCAAATTATGATATGTTGTGAGTATGTTATTGCATGGTAAATCTGTTATTAATTATTTATATGCAACTTACTAAGCTTTATGCTTACCCCCTTTTATCTTCATTTTCTTATAGTGCCGCCTAATTAGCTCATGGATCAATGGACGTCGGAGGCATCGATCACATTATTAATTGAAGCACTTGGTATAGCTAGTTTTATCATTTGAGTAATGGCATGTATAAGGACTTAGTCTTTTTGTGTTTTGTGTCATTGTTAATTTTGGTCAAATGTGTTGGCTTGATATGAAACTAGTCATTTTGTATAAGGCCATGAATGATGGCTAATACTGAAAAAAATTGATATATGCATATGAGAAGGCCTTTCATGAATGTGCAAGTTTTGGTATGGTGGGACATGTTGTGTGTTAATGCATGAATGGATAAGTGCATGATTAGGTTGTTTAAGCATGTGATTGTGTGTGAATCAGTTTTGCTTGGTGAGGTTTAGGTTGGTGCAAGGAAGGGTGGCAAAAAGGCTTGGTAAATAGCCTTATATTGTCTACACGAGTAGACACACGGGCGTGTGTGTAGGCTGTGTATGACACACAGTCTGCCTCGTGGGTGTGTAGTTTGGCCATGTGTCCCCTACACCTTAAGTTGGCCAAAACAAAATGCCTAGTAGTAACCACACGGGTTGAGACACGACCGTGTGTCTCAACCGTGTGGAAGACATGGCCATAGGACATGGGCATGTGCCCAGGCCATGTGAAGTCTGCACCTTGCATATGGAATTTAAAATCACCACATGGCCTAGCACACAGGTGTGTGCCATGGCCGTGTGACCTTAAATTGTTGCTGACGTTAGAAACAGAAATTTAATGTTTTTACACATGGGCTGAGACACGTGCGTGTCATGGCTGTGTGAGGGACACGGGCCATGGACACGGGTGTGCGCCAGTAGGTTTGATGTTAGAAAATAAATCCACACGAGTGAAAGGCACGAGCATGTCCCTATATGCTTAGGCTATGTGAGCTACACGGGCCTTCAAAATGGACATGTTAGGAGATCACATGGGCATGTCACCCTTCCACACGGGCATATGCCTTATTTTAAATAGAATTTTCTAGTGTTTACTTTGGTGCTCGATTTAGGCCTCAATTATTTTTAAAGTGTGTTTTGGGCATCGTAGGCTCATATTAGGGACTTTAAGGAAAATTTTGAAAAGTTTTAAATTGGAACGAAATTGTTGGCTTAGAAATGTATATTTGTTTGAGTTTTAGTAAGGTAATGCCTCGTACCCTGTTCCGGCGTCAAACACGGGTAAGGGGTGTTACATTTAGTGGTATAAGAGCTATGGTTTAGTCAGTTCTTGGACTAACCTAGCGTGTGTATGAGTCTAGCTATACATGCCATTTATGTAATATGATAGTGTGACGACTCCTAACGAATTGAAATTGTGTTTTATATAGTAAATGGATCCTAATGGAGCAGCGAGGGATGATGTGGAAAGTAATGTGCTGACTTCCTTTTGTTTTCATTCTTTTATAGTGCCGCCTAATTAGCTCGTGGATCAACGGATGTCAGAGGCATCGATCACACTATCAATTGAAGCACTTGGTATAGCTAGTTTTATCATTTGAGTAATGGCATGTATAGGGACTTAGTCTTTTTGTGTTTTGTGTCATTGTTAAATTTGGCCAAATGTGTTGGCTTGATTTGAAACTAGTCATTTTGTATAAGGCCATGAATGATGGCTAATATTAAAAAAATTGATATACGCATATGAGAAGGTCTTTCATGAATGTGTAAATTTTGGTATGGTGGGACATGTGTGTTAATGCATGAATGGATAAGTGCATGATTGGGTTGTTTAAGCATGTGATTGTGTGTGAATTGATTTTGCTTGGTGAGGTTTAGGTTGGTGCAAGTAAGGGTGGCAAAAAGGCTTGGTAAATAGCTTTATATTGTCTACACGAGTAGACACACAAGTGTGTGTTTAGGCCGTGTGTGACACACGGTCTACCCCGTGGGTGTGTAGTTAAGCTGTGTGTCCCTTGCACCTCAAGTTGGCCAAAACTAAATGCCCAGTAGTAACCACACATGCTGAGACATGGCCGTGTGTCTCAACCGTATGGAAGACATGACCATAGGACATGGGCATGTGCCCAGGCCGTGTGAAGTCTGCACCTTGCATGTGGAATTTAAAATCACCACACGGCCTAGCACATAGGCGTGTGCCATGGTCGTGTGACCTTAAATTGTTGCTGACTTCAGAAACAGAATTTCAATGTTTTTGCACACGGGCTGAGACACGGACGTGTCATGGCCGTGTGAGGGAGACGGGCCATGGACACGAATGTGTGCTAGGCCATGTGAAATCCCCTATAGGTTTGATGTTAGAAAATAAATCGACACGGTCGAGGGGTACAGGCGTATCCTAATATATTTAGGCTGTGTGAGCTACACGGGCCCTCAACACAACCGTGTTAGGAGATCACACGGGCATGTCACTCTTCCCCACGGGCGTGTGCCTTGTTTTCAATAGAATTTTCTAGTGTTTACTTTTGTGCTTGATTTAGTCCTGAATTGTTTCTAAAGTGTGTTTTGGGCCTCGTAGGCTCATATTAGGGACTTTAAGGAAAAGTTTGAAAAGTTTTAAATTGGAATGAAACTGTTGACTCAGAAATGTATGTTTGTTTGAGTTCTTGTAAGGTAACGCCTCGTACCCTGTTCCGGCGTCAAACACGAGTAAGGGTGTTACAATTAGTTCCTTTTTCATAACTTCACAACATTTATAACATTTTATCTATTACATAATATTGCCATAATTCATCGAAATACGACATTCGACTAGGATAGTGACATTGTTCCCAAAATTCTCAAATTATAATTATTTCATTTCGTACATCATCACATACATATCATGAACATCTTATTCATAACCTTTCAACTTCAACTCATCGTAAACACATTTTCGATTATCTTTGTACCATTTTCAGAGTTTTCAAAAATAGCTCGGTTGAAAAGCACCTCTGTCATAACAAAACAATTTCATTAAAGCTGGGAGATATCACACTATCATGGTCCACTTATGGCGTGTATCGCTAGACTCTTATACATGCTAGGTTAATCCGAGAACCGACTAAGCGATAGCTCTGATACCACTAAATATAACACCTCTTACCCATGTTCAACGCCGAAACAGTGTATGAGGCATTACCGGACAATAACACTTGCGACAGAACAAATTCGAGACATAATTTTTTGTTTAAAATTTAAAAATTTAATATCAACACATTTCTAAAACGGGCCTACAAGGCCCAAAACGTACTTTGGAAATAGTTCGGGACTAAACCGAGAACTTTTAAAACTTTTAGAGTATCTAGAAAATTTTCTTGGTTTGGAGGGTCACACGCTTGTGTGGGCAGGCCGTGTGGTAACAGACGCCCGTGTGGTAACACACGCCCGTGTCCTTCACCTGTGTAACTTTCTATTTATGACGTTATTATTCATTTAAGATCACGTAGCCCAGTCACACGCCCGTGTGCTAGACCATGTGGCCATCCGTGTGGATGAAAGTTAGGCTATCTACCAAGCCCTTTTTACTACCAAAACCACTTACACACTTATACCAATTTTATCAATACATAACATGGCACTATTAAGCCTTCAAATATTCACACATCATTTAACCAAATCATGTAAGCTTGCATGTCCACAAAATGCATCATCAAAAACCTATAGTGTCGCCAATATTAGCCAACATCATTGGTCTTATACAAACGAACTATCAAATATTATAGGCCAACATTTTAAGCCAAACCCACATAGGACACATACAAATGACCATGTTCCCTATACATACCATAATTCTAAGTATAAAAATCATCAATACCTAAATTATAGCTTGACAGTGTGATAGGTTCTCCGGTGACTTCCAACCTGAGCTAACTTGAGTACATTATACACATAGAAAATAATGGAGTAAGCTATAAAGCTTAGTAAGTATGTATGTAAATAATATAAAATTGATTATCATGCTTTTGATGATCCTCATTATATGCTCTCAAGATAATACCATCATTATTGCATAAAATTTCACTATTCCCTTATGTTCATCATGAGCTGTCTACTCTAGTTACAGTCACTAAATTATTTTTATCTAGAGATACGAAACTCCAAATTAAGATTTGCTAATTTTCCCTAAAACTAGGCTCACATATCTTCTTACCATAAACTTTCCAAAATTTTTAGTTCAGCCAATAAGTACAGTTTATTCTTTAAAGTCTCCCCTTTTCTGCAATCAAATAGTTTTGACCCTTCTTCACTAAAAATTAATTATTTATTCATGTTGGATTCAGATAATGTTCTTATTTGTTTCTTGAGAAAGTAGATTCATTAAGAAATCTATGAATATAAATTATAAACCATAATTATTGTTATACAATTTTTAGTGAGTTTTCAAAGTTAGAATAGGGGATTATGGAGTCATTCTGACTTTGTCTCACAAGAATTCAAATATCTCATAATATGGAATTCTTTTTCTCACATTGTTTCTTTTGAATGAAAATAGGATCAATAAAATTTACTTTCATATCTTATTAAATCACAAATTCAATTTCCACCATTTTTGGTGATTTTTCAAATTTACGCAACTGCTGCTGTCTGAAACACCATAACAATATGCTCAACATTTAACAACATAACTTGACTAGCATGAATGATACAAAACTTCATCACTTCACTTGCTCATTTTAATCCTCACTAAAATTCAAACACATATCGAGTTCATTGCTCACATGAAATTCCACTTAGTTGATTTTCCCGGTGAACACTTTGGATAATAACAGATACACGGTGGTTCACACATAGCCCACCAATAATAACAAATACACGATGGTCCACAGATAGCCCACCAATAATAACAAATACATGATGGTTCGCACATAGCCCACCCTTATGATCAATGTTATTCGGTACACATAGTAGCCTGCACTTAGTACTACACATGTGACCTTAGCTATTTTATTCTACAATCTCATATTGAACCATGTCTCGATGCCATAGCCTAACTATGCTCTTACACATTTTCACTTAGCCACACTTTGCCATGACTCATTTATGGTCTTTTTTCGTCAATGCATCTTTTAGTACCAAACGGAAGTATTCAACTTTGTGTTCGCTAATTTCGAACATCGGATTTTCATTATACAACAAATAATATAATTAAAGTCACAAATTACCCATTAATTAAACAAATGAACATATATGTTTAACATACAAACTTACCTTGACACGAAAATGGCAAATGGATGTAATCGTCAATTTCTTTGATTTTCTCCCGTTTTAAGTCCGAACCTCATTTTTCTTTATAATCAAGCTTGAAAGTAGCCAAAACCTGAGCCATGGTGTTTCTTGCAATAGTCGGCTATAGTGAAGAAGATGGACACCAATTTGACTTGATTTTCCCCTTTTTAATTCTATTAATTACTAAATGACCAAAATACTCTTCATTAAAACCTTTGGTATTTTATCCTTCCATGTCCATTTTTGTCCAATGCAAAGTATAATTTTCTATTTACTATTTAAGGACCTCCAATTTAAAAACCCATTTCAAATAAGTACCTTAGCTTCTAGAACTCATATTTTTCACATATTGCAATTTAGTCCTAATTATCAAATTGGACGTCCAATCGATAAAATTTCTTAACGAAAATTTCACAGAAGCTTTTAATTACCTAGTAAACATTAAAACTTAATCACAATAAATTTTTCAACTTTGGATTCGTGGTTTTCAAAACCACTATTCCATTTTGGCCCTAATTCGGGCTGTTACATTTATTTTGGATTACGCTTCAAAAGTTTGAATATCTATGTTTGAATTAACTAATTACATGATTTCCAATTGTTAAATATAAAGTAGTTAAAGGTTGGTTTGTTCTGAAATAATTTATTGTAGCCTCTAAACTTAGTCTTAACTTCTAGGCCGGGTATGGGGTGTTACAATTTGAATGGGTGCTTAATGGAGATATCTTTGTTCATGTGACATCTTAGGCACTTCAGGACTTTTATACACTGGTGGAAAGAGCTCTAAGGATTGAGGAAGATATAAACAGGCCAACAGAAAAGAGTTCGAGTAAAAGGGTGGCAACAAGATTTCTAACATCCTCACATTAATATCAGATAATAAGTAGTATTAGCAAAGGTATATTTATGGTAGAGGTCCTTGAGTAAGTGATCTATAAATAGTTTGTTGTATAAGAAATTTTGATCATTTTTATAGAAAATTGATAAAGATGAAAATGTTGAGAACTATTAGTTGAGATAATTGGAATAAACTAGAAACAAAAAAAAAGTTCAGGGATTAACTCGAATAAAATAAAAAGTACAATGACTATATAGTAATTATTCCCTTTTTATTTTGATGGGAAGGACTTGATGACAATTTTACAATTACTTAAAAAATTAATGGTTTTCATGATAATTTTCAAATGATATTTTATTATTTAATATTATTTAACTTTTAATTTAACATCTTATTTAAAATAATATTATTTTATTAAGTAATATAATAAAACATGTAAAAGAAAGATGAACATCTTTCTCCATCTTTCTTTCTTATTTTCGAAAGTTAGGGTAAGGAGAAAATAACTTTCTTCATCATTTTCCTTCAAAATTCAAGCATAAGGTATGATTTTCCTTCAAAATTATTATAGATTTTGAATCTTTGAAGCTTGTTTTACTTATATCTACTTTTAGTTTTTTTCTTTTATTAAGTATGGTTAAAGTTGCCATTGTTGTAATGATGCGAGTTTTAAGGTCCAATTTCAGACCCATGGATGTGATGGGCTTACACTACCTCAAGGACCAACAATAAGGTTAAAGATCAAGCAAATCAAACCAAGATTCGATCAAAGAAAATATGTGAGGATAAATCTTTTCAAGGAAATGAGAAATGATACATGCACTAAATGAGTGTAATTTATTAAAGTAAATTCAACCAAGCTGCCAATTTTCAAATTGAATTGATTGGTCAACTTCCGAAGAATTTTTGGCTGGTATCTAGACATTTGTGGGCTTAGATATTTGCATAGAGTTTTAAGATCAGTTAGCTTTGAAACGCACTTTGAATCACTCAATTTTGAGTTCTGAAACACAAGTTATGACCATATTAGTGAAGATTGTGCAAGCAGAATTTTTGGACAGAATTATTACAGAAATTACGAGTTTCAAGCTCTTAATTCAAGTTTAAATCATATTGAGTTTGATTTTTAGGCTTAATTTTTATTTTATTTGAGTCCAATATTGTATTTATTAGGTTTTATTATTTATTTATTCCGAGTTTTGGATATTGTTTAAGTATTTTAAATTTTTTAGGAGTTTTATGTTTCTTAGTTAAACAAGAAATTTTAGTTTAAACTACTTGTTATTTAGATTAATTAGAGTTTCACTATACTTTAGAATTTTATTTGGATATACTTAGCTAACCTATATAAAGGCTTCCTCATTGTTCATTAGAGACAATCGTTTTCACTAATAAAGTTTTCAAGTTTGGGAATTAGTTTCTTTTTGTAAGATTTCTTTCTTGTTACTTATAGAAGTAGTTTTTTCTCAATTTTCTTCAGGGATTTAGAACTTATTTTTCATCATTCAATTTTCCAATGATTATTTCTTGGAGGGTTGATTAGAGTCATTACTTGAGTTTGTTGGGATGTATATCTCAAATGATTCAATTGGACACTTATTCTTCTATCATCATATCCATCGGTTTGCTCGTTCCATCTTCCACTTTGTTTTAATATATCTTTTCTTTATTTAGTTATTATTTTGAATATTTATTCTTTATTTTTAAAATTTAAATTTTTTTTCTTTTTTTTCTAAATCTATTTGGTTTCTTCCATTCAGGTCACATCCAAATCTTTGTTTCTCGAATCGAACAACTTGAATACAATCATTCTTTCACCTTCCTCTGCCCCTTTCTTATCATTTGGTATCTAATTTTGGTGTTTTAGTTGTTCTTTGTGTTCTTATAAACTGATTTCCAACAAATAATTTCAAAACAATTTTTTTCTTTTTACCTAGAAAGTTTTTCAGAAAAAAATTCAACGGGTAAATGTTTTCCAAACGATTTGAAATTTTACATACCGATTCTTGGCATTCCCTTACAATATAAAAAATATTTCTCACAAAAAAAATAGATTGAAAAATGAAAAAAATAGAAAATAAAAAATAAAAAATTAATTATGTGGTTGAATTTCATACTGAAATTATCCATATCAGATCTACATTATTTGAGGAGACTTCAGTTTAAATTTCATAATTTTTGGAAATCAGGAACACCTCAAACAAAAAAATTCAAGTTATTTTCCATTGTTTCAGGTTTTCGATTGGGTACTTTATTTTCTTTGATTTTAGCATGAGGTTTCTTTTGTTTTTAGCTTTTCTTATTCTATTAAACATTCTAATACATATTTGCTTCTTGTGTTAATAAGTACAAAAATAGTTGTCTCTCCTTTCTCTGAGCAACTTACTTCCTTTGGAGTCGAATTTTTCTTTGGCTTCTTAGACTTAGCTGTAACGACCCAAAAGTTAGTGGTGTCAGAAAGTATGGTTTTTGGGCCCCGATTCCATAAACCAGACATAAAAATATTTACGGAGTTGTACTGTAAGTGAATAGAATTTGAAATAAGTAATTTTATCGAATTAATGGTTAATTAAGGTATAGGGACTATATCGTAAAGGTAGTACAAGTTGATTGCTAAAGAAACTTGAGTTAGAACTTAAGGTAGGGGCCTTAAGTAGCAATTATACCACTATGGATAGTCTAATGGAAGGTAGTAACAAGGTTAATTGTTTTGTTTAAATAAAAAGACTTGTTTAGTTAAAATTAAAAAAAGAAAAAGAAAATAGAGTTTATATTATATGAGATAGTGGACGAAGAGAGAAACATATCATCTTCTTCTTCCTTACCCAAAAGATTAAGAAGGAAAAGGAGCTAAATGTCACTTAGGTTTTTGGAAGCTTTAACCTCAAAATTCAAGTAAGTCCTTGGTTATTTTCTTATAATTTTTATGTTTTTGAAATCCCAGAAGCTTAATCTAGTTGACCCATGTGTTATTTTTCGTAACTGTTAAAGTTTTGAGAGGATGCCAATATTGAATATTTGATTTTTTAAGTACTAATTTGATAGATTTTAAGTGTAGTAGTATAAAGGGACTGAATTATGAAGTCAATTGATGATTTTGTTCAATAAGGGCTAAAATGCACAAATTTTTAAATTTTGGTAGAAATGAGAAATAAGAAGTCTATTTAGGGCTATAGTGAAATCAGTTTGCAAATTTGAGTTCTAGATTTAAAGTTATGTTTGTCTCAATTTTAAGGACTAAACTAAATAAATTGTAAAAGCTACATAAATAGGTTTACAAATTGGATGAGAAATTGTTTTTATATTGATGATATGGTATGCTTATATTAATCTGTAGCTAACGTCGACCTATATTCCCCGAAAAAGAAAGGAAAAGATAAAGATGTCGACGAATAGCTCAGAGTTTACAGTTTGTGTTTCTATAATCTGAACTACCTTGATTTACTGCATTATGAATTATTCTGCATGGTAAGATTATAAAGTGAGTCAGTTTTGGATAAAATGAATTGAATTAACTTAATTTGAATAGTTTGATAGAGATAAGGACTAAATTGAATAAATGTGAAAATATTGTATATGGATATAACTGTGAAATTGAATCTATAATGTGATGAGTTATGCTTCCACATGCATGAATAAATGATTTGATGATAAGATTGAATTATATATTGAGACAATGTGTTAACTTGGAAGTATAACTCGAGATCGTCGATAGGGAAGTTGAATTGGCCTTTGATATGTTGTTGTGAAAGCAATAAAAATTGTGCACCAAAGAACACAAGGATTTATAATGGTTTAGCCTCAATTGCCTACTTCACTACCTTAGCTTACCATAACTAAGAATTTCCCCAAATTCAGTAATTTGGTAACCTTTGAGGATAAGGTTTAACCTTACAATTCTCTTAAGATTTATGTCCCAAAATCTTAAGATTGCACTCCCTTAAGGTTTCTACCCGAGCCTTAAGAATTAACCCTCTTTCAAAAAAGAACAAATAAACAAAATAAGAAGTAATCCTTACAAGATTAGAATGTTGCTAATTAAACACTAATACAAAGAATAACACTTAAGCTAAGTGAATACAATGAAAGCTCACAAGTGTTTACAAGAAAAGATATGAAAGAATTAAGCTTTTAGGTTGTTTTGATTTATCTTTAAGCATTTCACATGTATCTTATTTTGTAGGACCTTTGGAGGATGGTATTTATACCCTCTAATTGATTTTCAACCATTGTGGTTGTTTAATGTCTATTTACAGTCTATTAGTCATACTAGCGTGCTCGTTTCCTTGTATTCTCTATATCATTTGGTACATTTGATTGCTTAATGTCTATTTACAGTGTAATATATAGAACCTAATAGTCTAATAATAAAAAATTTAAAATCACCTCTTATCATGCCAAATTTATCGTAAATACAATCAACCTATGTAAAAGCTCCTAACCAATCACTTGTATTTCTACAACCTCAAGCACACAATTGGCAAGAAAAATGTAAAAATTAAACAAATTCTCTATGTTACTCCCTACACTTTACAAACACATTGTCTTCAATGTGTAGCCTTGATAAGATAATGAACGAAGTTACCTAATTGATCATGATAGTTTCATAGATTATTGGTAGGTACCTCCTCCTTTGACCATTGAAAGCTTAAAATTGTTGTGCTTCTTCCATGTGGGATTCCTACACAGAAAATTTAAACACAAAACAACTACTAGTCTATTATTACTCCTACTCCTAACAATGGAAAAAATATCATCCCAAATTTAATACAATCTTTAAAAACAAAAAATAGAAGTTCAGTCGTCCTCCTCAAAATCCATCTCATCATCTTCCTCCCCTTCCTCAACTCCTTCTTCTGCTTCGCTCTCATGCTCCTCTTCTTCCTGCTCTAGATGCGTCTGCCCAAACATATCTGGCGTGTAATTAGGTACCCTAATATTTTTTTGCTGTACAAATTCTTGAAAACTCGGGTCTAACTCTTGCATCCAATTTATCATCAAATCTAGCTTAGGATGATTGCTCTCGCCAACTTCTCGTCGAGTGGTCAGTTTTGCAATTCTTTGAGACGAAACCGAAACGGTTGTTGTCTATTGTTGGCATTTGTTCCACTCTTTTATCTGTTTTGCTCGAAGCTCAGTGTATTGTGTATACAAATTGTTGCCAATTATACTTTGAAATGGCTTCATTGATTGCTTCGTGGACATTATCAGAACACCTGCTCTTTTGCATAAGGTTGTCATTAAGTGTGGAAAGAAGACTCCCACTTTTTGACCACTAATACATCTCTTCATATTTTGATATACTCATCTTCCAATGCGTATCTGTTTTTTTCTACAAAATAGTATAAAGCAAGACCGCTCGAAAGGTATTAACATTAGACACATTTAAGGTAGGAGCTATATGAGTGCACAGAAATTGAATCCACATTTTTGCCTTAGGAAACATGATCCCTTGATTAAAAGAGGTTGGGATATCAGTGCCTGGGCGACATTTCCATTCACCCCTTCTTTCTATTAGGAACTTTATAATGTTATCCATGTTTATGTCTCAAAAATATTATAAATTTGTTTCTTCTATAAAATATTTTTCATAAAATGGAGCATTATAAAATTCTCAAATAACCCGAGGGGTGATTTGAACTTCTTTCCCTCACACTGGTACTTATCCTATGTGTGACCTTCGGTTTTCTTAGACTCTTGGTCCCATAAAGATGCATAGAATTCTGGAACTACAGGGACCATGACAAAGTCTTTTGGGACCGTACAAAAATGTTACCATCTATGATATCTAAATAAAGGCCATGTAACGCCCCAGATTTTGGGCCTAGAAGAAATGGGCTTCGTGTGTCAAATTGGATTCTAGTTGTGCAAGAAAAAAATTTATAAATTGTATGTTTAGTCTAGTGGATAAGTGTTTAGGAAGGGTTAGGAGTGTCGGAGAAGCCCTGGGTTCAAGCCACGACTCTAGCAAAATTTTAATTTTTACTTCTTTAGGGAGACTCTGGCGTTAGACCTTATAAATATATTTTGTTCGAATTTGACACAAGGGAGCGCTTGGCCTAGTGGCAAGAGGGCATTAGGAGCAAGTAGTAGGTGCTGGGTTTAAGTCGCAGCAGGTGCAAAATTTTGGTTGTTTTTTTTAAACAACCTGGATGTTTGCAGGAAGGCTTATTAAATATTTGGATAAAAAGGTGACACAAGATAAGGTGTAGTCCAGTGGCAGAGGCATGTTGCAAGGCTGCAAGGGGGCCTGGGTTCGAGACTTTGCTCGTGTAAGTTATTTTGGTTTTCTTTTACGTAAACCTAGAGTCTGGCTTAAAGACTTTATAATTAGATGGGGAGGAAAGTTGACGCAAACAAGGTAGGCTGCGTAGTGGCAAGGGATGTGTAGCATAGGCTGGAGGTTGGAGGTTCGGAAGTAGGTAGCAGCAAATATTTTTAGATTGTTTTGGTTAACCCGATCGCTGGGCAGTAAGCCTTATAATTATTTGTGACCGAATTATGTCACAAGAAGAGTTGTGGTGCAGTGGCAAGTAGCATGTGGGGGTGCCTAGAGGTCTTGGTTTTGAGCTACTTTGTGCGCAATAAACTGTTATTTTTCTTTCACGTGGGAAAGGTAATTAAGGTAGATTGAAACACCTAGGCTTTGATTAAAATTTGAATTAAGGGGTGACTGCTCAGTGGAAGGAATTTGGATGTAATTTAAATTGAGTTGTTGGCTAAAATCAAGGATTTGGATTGAAGGGATTGACTTGGAGATGAGGTTGAGCCGAATGGAAAAAAAAAAGAAAAGATAATATTGCTTTTGTGTTTGTTATTTGTTTTGGAGTTTGGCATTTTGGGAAATTGGCCTTTTATTTTCTTTTCTTCTTGTTTTTTTTTCCAAACCCTTTAAAGCCGAACTTTCCTCTTTATTTTCTTTTATTTGTTTCGGCAATTGTTGAACTAACCCTCTATCCCCCTCTTTTCGTGTTGCTTTTGTTAAAAAAAAGGGCGTGCTTAAGCCGAATATCTCTCTCTTTCATCTATTGCCGAAACTTTTCTCATTATCCTTCACAGGTTGTGGATTCATCTTTTTTTTAGTGCATAAATCAAGGGTAAGTATTGGTGATTCTTTTATTGGTTTTTGTTGTAGAAGTTATTCCTTTCCTACCAACTCTCCTCTTTTTTCGCTTAGTCTGTCGTTGGTTGACACTTAAGTTCACTCAAGAGTTGATAAAGGGACAAGTGGCGAGAAGTAGTGGATATTCTACTCTTAGTCTTGATCTAAGTAAGTGTTCTTGTCTTGCTATGTTTACAGGCCAAATATTCTTAATGGCCTAGGACTTGCCAAGTGTGGTTTTAACCACATATTTTGCGAATCTCATAAGTGAAGTGTGGGTAACGCAGATCTAGTCAAGGGGGGGCGATCATCACCAATAGTTTTGGAAGGATCTAGCAAACTAGATCGTTTAAGGTAAGTTCTAATGTGGTTACGGCTTTTGTTTGAGGAAGATAACGGTAGTAGTAGAATGGCTAAATTGTTAATCTTCAATGTTGTAGGTGCAGTGCTTGGGATTCGTAACAAGTGTTCGTAAGTAAGGTATGTACAAACACTACACACACGATATATTGGCAAAAGTCAAAATCCCGAAAAGCCAAAATGTCGAAAAGCCGAAAAGTTGAAAGGTTGGCACCGACAACCACACGAGTGTGCAAACGCTCGTGTGGATAGATCGATAGACAACAGAAGCCCCATGAGCGATCTCATGGTCTCGAGCCACTGTCTGGCCAACTGGGCCAAAATGGGCCATGTAACACCCCAAACCCGGCCCAGACGCTACGGCCAAATATGGTGTGTCACATCACCTACAACTAACCATGTTACCTAGTTACTAAGATTGGGGTGAGCTTTGCAAACCGATATTGAGGGTTTAAGAGAAATTCCCGGTTATTAGAGAACGTCCTAAGCATTACTAGATATTAAGATAATAATAAAACTTAGCTTCGTTACTTGATTGGAACGTGTGATGAGATTTGAAAACATTTGATTAATTTTTCAAAAACTCGCGCAGCTATATTTAAAAATAATTAAAGTAACGTAGGGATAAGTAGTTTAAAAACCTAAAATAAAAATAAAAATAAAAATAATAAGAGCGGCCTTATTACAAACCCAAAACCATAATAAATATAATTAAAATAATTACGGAAATGAGGTAAATTAAAATAAAACTTAAATAAATGACTGTAGTTCATGTGGCCACTCTGAATCCCTCCTAGCTCCAAGTCCACCAATCTAGGGCTCACCTGTATGGATGGAGAAAAAGGGGGTGAGTTTGGAAACTCGGTGTGTAAAGAAAGCCCCTCCAGAGCCCAAAACAGCTCAAGCCCACTGGGCCAAAGCCCTATCCAGTCTCAGTAAAATCTGGGCCGAAGCCCTATCCAGTTAACAGTATACTGGGCCGTAGCCCTTTTCAGATAACAGTATGGCCCATAGGCCCATTACAGTGACAGATCAATGAATATGCAAATATGCAAACCCAAACCCAGCCTAAGTCCATCCGCTAAACTCCACCCGTACCAGCCTTACACACCATGTGAGGAATAACTCAACCCACCTAGCCCTACATTCCACAGTTGCAGCATAGCTGCTCAGATATCAGTAAAATGAGGCAAAGCCTCCAGTACATAGTCAAGCCACTTTCAGTACTTCCTCCATCAAAATCCCAGTCCCATGCAACAGATATTCATGGCATGACATGCAGTAAACAGTAATAGTAAAACATGCTCTTAGGTCAAACTTAGCCCTAGGGGTATAATGGTCATTTTGCACCTAGAGGTAATTTAGTAATTTCCACTCATAAGGGGTATTTTAGTAACTATGCCAATTTCTAAGATTTCATACACATTTTAATCATAAATAAGCTAACTTTTCTCTCAGTAGTTTATTTAGTCCATTTTAGTAGTTTACAACCATTGGGCCCTAAAACCCTTAATGGGCCCTACAGCAACATTTAGATAGACTAGCCCGTTAAGTCCAAATTTTACGGTCAGTCTACCAGTTTTAACAGTTTCGAACCTACAGTCTATCTATACTCATTTATTGCCCCCTTTTTTACCCATATGAGCCCGTAAGCCCATTGGGCCCAGTTTCAGCCCATCGAGGCCCAAATTTACCGGGGTGCACGAAATTGCGCACTCAACCAATGTACCACTTACGATTACCGATCCAATAATTTCCAACCGACTTATGAGCGCTAGCAAGCTAACAAGCCCACGAAATGCCCGAATTTCAGCATTCGGCTTTTCAGCTTTTGCTGATTTAGACTAGAGAAGGGTGTTCGATACACACCTGATTTGCGACAACTGCCGGCGAGATCACCCACGATATCCTACAATTGGTCACTACAACTCTTAGATTATAGATCAACAATAACTAATGCTAATAAATAGTTACCATATTCGGCCATCACCCCTAAGCCCTTGAGATCTTACCTTTCCCGAAATTAGTGACTAGATCTAGATCTAGTCGACCCACTTCTCCAAGCCTTCGATCAATTGCCTCTAGAACACACTATAACCAAAAGAAATCGTTTGTTAATAACCTTTAGAGCTCTAAGCCCCAATCGACAGCCTCCCTAAACTCTAGGGACTTCGGCTTTTCTAAATCACGAAATAGAGAATAGATTTGAGGTGATGAGCACTTACCACTGATTCCCCTTCTGTTTCTACTCAGATCTGACGCAGATCTAGCCCCTAAATGCTAGTAGAACTCAAATCTTGAAGATCTAAAGTTTCGACTATAACTCCTAATGTAACACCCCTAAACCCGTTCCCGTCATCGGAGAGTTAAGTGGCATTACACGACATTCATAAACCAATTCGATGATCATACACAACCATTTCTCGTTATGGTAAAATATCAAGACTTAGCCAATTTCAACAATTTAACATCTAGGCCAATTATACATGTAAATTCATGATATTTAATCATACCAAAACTCAGAACAATTCATGCACTTATAAATCATTCATCAACTATATTGCATACATTAAGAAATTTTTCTTAGCTGAAAGACCATGTTCAAAACAACTCTACTCATACTTCAAAGTTCATATTACCTAATCCAATCTAACGAATTTCAAACAAACTTCATTAAACCCATATGGACTTACCGAATGTTCACATTCAATCCCAAATTTGAACATTCGCTTATTTTATTCACATTCAAGTCATACATGTCTCTCAAAACATAGATATCAATATATAACATACTTCAAGCCTAATTTACAAAATGCATAACTTAAGCTTACATTCACATATAATATAACCAAGTTTAAAAACCAGAGATATGGATGTAAGGTATTCGGGTAAGCCATTTTCGCATGGCTAACTTAGTTACAACATCAAAATCATATTTGTTTAACATCAAAATATCAAACCTATACATGCCATTTTGAAGGTTTAGTTACAAAATACCAACAGATGTTATGACAGTGTGGATGACTTCAATCCTAGAATTCCCAAGACCGTAGCTAACGAACGAGATCTATAAAACAGAAAGTAAGGGCAACGGAGTAAGCAATCATTTGCTTAGTAAGTTTTGAGTAACAAAATCATTTAAAAAGAAATGTCATAGTAATATCTATACTAGTTCAATTCATTCTTTGGCCAAAATAGAATACAACTAAAACACTACTTATATCATTCATATTACAAAGGAAAGATTAATGTATTCAAATAACTTCAATTCTATAGCCGAATACACCCATTTCATTTTCCATGTGAATCATGTATATACATATACCTTGCACTTTCATGAAGTTGAACTCTTTTTTTAAAAAAAAATAGAACTCGTATATCAAAATTAGATCATAAACATTCGAGTGATTTTAAACAATGGCTTAAGTGTCCCTACCGGATTTCAAAATCAAAATTCGAAGGTAATCAAAATCTCAACGAGAATAGAATGCATACCTAGCTATCTTATGGTAGGTAGTACATTTATTTAAAACTAGGTCACATTTATTATATGATTTCTTGTACAAATGCTTATGAGATTTTAAACCAGTTATGGAACCTCCACAGATGGCCTTCGGGACCAAGCCCGGTTCCTAACACTGGCTCAAAGCCCTTCAAGTCTAAGCCCAGATCTTAACACTGGCTCAAAGCCCTTCGAGTCTAAGCTCGGATCTTAACACTGGCTCAAAGCCCTTTGAGTCTAAGCTCAGATCTTAACACTGGCTCAAAGCCCTTCGAGTCTAAGCTCGGATCTTAAACTCAATTTAGCATTCACACCCATATATAAATATGTATCACATTTGAATATCATTCCTATTATTCGATTACAATCATGGTATGTTTACCAAATATACAACATTCGGTTCACTAGTCATCAACAAAGGGCACAATTTCATTTCAAGATATAACAAAAGTCAAAGTTATCATACAGCTTCCAGTATTTGCTCAGATTATCTTTCCCACAACGATATTTAAATATAACCTTTAAGTATAAATTTATATATTATGCATATGCATTATGATTTCATCATGTCATGAACTAAAATTCATTACTCAAAAACTTACCTCGTATCTTTCTGAATAATTACGGGTTGGCTATTCCGTCCTCTTCGCTTTTCCTTTATCCAATGTTGTCCCTCTAGGCTCTTGAGCTTAATTTAAACAATTTGAGTGTATGAACTTTCATATACTTTACTTGATCAAAAGAAAGAAGTACAAAGTATCCTCTCTATGTTCCACATACACATTCGGCCATATATATATATATTTCTTTATATATATATATATATATACATTTAACCCAATATGGCATACACACAATACTTTTCTTTCACATATGTTCGGCCAAATACCACTATGATACAAATCATGTCTAGCTTAGATTAGATTAAAATATACATATTCTTTTAGATCAACTTATCATTCATGATATATTAATTATCCAAGGCCAAAGTCACTAAATCCATAAATATCAACTCATTCAATTTATCACGGATTAAGCAATTAACCTATTTTCGCATTTGCAAATACATGAGTATCTCGCATACTCCCTAAAATATCATATTTGAACATGATTACACATACATTAACATTCAACCCTTCTCAAAGTATACACATAATCACATTAAGCAAATTTTATCCTCAATCATATTCGGTCACTATACTTTAATTCATCAAAATTAACAAGTCTAAAACTCATTCCAATTTTAGCTCCATTTAATAGCATCAAAGCATTATTGATTTTACCCAAAATTGTACAAGACCGTACCTCACATAAGTTTACCTTCTTCTTTAACGAAAATACTAAGCTCCATACTAAATTTACATCCGTACATATCAATAAAATCACCCAACTCCATTCTTTCATGCTCAATGATCATAGCCGCATGCTTCATTCAATTTAAATATTAGAAATGCACTCATGTAGATAACCAAATATCATAAGATCTTAGCATTCATTTTTATACGAAATCTCTTAGCTTCAAACTTAAATTCACGATCATAGCACCCTATTTAACATAACCAACATTCCACCTCTATGCCTTTTTATGCAAATGCTGAATTGCCCATTTCATGAAAGCATGTCATGCATGGTTCAATTTCAAGATTTCAATTCAAAGTCTTAAAATTTCATGGTTTCTACCATCATAGAGTCTACTTAACCATCATTCAAATTCTTAGCATGAACTTCAACCATCTTCTACATTTCTTAGCTATAACCGAATGCCAATATACCTCAAAATCAAAAATTCACATTTGGGTTGTATTAAGGACCTACTAGTCAGCCACATTTCAAAATTTCTAAAGGAATTATCAAGAAACATACCTAAATTTTTGCAATAGAGTAGCCGAATGCCCAAACCTCTCTTCTCTTCTCCTTTCTTTAAGTTTTGGCCATGGAGGAAAGAGAAATGAGCATTCACTTGGTATTATCACTTTTTCTTTTCTATTTTCTATTTTCTTTCTTTTATTTAATACATTATAATATATTTCATTAAGAAACAACTTATAAAATATTATTTATGCATCATCATTACCGTCCATTAAAGTGGAATTGGGTAAATTGACATGCAAATCCACTTTCATGGTAATTCATACTATTTAGCCACTATGATTTTTGCACATCACATTTTTAAAGTTTAACAATTAAGCCCTTTTTAAGAAATTAATCACTTTAAAGATCAAATTTCCACACAAATTTTTAGCACATACCAATTCTCATATCACACACACAATTTATGACATTCAATAAATTTTCTGACTCGGTTTAGTGGTTCCGAAACCACTTCCCAATTAGTGTCTAATTAGGGCCGTCATAACTCTCCCCCTTAGGAATTTTTGTCCCCGAAAATCTTACCAGCGAATAAGTTTGGGTAAAGTTCTTTCATGGTATTTTTGGGCTCTCAAGCCACTTCCTCGATCCCATGTTTGAGCCATAACACTTTTACTAACGGAACCTTTTTGCTGGACGATTCTTTTACTTCGCGAGCTAAAATACGAATCGATTCTTCTTCATAGCTTAAATCGGACTGAATTTCAATTTCTGACAGACTAATCACATGTGAGGGGTCGGATCTATAATGACGAAGCATCGATACATGAAAAACATTATGGATCTTTTCGAGTTTAGAGGGCAAAATCAGCCTATAAGCGACCGGCCCAATCCGTTCTGTTATCTCGAATGGTCTGATGAATCTCGGACTTGGCTTGCCTTTACGGCCAAATTGGAGTACTTTTTTCTAGGGTGAGACTTTTAAAAAGACTTTCTCTCCAATCTGAAATTCTATATCTTTACGTTTTAAATCCGTATATGATTTCTGACGATCTGATGCTGATTTCAGGCTATCATGGATTACTTTTACTTTCTGCTCAGCTTCTTTAATTAAATCAACCCCGTAAATCTTATTTTCACTGAGTTCAGTCCAGAACAAAGGTGTACGGCATTTACGACCGTAGAGACCCTCGTAAGGCGCCATCTTGATACTCGTCTGAAAACTATTATTATAGGTAAATTCAATCGACGGCATGTATTTCTCCCACGAACCACCAAACTCGAGGATGCAACATCTTAACATATCCTCGAGTATCTGAATAACCCGTTCAGATTGACCGTCAGTTTGCGAATGAAATGCGGTGCTAAAATGGAGCTTAGTACCCAATGCCTCATGCAATTTCTTCCAAAATCACGAAGTAAATCGAGGATCTCGGTCTGAAACAATAGAAGTCGGCACTCCGTGTAATCGTACAATCTAGAAGACGTACAGTTCCGCTAGCTTATCAAGTGAGAAGTCTGTACGCATTGGAATGAAATGAGCTGATTTGGTTACTCTATCAACAATAACCCAAATGGAATCTTTCTTACTCGGTGTTAGCGGTAAACTGGACACAAAGTCCATTATAACTCGTTCCCACTTCCACTCAGGTATTAGGATCGGCTGAAGTAATCTCGAAGGTACCTGATGTTCCGCTTTTACTTGCTGATACACCAAACACTTAGATACAAAATTGGATATGTCCCGTTTCATTCCGTGCCACCAGTATTGTCGTTTCAGGTTGTTATACATTTTCGTGCTACCTGGATGAATTGACATTTGGCTATTATGGGCTTCATTCAAAATCGTAGAAACTAGCTCAGAATTTCTCGGAATACAGAATCGGTCTCTAAATCTCAAACAATCATTTTCATCAATTTGCAATTCTGTATCCTCACCCGAAAAACATTGAGCTAGCTTAGTAGTCAAGTCATTATCGACTTTCTGAGCTTCACAAATTTATCGTACTAACACTGGCTCTGCTCTTAATTCGGCTACCAACACATCATCTGCCGATATGGTTAAATGCACATTCATTGCTTTTAAGGAAAATAATGATTTCCGGCTAAGAGCGTCTGCAACTACATTAGCTTTTCCTAGGTGATAATCAATAATGAGCTCGTAGTCTTTAAGCAATTCTAGCTACTGCCTTTGCCTCAAATTCAAATCTCTTTGAGTCATCAGATACTTGAGACTTTTGTGATAGGAGAAGATGTGACATTTCTCACCGAACAGATAGTGACGCCAAATTTTTAGAGTGAAAACAATAGCGGCTAGTTCAAGATCATAAGTCGGATAATTCCGCTCGTGAGGCTTCAACTGCCTTGAAGCATAAGCGACGACTCGACCTTCTTGCATCAAAACGCAGCCTAAACCGTTCAAAGATGCATCACTATAAACTACAAACTCTTTACCAGATTCTGGCTGAACTAACACTGGAGCTTCCATTAATAGAGTCTTTAGCTGATCAAAACTTTGCTGACACTTATCAGACCACTCGAACTTGACATCTTTCTATAGTAGTCTCGTCAATGGTACCGCAATAATTGAGAAACCTTTGACGAATCGCCGGTAATAACCGGCAAGTCCTAAGAAACTTCAAACCTCAGAAACATTTCTAGGGGGTTTCCAGTCGAAAATAGCTGAAATTTTGTTCGGATCGACTCTAATACCCGAAGCAGACACTATGTGTCCCAAAAAACCAACCTCGTGCAACCAGAACTCGCATTTACTGAATTTCGCATACAATTGATTATCGCGCAGAGTTTGGAGTACAAGTCTCAAATGCTTGGCATGCTCGATCTCATTTCGAGAGAAAATCAGAATGTCGTCGATGAATACCACTACAAAATGATCCAGGTACGGTCTAAACACCCGATTCATCAAATCCATGAAAACCGCAGGGGCATTAGTGAGCCTGAACGGCATCACTAAAAATTCATAGTGTCCGTACTTCATTCGAAATGCGGTTTTTGGCACGTCAGAATCTCTAACTCTCAGCTGGTAATATCCAGACTGCAGATCAATCTTTGAAAACACTGAAGCTCCTTTCAACTGATCAAACAGGTCTTCAATTTGGGGCAACGGATACTTATTCTTTACGGTGGCTTTATTCAACTGTCTGTAGTCGATACACATTCTCATAGCCCCATCTTTCTTTTTTACAAACAAAACTGGCGCACCCCAGGGTGAAAAACTCGGTCGCGCGAAACCTCTCTGTCAACTCTTGCAGCTGAGATTTCAATTCCTTTAACTCGGTAGGTGCCATATGGTACGGGGCAATCAAAATCGGAGTCGTTCTCAGAACTAATTCTATATCGAACTCAACCTCTCTAACAGGCGGCAATCTCGGCAATTCTTCGGGAAACACATCCGAAAACTCACAAACTACTGGTACAGTCTTAAGTTCTTGTTCGGATACTTTGTCGTCTAGCACATAAGCCAAATACGCTTCACAGCCCTTTCGCATGTATTTTTGAGCTGACATGGAAGTCATTATAGTTAATAGTCCGTTTAAATCAGTGGATTCAATCCGAATTATCTCATTATTCGAACATCGTAAGTCAATACTCTTCCGCTTGCAATTTACTACCGCATTGTGCACAGTTAGCCAATCCATTCTGAGAATAATATCGAATTCATCAAAGGGTAAAAGCATCAAATCGGCCGGAAAACAGGAATCTCAAACCATTAAGGGACATTTCTTGCATAATTTATCAACCAAAACACAATGATCCAAAAGATTTGACACTCAAATTACGAACTCAGTAGAGTCAACAGGAAGAGTCTTACTGGAGGCTAACGTTTCACACACATATGAATGGGTTGAACTGGGATCAATCAGAGCAATAACATCAGTATTAAAGAGAGTGAAAGTACCGGTAATAACATCCGGAGAAGAAGCCTCCTCACGGGCACGAATGGCATACGCTCTGGCGGGTGCACGAGCCTCAGATCTGACTGTAGTGTCTCTAGTCCCTCTCTGACTACCACTAGTATTTCCTCCACGCCGCGGCGGTCTACCCCGTGCAGCCGTACCACTAGGTCTCTGACTCTGATCAGGAGTGCGTTCATCCAATTTCGGACAGTCTTTGATAAAGTGATCGGCAGATCCACATTTGAAGCAGGAGCGATCATGATGTCTACAGCTCCCCGAGTGCCATTTACCACAATATTTACAATCAGATCTATCCCGACGTTCATTGCCAACACTGGCGACAGAAGTAGCTCACGAACTCATGGGGGGTCGATGATGATCACGTCTAGAAAAACTCAAAGTATACTTGGATCGGCCCGAGTTATCTCTAATCTTTTTGGACGATTGCTGAATAGACTTTCCCGTAGATCTCTTACGGAACTCTCTAGCTCCATCTTCGGCTTTTCTTTTCTTATTACCAAGCTCTTCGGCTTTGCAAGCTCGCTCGACTAGTACGAAAAACTCTTTAATTTCCAGAATTCCCACTAGCAATCGGATATCTTCGTTCAATCTGTCCTCAAAACGTTTACACATAATAGCCTCGGATGATACACATTCACGAGCATATCGACTGAGCTGCACAAACTCTCTTTCGTATTCAGTTACTGACATCTGACCTTGTTTAGGTTCAAGAAATTCCTTCCGTTTTTGGTCGATAAATCTCTGACTGATGTATTTCTTACGGAACTCGGTTTGGAAAAACTCCCAGGTGACCTGCTCTTTCTGAACAACAGAAACCAGAGTGTTCCACCAGTAGTAGGCAGTATCGCGTAACAGAGATACCGCACATTTCAGACATTCCTCGGGTGTGCATGATAGTTCATCGAACACTCAGATTGTATTATCGAGCCAGAACTCGGCCCGCTTAGCATCATCACTAGGAGTAGCCCGGAACTCTTCAGCCCCATATTTCCTTATCTTATCAACTGGGGGCCTACTCGATCTCACCGGATCGGTCATAGGAGGGGCCACATAAGTTGGAAGCAGAGTATTCGGGGGCAGGGGTTGCGGAACAGCCGGATTTGATCTAAGGAATTGAGCGAACCAATCGCCCATCATCGTATAAAAGGCTTGTCTTGTGTCATCGTCTCGATGACTGATATTTGGTTGGGAGTCATTTGGCACTGTCCCTTGCGGGAGCAGGTGCTACACTCTCAACATCGTCCGCTACGGCTCGATCGGGTTCGGGATCCATTTTTATACCAAAATCACATTTCAAATGTCAGAAGTCATCACACTATCGCATTAACACAAAATGGCATGTATAGCTAGACTCAAACGCGCTACGTTAGTCCGAGGATTGATTAAACCGTAGCTCTGATACTAATAAAATGTAACACCCGTAAACCCGTTCCCGTCATCAGAGGGTTAAGTGGCATTACACGACATTCATAAACCGATTCGATGATCATACACAACCATTTCTCTTTATGGTAAAATATCAAGACTTAGCCAATTTCAACAATTTAACATCTAGGCCGATTATACATGTAAATACATGATATTTAATCATACCAAAACTCAGAACAATTCATGCACTTATAAATCATTCATCAACCATATTGCATACATTAAGAAATTTTTCTTAGCTGAAAGACCATGTTCAAAACAACTCTACTCATGCTTCAAAGGTCATATTACCTAATCCAATCTAACGAATTTCAAACAAACTTTATTAAACCCATATGGACTTACCGAATGGTCACATTCAATCCCAAATTTGAACATTCGCTTATTTTATTCACATTCAAGTCATACATGTCTCTCAAAACATAGATATCAATATATAACATACTTCAAGCCTAATTTACAAAATGCATAACTTAAGCTTACATTCACATATAATATAACCAAGTTTAAAAACTAGAGATATGGATGTAAGGTATTCTGGTAAGCCATTTTCGCATGGCTAACTTAGTTACAACATCAAAATCATATTTGTTTAACATCAAAATATCAAACCTATACATGCCATTTTGAAGGTTTAGTTACAAAATACTGACAGATGTTATGATAGTGTGGATGACTTCAATCCTAGAATTCCCAAGACCGTAGCTAACGAACGAGATCTATAAAACAGAAAATAAGGACAACGGAGTAAGCAATCATTTGCTTAGTAAGTTTTGAGTAACAAAATCATTTAAAAAGAAATGTCATAGTAATATCTATACTAGTTCAATTCATTCTTTGGCCAAAATAGAATACAACTAAAACACTACTTATATCATTCATATCACAAAGGAAAGATTAATGTATTCAAATAACTTCAATTCTATAGCCGAATACACCCATTTCATTTTCCATGTTAATCATGTATATACATATACCTTGCACTTTCATGAAGTTGAACTCTTTTTTTAAAAAAAAAATAGAACTCGTATATCAAAATTAGATCATAAACATTCGAGTGATTTTAAACAATGGTTTAAGTGTCCCTACCGGATTTCAAAATCAAAATTTGAAGGTAATCAAAATCTCAACGAGAATAGAATGCATACCTGGCTATCTTATGGTAGGTAGTACATTTATTTAAAACTAGGTCACATTTATTATATGATTTCTTGTACGAATGCTTATGAGATTTTAAACCAGTTATGGAACCTCCACGGATGGCCTTCGGGACCAAGCCCGGTTCTTAACACTGGCTCAAAGCCCTTGGAGTCTAAGCTCGGATCTTAACACTGGCTCAAAGCCCTTTGAGTCTAAGCTCGGATCTTAACACCGGCTCAAAGCCCTTCGAGTCTAAGCTCGGATCTTAAACTCAATTTAGCATTCACACCCATATATAAATATGTATCACATTTGAATATCATTCCTATTATTCGATTACAATCACGGTATGTTTACCAACCATACAATATTCGGTTCACTAGTCATCAACAAAGGGCACAATTTCATTTCAAGATATAACGAAATTCAAAGTTATCATGCGGCTTCCAGTATTTGCTCAGATTATCTTTCCCACAATGATATTTAAATATAACCTTTAAGTCTAAATTTATATATTATGCATATGCGTTATGATTTCATCATGTCATGAACTAAAATTCGTTACTCAAGAACTTACCTCTTATCTTTTTGAATAATTACGGGTTGGCTATTCCGTCCTCTTCGCTTTTCCCTTATCCAATGTTGTCCCTCTAGGCTCTTAAGCTTAATTTAAACAATTTGAGTGTATCAACTTTCATATACTTTACTTAATCAAAAGCAAGAAGTACAAAGTATCCTCTCTATGTTCCACATACACATTCAGCCATATATATAGATATATTTCTATATATATATATATACATTCAACCCAATATGGCATACACACAATAATTTTCTTGTAACACCCCAAACCCGGCCTGGACGTTATGACCAGATCTGGTGTGTCACATGAACCTATAACTAAGTTTATGACCTTTTGCTTGTTGTGACTTAGGTGACATTAAAATAGCAAGTTTGTGAAAAGTCATTTTGATAAGCCTTTAGATTATCTGTATCGTGATCTTGTTGAGTTTCGAAACAGTTTTTAAGATTTTGAAAACCCGCGCAGCCTATAACTAGCAGTTTCGATAAAGTATGAATTAAACCATTATTAAAAACAAAACCAATAAAGAAATTTAAATAGTGGCCTTATTACAATTTAAACCCCAAAAATAGCATAATAAAATACTTAAAATGAAAAGAAAACCGAATTTGCAGATGCTGTGGCCACTCCGAATCTCTCACAGCTCCAAGCCCACTATGGTTGAGGGTTACCTGCAGAGATGAAATTAAGGGGTGAGTTTGACAACTCAGTGTGTAACATAATCTCAACCATAGGCCAAAACAGATCAAGCCTCAGATTCATATTTAATTAGGCCTTGGCCTATTACAGAAATCAGGTTAAGCCCATAGGCCCATAACAGATACAGATCAGATATAATATGCAAACAGAAAACCCAACCCAGATCCATCCATAACACCCCCGTACCAGCCTTACACCATGTGGGGAGACTACTCGACCCACCCAACCGCTACACACCACAGAAATTTGCAGCAAGGCTGCCAGATATTGTGACGAGGTCACCAGATACAGATATTGTGGCGAAGCCACCAATATGTGGCGAGGCCACCAGAACAGATATATATGGCGAGGCCACCAGATTGCAGCGAGGCTGCCAGAACGCTTCTTCTATCATAAACCCAAACCCCATGCAACAGACATACATGTTATGACATATAACATACAGAATCTCATGCATCAGATATACACATGTATTATGGGATATGACATACAGAAATAGAAAATCATACGTTTCATACAGATTTTACCCTAGGGGTATAAAGGTCATTTTACACCTAGGGGTAAAATGGTAATTTTCCATACTTAGGGGTATTTTAGTCTTTTTATTGATTTTCAGGGTTTTTATGCAAGTCCAAGTAATTACTAGTCCATTAGTGTTTACAGAAGTCCTTCTAACCTCAGTTTCCAATTTTTGCCCTTTTTAGCCCCAAAAACCCCTAATGGGCCTTACTAAATCCATTATCGTCTTAAGCCCGTTAAATCCAATTTTAAAGTTCAGATTGTTAGTTTTAACCGGTTTACTTTCAACATACCTCCAGAATGCTTTTAATGACAATTTTACTGATATGGGCTCAGAAGCCTATTGGGCCCACCTTTGGCCCATTCAAGCCCAACTTACTGAAACGCTCAGAATCGCACCTTCTACAATTCTGTCACCATCGAATCTAAAGTTGACCCTAACAGCGTAAACGATTACATAGAGATTTCACAAGACCGAGTTTTTGGTCACTTTCGGTCATTTGTCGGTCACTTTTGGTCATTACGGCCGTTGCCGTCCTAGTCTATAGCGGGAGTATGTTACACACCTGTTAACTGTCGAAGCGTTGACGAAACCCACGTAGAGAGAGCCTACAATTGAACACTAACTTTTTAGTCTAATCTTTGATAACCAAAGAGTCATAAATCCTTACCAAAATCGGCCTACATGGCCTAAGACCCTAAAGTCCCTACCTTCTGCTGAATATGGACTAGATCCCGCTGTCCTCCTACGATTAGCCTTCCGAATCCTTAGCTGCACAACCCCTTAATCACACTAACGCAAGCAAAACAAGAGAAAGAGGCCAACAAGCCCTTAGTCACTAATGTTAGCCTCCCCCTAAAAGGGTTTCAGCTTCTTGCCTTAAATAATCATAAACGAATGTACACAAGGTCTCGAGCACTTACCAACACTTCTCCTCGAAGAAGACGTCTCTACGCTTCCACTAATTTAGATCTATACTAGATCTAACTCTAACAACTACAAAGAATGTCTCCAAATAGATTCGGCTTCTAGATCCTCTTCTAGGTACCCTTGTCGACACAACACTAAGTTGGGAGCGTGATTCGATGGCTCAAATAATGGGTATTAAGAGGTTCGGCTTGCTAGAGAATCAAGGAGAAGAAGAAGTGATAAATTTCGGTCAATAGGTAAACAAAGGAGTATGGTTTCGGTCACATAAAGTATTCAGCCATGGTAGGGTTTTGATCAAATGAACATTCGGCTTAATGAGGGATTTGGGTAAAAAGATGGTCGACAGAGGCTTGTAGAAGAAGAGAATAATTCGGCTTAGAATGCAAGATGAGTAGAAGAAGAGAATAAGTGAAGAGGAAAGCAGAAGAGTGCTTTTGGTTACTAGAGAGAATTCGGCAGTGGGGTTCCTGAGGTATGAGGTGCGGCTACTAAGTCAAAAACAAGGAAAAAGAATCACAAAAGAGAACCCTACTGTGTCACCTAAAATCGGTAAAAGAAAGAGTGCACAAACCTAAAGAATTCGGCACACTAAGGAGCCTAATTGCCGAAACACTACCTATGCACTTTGCCGAATTCACTCTAAACAGAATCCCCTGGCCGGCCACTTCCTTTCAAAATTCAAACTCACCTAAAAATCCTCCTCAACAAGCTCCCCTTATCATTCCATGAAATCCTCTCATGACCAATTCAACCACTCCTCAACAGAGTTCAACTCTGCTTCCAACTCTTACCTGCTCAAGCACAAAAATAAAACGCCTCCTTTGCAACCCCTGGAGCTTGAACCTTAGACCTCCAAGCTCTCTTAGGTGCCACTTTTTAAGGAGCTTAGTGGCGCCTCCTTTTCCACTTTACCAAGACTTGTTTTGTGCTATATTTCACGCACAATTTCTTAAGACACTTACTTCCAACGGCCCCCTATCTCCTAAGTCAAAAAAATACAAAATTTTACCGAGTTTTTAACCAACACCTGGGCCTTCCATAGGCCCATTAACACTCCCCAAACATGCATTACACACCTAAATACTAGAGTTCAAACATTTTATCAGATGAACAACAATCTAAGAGAAACCTGAAAATTAGGGCGTTACATTTCTTTCACATATGTTCGGCCAAATACCACTATGATACAAATCATGTCTAGCTTAGATTAGATTAAAATATACATATTCTTTTAGATAAACTTATCATTCATGATATAATAATTATCCAAGGCCAAAGTCACTAAATCCATAAATATCAACTCATTCAATTTATCACAGATTAAGCAATTAACCTATTTTCGCATTTGCAAATACATGAGTATCTCGCATACTCCCTAAAATATCATATTTGAACATGACTACACATACATTAATAGCATCACCTAACTCATTCCAAAGTATACAAATAATCACATTAAGCAAATTTTATCCTCAATCATATTCGGTCACTATACTTTAATTCATCAAAATTTACAAGTCTAAAACTCATTCCAATTTTAGCTTCATTTAATAGCATCAAAGCATTATTGATTTCACCCAAAATTGTACAAGACCGTACCTCACATAGGTTTACCTTCTTCTTTAATGAAAATACTAAGCTCCATACTAAATTTACATCGGTACATATCAATAAAATCACCTAACTCCATTCTTTCATGCTTAATGATCATAGCCGCATGCTTCATTCAATTTAAATATTAGAAATGCACTCATTTAGATAACCAAATATCATAAGATCTTAGCATTCATTTTTATACGAAATCTCTTAGCTTCAAACTTAAATTCACGATCATAGCACCTTATTTAACACAACCAATGTTCCACCTCTATGCCTTTTTATGCAAATGCAGAATTGCCCATTTCATGAAAGCATGTCATATATGGTTCAATTACAAGATTTCAATTCAAAGTCTTAAAATTTCATGGTTTCTACCATCATAGAGTCTACTTAACCATCATTCAAATTCTTAGCATGAACTTCAACCATCTTCTACATTTCTTAGCTATAACCGAATGCCAATACACCTCAAAATCAAAAATTCACATTTGGGTTGTATTAAGGACCTACTAGTCAGCCACATTTCAAAATTTCTAAAGGAATTATCAAGAAACATACCTAAATTTTTGCAATAGAGTAGCCGAATGCCCAAACCTCTCTTCTCTTCTCCTTTCTTTAAGTTTCGGCCATGGAGGAAAGAGAAATGAGCATTCACTTGGTATTATCACTTTTTCTTTTCTATTTTCTATTTTCTTTCTTTTATTTAATACATTATAATATATTTCATTATGAAACAACTTATAAAATATTATTTATGCATCATCATTACCGTCCACTAAAGTGGAATTGGGTAAATTGACATGCAAATCCACTTTCATGGTAATTCATACTATTTAGCCACTATGATTTTTGCACATCACATTTTTAAAGTTTAACAATTAAGCCCTTTTTAAGAAATTAATCACTTTAAAGATCAAATTTCCGCACAAATTTTTAGCACATACCAATTCTCATATCACACACACAATTTATGACATTCAATAAATTTTCTGACTCGGTTTAGTGGTTTCGAAACCACTTCCCGATTAGGGTCTAATTAGGGCCGTCACAACTAAGAATGTGGCGCTTTCGGCTTTTGACTAATGAAGAAGAAGATGATTTGGGGTAGTAGTTTTGGAGTAATGTTGCTGATAGGAGTTAAAGGTTTAGAGAAGGTGAAAATCGGTCAAAAGGGATAAAAAGAATAAAGGGATTTTGGCTTGAAGAAATCGGTACAAGAAGCAAGTTTTCGAGATTTCGGCTTTTATAGCAATTGGCTATGGTGGCTTTGAAGAGAATGGAATGAAAAAGGAGATGAGTAGAATGGTAGGAATGATTCAGCTAGAGAAGAAAACAAAAAGGAAAAGAAAAGAATGGAAGAGGAGAAGAGAAGCGAGAATTCGGCACAAGAGGAAGCTTACTTGCGTTTTCAGCTTTTTGCACACTAAGGGGAGAATAGAACTTTAGGTGGCTAACTCTAATTTACCAAGACAGAAAAAGAAAAGAAACTAACCCTAATTACTACTTAAGCAATCGGCCCAACTTTCCTAAGGCCCTAGCCGAATTTCCACTTAAACTATATCACATGCCTGGCACAAATAAAAGCATCAATACGCTTACCTTGTGACTTGAACCCAGGCCCTTAACCCTAGTCCACATGCCATTTTTTTAGGAACTTAGTGGCGCCACCTTGCCACTTAACCAAGTCCCCTTTCACTTCGAAAACCAAAATTGATATTTCTGCCGGGTTTTAACCTAGGCTTGGGCCTCCTAAAGGCCCACTAACACATTTAAACACAATTCTAGTATCCAGAACACCAAAATTTTAAAATTCACCAAAAATCACAAAAACCCAAAATTCCCAAAAATTAGGGCGTTACAACTCTACCCCCTTAAAGAAATTTCAGCCTCGAAATTTACCTGATCCAAATAGTTGAGGGTATTGTCGACGCATCGTCTCTTCTAGTTCCCAAGTAGCCTCTTCTCTGCCATGGTTGCGCCAAAGTACTTTACCAACGGAACTGACTTCTTCCTCTATACTTTGACTTTTCGATCCAAAATTTGCACTGGCTCCTCCTCAAAAGACAAATCGGTCTTTACTTCAATCTCCTCTACTGGTACTACATGTGAAGGATCCAATCGATACCGTCTTAGCATGGACACATGAAATACGTCATGCATGCGATCCAACTCCGATGGCAACTCCAACTGATACGCCACTGGCCCTACTCGTTTAAGAACCCGATAAGGCCCAATAAACCGTAGAATCAGTTTGCCCTTCTTACCAAACCTCAAGATCTTTTTCCAAGGCGAAACCTTTAAGAAGACCATATCCCCAATGGCGAACTCGATTTCCTTACATTTCAGATCTGCATACGACTTCTGTCTATCAGAGGCCTACTTTAACCGATCTCTGATCAATTTAACTTTACTTTTAGTGTCTGCTACCAATTCCGGTTTAAGAACTTGTCGCTATCCGAACTCTATCTAATACGTAGGCGTACGACACCTTCGCCCATATAGTGCTTCATATGGAGCCATCTGAATGCTCGCCTGATAACTGTTGTTGTACGCAAACTCCGCCAATGGTAAGTAGTCCTCTCAACTACCTCGAAAGTCGATGACACAACCCCTTAACATATCCTCCAGAACCTGAATAACCCTTTCCAACTGTCCATCTGTCTGAGGGTGAAAAGTAGTGCTAAAGTCCAATCGCGTAGCCAACGCCTCATGCAACTTTTGCCAGAATCGAGATGTAAACCTAGGGTCTCGATCAGAAATGATCGAAACTGGCACCCCATGCAGTCGTACTATCTTCGCCACATACAGCTTAGCTAACTTTTATAGTGAGTAATTAGTTCGAACAGGTATGAAATGGGAAGATTTCATTAATCTATCCACAATTACCCATACAGAATCTTTCTTGGAGGGTGTCAAAGGTAGCCCACTCACGAAATCCATAGTAACTCTCTCCCACTTCCAGAGTGGAATTTTCACTGGTTGTAACAATCCAGAAGGCAATTGGTGCTCAGCTTTAACTTACTGACACGTTAGACATTTCCTCACCAACTCAGTTACCTCTCGCTTAAGTCCAGGCCACCAATACACCTCTCTCAAGTCTCGATACAGCTTATTCACTCTAGGATGCGTGGCACAAGGTCCACTATGAACCTCTTTCAAAATCAACTGCCTCAATTCATAGTCCCTCGGAATACAAACTCTTCCACGAAAGCAAAGAACTCCATCAGCATTCAATCCAAAATCTGAATTCTCCTCATTCTCAGTTTGCTGAAATCGAGGAACCAACGAATCATCCTTTAACTGTTTCTCCTTAATCTGCTCAATCCAAACTAGTCGCACTTGTAATTCTACTAATAGACTTCCATCATCATAAAGACTCAACCGAGCAAACGTTGCTCACAACTTAGCTACAGCCCTCCGGCTTAGCGCATCAGCCACCATATTCGCCTTGCTTAGGTGGTACTCAATCGAACAATCATAGTCCTTAAGCAACTCTATCCATCTTTGTTGCCTAAGGTTCAACTCCTTCTGAGTCAACAGATACTTTAGACTTTTATGGTCTGTGAAGATAATACACCTTTCTCCATACAAATAGTGTCCCCAAATTTTCAACGCGAAGACCACTGCGGCCAACTCTAGATCATACGTAGGGTAATTCACTTCGTGAGGCTTAAGGTGTCACGAAGCATAAGCGACCACCTTACCCTCTTACATCAGTACACATCCTAATCCCACATATGACGCATCGCTGTACACAGTGAAGTCCTTCCCAGACTCTGGTTGAATCAACACTGGCGCCTCAGTCAAAACCTTATTCAGCTTATCAAAAGCCTCTTGTTGTTTCTCAATCTAAACAAACGCTACTCCTTTCCCTAACAGTTTCGTTGGCAGTGTCGCAATCAGAGAAAATCCCCCTACAAATCTTCTTAGTAGCCTGCCAGACCCAAAAACTCCGAATTTCTGATACTAACCTAAGTGGCTTCCATTCCAGAACTGCCTCAATTTTTCGAGGGTCTACCCTAATTCCCCCAGCAGAAACAAGGTGACCCAGAAAAGTCACTTCTCGCAACCAAAATTCACACTTACTGAATTTCGCATAGAGTTGCTTCTCTCTCAACACTTGCAGCACAATATGGAGATGCTCATCATGCTTCTCCTCAGTTCCTGAATACACCAAAATATCATCGATAAAAAAAACTATGAATCGATCTAAATACGGTTGGAATACTCGATTCATCAGATCCATAAATGCTGCAGGTGCATTCATCAGTCCAAACAGCATAACCAGAAACTCGTAATGACCATACCAAGCTCTGAATACTGTATTATGAATATCCACTTCCTTTACCCTCAATTGATGGTATCCAGATTGTAGATCGATCTTGGAAAATACCAAAGCTCCTCTAAGCTGGTCAAACAGATCATAGATTCTAGGTAGAGGATACTTGTTCTTTATCGTCAGTTTGTTCAACTGGTGATAATCGGTGCACATACGCATCGTCCCATCCTTTTTCTTCAAGAACAGTACTGGTGCTCCCCATGGAGACACACTCGGTCTAATGAAGCCTCTATCCAACAACTCTTGGATTTATGCTTTCAGTTCCACCAACTCCTTTGGTGCTATCCTATAGGGTCGATGGACATTGGAGTCGTTCCAGGCAGCAAATCAATCCCAAACTCGACTTCTCGGTTCGGAGGTAATCCAGGAAGCTCCTCAGGAAACACATCTTGGAATTCATTAATAGTTCTGACTGTTTCCACAGTCACATTCTCAGTTTTAGTTTGGCTTACAAAAGCCAAGTACGCCTCGCATCCCTTGCGAATTAGCTTTTCAGCCCTTAAGGCTGAAACCACATTGGACAAGTAGTCCCTTTGCTCTCCAATAACCATTACCTCCTCATCCTCGGCAGTCCTTAACACCATTCTCTTAGCTGCACAATCCAAAGTCGACCTATGCTTGGTCAACCAGTCCATTCCTTAAATTAGATCAAACTCTACGAAAGGTAACTCCATTAAGTCTCCGCAGAAGATCCTACCTTGAGTCTCTAAAGGCACCTCCCTAAAGAGTTTATCTACCCTAACCGAGTGACCTAAAGGACTTATCACAGTTACCCCACTCACAGTTTCTTCAGAGTGCACACCCAACGACCTAGAAATGTCACATGTAACATACGAATGGGTTGACCCCACATCTATCAGAGTAGTATAGTGTACACTAGAGATAAAAACGTACCGGTTATAACGTCAGGTGCATCACCCTCCTCTTGGCGACGAGCAGCATACACCAAAGCTGGCTGACGAGCCTCAACATTGCCAGCACCTCTTCCAGGTGCTTCACGACCACGACCATTTCCATTGCCACCTCTACCTTGTCCACGATCTCTCGGTGGTAGCAGTCCACCTCGCACTGGTTGAACAGCCCTCTGTTTAACAACTTGAGTTTGAGCTGGCATCCGAGGGCAATCCTTAATCCTATGTTCCTTGGACCCACATCGAAGGCATGCCCCAATACGCTTCCAGCACTCCCCTAGATGCACTCTACCATAATCTCCGCAAGCCTGTGGTCTAACTATGTTTACCGAAACTACTCGAACTGGTTCCTCCACTCTAGCTCTTTTAACATTTCGGTTTGCAGCTCCAGATGGTCCAAAATCCCTCTTAAATAAGTTTTGATCATGGTTCTGTCGTTCAATTCGCTTCACCTCCTCGGCTATCTTAGCCCTCTCTACCAATGCAGAAAAGTCGCGCTCCCTCTACGGAGCTATCAGCACCCTTAGCTCATCTCTGAGGCCATCCTCAAAGTGAATACTCCACTTGTACTCAGTGGCAACTATACCGCTGGCATAACGACTCAACCTCAGAAACTCTCCATCATACTCAGCAATGGACTTATTGCCCTAGGTCAAATTAAGGAATTCCTTCCTACGCGCATCCACAAAGCTCGCTCCGACGTACTTTCCCTTGAAAGACATTTTAAACAGCTCCCAAGTTACCCACTCAGCTGGGGTACTCTCTCTCACAGTGATCCACCATTGGTACGCCTCATCTCACAGCAAAGACACCGCACCTTTCAACTTTTGATCCACCGAGCAATCTAGGTCGTCCATAATCCGTTCCATTGCTTCCAGCCAATATTCAGCTACATTTGGGGCCACTCTAGATATGCCCCTAAAGACCTCCGCTCCGTTAGTCTGGAGTCGCTCAGAAATAGATCCCCTATTCACTAGCCCAATATTAGCTCTAGCAACCCTTTCTAGAACCCTTAACATGGCCTGAGACAGAGCGTCGTCCCCCGTGGCCCGATCATATGGCCTATTTTCAGCACCCAGTGTCGGTCGTGCCTCACTAGCTGACATTGGTCTATGTTCCAAAGATGAAGACCCAACTTGAACACTGCCTCGACCACGTCCACGGCCTCGTCCACGAGCAGCTCTCGTACTCATATCGAATTATCTGATTACGAATTTTATGAATTAGTTTAATATTTCAGTTGTTTATTAGAAATGACTTATACACAGATAGAGTTTCAGAGTTTGTTTTCGTGAAATCATTGCCTAGCTACAGTCTCAGTTTTTCTAGGGTTTAGTTTCCCTACAGTCTCAGTCTTTACAGTTTTCAGTACTACCCTATCTACAGTATCATAGCGGGGTCTCAGTTCCATCTACAGTGTCATTTCAGTATAATACAATGTAAGAGACAGAAATACTAACAGACTTGGTGCCAGAGATTCAGTGTGTCCATTTTCCAGATACCAGTTTTCAGAAACTTAGACGGATTAAAACTTTTCAAAACCAAATCTTTAAGACAAGTTTAAAAAGGTTTTCCTAATTTTGTTTTCAGAAACTGATTTCCAAAAATACCCTTCCTGGGCCTGAATTTTAAGAATTTTCGAGAACATTTTTGGACCTGATCCACAGCCGAGTTGTTGCAACCTGGCTCTGATATCACAAAATGTAACACCCCAAACCCGGCCCAGGCGCTACGGCCAAATTTGGTGTGTCACATCACCTACAACTAACCATGTTACCTAGTTACTAAGATTGGGGTGAGCTTTGCAAACTGATATTGAGGGTTTAAGAGAAATTCCCGGTTACTAGAAAACGTCCTAGACATTACTAAATATTAAGAGAATAATAATAAAACTTAGCTTCGTTACTTAATTGGAACATGTGATGAGATTTGAAAACATTTGATTAATTTTTCAAAAACTCATACAGCTATATTTAAAAATAATTAAAGTAATGTAGGGATAAGTAATTTAAAAACTGAAAATAAAAATAAAAATAAAAATAATAAGAGCGGCCTTATTACAAACCCAAAACCATAATAAATATAATTAAAATAATTACGGAAATAAGATAAATTAAAATAAAACTTAAATAAATGACTGTTGTTCATGTGGCCACTCTGAATCCCTCCCAGCTCCAAGTCCACCAATCTAGAGCTTACCTGTATGGATGGAGAGAAAAGGGGTGAGTTTGGAAACTCGGTGTGTAAGGAAAGCCCCTCCAGAGCCCAAAACAGCTCAAGCCTACTGGGTCGAAGCCCTATCCAATCTCAGTAAAATCTGGGCCGAAGCCCTATCCAGTTAACAGTATACTGGGCCTTAGCCCTTTTCAGATAACAGTATGGCCCATAGGCCCATTATAGTGACAGATCAATGAATATGCAAATATGCAAACCCAAACCCAGCCTAAGTCCGTCCGCTACACTCCACCCGTACCACCCCTACACACCATGTGAGGAATAACTCAACCTACCCAACCCTACACTCCACAGTTGCAGCATAGCTGTTCAGATATCAGTAAAATGAGGCAAAGCCTTCACTACGTGGTCAAGCCACTTTCAGTACTTCCTCCATCAAAATCCCAGTCCCATGCAATAGATATTCATGGCATGACAAGCAGTAAACAGTAACAGTAAAACATGCTCTTAGGTCAAACTTAGCCCTAGAGGTATAATGGTCATTTTGCACCTAGGGGTAATTTAGTAATTTCCACTCATAAGGGGTATTTCAGTAATTATGCCAATTTCTAGGATTTCATACACATTTTAATCATAAATAAGCTAACTTTTCTTTCAGTAGTTTATTTAGTCCATTTTAGTAGTTTACAGCCATTGGGCCCTAAAACCACTAATGGACCCTACAGCGACATTTAGCTAGACTAGCCTGTTAAGTCCAAATTTTACGATCAGTCTACCAGTTTTAACAGTTTTGGACCTACAGTCTATCTATACGCATTTATTGCTCGTTTTTACCCATATGAGCCCGTAAGCCCATTGGGCCCAGTTTCAGCCCATTGAGGCCCAAATTTACCGGGGTGCACGAAATTGCGCACTCAACCAACGTACCTCTTACGATTACAGATCCAATAATTTCCAACCGACTTATGAGCGCTCGTACGCTAACAAGCCCATAAAATGCCCAACTTTCAGCATTCGGCTTTTCGGCTTTTACCGATTTAGACTAGAGAAGGGTGTTCGATACACACACCTGATTTGCGACAACTGCTAGCGAGATCACCCACGATATCCTACAATCGGTCACTACAACTCAATAATAACTAATGCTAATAAACGCTTACCATATTCGGCCATCACCCCTAAGCCCTTGAGATCTTACCTTTGCCAAAACTAGTGACTAGATCTAGATCTAGTCGACCCACTTGTCCAAGCCTTTGATCAATTGCCTCTAGAACACACTATCACCAAAAAAAATCGTTAATAACCTTTAGAGCCCTAAGCCCCAATCGACAGCCTCTTTAAACTCTAGGGACTTCAGGTTTTCTAAATCACGAAATAGAGAATAGATCTGAGGTGATGAGCACTTACCACTGATTCCCCTTCTGTTTCTACTCAGATCTGATGCAGATCTAGCCTCTAAATACTAGTAGAACTTGAATCTTAAAGGTCTAAAGTTTTGGCTATAACTCCTAAGAATGTGGCGCTTTCGGCTTTTGATTGATGAAGAAGAAGAAGATTTAGGGTAGTAGTTTTGGAGTAATGTTGCCGATAGGAGTTAAAGGTTTAGAGAAGGTGAAAATCGGTCAAAAGGGATGAAAAGAATAGAGGGATTTTGGCTTGGAGAAATCGGCACAAGAAGTAAGTTTTTGGGATTTCGGCTTTTATAGCAATCGGCTATGGTGGCTTTGAAGAGAATGGAATGAAAAAAGAGATGAGTAGAATGGTAGGAATGATTCGGCTAGATAAGAAAACTAAAAGGAAAAGAAAAGAATGGAAGAGAAGAAGAGAAGAGAGATTTCGGCACAAGAGGAAGCTTACTTACGTTTTTGGCTTTTTACACACTAAGGGGGAATAGAACTTTAGGTGGCTAACCCTAATTTAACAAGACAAAAAAAGAAAAGAAACTAACCCTAATTACTACTTAAGCAATCGGCTCAACTTTCCTAAGGCCCTAGCCAAATTTCCATTTAAACTATGTTATCTTGCATTCATTCGATATTATGTTGCATGTGGGATGGGTTTATATTGGAGGAAGTGATATATGAGGATCGCACGTTCGCTTGATGACTGTGGATCCAACGAAGGCTTTTAAGCCGTGTTATGATTAGCAGCTCTGCTGCAACACTGAGTAGTGCCGCAACCGGTGCTAGAACGGATATTATGATTAGCAGCTCTGCTGCAACGATGAGTAGTGCTACAACCGGTGCTACAATCGGTGCTACAACAGATGTGTAGGGATGGGTGGGTCGATATTTATATCCCCATAGGAGCGGAGGGTTGGATGGGAAAATGTGCATTGCATATACATATTGATATTATTGTGATATGGGCTAAGGCCCAACCGATGCCACTATGGGCTAAAGCCAAAGGCCACTGTATGTTGAGATATGGGCTCAGGCCCAACTGAGGCCATTATGGGCTATAGCCCAAAAGCCACCGTAGTTGCAATCGGCTTAGGCCCAATTTGATTGTTGCATGTTATTTGTTTGAAAAGGGTCGTACACATTGAGTTTTCGAGAACTCACTCCCTCTTTTTAATTTTTCAAGTAACCCTTAGTAGGCGGCTCGACATAGAAGAGGACTCGAAGGTGGCCCCACTGCAAATGGACTAATATTTTTGTAGTATCTTTTATTTTATCTTCAGTTTTTATTATTGGGTTGTAATAAGGCCTTTAATCTCCGATTGATTTTATATTTGGGTTTTTATTTTTATTTCCAAACTTAAAACGCTTTCTAAATCAAAAGACATTTTGAAGTCAACATAAATAACTGAACGTTTTCACAAAACATGAACTTCCGCTGTAACTTAACAAGATATGCAAACTCGGGTTTTCAATTTACAAACTTAAAACTTTTATTTAAACTCACCAGAACTTTTAATTGAGCAAACAATCAATGGGTTTCATTTTTAACTAAAATAATTCTCTAACGAAGCTAGCTTAAAATTAAAACCTTATTTGAACCACGAACGAATGATTACTTTTTAAGTCTTCCAACGTATTCGATTTATACGAGTCACCTTCAATGTGACACTGCCAGATTCGGTCGTAACGCTTGGGCCAGGTTTGGGTTGTTACAGGCCATTTCTCTTAACAGAGAACCATCAATGGTTCAAATCCCCTCTCTTGAATAAATGTTTTTCTCTGAAGTTCTAGAAAATATTTTTCAATGGTTGGATTTGGGAAATTAGAAGGGTTCAGAACCATCGATGGCTTCAGTTAGTTGGTTCTCCTCACTTTTCTTAGAGGAATTTTTAATATTGTTCTCGTTTAATAACTAACGAACTACAAACAAAGTTTTCAATAGAACAGTAAAATAGGAGTTAAAAACCTATAACCTCGAAAGAAGATGTGTTAGATCCCTTGTAATTTTCATTTATTGTCATTCCTTTGAGTGACTCCCGTTTGTTTATGTATCAAAGAAAAATAAAGAGAATAAATTTTATAATAAACTAGTCAGATGAAGTACAAAACAATTAAGGTTTATGAAGAGAGGTTTTGAGGTGTTTAAGGTGTTAGATTAGGTTGGGTGGTGGCTTAATATGTTCTTAGGTTTTAAATAAGGTGATTTTAAGGTTAAAACTAGATTAATAGGGTGTTTAGTTGGTCGGGTTGTGTAATCGAGTTGGGTCAACCCCACAAAAAAATTGCAGCAATTTGTCACGCACTTCAAAATTTTGAAATTCTAGGTATATTGTCTTAGGTGTCACAATATGCAGAGTCCATGTTGCGACATCGAGTTAGTTTTCTAGATTCAATCAATTACGGCCTTGGGTTGTGACACAGGGTTACTATATTGCGACACTAGTTCTGTTTTTGCCCGAACTTCCAATTTCTAGAGTGTCACGGTTCCTATAAAACATAAAATTGATAAAAATTAGAACCTACACTAACCAGTTAGTTAGATATACAACAATTTACAAAAAATTAAATATTGGTTCAAATTATCAGGTTTTACTGTCAGATTCATTTGAAAGCTACCTTAATGTGGACGCTCTATTGGTTCTTTCAGTATTAGGCCATCGCCCATCGTGCCACTCCACCTTCCTCCATTTGTCCCTTTTCTTGAATCTATTCTTTTTTACCTACATTAATTATAGAAGGTACGTCCCTTGATCTGGGTTATTAGGGTTAAAGATAGATAATTTATTACAATGCTCCCTAAGTTCCTCTTATTTTCCCCACCCTGTTGGTGACCAAATTTTTATTTCACCATTAATCTTCATGGTTGATTCATTTTTTCTCCAGATTAAAGGTGGACCTTGACGTAGCTAGAAATGGTCTACCTAACAGAATGGGTGTCTCTCGATCTTTGTTAAAGTTTAAGACTACAAAATTTGCCAGAATGATAAATCTATACACTTTGACCAATATATTTTCCAATACTCCTTTCGGATGCACTGCAGATATGTCAACCAACTCTAGTGTAATTTGCGTGTTCTTGAGATCCCCTAACCTGAGTTTCTCACATATTGATAGAGGCATTAAATTGATGCTAACTCCTAAATCACATAGAGCTCTATTGAAACGAAATTTCCCTATCTCAATGGGAATTGTAAAACTTCCCGAGTCTTTCAGCTTTTGGGGAACCTGTCTAGAAATAATACCATTACAGGAAGTACTTATATTAACTTGTTCACCTACTTGAATTTTCCTACACCTATACATGATTTCTTTTAAAAATTTGGTGTACTTAGGGACTTTTTCAATTAGATCAATTAACGGCAAGTTGGCATTTAATGTTTTAAACAAATTCAAAAAATTTACCAATTCGTGTTCATCTCGTTTTTGTTTCTCCTCCAACCTTGAAAGGAATGGTACCTATGTTTTAGTAAGTTCTTTAGTCACCTCTTTCTTCGGCTCATCTACTAGTTTAGTTACCTCCTCTGGTTTTGGTTTTTTCGATAGCTTCCCGGGGGTCTTCTTAAAGATTTTATGCATTTTCTCTTATCTCCTCTTGTATCAAAGCTTTTGGGCTACTCAACATTTTGCCCTAGCGGAGCGCAATTTCTTTCACATGATCCTTCCCTCCATTTCGAGGATTATTTTCAATATTGCTCGGAATGTCGATGCCAATTTCCTTTTAATATCTCCCATCATACTATTGGCTCATCTGATCGTCCAATTTAGACAATGTATTTGTTAAGTTCGTGCACTCAGAGTGCACTTGATTAACATCTATTCTCATTGACTACATTTCCCCCTCGATTAGATCCAAATGTTGACCACATACAGTATGGTCATTTGGGTTGACCCCTTCCTAAGGTTTCTGTAAATAAGGAGGTTGATAGTTATTATTTTTAAGTTGATTAAAAATATTACCTCCTCATTAATTTCCTCCCCAGCTTAGATTCGGGTGATCTCTTCATCCAGGTTATAAGTATTTGAATAAGGGTTTCCACCCCTATCCCTAATGTAATGCACGCCCTCAATAGGATTATTTATATATTGGAAGAGTGGTTTTTCCCCTCCATATATACATGGTGGACTATTTATAGACTCTATACGGTTGATTCTATCCACTAGCTGCTGATACCTGTCATCCTTTTGGACAACCTTTATAGTTACAACACCCCTAACCCTTATCTGTCGTAAAAAAAGGGGTTACGAGGTAATACCGGACGAGACATAGCCTCTGAACTCTTATATATTCATATACCTAATCGTGATCAAGACTCTTAAATCAATCAAATGTTAAATCGTTTCATATCACAAAACTAATATAAATGTAAACATTTCAATTCATGAGCAAATTATCAAATATATCACTTTCACATACAAGCATATCCGCATATCTAAATAATCAAATCATTAGATTACATGAATCTTATAAAACGAACAAATTAAAGACTCATCATATGTCCATATCATAATTAGCACATTACTATTCAATAGGACATCTTTTTTTTAATGCTTAAACTGAATGGTAACATGCATATAGATTCATATAGAATCAAACCCTTATTTTAAAAATAGTACATATCATGTCAAGTACTTTCAAGTTTTCATATTAAATATAACCGAGTACAAATAAACTTAAATTATTCTTATTCCTAGCAAGACCATTTGAAACATGTCATACACTTAATATACTCACAATAATAGTCCCATAGCCAAAACACAAATTAACCTTAAATAATAGTTTCCATCCAATTATGCGCATCAATTCATGTAACAAAGTAGCATTTATTAACCCATCAACTTAACTATATTATAACATTATAAACATTAGTAAATAAGACATATATAAATAATTTAAATTAAAAGCCATAACCGGATGTGTATATATATATAAATATATGCCATTTATAATTTGCATATCATGTTTTATATCATTGAAAATATAAATATATATCCCTATTAAGACAGTATTCATATCACAACAGAAATTTGTAAATTAATTAACTTATAAACTAACTACATTCATTTAACAAAATTCACTACATTACAACTAATTAATTATACCACAAACTACTGCCATCTATCATATGCTTCAGGCTAATGATTCATATATATATATATATATATATATCACTCATTCAATATGTCTAACCAAAAATTCGCACCGTATCAAATATAACCCAATTAGTATACCAACTACACCCCAAAAATATACCATATCCGGATCATTAATACCACAAGCAAATGTAACATTACTTGATAGAAGCATATAAACCAGGCAACACACACATAAGAATCATAATTCAAGATAGCAAATACACATATAGATTTAGCCATTTTCGCATGGCATAACATATACACAACTTCACACATAACCAAATATTAACTAGCCTATACATGTCATAGGTTCGAAATCTAATTTATAATAGTACCGAAAAACAGTCGATAGTGTGATAGACTTCACTTACGATCTCCGACCCAGCAACTAGTCTCCAAAATCGATAAAATAGAAGTAAAAATACACACACAGAGTAAGTTGTCTTAGCTTAGTAAGTCATAAGCAAATATTGACTCAATAACAATAATAATTTAATAAGACATAACCAAACCATATTTGTAAAATTCAAATATCCACATATAACTATACATGAATTAAGTTTTGTCCAAACATGCATTCATTCTTTATCCAAAATCATTTTTCATACTCAATATCAATAAAAATTTCACTTGACCGAATACATACTATTATAATACATTTATACAATTCACATTTCCTTAATCATAATTTCACATTCAATTACCTTATAGAAAAATGCACATATTAACTTTGGCATAAGTATGAAATTCACATTTCCGTATCCTACACACACATATATATATCATTAAACCAAATATGACCAATCATATACTTAAACATATGGTTTCATTCACTTCATTCATAGCTCAATTCTTAATTCAAAAATTATCTCAATGGCATTGACAATTCATTAAGGCATAACCAAGTCATACTTATGAAATTTAATTACCAAACATTTATCAGTATATAAATTATAACATTTCTAAGCACACATTGATTCATTAACATGTTTAATATCACATAGACCTTATTTTGCGAAATATATATACTTTCATATAAACACGTTCAAAGATCACATTTCAAATACCTACTAATCAAATGCACATAAATCCTTTAATATTAATATGAATTTCACATTTCGATTTATTCTTCATGTAACATTAGGCCGAATATAAGCTCAGAAATCAAACTTTAATATCACAAACTTATACATTAATTCACATATAGATTTTCATATACACAATCACTGCCATTAACATCATTTATAACTTGTATCACATATCAAATAATTAACTTACCTTATTTCCAAATAGGTAATAAATTATCACATATCTGTTCACTTTAACTTGTTTCCACATCTATTCGTAACTTAACCTTACCCGTTGAACCATTCGGAATAAAAAAAATACTCAGATTATAACACATATCGTACAATGCCAATGTCCCAGACGTGGTCTTACATGTAATCACATATCGATACCACATCGGCATAAAGCCTAGGTGCAAAGCTTATTATAACACACCGGCATAAAGTCTGCTAGGCTCAAAGCCTGATATATTACACCGGCACGAAGCTTGCTAGGGATAAAGCCCAAATATCACAGATACAAAGTCGATTTTACACATAATTCATATATCAGAAATCCTAATTATTCTTTAAGGTTCACACGGAGCTTTTCGGACGTCGAATCTTGGTCAAATATAATCGTAAACATAGCTCCCAAGTGTACACATATTTGGCTATCATTTATACATTCTCCAATATATCAATTCAGCACATGTAACTTGTTTTTATTTAAAAATAAATACGTTTATTTGCTTATAAACTTACCTCGAACAGGTAATCGGAACGAGATGATTAATCGACGATTTTAGTTTTCCTCCGATCCACATTCAATTTCTTTGGTTCTTGATCTAAATGTATTCAAAATAAACTAATTCAATATAATTTCATTCAATTTAGTCCAAAAAAACACATAAATGGGCAAATTACTATTTTACCCCTAACGTTTCATACATTTTACAATTTAGTCCAATTTGCATAAAACACAAAACATACAAAATTTACACATATCAAGCTTTAGTCGAATCTTCATTATGCCCATACAAGCCCACACAATTCATTTATTTCATATTTTAGTCCCCTAATTTATTATTTTTACAATTTGGCCCTAATTACTCAAATTCATTGAAATTACCAATACAAAACTTACTAACCCAAAACATACCTTCAATAATTTATCATCAAACATCACAAAAAACAATTATTCATCAGTGGCATAACTCGAAATATTCATCAAAATCAGAAATTGCACCACAAGTTAGTAGTATACGAAGCAACAATCTCAAAAATGTAAAAATTATCAAAAACCGACTAAGAACGAACCTTGAATCAAGCTTGGAAGGATAGCCAAACCTAAGCTTTCTTTATTTTTTTTTCTTTTCTTTAGTTTTGTTCATGAGGAAATATGAAGAACATGGCTTTATTTTATGTTATAATATAACTTATAATATTATTTTACTTAATTACAAAATAAACACAGAAAATAATATTAAAATATTTTTCTGACTCGAATTTGTGGTCCTGAAACCACCATTCTGAATAGGGTCAAAAATCGGGTTATTACAACTCTCCCCCCTTAGGGATTTTCGTCCCTGAAAATCTTACCAAAAAGTAGATTCAAGATTTTCTTCCACACAGTACATTTCAAAATTTTACATAGCTTTGGATTTCAAATCTCTTTAATCTCACAATCAAAATTCTGATCTCTCTTCTGCTATACGTAATATCAAGCTAAAACTGCTTGTAACTGTATTGAATTACTTTCATTTTCTGCTCAATTCCTCTGATGAAATTAATTCCATGGATCATCTTCTCACAAAGTTCGATCTCCAAATAATGGGGTTCGGTAATTGCAACCATACAATACCTCATATAATGTCGTTAATATAATCACATGATAGCTTATTGATCAACAATAGTCTTTCTTTATTGCTTTCAAACTCTTAACCACAATGTCAAATAAATATTTCGAGAATTTGAGTTGCGTTTCCCGATTTCAATTCAATCTCATACTCACAAATTAGTGTAATTTCTCTTCGAATCACAATATGAGTTTCAGATCTCAATCCAAAATAATGATGACTAGCACCAGGTGTAGACTTATCAACATAGGAACAAATCACTCAAATGTTTTATCAAAATAGAAAATCCATACGTATAGAGAGATTTCTTCAAGTAGTTAATAATAATTTAGATCACTCTATCATTTTCAATGATAAGAATAATCCCGATTCAAAGTTCATCAATATCTTATTTCATTACTACTCAAATATCAACTCATGCTGAACCAGTCCCGAACAAACAGAAAAATTACCACTGCGAGATTACCTGTAGCAGTTGTTGTGCAATCTCAGAACTTCTCAGTAATCAATCATTGATCTGAAATTCTGAATCAGAAACCCATTTACGTTGAATCCCTTATAACTTATAAACTCAAAAGTTTTGGACCATTCAAACTATCTTTGCTGTGCCAAGTTCAGATCTCACTCTGCAATATCAAATATTAACTTAAGGTCTTTTAAAAGTTCAAGCCATTTTTACTATTCCTAATTTTGGATCTTTCTCTAACATTAAACATTTTCAATTCTTATAATCATCGAATATATCACATAACCCTTTTCATGTAGCTTTAACTGTATAGAATCACAAGATATTTCTACATACTCTTTTGTTAGAACACACTTCAAACCATTCATTAACGTATGACTGAAAATCATAAACTCTTTATTCAAATTAGACAGAATTAGATATGACATTTCGGTTGATATTGTCTTCATGCAAAAGAAAACTTCAACAATCGAATTATCTTTAATTTACCATAACATTTCTCAGATAAAATGGTCCCGATAGATATAATTCTATATCCAATCATTAGGAACACAAATTCTTCTTTTAGACTATCCTTTAAATCACACATATACTTTCAGAGTTGATCTCCAGTCCGGCGAATAAATTCAAAGACATATAACCTAATCATCCTTTCAAAGAAATCTTTTCTTTTTGTTAGAAGATTAACTTTAGAGATATCATTATATAGATTTGATCTTGATCTTCTATCATTTTCACTTTTACTGATGTCAAATCTTTTACGAGAACTAGAAAAGAGTTTAAAATAAAGTTGTCTCATATATTAATCATCGAAGCTCTGAATTATGCTGAAGTCATCTTAATCAAATAAAAATCATTGAGCCTTAATAAGAACGATATCTCAACTCTATAAACAAATATTATCCCAGCTATTAATGAAGCATTTGAACATAGAAGAGAATCAAATATGGTTTCAACAACAACTAATGCAGAAACACAACTTCTATAACTCTGATAGCAGTACTATAGTACTCCCAAATTTCAAAAATAGAAATTATAATTATAATAGATATAGTCATCTTTGTCAAATAAAGATCTTTTGCAGATAATCACATAGAATCATAAGAAAACCGGGATAGCGAAATTTCAACGTCTGAAGCTACACAGAATATCTGAGGGCCAAAATCTATATAGAATAATATCAATTCCAATGATATTCCACAAAAAATGTTCAGAAAAAACAATGTCACTCATAAATATTGAATTCCACAGTATCAGAAGAAATATAATCTTCACCTATATTCAACAAAACAATAGCCAGTAGAAATAAATTATTAACATCATACAGATTTTACCATCAACTTGCATATTCACACAGGCAATAATATACCATAGAAAGACAGAACAATGCCGAACATAACCCAAACAGACCAATGATGCTTTCATTTATTAGTATCTTTAGCTAATATTCTCATACGATAAGAATTCCTTCTGTAATTAACAATCACCTATAGTTTTGAAGATAAATATACACATAGAATACATAGAAGAAGTCATAATAACTGGCCGATTATCACTACTGCACAAAGCCATCAATACAATTCAAACACTATTCAACTGTCTAATTCTGTCATTAGAAATTTTCACATTATCTCTTCACTAACTGAAATCAATTCAGAAAAGCTTCTAGTTGATACTTTCTTTAGATAACATACCTGAATAGATCATTTAATCGAAGTTAACTTCTTCAGTAACAATGACTTTGCATAATCTGAATAGTCTTCAAAACTATCCAATATCTCTTTTAATACTGCCTTCATTTGCTGATTTATTCACTTTTCTGACCACATTATTAATCTTCTGAACATGGACTTCTGTAACTCTACACTCATGAGTTTATTTAACCCAAATTTTATAGATTCCATTATAATCTTCCACTAATAAGGGGGTGAGGTAATAAAGCCTCAAATTTAACTTACACATAAATACACATAACACACACTTTCACAAATAGTCAATTCATTAATAATTTCACATTATCCAAACATTTAATAAACATTTCTTTCTAATCACTTTCATTCTCAGTACTTAATTCATATACCAACTCAAATCACTAATACACAATTAAAACATTTCAAATAGCAATCATAACTCAAATATCATAATCTATATGTTCATATAATTATAACATTTATCAATATCATTTTATCATACTCTTTGATCCACATCTTTACGAGATTTAACTCATCACCAACACATTTCCATTCAAACATTCGAGTACGCATTCCGTACTATCAAAATTAGCTTGATTAAAACTTATCTGTCTCATCAAAATAATTTTCGTCAAAGTCAGAAGGTATCACACTATCGCAAATTAAATATGGCATGTATGGCTAGACTCACATACGCTATGGTAGTCCTAGAACCGACTAAACCATAGCTCTAATACAAGTAAAATGTAACACCCCTAACTCGTATCCGTCGTTGGAAAAGGGGTTACGATGTAATACCGGACGAGATATAGCCTCCGAACTATTATATATTCATATACCTAATCGTGATCAAGACTCTTAAACCAATCAAACGTTAAATCGTTTCATATCACAAAACTAATATAAATGTAAACATTTCAATTCATGAGCAAATTATCAAATATATCACTTTCACATACAAGCATATCCGCATATCTAAATAATCAAATCATTAGATTACATGAATCTTATAAAACGAACAAATTAAAGACTCATCATATGTCCATATCATAATTAGCACATTACTATTCAATAGGACATCTTTTTTTTAATGCTTAAACTGAATGGTAACATGCATATAGATTCATATAGAATCAAACCCTTATTTTAAAAATAGTACATATCATGTCAAGTACTTTCAAGATTTCATATTAAATATAACCGAGTACAAATAAACTTAAATTATTCTTATTCCTAGCAAGACCATTTGAAACATGTCATACACTTAATATACTCACAATAATAGTCCCATAGCCAAAACACAAATTAACCTTAAATAATAGTTTCCATCCAATTATGCGCATCAATTCATGTAACAAAGTAGCATTTATTAACCCATCAACTTAACTATATTATAACATTATAAACATTAGTAAATAAGACATATATAAATAATTTAAATTAAAAGCCATAACCGGATGTGTATATATATATATATATGCCATTTATAATTTGCATATCATGTTTTATATCATTGAAAATATAAATATATATCCTTATTAAGACAGTATTCATATCACAATAGAAATTTGTAAATTAATTAACTTATAAACTAACTACATTCATTTAACAAAATTCACTACATTACAACTAATTAATTATACCACAAACTACTGCCATCTATCATGTGCTTCAGGCTAATGAGTCATATATATATATATATATCACTCATTCAATATGTCTAACCAAAAATTCGCACCATATCAAATATAACCCAATTAGTATACCAACTACACCCAAAAAATATACCATATCCTGATCATTAATACCACAAGCAAACGTAACATTACTTGATAGAAGCATATAAACCAAGCAACACACACATAAGAATCATAATTCAAGATAGCAAATACACATATAGATTTAGCCGTTTTCGCATGGCATAACATATACACAACTTCACACATAACCAAATATTAACTAGCCTATACATGTCATAGGTTCGAAATCTAATTTATAATAGTACTGAAAAACAGTCAATAGTGTGATAGACCTCAGTTACGATCTCCGAGCCAGCAACTAGTCTCCAAAATCGATAAAATAGAAGTAAAAATACACACACAGAGTAAGTTGTCTTAGCTTAGTAAGTCATAAGCAAATATTGATTCAATAACAATAATAATTTAATAAGACATAACCAAACCATATTTGTAAAATTCAAATATCCACATATAACTATACATGAATTAAGTTTTGTCCAAACATGCATTCATTCTTTATCCAAAATCATTTTTCATACTCAATATCAATAAAAATTTCACTTGACCGAATACATACTATTATAATACATTTATACAATTCACATTTCCTTAATCATAATTTCACATTCAATTACCTTATAGAAAAATGCACATATAAACTTTGGCATAAGTATGAAATTCACATTTCCGTATCCTACACACACATATTTATATATATCATTAAACCAAATATGACCAATCATATACTTAAACATATGGTTTCATTCACTTCATTCATAGCTCAATTCTTAATTCAAAAATTATCTCAATGGCATTGATAATTCATTAAGGCATAACCAAGTCATACTTATGAAATTTAATTACCAAACATTTATTTGTATATAAATTATAACATTTCCAAGCACACATTGATTCATTAACATGTTTAATATCACATAGACCTTATTTTGTGAAATATATATACTTTCATATAAACACGTTCAAAGATCACATTTCAAATACCTACTAATCAAATGCACATAAATCCTTTAATATTAATATGAATTTCACATTTCGATTTATTCTTCATGTAACATTAGGCCGAATATAAGCTCAGAAATCAAACTTTAATATCACAAACTTATACATTAATCCACATATAGATTTTCATATACACAATCACTGCCATTAACATCATTTATAACGTGTATCACATATCATATAATTAACTTACCTTATTTCCAAATAGGTAATAAATTGTCACATACCTGTTCACTTTAACTTGTTTCCACATCTATTCGTAACTTAACCTTACCCATTGAACCATTCAGAATAAAAAAATACTCAGATTATAACACATATCGTACAATGCCAATGTCCCAGGCGTGGTCTTACATGTAATCACATATCGATACCACATCGGCATAAAGCCTAGGTGCAAAGCTTATTATAACACACCGGCATAAAGTCTGCTAGGCTCAAAGCCTGATATATTACACCGGCACGAAGCTTGCTAGGGATAAAGCCCAAATATCACTGATACAAAGTCGGTCTTACACATAATTCATATATCGAAAATCCTAATTATTCTTTAAGGTTCACACGGAGCTTTTCGGACATCGAATCTTGGTCAAATCGAATTGTAAACATAGCTCCCAAGTGTACACATATTTGGCTATCATTTATACATTCTCCAATATATCAATTCAGCACATGTAACTTGTTTTTATTTAAAAATAAATACGTTTATTTGCTTATAAACTTACCTCGAACAACAGTAATCGGAACGAGACAATTAATTGACGATTTTAGTTTTCCTCCGATCCATATTCAATTTCTTTGGTTCTTGATCTAAATGTATTCAAAATAAACTAATTCAATATAATTTCATACAATTTAGTCCCAAAAAAACACGTAAATGGGAAAATTACTATTTTACCCCTAACGTTTCATACATTTTACAATTTAGTCTAATTTGCATAAAACATAAAATGTAACACCCCAAACCTAGCCTGGACGTTACGGCCAAGTCTGGTGTGTCACATTGAAGTGTTTTTCGAAAACCATGTTTTCATTGAAAACCCTTCGTAATGTTTAGAAACTTTTATCGAAAGATTTGCATAAACCTTAGTTCATGTTTATCTTTCCAAAACGTGAGTTATTATTAAAACTTTGTTAACAACTTTGTAAAATCTTATAGGAAATTTTGAAAACTCGTAAACTTCTGTAGTTGCGGAAAACATGTTATCAAAAAATCAGATCCTCTTTGTTATGGCTTAAAGTGAATGGATACTATGCACCAGGTAGGATTCAAGAGAAGAGGAGGTGAGTCATTTAGACTGCTTAAGTACCAAGCTCTTGCTAGATCCACTCCTAGACATGCACACATCCATTGCCACACTTTAACCTTGTGACTTGTATATTTTCAAATTAAGTGTAAACATATTGAAGATATATATTTATGAAAAACATTTACAAGAACAAAAAATTGCGGAAGCTTTGCTTGGTTATCATGTTATTTTGAAAACAAGTACTTTTATAAAAATCGCGTCTTAAAATCATTCATTTTCAAATTGATTTAAATAATATCCTACTTAAACTAAAGTCAATTTAAATAAGTAAAGAATAAAAACCCAAAATAAAAATAATTAAAGAGGCCCTTATTACAAACCCAAAACCAAAATAAGAATAACTAAGATTAAATTAAAATACTGAATTAGTTAATTTAAAACCCGAAACGCAGTCTTCGTGGCCACTCTGAATCCCTCCCAGCTCCAAGTCCACAGTTTAGGGCTCACCTGAAAGGATAGAAGGAAAAGGGGTGAGTTTTGGAAAACTCAGTGTGTAACATAATTTCAACCATAGACCCAAACAGATCAGGCCTCAGAATCAGATTTAATTGGGCCTTAGCCCATTTCAGAAACCAGGTTAAGCCTATAAGCCCATAACAGATACAGATCAGATATTCAGAAATGCAAACATGAAACCTAACCCAGATCCATCAATACACCCCCGTACCAGCCATACGCCATGTGGGGAGACTACTCGACCCACCCAACCGCTACACACCACAGATATTTGCAGCGAGGCTGCCAGATATAATTTACAGCGAGGCTGCCAGATATTGTGACGAGGTCACCAGATACAGATATTGTGGCGAGGCCACCAGAATTGCAGCGAGGCTGCCAGATATAACGTGACAAAGTCACCAGATTGCAGCGAGGCTGCCAGATATTTTGTGACAAAGTCACCAGATTACAGCGAGGCTACCAGAACGCTTCCTCCATCATAAACCCATTTCCCCATGCAACAGATATATATATATGCAACAGATGTACATGTTATGTCATATTATATACAAAATAGCATGCATCAGATATACATATTACAAGATACAACATACAGAAACAGAATATCATGTGTTTCATACAGATTTAGCCCTAGGGGTATCATGGTCATTTTGCACTTAAGGGTATAATGGTAATTTTCCACCCTTAGGGGTATTTTAGTCCTTTTTCACATTTTCAGAGATTTTATGCATATTCAGTTAAGTAATAGTCCATAGAAGTCTGTTTAAACACAGTTTCCAGATTTACCCTTTTCAGCCCAAAAAGCCCCTAATGGGCCCTACTGAGTCCACTAATGTCTTAAGCCCAATAAGCCTAATTTTATGCTCAGACAACCAATTTAACCGTATTACTATCAGCAGGTCACCAGAATACCCTTAACGATAATTTTTTTACCGATATGGGCTCGGAAGCCCATTGGGCCCACCTTTGACCCATCAAAGCTCAACTTACCCGACTTGCTCAGAATTGCACCCTTCACAATTCTGTCACCGTCGAATCCAAGATTGACCATAACAGAGTAGCGATTACTCATAGGTCCTTTCAAAACCGACTTTTCGGTCACCCCCGATTAGTTTTCGGTCATTACGGCCTTTGCCGTTCAAGTCTAAGAGGAGATATGGTACACACCTGTTAACTGTCGGAGCGTTGACGAATTCCAAGTACGACGAGCCTACAATTGAAAACTAACGTTTTAGTCTAGTATACGATAGTAAGTGAAAACCCATAAACTCATACTTAGAATCGGCCACATGGCCTAAGTCTCCAAAAGTCCCTACCTTCTGCCAAATATGGACTAGTTCTTGCTGCCCACCTGCGTTAGCCTTCCAAAACTCCCCTGGCTGCACGTCTTATGTCCACACAAAGCGCTAGTTGGTTCAAGAAGTGTCTCCAAACGCCCCCTTAATCACGATCTAATTAAAAGAAGGAATTAATTGAGACTAGAGAGAAATCGGCCAAAAGAATGGGGAGTTTCGGTCAAGTAGAAACAACCGGTTCAACGGTAACAAAAGAAGTGTGGATGAACAAAAAGAAGATGATATGAGGCTAATGAGGAATCGGCTTTGATGAAACCAATAGAAGAGAAAAAGAGTAAAAATATATAGTAGAATAAGAACCGTTTGCATGAGAACCAACTTCGGTTAATAGGGAAAAAAAATCAAAGGAACAAATTTGAAAGAATAATTGCAGAGGATTTTGTGTAGAGAGAAATAAGCAACAAAAATAAAACAAAATAAAATAGTTAAAAAGGAAAAATAAATTCGGCTAATACCTCCCCCTTATTTAATTCCAAAAATCCTTTATTAAAGTCTCCCATCCACTTTAAATTCCCTTAATTGCTCCTTGAATTATGCTACTATCAGATTTAAATTCCATCCAAAACGAATTTGGATTGCTTCCAATTTCTTCCCTGATTTTAGCAACAATTGGATTTGGATTTCATCCAAATCTCTTAACCGAATCAGCAGCACTCCATGCCGCTTTGACCGCTCCATCCTGCTGCTAGGAAGCGTCCCAGTCCAGCACGTCACTTCCCACACGAGCCCAGCAAAAACAGCCTTCTCCTGCGCACACTTCCGCTCGAACCTGGGATCTCCAGGTAAGCCTAGCACGTTGCTGGACACTGCGCCGTAGCTTTGCCTTCAGTAATATATCGTCTCAATTAATTATAAGCCATACCTGCTGAAGTCCTAGTCCTTTAAAAATAAAATCAAAACCTACTTGTGCCTGGATTAGAACCCGTGCCACCTTGGGACTCCTAACGCACCGCTGCCGCTGCGCCACAAGCCTATTTGTGTCATATTCCAATCGCAACACCTCTTAAGGTATTGTAACGCAACCCTCTTTACTTAAAAGAAAAAGTAACACCATTTGCGCACGCTGGGAGTCGAACTCCGGCCCTCCAACCTACAGCTTAGCGTTCTAACCACTGAGCTGAGCTTTCCTTTATGCTCAATCTTTGCCCAACTATTTAATAACCCCTTAATGCCCAGATTCCTATATGAAGAAAATTTAAAACAATTTCTTTCTTTTCCTTTTTTTTAAAAGTTTGAAACCAAATATTATATATATATATTTAAATAAAAATAATAATAATTTATAATTTTCATAAATCAGCAAAAATAAATACAATAATATTTCTAATAATTTAATTTAAACATCAAATTAACAACAATACTTATCTAATAATTATATAAATAATAATAATTTATCATTTTCATAGAAATTTAAAAACATCAATAGATACAGTAAGAATTTAAAATATCAGTAATAATAAATTTAGAAAGAATTTTCTAATAGTAATTCAAAATAAATTTTTCTTGAACGATAATATTTAAAACTTCTCAATTACTCAGGTTTCCATTTATTCAACCCAGACTTCGAAACCCAATTCTTCTAGACCCAAATTCAGGGTGTTACACAAAACATACAAAATTTACACATATCAAGCTTTGGTCGAATCTTCATTATGCCCATACAAGCCCACACAATTTAGTTATTTCATATTTTAGTCCCCCAATTTATTATTTTTACAATTTAGCCCTAATTACTCAAATTCATCAAAATTTCCAATATAAAACTTACTAACCCAAAACATACCTTCAATAATTCATCATCAAACATCACAAAAAACAATTATTCATCAGTGGGATAACTCGAAATATTCATCAAAATTAGAAATTGCACCATGGGTTTAGTAGTATACGAAGCAACGATCTCAAAAATGTAAAAATTATCAAAAAGCGACTAAGAACGAACCTTGAATCAAGTTTGGAAGGATAGCCGAACCTAAGCTTTCTTTATTTCTTTTTCTTTTCTTTAGTTTTGTTCATGAGGAAATATGAAGAACATGGCTTTATTTTATGTTATAATATAACTTATAATATTATTTTACTTAATTACAAAATAAACATAGAAAATAATATTAAAATATTTTTCTGACTCGGATTTGTGGTCCTGAAGCCACCATTTTGAATAGGGTCAAAAATCGGGTTGTTACAACTCTCCCCCCTTAGGGATTTTCGTCCCTGAAAATCTTACCAAAAAGTAGATTCAAGATTTTTTTCCACACAGTACATTTCAAAATTTCACATAGCTTCGGATTTCAAATCTCTTTAATCTCACAATTAAAATTCTGATCTCTCTTCTGCTATACGTCATATCAAGCTAAAACTGCTTGTAACTGTATTGAATTACTTTCATTTTCTGCTCAATTCCTCTGATGAAATTAATTCCATGGATCATCTTCTCACAAAGTTCGATCTCAAAATAATGGGGTTCGGTAATTGCAACCATACAATACCTCATATAATGTCGTTAATATAATCACATGATAGCTTATCGATCAACAATAGTCTTTCTTTATTGCTTTCAAACTCTTAACCACAATGTCAAATAAATATTTCGAGAATTTGAGTTGTGTTTCCCGATTTCAATTCAATCTCATACTCACAAATTAGTGTAATTTCTCTTCGAATCACAATATGAGTTTCAGATCTCAATTCAAAATAATGATGACTAGCACCAGGTGCAGACTTATCAACATAGGAACAAATCACTCAAATGTTTTATCAAAATAGAAAATCCATACGTATAGAGAGATTTCTTCAAGCAGTTAATAATAATTTAGATCACTCTATCATTTTCAATGATAAGAATAATCCCGATTCAAAGTTCATCAATATCTTATTTCATTACTACTCAAATATCAACTCATGCTGAACCAGTCCCGAACAAACAGACAAATTACCACTGGGAGATTACCTGTAGTAGTGGTTGTACAATCTCAGAACTTCTCAGTAATCAATCATTGATCTGAAATTCTGAATCAAAAACCGATTTACGTTGAATCCCTTATAACTTACAAACTCAAAAGTTTTGGACTATTCAAACTATCTTTGCTGTGCCAAGTTCAGATCTCACTCTGCAATATCAAATATTAACTCAAGGTCTTTTAAAAGTTCAGGCCATTTTTACTATTCCCAATTTTGGATCTTTCTCTGACATTAAACATTTTCAGTTCTTATAATCATCGAATATATCACATAACACTTTTCATGTAGCTTTAACTGTATAGAATCACAAGATATTTCTACATACTCTTTTGTTAGAACAAACTTCAAACCATTCATTAACGTATGACTGAAAATCATAAACTCTTTATTCAAATTAGACAGAATTAGATTTGACATTTCGGCTGATATTGTCTTCATGCAAAAGAAAACTTCAACAATTGAATTATCTTTAATTTACCATAACATTTCTCAGATAAAATGGTCCCGATAGATATAATTCTATATCCAATCTTTAGGAACACAAATTCTTCTTCTAGACTATCCTTTAAATCACACATATACTTTTAGAGTTGATCTCCAGTCCGGCGAATAAATTCAAAGACATATAATCTAATCATCCTTTCAAAGAAATCTTTTCTTTTTGTTAGAAGATTAACTTTAGAGATATCATTATATAGATTTGATCTTGATCTTCTATCATTTTCACTTTTACTAATGTCAAATCTTTTACGAGAACTAGAAAAGAGTTTATAATAAAGTTGTCTCATATATTAATCATCGAAGCTCTGAATTATGCTGAAGTCATCTTCATCAAATAAAAATCATTGAGCCTTAATAAGAACGATATCTCAACTCTATAAACAAATATTATCCCAGCTGTTAATGAAGCATTTGAACATAGAAGAGAATCAAATATGGTTTCAACAACAACTAATGCAGAAACACAACTTCTATAACTCTGATAGCAGTACTATAGTACTCCCAAATTTCAAAATAGAAATTATAATTGTAATAGATATAGTCATCTTTGTCAAATAGAGATCTCTTGCAGATAATCGCATAGAATCATAAGAAAACCGGGATAGCGAAATTTCAACATCTGAAGCTACACAGAATATCTGAGGGCCACAATCTATATAGAATAATATCAATTCTGATGATATTCCAAAAAAAATGTTCAAAAAAAACAATGTCACTCATAAATATTGAATTCCATAGTATCAGAAGAAATATAATCTTCACCTATATTCAACAGAACAATAGCCAGTAGAAATAAATTATTAACATCATACAGATTTTACCATCAACTTGTGTATTCACACAGGCAATAATATACCATAGAAAGACAGAACAATGCCGAACATAACCCAAACAGACCAACGATGCTTTCATTTATTAGTATCTTCAGCTAATATTCTCATACGATAAGAATTCCTTCTGTAATTAACAATCACCTATAGTTTTGAAGATAAATATACACATAGAATACCCAGAAGAAGTCATAATAACTGGCCGATTATCACTACTGCACAAAGCCATCAATACAATTCAAACACTATTCAACTGTCTAATTCTGTCATTAGAAATTTTCACATTATCTCTTCACTAACTGAAATCAATTCAGAAAAGCTTCTAGTTGATACTTTCTTTAGATAACACACCCGAATAGATCATTTAATCGAAGTTAACTTCTTCAGTAACAATGACTTTGCATAATCTGAATAGTCTTCAAAACTATCCAATATCTCTTTTAATACTGCCTTCATTTGCTGATTCATTCACTTTTCTGACCACATTATTAATCTTCCGAACATGGACTTCTGTAACTCTACACTCATGAGTTTATTTAACCCAAATTTTATAGATTCGATTATAATCTTCCACTAATAAGGGGGTGAGGGTAATAAAGCCTCAAATTTAACTTACACATAAATACACATAACACACACTTTCACAAATAGTCAATTCATTAATAATTTCACATTATCCAAACATTTAATAAACATTTACTTCTAATCACTTTCATTCTCAGTACTTAATTCATATACCAACTCAAATCACTAATACACAATTAAAACATTTCAAATAGCAATCATAACTCAAATATCATAATCTATATGTTCATATAATTATAACATTTATTAATATCATTATATCATACTCTTTGATCCACACCTTTACGAGATTTAACTCATCATCAACACATTTCCATTCAAACATTCGAGTACGTATTCCGTACTATCAAAATTAGCTCGATTAAAACTTATCTGTCTCATCAAAACAATTTTCGTCAGAGTCAGAAGGTATCACACTATCGCAAATTAAATATGGCATGTATGGCTAGACTCACATATGCTATGGTAGTCCTAGAACCAACTAAACCATAGCTTTAATACAAGTAAAATGTAACACCCCTAACCCGTATCTGTCGTTGGAAAATGGGTTACGAGGTAATACCGTATGAGACATAGCCTCCGAACTATTATATATTCATATACCTAATCGTATTCAAGACTCTTAAACCAATCAAACGTTAAATCGTTTCATCTCACAAAACTAATATAAATGTAAACCTTTCAATTCATGAGCATATTATCAAATATATCACTGTCACGTACAAACATATGCGCATATCTAAATAATCAAATCATTAGATTGCATGAATCTTATAAAACGAACAAACTAAACACTCATCATATGTCCAAATCATTATCAGCACATTACTATTCAATAGGACATTTTTTTAATGCTTAAACTGAATGGTAACATGCATATAGATTCATATAAAATCAAATCCCTCTTTTAAACATAGTACATATCATGTCAAGTACTTTCAAGATTTCATATTAAATATAACCGAGTACAAATAAACTTAAATTATTCTTATTCCTAGCAAAACCATTTGAAACATGTCATACACTTAATATACTCACAATAATTGTCACATTGCCAAAACACAAATTAAACTTAAATAATAGTTTCCATCCAATTATGCACATCAGTTCATGTACCAAAGTAGCATTTATTAACCCATCAATTTAACTATATTATAACATTATAAACATTAGTAAATAAGACATATATAAATAATTTAAATTAAAAGCCATAATCAAATCTGTATATATATATATAAATATATGCCATTTATAATTTGCATATCATGTTTTATATCATTGAAAATATAAATATATGTCCTTATTAAGATAGTATTCATATCACAATAGAAATTTGTAAATTAATTAACTTATAAACTAACTACTTTCATTTACCAAAATTCATTACATTACAACTAATTAATTATACCACAAACTACTACCATCTATCATATGCTTCATGCTAATGAGTCATATATATATATATATATATATATATCACTCATTCAATATGTCTAACCAAACCTTCACACCATATCAAATATGACCCAACTAGTATACCAACTACACCCCAAAAATATATCATATCCGGATCATTAATACCACAAGCAAACGTAACATTACTTGATAGAAGCAGATAAACCAGGCAACACACACATAAGAATCATAATTCAAGATAGCAAATACACATATAGATTTAGCCATTTTCGCATGGCATAACATATACACAACTTCACACATAACCAAATATTGACTAGCCTATACATGCCGTAAGTTCGAAATCTAATTTATAATAGTACTGAAAAACAGTTGATAGTGTGATTAGACTTCATTGACGATCTTCGAGCCTGCAACTAGTCTCCAAAATCGATAAAATATAAGTAAAAATACACACACAGAGTTAGCTATCTTAGCTTAGTAAGTCAGAAGCAAATATTAACTCAATAACAATAATAATTTAATAAGACATAACCAAACCATATTTGTAAAATTCAAATATCCACATATAACTATACATGAATTAAGTTTTGTCCAAACATGCATTCATTCTTTATCCAAAATCATTTTTCATACTCAATATCAATAAAAATTTCACTTGACCGAATACATACTATTATAATACATTTATACAATTCACATTTCCTTAATCATAATTTCACATTCAATTACCTTATAAACAAATGCACATATAAATTTTGGCATAAGTATGAAATTCACATTTCCATATCATACATATATATATCATTAAACCAAATATGACCAACATATACTTAAACATATGGTTTCATTCACTTCATTCATAGCTCAATTCTTAATTCAAAAATTATCTTAATGGCATTAATAATTCATTAAGCTATAACCAAGTCATACTTATGAAATTTAATTACCAAACATTTATCTATATATAAATTATAACATTTCCAAGCACACATTGATTCATTAACATGTATATATACTTCCATATAAGCATGTTCAAAGATCACATTTCAAATACCTACTAATCGAATGCACATAAATCCTTTAATATCAATATGAATTTCACATTTCGATTTATTCTTCATGTAACATTAGGCCGAATATAAGCTCAGAAATCAAACATTAATATCATATACTTATACATTAATCCACATATAGATTTTCATATACATAACCACTACCATTAACATCATTTATAACTTGTATCACATATCAAATAATTAACTTACCTTATTTCCAAATACATAATAAATTTTCACATACTTGTTCACTTTAACTTGTTTCCACATCTATTCGTAACTTAACCTTACCCGTTGAACCATTCAGAATAAAAAAAAATACTCAGATTATAACACATACCGTACAATGCCAATGTCCTAGACGTGGTCTTACATGTAATCACATATCGATACCACATCGGCATAAAGCCTACTAGGTGTAAAGCCTATTATAACACACCGGCATAAAGCCTGTTAGGCTCAAAGCCAGATATATTACGCCGGCACGAAGCCTGCTAGGCATAAAACCTAATATAATTCACCGGCCTGAAGCTTGCTAGGCATAAAGCCCGAATATCACTGATACAAAGTCGGTCTTACACAATTCATATATCGAAAATCCTAATTATTCTTTAAGTTTCATATGGAGCTTTTCGGACGTCGAATCTTGGTCGAATCGAATCGTAAACATAGTTCCCAAGTGTACACATATTTGGCTATCATTTATACATTCTCCAATATATCAATTCAGCACATGTAACTTGTTTTTATTTAAAAATAACTATGTTTATTTGCTTATAAACTTACCTTGGACAACGGTAATCGGTATGAGACGATTAATCGACAATTTTAGTTTTCCTCCGGTCCACATTCGATTTCTTTGGTTCTTGATCTAAATGTATTTAAAATAAACTAATTCAATATAATTTCATTCAATTTATTCCAAAAAAAAAAACACATAAATGGCCAAATTACTATTTACCCCTGACATTTCATACATTTTACAATTTAGTCCAATTTGGATAAAACACAAAACATACAAAATTTACACATACCAAGCTTTGGCCAAATCTTCATTATGCCCATACAAGCCCACACAATTAATTTATTTCATATTTTAGTCCCTCAATTTATTATTTTTACAATTTAGCCCTAATTACTCAAATTCATCAAAATTTCCAATACAAAACTTACTAAGCCAAAACATACTTCAATAGTTCATCATCAAACATTACAAAACACAATTATTCATCAATGGCATAACTCAAAATATTCATCAAAATCAGAAATTCAAGCATGGTTTTTGTAGTATACGAAGCAACGATCTCAAAGACGTAAAAATGATCAAAAACTAAAAACGAACCTTGAATCGAGCTTGGAAGGATAGTCAAACCTAAGCTTTCTTTATTTATTTTTCTTTTCTTTAGTGTCGGTCATGAGGAAATATGAAGAACATGGCTTTAGTTTATGTTATAATATAACTTATAATATTATTTTACTTAATTACAAATTTAACCTTTGTTTAAATATTATTTTATCACTTATTTTATGTCCATTGCCGTCCACCCATAAAATAACTGGCATAATTACATTATAAATACCTCCACTAATAAAGACAACAACAGTTAAGCACTTTCACATTTAACCACCAAGTTTTTCATTTTACGCGATTAAGTCCTTTTTATTTAATCAAGCACTCAAACAACAAAATTAATTCATAAAAATTTCACACATGAAAATTCACACAAAATAAACATAGAAAATAATATATATTTTTCTGACTCAGCCCTGAAACCACCGTTCCGAATAGGGTCAAAAAATAGGGCTATTACAATAGTGGATGCTCTTCGGCCACATGTGTGTCGATCAGTTGGCCACTAGAAGGAGTTCATTGCCATATTTTCTATTAATTCATATGTGTCCTTGTACAGTTGGCTCATTAAGGCAACTCCATCCAATCTTGACCTTGCGTGTATACCTCACCCATTGTAAAATATTTGCAGTCGTAACCACTCAGGCAATCCATGAAGATACCACTAAATGTAACACTCCTATCCCATATCTGTTGCTAGATTAAGATTACAGAGTGTTCTCAAGCCAAACAGAACATTTAACGTCTATACAAAGCAGTTTACCAAATAAAAACACAATCATATAACAAATAAATCAATTCATGATGTAATTACAACTGAGTCTTGAATTGGGCTTACGGGACCCTAGAAACAGTTTGGGAATGATCTGATTCAAATCGAAACAAATTAGAAAATTTCAAAAAAACTTCAAAATTTTGCAAAATAGGGGTCACATAGCCATGTGGCCAAGCTATGTGACCTAGCCCAGATCATGTGAACATTCGAGGTTAGGATAGACGACCGTGTCGCAGCCAGTATGTCTTACCATGCGAGTAGTCGAAATAAGGGCACACTGTCGTGTCACAGGCCGTGTGCCAAACCATGTGTATTTGAAGTTGGGTCACACGACTGTGCACTAGACCATGTGAATGCTACACCTAAAAACAATAAATACACACGACTGTGTAGGGGTGACCGTGTATGGCATATGACCATATGACTGCCTATGTCCCAGACTGTGTGCACCATTTTTAACCCCTTAAACAAGGAAATTCATACACCATTCCTTGCACCTCAAGACATGTCATACCTAGTTCATTTTTATGGTTCAAAAACACATTTTAATCACCAATTATATGCCAAAACTTCATTCATCCTATACCAAACCAATATGCCATTCAAAGGCACCACATTCCAAGATCATTTAATCAACTAACCTAGCTAAGAAATCATATAATATTAATAAGCTATTCATGCTCAAATCGTCCACCAAATTGGATAAAGTATAATCATAATCAAAATTTACCATACCAAACTTCATGACCTAAATCATAGCATCAAGGATTACCAAGCCAAAACCACTTCAAACATAAACATCCAAAACCAAGCATTTCACTAAGTACACCATAATAGCATAACATTTACATATTTATAACAAAACACCTATATACATGCCACATCCCAAAATGTAATACAAAAGCTACCAAAATGGCTAGATAGTGTGAGCCTTCAGTCGATCTGTTTAGTAAGTCTACAACCTTAGCAACTACAAAAGAGCATAAATGAAACAAATAAGCTAAAGTAGCTTAGTAAGTTCATAGTATAAACATCAAATTAACTTACCTTAATCCAAATAATTATTTAAAAATACAATTTATAGTTCCTGATCACCAAATACAATTTCACCAATCACATTAGTAATTATGCACATATCCATACGCATCAAAATTAACCTCTATCTCAAGGACTTTTTCATACCATAAATCACATTTACTCAAAGTTACAATCCATACATGTAACTAAGATTCATATTGTAATATTTTTCACTTACCAATTATATGAATATGCCATAACATATAAACACAAAAATAGATTGTAATTCATTTATTACATGGCCAGATAAACTAGTAACTTGACTCGGATACTCGGGTAACTACACCATACTAGAAGCATCGTAGATGCGAACAGAGGCACCAACGTACAAACAGCTGCACCAAAGTGTAACAGAGGCATTGAAGTGCAAATAGAGTCACCAAAGTGCAAACCTAGACAAGTGCGCATACTAACCCTATTAGCATGCCAATTGTATCCTAGCGATTACTACATTATACCGGGCATTATATGTATATTCAATACATTTATACATATTTATCAACCAGAGGCACTTCATTGTTTCCATACACAAAATATAAATTCAATATATTCTTGCCAAAAATGTGCAATAATAAGGATTGTCATCATCCATTATTCATTTCCATATGAATTATATTTCAATATTCAATACTATATGAGTAACCTATGAAATTTCACATACAATTAACTAGAAGCAATAATATAATCTCAAGAAACTTACAATGTACATATCAATCACTACGAACTTACCTACAATTCACTTCCAGTTAACTTGTAGGGACTACTTTACAATTTTCCCTTTTCCTTGGTTATTGTCTTTTTGGTTCGATTCTTAATCTATATAATAGTTAAATATAATCTATTAATTTCACATACATTTCACATCAATAAAATGCATATGACCCTTAACTTTTCATTAATTATAAATTTTCCCTAAACTTTTACTTTTTTAACAATTTAGTCCCTAAACTTAAAATCTCCAAATTTAGCAAAATTTGCCAAATACCATGCTAGCCGAATTTATTTCCATATTAGCATAGCCCACAATTATTCAAAATTCGCAAGAAAAACATGTCAATTTTAGTACTTTATCAAATAAAACCTTAACTCAAAAACTAACAAAAATACTTAATAAACTAATTCTAATCAACAACTAAAACATTCATTTTATCAATTAACATCTAAATTAACAAGAACTCATCAATTGTACATTTCAAAATTCTTAACAATTTTGAAAATGAAGGTTTGGGTTAATTGAACCTAGTTGCAACAGTCTCAAAAACATTAAAATTACAAGAAACGGGCTGGAGAATCACTCATATGCAACCAAAGAGCAAATGCCAAACCTAAAGATTAATAAAATGGTGTTTCTCCCATTCAATTTCTATTGACAAGCTTAAGGAAGATGAGGATACAAATTTTATTCTTTTACTTTAGTTTTAATTTATTATATTACAAATTTACCGTTACTTATAAACTTACAAGTTAACATTTAAAAGCCCTAATTGTTCATCTGTATACCCAATGGACTAATTACTTCATAAGTTCTCTTCCATTTGATAATTAAACTATCAAATCATTATAATTTCATAATTATTAAACTTTGTGTCTTTCACAGTTTAATCATTTTTATTCAATTAACTAACTAAACATTAAAATTTCTTCACCAAAATTTAATACGACTCTAGTATAACTCCATAATCATTAATTAAATAATAAAACAAGACCTCACATGTCAGAATTGTGGTCTTGAAACCACTATTTCTGACACCACTAAAAAACAGAATATTACAACTCTCCCCCTAAAGAAATTTTCATCCTCGAAAATCTTACTAGAGAAAAGGTTCGAATACTGAGATTTCATGTTTTCTTTCATTTCCCACATCGCTTCTTCTATCCCATGCCTTTGCCATAAAAATTTAACTAACTGTACTAATTTATTTCTCATATATTTTATTTCTTAGGCTAAAGTTTTCACAGGCTCTTCATCATAAGTCAAATCTGGCTGTAACTCGATTTCATCTGTAGCTAATACATGTGACGGATTAGAACAGTAACGTCAAAGCATCGAAACATGGAAAATATTATAAATTCTATCAAGTTCCAGAGGCACCGCCAAATGATATGCTATAGGTTCGATTCTTTCCAAAACCTCGTACAGCCCAATAATTCTAGGATTGAGCTTTCCTTTTCTACCGAAACGCAATATTTTCTTCTAGGGTGAGACTTTTATGAACACTTTCTCACAAATTGTAAACTCTATACCTTTACGTTTTAAATCGGCATAAGATTTCTATTGATCAGATGCAACTTTTAAGTTTTATCGAATGATTCTCACTTTTTCTTCAGTTTCCCAAACTAAATCAACCTTAGCTAACTTTCTTTCATTCAATTCAGACCAATATAACAGACTTTTACATTTACGCCCGTATAAAGCATCGTACAGAGCCATTTTAATGCTCAATTGATAGCTGTTATTATGTGCAAAATTTTCCAACAGTAAATATTTTTCCCAACTGCCCTCGAACTCAATAATACAACATCGCAGCATATCTTCAAAAATCTGTATTATTCGTGTAATAGCCCGATACAGGGCCTAAACAGAATAGTGGTTATGAAACCACAAATCCGAGGTCAAAATATTTATTCCGATTGAGTTTTAAAATTTATTTTGTGTTTGCAATATTTTGTGAAATTTTTGTTACAAAATTTTATTGTTTGTGTGTCCAATTTGATAAATTGGGCTAAATTGTAAAAGTAGTAAAATGTGCATTCTAGAAGGTAAAGATGTTTAATTGAAATGTGTTTTATTTAAATTTTTATAGTTTAAATTTTTATGAAATTATTTTGTAAAAATTTTGTACGAAACTTTCGACGTTTGGGCACTCAATTTAGTCAAAAGAACTAAATTGTAAAAAGTGCAAAAGTTGAGTTCTACATGTAACACCCCGAATATTTTTACAGTAAGATAGTATCCTTGATATAGTAAAATAAGGAAATAAAGTGGCAAGGAGCGAAAATTTGAGTTATGTCATTGGGAAGTATATTATGACAAATTAATTCAAGAAAGGACTAAATTGTAAAAGTGAGAAAAGTTTTGTTGCCCAAGAGTAAATACTCAAAATTTAAGGGGTTAAAGAGTAAATACGAAAAGTTAAAGGACCAATAGTGCAAATATTTTATGGGTGGAATAATCTAGAAACTAAGGAAAAAGGATGAATTAGGACCAAATTGAATAGATGAAGAATTATGAGGGACTAAATTGCAATTTTATCAAAATTAAGTGATGACTCAACAATGGAATTTTAAAAGATCACGAAGGGCAAAATGATCAATTGGAAGAGAGAGAAATCTAGAAAGTAATGATGATGTTGGAGATATTTTAGATTAAATATTAGTTATTAATATTTTAATTTGATTTTTTATATGATATTTTATTATTTTATTATTATTTTATTAGTATATATAAAGAAAGAAAGATGAGGAAATTCTCATCCAATTTTCCATGCATTCACGTTAGGAAGAAGAGAAGAGAAGAAAGAAACTTTTCATTCTTTAAAATTTAGTCCTTCCACCAAAAATTCACCATTTTCACCTAGAAATCAAAAGAATTTCCATAGCTACCAAAGAAGAAAAATGTTAAGAAGACTATGGGGAGTTAGAATGTCAAGTTGGACTCTAGAAATAGAAGCTAGAAGAGAGAGAATATCAAGTTAAAGATTGAAACCAAGGGGAAAAGGTAAGAACATCAAGATTTTCATATATTTTTAAGTTTGATATTATTGAAAAAGCATGGAAATGATGTTAATGTAGAGTTTTCTTATATATATATGGTTTTATGTTCTTGATATATTAATGAAGAGAAATAAGAGAAAGTGATGGGAAATATTGTAGAGAAAGGAAATAAGGGTGTTATAAACTTAGTAATTAATATCTTGCACTAAAACAGTTTGGACAGCAGCAGTAAGTTAACTTTGAAAAATCACCAAAAATGGTAGAAACTGAATTAGAAGTTGAGTGAGATATGGAATTAAAACTTGTTTAGCCTATTTTCATATAAAAGAAACATAACAAGTAAATGAATTCTGTATTATGAGATATTTATATTTTTGTAAGACTGGTTCAGAATGATTTTGGGATCCTCAATTCTGACTTGGAAAAATCATTAAAAATTGTATAAAAATTATTACGGGACATAATTTATATGGTTAGATTCTTTAATGAGTCTATTTTCAATAGAAATAAACGAAAACATCATCTGAATCCTGTATAAAGAGATAATTAATTTTTAGTGAAGAAGGGTCAGAATTGTTAGATAGCAGAATAGGGGTGACTTTAAAGAATAAACTGTACTAATTGAATAAACCAAAAATTATGAAATTTTTATGGTAAGAGTATATATTAGTCTAGTTTCAGAAAAAATTAGCAGATCTTAATTTGGAGTTCTGTAGCTCAAGATATAAATAATTTAGTGACTATGACTTAAATGGACAGCTTTGAATATACACATAAGTAAATAGTGAAATTATTGATAATGTTACTCATAAGCATATTTTATAAATTAAGGTTGTGGAATGGAGGGGAGGAGGAGGAAAATATGTATGAATAATCAGTTAGCATGGCTAATTTGTATGTTTTAGGCTCAGGGACTAAATTGAATAAAAGTAAAACTTTATGGGTAATTTTGTAAAAATGTTAGAAATGATCAAATTACATGAAATGGATTATTATATTATTTAAATTGAAAATTTTAAATGAAAACTGTTAATTTAGTTTGAGATCGAGGGAAAACATTTTTTAAGGATTAAATTGAAAAGTGTTGAAATTATGGAAATTTTTGATATTTTATAGAATTTATGGAATGTTATGATAACGGCTGGAAATAAGGATTAAATTGCAAGAATTTATTTTTCTGAGCCTAAGGGTAAAATCGTCATTAATTAAAGATTTAGGGGCAAAATGGTAATTTTTCCTAGATCATTAATTGAATGTATTAGAATATAGAATAAATGGAAACGATGACCAAATTTATTATAAAAATCTGGATGACTCAAATACGAGACTGGAATATGGAAAGAAAAATGACATTTATCATGACATGTAAATATGTGATTACCTTTGAGACGTTGATACAAGGAAATTAAGTATGTTGAGAAGAATAATAAATCCAAATAAAATATGTCGAGAAAAATAAATATGTTTGGGGGAAAATATGTCTAATTTTAAGTGGTTGGAAATATAAATGTTAGATGAAATAAAATATTTGATAAATAAATCAGTAACTCAAGTAATGCTCCGTAACTCTAATTCGGTGTTGGATTCGGGTTAGGGGCGTTACACTACATGTTAGAGGTGTCCAATTGTTATGAAATTTTAAATTGGAGGTCCTTAAATGGTAATTAGACCATTGGTTAATTTATTGGACAAAAATGGATAGGAAATGGGTGAAAAAGAATATTTTTAAGTTAGGTGCATTTTGGTCATTTAGTGATTAAATGAATTAAAAATCAAATTAAAAGCCAATTTTTGCTCATGTTCTTCCTCAAGGCCGAATATAGTATGGAGAAACCATGGCTAGGGTTTTTCAAGCTTCCAAGCTCAATTGTAAGTCTGTTCTAGCCCCGTTTTTAATGATTTTTACTTTTTTGAAATCCTGGAAACATGATTTCTCTATTTTTACCATTTATTTGAGCTAGGGTTTGATTTCAAAAATTGACCCATGTTGAATAATTGTGAATTTTGATGAATTATGGTAGATTATGCATGTTTATGGTTAGAGAAACGGTTTTTGCCGAGTGATTTTCGATGAAAACGTCCGAAAGGACTAAATCATAGAAGTTATAAAATTAGTCATAAGTGTGAGTTTTAATGAGAATTGTGGGCTTCCATATTTATGAAATGGTTCAGTTAGGCCTAAAATGCAAAGAAATTGAATAAAATTATTTTACAAGCCTAGGGGCAAAATCATAATTTTGAAAAAGTTTAGCAGTAAAAATGTAAATTTTGCTAAAATATAATTTGACTTAATTTGAGTTGTATATGGAATAAATGAGTGAAATCTATTATTATAGATCAAGAAAGACGTGGAATCGACTCGAATCAGGGAAAAGAAAAAGTTATGGACTAGATTGCAAATTTATCATCCTTTGCATTGAGGTAAGTTGATATGTAAATAATACATTGTTGTTATTTATGTTTCAATATTTTGTTATATTATGCAAGATGAAGTTGGATATTGGATGGTTATTTGATAAAAATTACAAAATTATAATGAAAATGACTGAATTAGTAAATTGTATATTTTCCAATTGAACTCATAGAATAGAAAAGATACAAATGATTTGTGGTGGGAACACATGTGTAGTACTATGTGTAGGCTACTATGTGTTCAAGATGGATTAAGTCACGTACGTAGTAATAAGTGCAGGCTACTACGTGTATCATATAGTTGGGATCGCATGTGTAGTACTATGTGTAGGCTACTATGCGTATCCAATAACTTCGATCACATGTGTGGTACTAAGTGCAGGCTACTATGTGTAAGAGATGAAATTGGTCACATGTGTAGTACTAAGTGCAGGCTACTATGTGCATCAATTAACTTCAGCTACAAAGGTGGTACTACGTGCAGGCCACCGAACATTTGTTACTGTTTCATTCCGTTGTGTTCAATGGAAAGTGGCTAAGTGAAAATGAATGAAATTGTGAAATAGCCAAGTGGAAGTGAGTGTATATATTGACTAAGTGCAGGTATATGTGTATATATGTACATGAGTAATGTTGATGAATGATCGAATTTCGGTACATTTGATGTGGGCAAATGTTATTTGGAAAACCCATATAAGAAAATTTATGGGTGAGATGAGATTTGGAATAAAACAGTTTGTACAGCAACAGTGGGGTGACTTTGAAAAATTACCAAAAATGGTAGGAATTGAATTTGAGGTTGAATAAGATATGGAATTAAAGCTGATTTAGCCTATTCTCATATAAAAGAAGCAGAGCAAGAAAAGGAATTTTGTATTTTGAGATATCTATATTTTTGTGAGACTGGTTTAGAATGACTTCGTGATCCCCTATTCTGACTTGGAAAAATCATTAAAAATTGTACAAAAATAATTATGGAGCATAATTTATATGGTTAGACTCCTAAATGAAGAAAGAAATGAGAACCTCATTTGAATTCTGTAGCAAAAGATAATTAAATTTTCGTGAAGAGTGGTCAGAACTGCTGAACCACGAAACAGGGGAGATTTCAATGAATAAACTGTACTAATTGGGCAAACCAAAAATTATAAAATTTTTATGATAGGAATATATATGAGTCTAGTTTTTGGGAAAATTGACAGATCTTAATTTGGAGTTCTGTAGCTCTGGATAAAAATAATTTAGTGACTATTACTCGAGTAAACAGCTTGAAAAGGGCTTAAGTAAATGGTGGGACTATATGTATTTGTAATTAAAATATTATGAGAACATGTTATGAAGTTTTATAAAAGCTTGTAATAAATTGATTATTATTTTCATATTTACTTACTAAGCTATAATGCTTACTCCCTTCCCTTCCTTTTTCTTATAGAGTTTCAGATGCTAGCTCGAGTTAGAGGTCGCCGGAGATACTATCACACTATCAGGCTGAGGTTAGTATTAAAAGATTCTAAAATATTTATGAGGTTATGGCATGTAAAAGGACTTGAATATATGTATATATGTTACTGAGTTGGCCTAGAATGTTGGCCTAAATTAATGGAAATTTTATTGTTTTATAAGACCATGTGATATGACTAATAGTAGCTATGTTATGAGTCATAATGATACAATACATGAATGAGTATGCTTGTATGTTAGTAAATGAATTAATGTATATATGACAAGAATGTGATTAGATTCTAAATTGAAAGAAATTTTATAGCCGGTTTTGCGTATTTGTAAGTGTAAAAAATTCAGTGATGCCTCATACCCTGTTCCGGCATTGAACACGGGTAAGAGGTGTTACAATCCGCTCAGACTGGCCATTTGTTTATAAATGGAAAGTAGTATTAAAATTCAACTTGGAGCCTAAATCCTTGTCCAACTTATATCAAAATCTAGAGGTAAATTTTGGATCACGTTATGATATAATCGATAATGGCACACTGTGCAATCTCACAATTTTAGAAACATACAATTCAACCAATTTCTCAATGAATAATCAGTTCAAACAAGTATAAAATGAGTTGATTTCGTTAATCTATCAATGATAACCCAAATTAAATCTTTTCTTTTCAGATTCAAAGGTAACCCTGAAACAAAATCCATAGTGACTCGTTTCTACTTCCATTCAAAAATCATCACAGATTGTAACAAACCCGACAGAACCTGATGTTAAGCTTTCACCTGCTAACAAATTAAACATCTGGACACAAATTCTGTTATTTCACATTTCATTCCAGGCTACTAATAACGCTATTTTAGATTATTATACATATTAGTACTCCTAGGGTGAATTGAATAAAAACTATTATGCGCTTTATTCAACAATTCTCGCTTTAACTCAAAATCGTTTGGTATACAAATTTGATCTCAGAAATATAAACAATCATCTTTCTCAATATGAAAATCAGATTTCTAGCCGCTTTTCACTAGATTGAGCCTTCTGAATCAACTTTCTAAAGTTCTTGAATCTTCGATAAAAATATCGGCTTTACTATTAACTCTTCCAATATATAACCATCACGCTCCAAAGTTAAATTTGCATTCATAGCTCTAAAAGCAAACAAAGATTTTTGACTCAATGCATTTGCAACAATATTGGCTTTCACAGGTTGATACTCAATTACTAAATCATAATCTTTTAGTAATTCAAGCCACCTACACTGACACAAATTCAATTAATTTTGAGTCATCAGGTATTTCAAGCTCTTATGATCGGTAAAAATATGACATTTCTCACAGTATAAATAATGTCACCAGATATTCAAAGCAAAAACCACTACGATCAATTGCAAGTCATGAGTCAGATAGTTTTGTTCGCGAGGCTTCAACTGTCTCAAAGCGAAGGCAATTACTTTACCATTCTACATCAGGACACAACCTAAACATAAAGGAATGCATCACTACAAACAATAAATTCTTTCCCGGTATTAGGTTAAGTAAAAACTAGTGCTTCGGTTAACATATTCTTCAACTGTTTAGAAATTTGATGACATTTATCGGTCCAAACAAAGTTAACATCTTTTTGCAATAGTTTAGCCATTGAAGATGCTAAAATAGAGATGTTTTTAACAAACACTGATAATATCTGGCTAAGCTCAAAAAGCTACGAACCTCAGAGACATTCTTCGAAACTTTCTAATAAAAAATCATAGATATTTTATTAGGATCAAGACAGATTCCATCAACAAAAATTACGTGACCCGAAAATCCAACTTCTCGCAACAAAAATTCACATTTACTGAATTTTGCATACAATTGTTTTTGTGCAAAAATTATAGTACTACCTTCAAATGCTCAACATGATCCTACTCAAAGTATTTTGGATCATTTGGATCATAGCTGGCTTGACTTGAAGTTATTGGTTGTGATGGCTAGCATTTTATACTCCCTTGATTTTAGGTAATGGGAATGAGTAAAGATGATGATATTTGAGTTTCGACTATGCTAGTCGAAAATTTCTGTTCCAATAGGAACTAAGCTTAGACCTACATTTTTGCTTGTTGAGATGTGGTTATAGCTATTAATTAATTGTCTATATTGTGTGATTATTATGTGCGAAGCTTTGGAATCATCAGGACCTTCTTCGAGTAAGGCGAAAGGTAAGGAAAAGTTAGTTTAAGCTTTCAACAAATAGGCAAAAGCATGAACAGTCAGTGTTTGGAACCACTGCTTGTAAACACAATTCATAGAGTTAAATGGAAGCTTAGAAGTAGCCTAAACCCCTATCCTAAGTGTTAAATAGGAGCCTAGGAGTAACCTAAACCCCTAACCTAAGTTCTAAGTATAAGTTTTCTTATTCCTCTCGTTTATTTTGCAAAAATTATGACTATGTGATATGGATTGTGTAATATAATGTGTTAATGTGATATGTGATATATGTTGTGTTTGCTCTTGTGAAATGCTTCAGTTATGGGCACGCTAAACATGCCAAGTGATAGTGATGATAATCTATTAATAATGTAAATGTGCAGTGAAAGTGTGCAGAAAATGGTAAGTAAATATATGTTTTATTGTAGATACTTTGGCCTTGTAACCTTTTGAGACCATTGGATATAGTTGGCATGCCATAGGATTTTGCGAGTACTCACCCTTATGTTGTGATTTTGAGGCATTGAGCCCCAAGACAGTTTGGAGAGATAAAGGAATGTGAGCTAAGCTCCATTCAGTGGGATATGTTGGTGTGTTGAAGAGTGTTAGTTTGATGCCACACTTTTTGGATATGTTTGAATCTTCGAGTCATTGGTGTGTTGGAGATCTGAGTATCCAATGTGTGGTGATAAAGCCCACTTTTATGTTTCATAGTCTCAAGTTTCCAACTTAACGATTAATGAATTGTGTGTGAAATGTAATGCATGTATAACTATGTGAATACAAACTTAGATGTGTTAGTAACTATTGATAAATTTGTTAGTTTGACACTATAGTTAAGTGCGGATGTAGTTGTGCTGTGGTTGTTTTTATTTAATGCATGATATTATGTTTATTGGTGGTTTTTCTAATCATTCACTAAGCTTGTTAAAGCTCACACACAGTTTTCTAAATCATTGCAGATAATTAGCATTTTCAGTGTGAGTGGTATGATTCCAAGGAAGTGATCCAAGTTATGTTTTAGTATTTAAGTAGGTGATATTATTATTATTATTCTTTGAACTGTGAAAATAAAGGCAATATGGTTAGAACTTTGGCTAGTTATAATTATGTTCTTGTTAGCTTAGTTTGATTGTGAACTTCTAGAATTTTTTATTGGATATTATTATTTTAATTCTTATTACCATGATTTGGAATGATAAGGTAAAGATGTTTTGTTGAATGGTGTACTAGGTAAATTTTGTGCTTGAAGCTGTGATGATTAATGCATGTTAGAATAGAAATATGTTGAGCATGTTTTATACTCTATTTTGTTGAGTTTTTCTGAACCTGAGCAGAGGTATTGATACTCAGGACATAAATATCGATACCTCGATGTTGAATTGTATTTTTATGAAGTTAGTAGCTTAATTTGGTATCGATACACAAACATAAGTATATACTACCCCTACCCAAGTATCGATAAAAATGCTTTCGTTTAAAATTTGACAGGATGCTAGTTTGGTATCAATTTTCTTGCTAGTATCGATACTTAACTTCTAAAATATTGATACCTACGATTGAGTATCAATACCTGACCACTTTGGAAATTTTACAAAATGGTTCCTAAGCATGATATAAATTGCTTCTAAGGTTGATTAAGCTATGTAAAGTCATTTTTAATGTTGCCTATGGTATTTTAGACTTAAAACTTTTGTAAATGCTTGGATATGGCGATTGTTGTTCGTAAATGAGACTATGTGAATATGTATGAGTTACGATGTGACGGCCTTCGGACGTACAGATGTCCAAAGTAGAAATCCTACACAAAATATATGAAAAAGAGGTATCCATAAGTATACGAGTCATGTTGTAATATAGTTACAACGGAGTAGGTGAGTATTCCGAGGATCGTACCAGGGGAGTCAAGCACTAAATTAATTCTAACCTAAGCATAAATAAATCTAGTTAGTACTTTAAATGAATTATATTATGATGAAATAAGAAAAAAAAGGGTTTTTTGCTCTTTAGTAATAATAATAAAAGAAATAACTAAATCACGAGAAATCAAATAATATAATATATCAAATCCAAGCATGGGTAATTAGCTCTCTTTGGTAAATAATCAACTATCGCTTCAACTATCAAATCCAATAGCTTAAAATTGTTAAAACAAGTTAAATAAACTGCTGAGACGAGAGTTGGATTAATAGTGACTGAAATATGTATAAAACCCTAGGAAACTAATAAATTGACTGAATTACCCTTATGGACGAGAAGTTACTATTTTATCCCAAGGTACAAAATGACCGTTATACCCCTAGGCTAAATCAACCTAAACTGCATGTGTTATTGTTTTCTGTTCATTACATGATTTTCTGTTGCATAGGGACGGGGATATTGATGGAGGAAGTACTGAAAGTGGCTTGACCACGTACTAGAGGCTTTACCTCAATTTACTATTATCTGAGTAGCCACGCTGCAACTGTGGAGTGTAGGGCTGGGTGGGTTGAGTTATTCCCCACATGGTGTGTAGGGCTGGTACGGGTGGAATGTAGCGGCTGGATTTAGGTTGGGTTTGGGCTTGCATTCATATTTATTATCCGTTCTATTCTGAAATGGGCTTATGGGCCGTACTATTATCTAAAGAGGGCTAAGGCCCAGTTTATTGTATCTGAATAGCCCAGTTTACTGTATTTGGATAGGGCTTCAGCCCAGTTAAAACTGAGACTGGATAGGGCTTAGGCCCAGTGGGCTTGAGCTGACTTGGGCTCTGGATGGGCATTCTGTACACACTAAGTTTCCAAACTCACCCCTTTTCCTTCCATCCGTGCAGGTGAGCCCTAGTTGGTGGACTTGGAGCTGGGAGGGATTCAGAGTGGCCACGAAGATTGGATTTCTGGTTTTCTATTAAGTCTTATTTTATTTCTTTATTTGTTTAGATTATTTTTATTATGGTTTTTGGGTTGTAATAAAGCCGCTCTAATTATTATTATTTCAAGATTCAATTTTTTTTACTTATTTAATTTGTTTTTAACTCAAGATTAATATTGTTCAAATCGTTTTGAAATCAAATAGCTCTAAGACACGCTTTTATAAAGATTACTTGTTTTCAAAATAACACGATAACCGGACGTTTTCAAAACTCAACACACTCCAAGAGTGTAACGAAAGTCACATTTTTGATAAAACCCTTAATGATCGATAGTGAATATGATATTCATTAAGTAAACCGAGAATTTCTCATTAAACTACAATAATGGTTTTTGCAAAGCTTACCCTAATCGTAGAACTAGGTAACATGGTTAGTTGTAGGTGATGTGACACACCGAATTTGGCCGTAACATCTGGGCCGGGTTTGGGGTGTTACATTTAGTGGTATCAGAGCTAGGTTGCAACAACTCGGCTGTGGATCGGGTCCAAAAAGGCTTTTAAAATTTTTTAAGCCCAAGAAGGGTATTTTTGGAAAATCAAATTTTCTAGAAAATTTAGAAAGACTCTTTTCAAACTTTTTTTTAAATACACATGTTTTAAAGGTTTGATTTTGAAAAGTCCTAATCTTTCTGAGTTTTACTGGTAACTAGAGAAGTGGCACACTGAATCCCCGGCACCAAGTCTGTAAGTATTTATGCTTTATATACTGTACTGTACTGAAACAATACTGTAGATAAACTGAGCCTTTGATATGATAATGTAGAGAGGGTAGTATTAAGACTACAAGACTGAGACTGTCGAGAAAACTAAACCCTAGAAGACTGAGACAGTAGTTAGACTACGATTACTCGAAAATAAACTCTGAAACTTTATTTGTGCATAAAACATTCCTTAATAAAGAATTGAAACATTAAACTAATGTCATAAAATTCTAAGTCAGATAAGTCGTTATGAGTACGAGAGCGCCCAGGACGTGGCCAAGGCAGTGCGCAAGCTGGGTCTTCATCTTCGGAGTATATGCCAGCTGGTAGGGCACAACCGCCACCGGTAGCAGAAAATGGGCCGTATGACTGGGCCGCAGGGGATGATGCTCTGTCCTAAGCAATGTTAAGGGTTCTAGAGAGGGTGGCTGGAGCTAATGTCTGGCTTATAAACAGAGGGTCCATTTCTAAGCGACTCCGGACTAACGGAGCAGAGGTTTTCAGGGGTGTATCTGGAGTGGCCCCGAACGTAGCTGAATATTGGCTGGAAGCTACGGAAAGGATTATGGACGACCTGGATTACTCAGTTGAGCAAAAACTAAAGGGAGCGGTGTCTCTGCTATGAGACGAAGCATATCAATGGTAGATTACTATGAGAGAGAGTACCCAGCTGAGCGGGTAACCTGGGAATTGTTGAAGACGGTTTTCAAGGGAAAATACGTCGGTGCTAGCTATGTGGATACGCGTAGGAAGGAATTTCTGAACCTGACCCAGGGTAATAGGTCAGTTGCTGAGTATGAGGTAGAGTTTCTGAGGTTAAGTCGATATGCCAGCGAAATTGTTGCTACTAAGTACGAGCGCAGTGTTCGCTTTGAGGATGGCCTTAGGGATGAGCTAAGGGTGCTGATAGCTCCGCAGAGAGAGCACGAGCATTGGTAGAGAACGCTAAGATAGCCGAAGAGGTGAAGCAAGCTGAACGAAAGAACCGCGATAGGGATTGAAACCGATTCAAGAGAGATTCTGGACCAACTGGTGCTGCAAACCAGAATGTTAAGAGAGCTAAGATAGAGGAACCAGTTCGAGCAGTTTTGGTAAACACGGTTAGACCACAGGCTTGCGGAGACTGTGGTAGGGTGTATCTGGAGAGTGCTGGAAATGTACTGAGGCATGTCTTCATTGTGGGTCAAAGGAACATAGGATCAAGGATTGTCCTCGGAGGCCAGCTCAGACTCAAGTTGCTGAACAAGGGGCTGCTTAACTTGTGCAGGGTGGACCACTGCCCTCGTCGAGAGGGCGAGGACAAGGTCGAGGTGGCAATAGCCGTGGACGTGGGGCACCTGGTAGGGGTACTGGTAATGCTGAGGCGCCAGTGTTGATTCAGCCAGAGTCTTGGAAGGATTTCACTGTATATAGTGATGCATCACATGTGGGTCTAGGCTGTGTACTGATGCAATAAGGTAAAGTAGTCGCTTATGCTTCACGTTAATTGAAGCCTCATGAAGCGAACTACCCTACGCATGATCTCGAATTAGCAGCAGTGATCTTCGCATTGAAAATCTGGAGACATTATCTATATAGGGAAAAGTGTATTATATACACAAACCATAAAAGTCTTAAGTATCTGTTGACTCAGAAGAAGTTGAACCTTAGTCAACAAAGATGGATAGAGTTGCTTATGGATTACGACTGTTTGATTGAGTATCACTCAGGCAAGGCTAATGTGGTGGCTGATACTTTGAGTCCAAGGGTTGTTGCTAATTTTAGAGCTAAGTTTGCTCGTTTCAGTCTGTATGAAGACGGAAGTTTGTTGGCAAAATTACAGGTGAGACCGATTTGGACTGAGCAAATCAAAGAGAAGCAACTAAAGGATGAATAGTTGGTTCCTCAATTTTAGCAAGCTGAGAGTGATGAGAATTCAGATTTTAGACTGAATACTGATGGAGTTCTTTGTTTTCATGGAAGGGTTTGTATTCTGAAGGACTCTGAATTAAGGCAGTCAATTCTGAAAGAGGCTCATGGTGGACCTTGTGCCATGCATCCTGAAGGGAATAGGTTATATCGAGACTTGCGAGAGGTGTACTGGTAGCCTGGACTAAAGCGAGAGGTGACTGAATTTTTCGGGAAATGTCGACGTGCCAGAAGTTAAGGCTGCCCACCAACTGCCCTCTAGACTGTTACAACCAGTGAAAATTCCACTCTGGAAGTGGGAGAGAGTTACTATGGATTTCGTGAGTGGGCTACCTTTGACACGCTCTAAGAAGGATTCTGTGTGGGTGATAGTGGATAGGTTAACGAAATCTACCCATTTTATACCTGTCTGTACCGATTACTCACTTCAAAAGTTGGACAAGTTGTATATGGCAGAGATAGTGTGACTGTATGGGGTGCCAGTTTTGATTATTTCTAATCGAGACCTTAGGTTCACATCTCAATTCTGGAAAAAGTTGCACGAGGCGTTGGGTACACGATTGGACTTTAGCACTGCTTTTCACCCTCAAACAGATGGACAGTCGGAAAGGGTTATTCAAGTTCTAGAGGATATGCTAAGGGGTTGTGTCATCGATTTCCGTGGTAGTTGGGAGCACTACTTACCATTGCCAGAATTTGCGTACAACAACAGCTATCAAGCGAGCATTCAGATGGCTCCACATGAAGCACTGTATGGGCGAAGGTGTCGTACGCCTAAGTGTTGGATAGAGTTTGGAGAGCGACAAGTTCTTGGACCGGAATTGGTAGCAGACACTGAAAGTAAAGTAAAAGTGATCAGAGATCGGTTAAAGGAGGCCTCTGGTAGACAAAAGTCGTATGCAGATCTGAAACATAAGGAAATCAAGTTCACCGTTGGGGATATGGTCTTCTTAAAGGTTTCACCTTGGAAGAAGATCTTGAGGTTTGGTAAGAAGGGCAAACTGAGTCCGCGGTTTATAGGGCCTTATTGGGTTCTTGAATGAATAGGGCCAGTGGCGTATCAGTTGGAGTTACCACCGGAGTTAGATAGAATCAATGACATCTTCCATGTGTCCATGTTAAGACGGTATCGATCGACTCCTTCACATGCTGTGCCAGTGGAGGAGATTGAAGTGAAGACTGATTTGACCTTTGAGAAGGAGCCTGTGCGAATTCTAGATCGAGAGGTTAAAGTTTTAAGAAGGAAGTCCATTCCGTGAGTAAACGTACTATGGCGCAATCATGGAAGAGAAGAAGCTACTTAGGAACCAGAAGAAGCTATGCATCAACAATACCCTTAACTATTTGGATCAGGTAAAATTTCGAGGCCAAAATTTTCTTAAGTGGGGTAGAGTTGTAATGCCCTGATTTTCGGGATTTTTTCGGGTTTTTGTGATTTTTGGTGAATTTTGAAATCTTGGTGTTCTGGATACTGAAATTGTGTTTAAATGTGTTAGTGGGCCTTTAAAAGGCCTAAGCCTAAGTTAAACCCGGCAGAAATATCAATTCTGATTTTTAAGTGAAAAGGGACCTGGTTAAGTGGGCTTTTAAGAAAAACTTCGTAAATTATGACACAAAGAGGGCCTTGGGAAAGTGGAAGGTGGCGCTACTAAGTTCCTAAAAAAGTCGCGTGTGGACTAGGGTTGAGGGCATGAGTTCAAGTCACAAGGTAAGCGTATTGATACTTTTAATTTTTATGCATGTGCCAAGCACATGTTAGAACATAAGTAGAAATCGGCTAGGGCCTTGGGGAGGTTGGGCCAATTGCTCAAGTAGTCATTAGGGTTAGGTTCTTTTCTTTTTCTGTATTGTCAAATTAGGGTTAGCCACCAAAGTGACAAAAAATGCAGATTTCCTCTTCCTGTGCCGATTTCTTCTTCCTCTTCTATTCTCCTTCATTCTTTTCTTTTTCGATTCTTCTCTTCTCTTTTCTTCTTCTATTTTCTTTCTTCTTCTTTTCTTCCCTAGTTGAATCATCCCTACCATTCTACTCATCTCTTCTTTCGTTCCCATTCTTTTCTACACCTCTATAACTGATAGCCATAAAAGCCAAAATCCCGAAAGTTATTCTTATGTCGATTTCTCCTAGTCAAATCCTTCTATTTTCTTCATCCCTTTTGGTCGATTGTCCCCTTCTCTAAACCCCAACCCTTGTCGACAACACCACTCCAAAGCCACCACACTAAAACACCTTTCTCTTCACAGTTTCAAAAGCTGAAAACGCAATAGTTTTTAGGGCCATGGCCGAATCTGTAGATCTCTAAAGATTTGATTTCTGCAAGTGTTTAGGGGATAAATCTGCATCAGATCTGAGTTGAATCAGAAGGGAAACTATGGTAAGTACTCGACATCCTAGATCTATGCGTTATTTCGTGATTTAGAAATACCGAAGTCCCTAGAGTTTAGGGAGGCTGCCGATTGGGGCTTAGCGCTCTAAAGGTTATTAATAAATGATTTCTTTTGGTGATAGTGTGCTCTAGAGACGATTGATCGAAGGTTTGGACAAGTGGAACGACTAGATCTAGATCTAGTCATTGGTTTCAGCAAAGGTAAGGTTTCAAGGGCCTTATGGACATTGGCCGAATGTGGTAAGAGCTTATATTGGTTTTTCATCGATTCATAATCTAATCTGTTAAGTGATCAATTGTAGGAGGAATCACATAGGATATCTTACCGGTAGAATCGCAAAACAGGTGTGTATCGAAAGCCTTCTCTAGTCCAAATCGGCAAAAGTCGAAAAAGCTGAAATGCCGAAATTCAGGCATTTCGTGAGCTTGTGAGCGTGCGAACGCTCATAAGTCGGTTGGAATTTGTTGGATCAGTAATCGTAAGTGGTAAGATGGCTGAGTGCACAATTTCGTGCACCTCAGTGAATTGGGCCTCGGTGGGTTAAATAGGGGCCCAATGGGCTTACGGGCCTATATGGGTGAAAATGGGTAATTAGTGTGTACTGATGGACTGTAGGTTCAAAACTGCTTAAATTGGTAAATTGATCATAAAGTCTGAACTAAATGGGCTTAAGTAGCTAATAGACACTGTAGGGCCCATTAGGGGTTTTATGGCCCAATAGCTTAAAATTGTTAAAACAAGTTAAATAAACTGCTGAGATGAGAGTTAGATTAATAGTGACTGAAATATGTATAAAACCCTAGGAAATTGATAAATTGACTGAATTACCCTTATGGACGAGAAGTTACTATTTTACCCCAAGGTACAAAATGACCGTTACACCCCTAGGGCTAAATCAAACTGAACTGCATGTGTTATTGTTTTCTGTTCATTACATGATTTTCTGTTGCATGGGGACTGGGATATTGATGGAGGAAGTATTGAAAGTGGCTTAACCACGTACTAGAGGCTTTCCCTCAATTTACTGTTATCTGAGCAGCCATGCTGCAACTGTGGAGTGTAGGGCTAGGTGGGTTGAGTTATTCCCCACATGGTGTGTAGGGCTGGTACGGGTGGAGTGTAGGGCAAGGTGGGTTGAGTTATTCCACACATGGTGTGTAGGGCTGATACGGGTGGAGTGTAGCGGCTGGATTTAGGTTGGGTTTGGGCTTGCATTTATATTTATTATCTGTTCTATTCTGAAATGGGCCTATGGGCTGTACTGTTATCTGAAGAGGGCTAAGGCCCAGTTTATTGTATCTGAATAGGGCTTCGGCCCAGTTTACTGTATCTGGATAGGGCTTCGACCCAGTTAAAACTAAGACTGGATAGGGCCTAGGCCCAGTGGGCTTGAGCTGACTTGGGCTCTGGATGGGCATTCTGTACATACTGAGTTCCCAAACTCACTCCTTTTTCTTCCATCCATGCAGATGAGCCCTAGTTGGTGGACTTGAAGCTGGGAGGGATTCAGAGTGGTCACAAAGATTGGATTTCTGGTTCTCTATTAAGTCTTATTTTATTTCTTTATTTATTTAGATTATTTTTATTATGGTTTTTGGGTTGTAATAAGGTCGCTCTAATTATTATTATTTCAGGATTTAATTTTTTTTACTTATTTAATTTTTTTTAACTCAAGATTAATATTGTTCAAATCGTTTTGAAATCGAATAGCTCTAAGACGAGCTTTTATAAAGATTACTTGTTTTCAAAATAACACGACAACCGGATGTTTTCAAAACTCAACACACTCCAAGAGTGTAACAAAAGTCACGTTTTTGATAAAACCCTTAATGATCGGTAGTGAATAGGATATTCATTAAGTAAACCGGGAATTTCTCATTAAACTACAATAATGGTTTTTGCAAAGCTTACCCTAATTGTAGTAACTAGGTAACATGGTTAGTTGTAGGTGATGTGACACACCGGATTTGGCCATAACGTCTGGGCTGGGTTTGGGGTGTTACAGGCTGTGTCGCGACACCAAAGGAAGTCTTGAAACTCTTGTATCCTACTACCTATGTTGCGACATCCAGCTATCTATGTTGCAACACAATGACCAATATTGAGTTAGCACACCTTCTAATGATCTCCTACATGCTTGCAAAGCATATTAGCTCACCTTTAGGCCTCATTCGGCCCTTAAGGTCAATAGAAGCCTCTATTTACACAATTTATTGCCTTTAGATAAAATTATGAAAACTTAGCTAAAACTTAACATTAGTGATTGTATTCAAGCTCCTAAAGTATGAAAACTAATTTAATTTGCTACATCGAATTACGACAGATCACAATGTTTGATGTAGCATCCAGTTACTCTGGCTTGACAATCGGGTTGGGTATAGGGTGTTACATTCCTCCTGACTTGATTGATTGAGAATTCTTCCAGTCATAGTTTCAAAAAAAGTATGTTGCGGAATTATATTTGGAATATCGAAAATAGGAGTTTCTTCCGCTGAAATAGGGTGAACTATTCGTAGTAGATTATGAGCAAGAATACCTATGGCTCAGTAAATATGCCTTAGAGCTTATATTGACCAAAAAAGCAAGTTGTAAACGTTTTCTACGTAGGTTGCATGATGAACTCAATACTCAATTGGTGGCGTTAAAGACAAAAGAATTTGCTGATTTATCATACTAGTCAAGATGGCTGAACAATCAATGGGATTGGATAAGAAACCTAAATCTCTTCATGTTATAGGAAAGTAAGTTGGAACCTCTAGTTTGCATCCAATGTCCAAACGAACTAGAGAATCTTGTAAGCCCTAGAGTGTAACAGCCCATTTTTTAATGAAATCAAAATTAGTGGTTTTAGGAACAAAATTTTGACACGTGAATTCGTAAATATTATTATTTAATATTTTGTGTTAAACACAATAAAATAGTGAATTTTGATTTGATAAATTTTGCTAATTAGACGGTTAATTATATAAGTGGTTTGACCCTAAGGTTATTGATTTTGGAAAATGAGGTATCGAGACCTCATTTTTGTAAACAAATGAGGTATCGAGACCTCATTTTTGTAAACTAAGTCCATAAATATTTTTGTCAAATATTTACGGAGTTTTCTATTTAGATGTATTTAATTTTGGTTGAGAAATTTTAATGATTTGATAGTTAATTAAGGAAAAAGGACAAAATCCTAAAAACCATAACAGTTAAGAGTTATGAAATTTAATTACCTAAAGATTAAACTGGTGGTATGTAAGGGTCCAAATGGACAATTAAACCACCCTAGTTGAAAGTGGACGGTTAAATAGTCTTATTTTAAAGAAATTACTTTAAAATATAATGAAAATAAAATTATAATATCATAAAACACAAACTAAATTATCATATTTTCCTATTTCTTTCTTTCACTGAAAAGAAGAACATAAGAGCACTATTATTGGAAGCTTTAAGTTTGATCAAGCAATCCTTCTTGCATCTCTGTCCTCCAATTACCCTTTTTTTTGTAAATTTTATGTTTTTGAGATCGTTGCAACTTATCCAACTAAACCATCCCTCTATTTTCAAACAGTTAAATTTGTAAAAGTTATAATTGATGAATTTTATATGTTCTTGATACAAAATGCTTTGGTTGTAAGCTCAGAAAAGTTGAAGGTCTAATTTGTAAAGTGAAATTGGTTAGTTTTGAGTTTAGGGACTAAAATTAAAAAACTAATTACTAATTCTATATGCTAAATGAGGGATGAAATTGAAAATGTATTGAAAAAACAGAGTTTAAAAGTGAAAGGTATGATAGTTTTGATTTTAAGGACTAAATTGAATAAAATGTAAACCTTTGAGAAAGATTGTAAAACTAAAATTAAGTTGTTATATACACTTAATAAGATAAATTAAGGTAATTAGCACTGATAATTTAAATTGAATTATCATATAAATCAAGTTTTGAACTAACCGGTAGGTAATCAAAGAAAAGAGGAAATTGCTAACTAGTCCTTAACATTTTTGCTACTGCTAATTGACCAGGTAAGTACATAGGATAAACTTATATATATAAATGTGATGTATATAGCTGTATAGATTATTTTGTGTATTAATTATACTATGAATCGTGTGCAAATTGGTATAAAGGTGAGCAACGAACTGTACCGTATTGAATCGTACTAATATGTAGATTGTGCCTGGATGAACAATAGTGTAACGCCCCAATTTTTTGGGTTTTTGAATTTCTGCTTGGATTTAATTTTTGCTTGGCTTGATGTGTTATATTGATGTCTTAGGTGTGTTTGGTGGACCTTTAAAAGGCCTAGGTGTTAGTCTAAGGCTTGGTAAAATTTTTAATTTTGGTCTTAGGTGAGAATGGACTTAAGCTAGGTGGGCTCATAAATTAAAGTTGGGATTTTAAGCACAAGGAAGCCTATGTTAAAGTGGCAAGATGGCGCCACTTAAAACACAGGGGGTGGCGTGACATGGCTTGTAAAGAAGCTAAGGTTCAAAACTCTGGGTGAGCAAAGTGTTGGTTTTATTTTTAATGCATGTTCATGGTAAGAGGTGGACTCCAATTTAAACTCTAAAGGAGGGAGTTTGAAGTGCTCAGGGGGTTGGATCAAGGAGTGATAAGGGGAGAAAATTTAGGAATTTTGAATGGGAGCTTAAGTTGGCCGATTATAGGGTTGGAGGTGCATATTCGGCTAGGGTTTTTAGGAGGTTGCATTTTCGGCATTTAGGGTTGTATGTGTAGACTTCTTTAGTGGTTAGTCTTCAGGATTTGGCAAATTTGGCCATTTTCTTTTTGTCGAATAAGTATAGTACTTTTTAGGGCTCTTTGCTCTTTCTTTTTCTTTCTCCTCTTTTGATCTAAAAGCCAAAAGCCGAAAGTGATAAACCCTTCTTGAGCCGATTTATTCAAAGAACTAAACCTTTCCATATCTTTTCTTCGCAAGCCGGATCTATCATTTTCTTTTCCTCTTTCTTCTCTTGTTCATTGTTTGAATTGATCCACTTAGAACCTCTCTTGACGATTGCCTCAAAAAGCCGAAAACACTTGGTTCCTCTCTTGTCGATTTCTCCTCCTTGTCTCCACTCTTGCTAAAACCGAAACCCTCAAGCCTCCCATATCTCTCTGTCGACCATCTCTTCTTTGATTCATAACTTCTTCTTTTTCCATCTTTCCTCTCAAAACCGAAACCTCCATACTCTCGAGTGTGTTTTTCAAAAGCCAAATCCCTTAGATCTCTTCTCTTTTTACGTTTTGACTAGATCTATAATAGATCTGGGCTAGGCTAGTGGTCAGTGGTTCTTTCGTGTGGCAAGGCTATCAAGCAGACTTTTGGGTAAGTAGCTTCCTTCCTATTCTTTTCTTTCTTGAGATTCAAGAAAAGCTGAAGCCCCTAACCATTTTGTACCAATCAGCTTTGATCCTTCTTTGGACACCGATTCAAGTTCTCTCTTTTTGGTTTGCTTGTGTCCATAGCCAGTCTTAAGGATAGATCTTGTGAAAGGCGTTGGTGGATAGGAGATAACAAAGCAATCTAGATTTGTGGTCTAGATTACGGCAAAGGTAGGTGATGGTGTCGTGCTAGTGGTTACCGAATATGTAAGTCAACATGGTGTGGATTTTCTAATGGATTGTGATCTGACATAGTGATTAATCTGATGTAGGTTGATTGTTCGAAAGATCTCGACTAAGTTCGTAATCAAGTATGTAATCGACACCCTCTAGTAGACTAGATCGGCAAAAGCCGAAAAGCCAAAATGACAAAATGCCAGCATTTCTAGGGCTTACGAGCGTGCGAGCGCTCGTGGGTCAGTTTGAAACTGTGAGTTGGTATTTACAAATGGTAAGATTGTTGTTCACGATTTCGTGCATTTGGGTCGTTTTGGGCCTCGATGGGCAGAATTTGGGCGCAATGGGCTTTACGGACCCATATGGGTGAAATCATGCAGTAAGTATTTTCTGGTAACTGGATATAGGATCTGCAAAAATATGTGTAAAATTTGGACTTCGTGGGCCACAGTAGCTTGTGAGGTTGGGTTATTGTTACGGAGGAAGTGCTAAAAGTGGCAATGTAACGTAATCTGCTTAGAGGCTTTGCCTCGTATTACTGTTCTAATGGCTTAGCCACGATATCTGTTTTAGCAGCTCTACTGCGATTGTGGTGTGTAGGGCTGGGTGGGTTGAGTTACTCCCCACATGGTGTGTAGGACTAGTACGGTTGGTGTGTAGGGCTAGATGGGGCTTGGGCTTTGCATACATGCATATATTACTATAATCTAATCTGTTTCTGTAATGGGCCTAAGGGCCACACTATTTTCTGAATAGGGCCAAGGCCCAGTTTAAACTGTATCTGAATAGGGCTTTGGCCCAGTCTATGCTTGAACTGATCTCTGACACTAGTTGGGTTAGCTTACACACTGAGTTTTCACAAACTCACCCTCCTTTCTTCATCCTTGCAGGAAATCCCCAACCATAGAGGACTTGGAGTTGAGAGGGATTTGAGGTGGCCACGTGATTCTCTTTTTTCTGAACTTTACTTTATTTATAGTTTATTTCCTTTTCTTAAATTTGGGTTTTCAAGTTGTAATAAGGCCGCTCGGTATTTTATTTTTGGGTTTTCCTTCTCGGTAGTTTATTAGTAGTAGATTAAATTATGTGGATGGTTTTCTTTCCAAACTTAAACAAATGTTTTCAAACATGCAAAACGAATCAATTTGGTTAACTTAACGCCAATAACACTTTAATGAGATTTAATAGAAGATGAAATTTTGTTTGGTAACAACTAAGGGTTTTCTAAAAAGGAATAATAGTAAACGGGGAATGATTTCTAATTACAAGTTATTAAACACTGAATAATTTCAAAACTTCACAACGCTTTAAAAAAGGAAATAGGTCAAGCTTGGACGATTGTCCATGTGACACACCGGATCTAGCCATAACATCTGGGCCGGGTTTGGGGTGTTATATTTAGGATAGGCTAAAATTGGCATGCCAATAGGGTTAGTCACGTGCTTGTACGGTATTTTCACTACGGTGCCTACTACTCTACACTTTTTTGTATACTAATTTGCATTTCAGTGCCTACTGGTGTGGTGTAGATACCCGTATATCCCTATCTATTTATTTAGTTCATCGGGCTAAGTGTTAAAAGAGAATGTATTTTCTGATTCTATATACTGATTGGAAATAAATGTGATCATATGGTTATGTGTTCTATTATGTTATAATTAAGCAAAATGTTACATTTGTTGATGAACGGGATGAAATGTTAATAAATTGATTTTATATGAACGAATGGACGAATTTTATGATTGTATATCAAATACTCACATTTTGGTTGTGACATATGGTGACAGGAAACATAGTTAAACTTGTTATTTTGTTATGTTAGTTCTGTTATTAGGTAAGTTTATGGTTTAATGCTTATGAGCTTACTAAGCATATTTAATGCTTACTCGATTATGTTTTCTTGTCCTGTAGATATTTTTCGAAACTTAAAGATAGAATCAAGTAAGAGGTCACACTCTCTACCCTTTAACTCAGTAGATCTTTTATGGTTTAAGGATCGATTTTGTGGCATGCATATAGGCTCATTATGTATAAAAGTCTCTTTTGTTGATAATGTTTTTATATGTGATCAATGTCATGAAATGTATAAAGGTGAATGACAATTGATTACTAAATGAGGTGAAATGGTAAGATACTAGAAATGGTATAAAGTGTTTGAAAGAGTAAAGTTGTAACTTGTTATATGTTATGCTTATAAGCCTTGAAATGTGTTTAAGTTTGTGAATGGTCAAATGAATATTTAATTGATGAAATTAGCGAATAGAATGAGAATTTATGTAAGGTTGATGTGTGCACAGTATTGAAACAGGTTTGAGTTAGAGTTTGAGTGATGCTTGGATGTAATGTTGTGTCAATGGTTCTAAAGGTTGATTATTATGTTTGAATTCATTTGGTCATGTAGATTTGGTGCTATATTATATTTTTGCATTGATCAAAGATAGGAATTTGTAAATTCAAAATGGTATAATGGTTTATAGTTTGAAGACCATTACAATGAACCATATTGGTACTATATTTGTTGGAAGTTTTGGTATTGAATTATAACCTATTTGTGATGGTGCCTAAAATGGCATATTGGCTAACACTTTAGGTTGTATTGTATTAAGATTTGGCTTGATCCCATTGATGTATTTTAGGCAAAATTTTGATCTATGTAGATATGGGTTTGGATTGCTAAATATTTAAGTTGGATAAGTTGCAAAAAAGGTCATCTTTGGTGTTACACAATTTGCCACATGACTGCGTGTCTCACATGGTTAGTTGACATGATCGTGTGCCATTTGTAATTTAGATGCAAGATTGTTGACACAGTCTCAGTCTCTCACACGGCTGTGTGAATAATTGCTAAGTTTTACAATTAAGTACACATGACCATAGTTTGTTACACAAACGTATGACTCTGCATTACACGACATTAATCTTGAAAATAGTTTGGAGACACGACTATGTGCTTCTGCACCACACGACCTCAGCGTGTCACACGGCCTGGCCACACAACCGTGTATCCCTATTTTGCAATTTTTGCCTCACCTTTATGTAGAGTTTCAAAATAGTCCATGTTTAGTTTTGGATCGTTTTTAAAGCTTTCATAAGATCGAATTAAGTTTGAATTTTGTATGCAGGACTTGATTTGTTTGATGAACTGATGATTTAAGATTTTTTTGAATATAATACTTGAATTAAATTGTATGTTCCGGTTTTTTATTTACTAGAATGTCCTATAGCTCGAGTCTGACGACCAAATCAGTTGAGAGTGTTACATTTAGTGGTATCAAAATTACAGTTTAGTTAATTCTAGGACTGAACATAGCATGTACAGAGTCTAGAAAATACATGCCACAATAACCTATGATAGTGTGATGTTATTTGATTCTATTTGACTTTGTTTTCTTATAGATATAAAGATGTCGGTTGAATCAAACCTTGTTGTCACTGAAGAAGTTCATAGCAATGTTGGCAATTCATAGTGTTCCTGCTCCTCATATGTCTGAAAATGAGGCAAAAAATGCCTTCTTTGATATGATGGGTAAGTGGTTTACTGAGTTTATGCGAACCAACCCTACAACTTTGCAACCTTCGCCCCTATTATGCCTCCGTTAGCACCCTCTTATCCTCATAATATTGAAAGCTCGCATTAACCCCAATTGATAAAATAAGAAAATATGGAGTTGAAAAATTTTGTAGAAAAATAGATGACAGTCCGACTAGGGTTGAGTATTGGTTAGAGAATACACAACGGGTCTTAATGAAATGGCTTGTACACTTAATAACTATTTGAGGTGTGCAGTATCTCTGTTGAAAGGTGAAGCCTATCAATGGTGGTCCACATTGTTATCCATCGTATTGACAGACAAAATTGATTAGAACCCTTTCCAAAAAAAATTTTAAAAGAAGTATATCTGTAGAATGTATTTGGAAAAGAAAAAGAAGAAATTTCTTGAATTGAGAAAATGAAATAGATATGTGGCTGAGTATGAACGACAGTTTGTATGGCTTAGCAAATGTACCTGTGAAATTGTATTAACTGAGTCTAAGATGTGTATTCATTTTGAAAGTGGTTTAAATGATGAGATCCGCAGGTTAGTTGGAGCACTAGAACTATAGGAATTTGTGATTTTATCTTATCGAGCACAGAAAATGGATGACATTTACAATGAGGAGAAATAGGATGATACGAAATTTCAAGAATCTAGAAAGAGAAGTGTGTCGAGATCGTCTCAAGCTCCTCCATCCAAGAAGTTGAGAGAATTCCACAGTTGTTTCACTTCACAGTCAGGATATTTTGGATAAGATAAGTCAAGATCGAGTAATTTGAGGTTCTAGAATACACTAGCTACAAGCATTGGCAGTGTTCGTAATGTTGATTTACCTATTTGTGATCATTGCGAAAAATCTCACAGGGTGTAAGTCGATTTATAGTTGGGGCTTATTTGTAACACCTCAAACCTGACCCAAACGTTATGGTCCGATCTAGTGTTTTACATAGACGTTTTATTCACAACCGGTTACTTTGACAAACCACTATGTTTTTTATTGTAAATCCATGTCTAGGAAATTGTAGGTTTTGAGCAAAATCAAATTTAAAACTATTTTTTATTTTTTTTTTTGTTATCTTGAAATATTTAGACAAAAACTCATTTGTTGTCGTTTATTATCATGTCAACCAACCATTACATAAGGTTTGTTTAAAAACATTTGATATTAAATTTTGAAAACTCGAATGCCCTAGTCTACCGCTTTAAAGCAAATAATAGTGCAATCAAAATCAAACACCCATAGTGGCCTTATTACAAAGCAATTTCGAAATTAAAATAATGATAAAAATAAAGTAAAACGAAATCCAGAAGCAGAAATCTTATGGCCACCCTGAGTCCCTCGCAACTCCAAATCCTCTATGGTTGGGGGTTACCTACATAGATGGAAGTAAAAGGGTGAGTTTGTGAAAACTCAGTGTGTAATTTTCCCCAACCAATAACAGAGATCAGGCATCTAGAACAGACTGGGCCGAAGCCCTATTCATACACAGATTAATCTGGGCTTTGGCCCTATTCAGAAACAGAGTGGGTCTTGGGCCCATTACAAATACAGAACAGAACAGAGTATATGCAAAACCCAACCCAGTCGAGCCCATCACACCAACCGTACCAGCCCATCACACCATGTGAGGAACAACTCAACCCACCCAGCCCGCACACCAATTCGCAGCCATGCTGCTAAAATTAGATATCGTGGCAGAGCCACCAGAACAGAATTACGTGGCGGAGCCACTAAATAGAATACGTGGCAATGCCACTATACAGAACTTCCTCCGAATTTAAACCCAACCCCATGCAGCCTAATATTACCACATACATGTATACAGATTAACAGATACAGATACCACATACATAAATCAAACAGTCACTATTAAGGGTATAACAGGCATTTGGTAGCTAAGGGTAAAATGGTAGTTTTACCCTTTAGGGGTATTTTGGTCATTTTACTAAGTCTCGGTGTTTCAACACCTAATACGACCTTCTAGCAGGTCTAACATTACTTTGAGCAACTCAAAATATCCATATGTCTAAACAATGTATACGGGCCCAAAAACCCCTAATGGGCCCGAGTAGGCCCACACGTTCGTATGGCCCGCTCAGTCTAAACTTACGCTTAATATCACAAATTTTATTATCTAATGAACCAGATATCATTTTACCGTATAACTTACCCATATGGGCCCGTAGGCCTATTAGGCCTATTTCAGCCTATCGAAGCCCAAAACAGCCCAAGTGCACGAAACGTGCACGGTGGCCTTCACAGTCGAACACCCACAATTCGTGGGTTCGAATCGGCCCATGAGCATTCATACGCCTGCAAGACCTCGAAATGACGGCATTTTGGCTTTTCAGCTTTTGCCGATCTATGCTATTAGAAGGTGTCATTACACACCTGATTATGCGATTCCACAGTCAGCAGGCGCTCAACCTATTGCCATAGCAACGATCATTAATAACTTAACCAATACTTAGCGAAACCATACTCAGAACTTACTCAACAGTTACTTACCACCGCTTTGCTTGTCTATAATCACTTGAGATCAACGTGTTCCTCCAGGATTTGATTGAACGATGTCAGATCTAGGCACCTACGACTATGGGTAGATCCAATCCAACATATAAGGGTTAAAGGAGTATTAACATCCCAAACTATACCTTTATTAAAGAGAAAGTCATAATATCAAAAGCCGAAATCTTAACGGGAAGTACTTACCCCAGAGCCCGCTCGACCGATTCGTTAGAACCTAGGAGCAGTCGTTTACTAGCCCGAACTTAGTACTCTTACAGATCTAATCAAAATACAATGAGGACGGAGAGATCTAAATATTCAGCTCTATAGGCAAAACAAGAGAAGTAGCCGATTGAAGAAGGGGTAATCGGTTTAGAGGTTTAGCAATGAGTGTTTTAGCAGCCCACGATGAAAGAGTAAACCAAAATTTGAGAAAGAGGGAAAATGTGGGAATAGAGAAAAGCAAAGTGAGATTCAGCACAAGTGAGGGGAATGGTGAGAATGAATAATGAAATAGAGATATAGGCTTCGGCAACGATAGATGAGAGAAGAAACTAAATGGAGATTCGGCCAAGAGACTTAGGTAGAAAGAAAGAAAAGAATCTACTTTTGGGAAGTAGACAAACGAGAACCCGGTAATAGATATCTCAATCCCTTAATGATGAAACAAAAGAGAGGAAAGAAAAGAGAGGGTAAGAGATTTTGGCTAAAAGAAAAAAATGAAACAAATGAAGTTTGGCTTATTTGCAAAAGTTTGAAGCAATATGAAACACCAACGTGACCAAAATACCAAAGTCGGTAAAAGAAATCTCAGAAAGAAATGAAGAACTTGGCCCTTTACTCTCATTTGCCGAAAATGCCAAAAGCCAAAACCCCAACCGATTTTTGCGTACTCAAGCCTACCTACATTCGGCCAACCTCTCCTCCAACTCTATCCCTTGTTTTACTCCTTGTTTTTCTCCTAGATTTACTCTTATTTCCAGTTTAGATATTACCTCATACCTTTAAAATCATGTCATCCTTATCAAATCTCTAATCTGAAGAGTTTACCTTTAAAACCATCGCTTGTCGATTCCAGCTAACAAAATAATAGCTCTCTGCTTATAAGGAGACTCGAACCTCAGCTCTCCCACCTGCTAAATCATGCTACACCAAGCCCTACCTGTGGCCCCCCTTGGCCCTCCAACACAGGGCTTTTTGTGCTAAGAAACCACACCAATAATTTAAAAGTCCTACCTGCCAACGTCCAGATTCACTTAAGGCTAAAATTAAAAATTTTACCAGGGGTTAGGCCAAAACCTAGGCCTTCCAAAGGCCCCCTAGACACACTCAAGCCATCAATTTAACAACCCAAGCATGCAAAAGTCACTTTAGGCAAAAATCTTGAAACCCTAAAATTTGGGGCATTCTATTATTTTAGATGCAGATCTACAAAGCACTTTCTGAGAGACTATAGCCTATTATGATTTCTGAGTGAAAACAAGAATTTGTTATGATAGAATTCATATCAGGATTGTTATTGACTCCAAAAAAGAAAGATCCAATATGGGTAATTGTTGATAAATTTGTCACATCCCATATTTTTATTATTATTTGCACAATTTTGTGAACAAGGAAGTGTGTTGTCCTAGTGGTCCTAAGTTCAAGCCCCCATGTTCACACATCTTTTATTTAAATTTTAGACATTTTTCCTTTTGCTTTTTGTGCTTGCTGTCCACCCCATTTTCACTATCAATAGGAGGATTCCTTTCCTCCAATATAGTTCAAACTTACCTTAAGTTGTTGGAGTATGATCCCCCTTTTCACTCCATGTCTCCCTCTTTTGCCAAAACTTCTTACCTTACCTTTAGTTTAGGTTCATTGAACCTAGTCATGGTTGACCAAGCTCTCACCACCCTTTTGTCATCCCTACCCCCCTCTTACTCCCATTTTCTTTTTTTTTTCATTTCTTTTCTCTTCTATTTTCTCTCCATTTTGTAAAATAACAACCTCCCTTTCTTTGAATCTTTGCTCTTTTCCACCAACATTTATTTTAATCTTTGCTCTTTTCCACCACCGTTCACCACACCTCATGGCCACCACACCTCCTCTTTTCCTCTTTTTCTTCTTCTATCGCCGCCGTGATTGCCACCGTGTACCACTACAGGCCCCTTTTCTCCTTCATTTTTTAATTTCTTCCTCTTTCTCTTTGTGTCTAATTTCTTTAATTTCTACCCCTCCAACCACCTTCGGACCACCACTCCCTCGTCACCTGACCTCCATTGAACCATTACCGTCACTGCTGTGGTCGAACCTCCGTTGCCACTAGAGACTGAATTTCTTCCCTTTCATCCTCCTCTATTTTGCCATTTCTCATATTGATTTTACATCTTTTCTTTCAAAAGATACTAACATGTAGTGATAGTGCAGAGATAATCGGTAAGCTTTATGTGTTTGATTTCTGATATTTTGGCCTTGTTATCTTGAAATCGTTGGATATAGTTGGCATGCCATAGGATTGTGAGTACTCACCTATATGTATAGTGATTTTGGGTGTTGAGGCCCTGGGACATATTTGAAGGGATAAGGGAATGTAAGCTAAGCTCCATTCAATGGGACATGTGAGGGGACATAAGGAGAGTGTTAGCTATATGCTTCACTTCTGGGACATGTTTGACTCTATGAGTCTATGTTTGGTGTGATGAAGATCCATGTATCTGATGAGTGATGATAGAGCACACTATAAGTTTCATAATTCAAGTGTCAAATTATCTTGTACATATATATATATATCTGTGTGTTGTGTGATGAATACCTTAAAAATATATGGTTGCTTTACAAACTATCCTTATATATGTAATGCAAATGAACTATTAGACGATGCATCTTAAAGTGTTACACATTACTAAACATGAGACTCTAGTATCGTATATGTATAGAGTTTTTGTGGATGCATGACGGAATGTTTGTGTTGTTGTTATTTCACTAATTCATTAAGCTTGTTTAAGCTCACCTACTCTTTTCAACATTCGAAGATTAGTAACAATTCGGTGTGGGCGGTATGGTTGTCCTAGGGAGTAATTCAAGGAACACTCGTTTATTCTCGTAGGTGCTCTTTCAGTTATTTCATATTGGGAAATAAGGCAATGTGGTAGACTTGTTTAGTGCCATGATATGTTTGGATTATTTACCGACTTTGTTTGTTTCAGTTTTGGAAGTCTATGAGTTTATATGTTTGCTTATGTTCACAAACTTACATGATGGCTTGATGTATCTTGGTTGGACATGATTTGACAATGTGAACAGTTAAATTTAGCTGTTGGATGATTATTTATCAAAGAAAGTGATGCATAATGCTTAGAATCTATTTTGGAATAAGTTAATTGCATATGTATGTTGCACTTTTATGCCCAGGGGTAGAGGGATCGATATTCAGGATGTAAAATCAATACCTCTATGTTTTAAATGTGTAGAGAGTCAGAATAGAGTTTTAGTATCGATACTTTTGCTCGAGTATCGATCCTTAGGGTCAAAGTATTGATATTTCATGATAGATACTGATAATTTTTAAGACCTTAGGATTTAGTCGAGAAACAGAATTCAAGTTTGGTATCATTTTTCCAGGTGGTATCGATACCATACAAAGAAAATATTGATACCCTAGTGTCTGTATCGATACCTACAAATACATTCTGAGAATTTTGCTAAATAGACCTTATGCATGTTAACACTCGTTTTTCGGATTATTTATGGTATGACTTGCACGTAACATTGATAACTAGCAAGTATAATTGACTTAAAACCTATATGAATACTAAAAGAAAAGATGTTTCATTTAGAACAAATTTTTACCTTTTGTATATGACATGAGATGGTGGTGTGGCATCTCGTATTCAGGCTTGGTGACCAAGTCGAGTATAGGGTGTTACAATATTGGATCGAAGTGAAGATACTTTGGAGTTTGGTGGAATATCTGTCTAAAAGTACAGATGAGGAGGGCCAATACAGAAACTAGTGTTTTGTTATGGGAGGAAGGGTATGAATCGTCAAAGGAAACTAATCTAAACATATATGGAGTAGGGCATAATTCAAGGGATGATTGATGGAGTGATTTAAGGAAATATACTAATCCAATCTATAGGTTTAATTTGGAGGGATCTCAATTTAATCTTTATTTCAATCTGAATGGATCCTCTAGTGGGATGGGCCAAGTTAATATGGAACATGATCTTAAAGAAAGCCTAATAATGAATGTTGAAGAGAAGAAAAGGCCCAGAATAAATGTTTTGATTCCTAATGTTTCTGAGTTATTTGATTCAACAGGAATTATTGTTAAGAAAAATTATGTTCACATCCATCAAGGATCAGCAGCTGCCAATAGGCAAACTGACCGAGCGCAATGAAAATCCTATCTTGGAATGTCCACGAATTGGGGAGTACACGGGCAAGTAGAAGACTTCATTTCATGCTGAAGTCTATTAATCCTCAAATTGTCTTCATCATGGAGACAAAATAGATGTTAGGTGCATGGAAAAGGTACATAGAAAATGTGGCTTTATGAATGGCATTGGTGTTCAGGCGGAAGGTTCTCGCAGGGGGCTTAGTTTTGCTTGGAATGGCAATGATTTGGCTAGCATTCAAATATTTTCAAAAAAATCATATTGATGTCGTTATAAATAGAGGTGATAATAATTTGATGTATAGATTTACAGGTTTTTATGGATCCCCAGATGTGAGACATAGGGAGGGTAGTTAGAATTTGATTCAAAGAGTAAAAAGCAATTGGAACGTGCCCTGGATTATTTGTGGTGATTTTAATGAGATCTTATATTCATATGAAAAAAAAAGGAGGTGTTCCAAGAGATGAAAGGCGAATGGAGAATTTTAGATAGGTGTTGGAGGAATGGAAGCTACTGGATAGAGGTTTTCATGACCTTGGTTCACTTAGGAATTGGGGAACTTATCGGAGACTTATATTCGTGAACAATTAGATAAAGGGGTGGTTAACCCGGAGTAGTTGAATATTTTTCCTAATTTTTCAACTGAACACATTTCCCATTCTTTTTCGAACCATTGTCCATTTTTGGTCCAAATGAATAAGGGTACAAATTTTGGAAAAAAAGGAATTTCATATTTGAAGCTTGGTGGGTATTAGAAGATTCTTGTGAAGATGTCATTCACCAAGTATGGGAAGCTACATTGATCGGTGTCTTGCAAAAATTGGAGGTTCTAAGTAAGGCCCTTATAGAGTGGGAAAAAAACATTTTGAAAGAATTGAGGTGATGTATAAAAAAAGCTAAAGAATAGATTGGAGATGCTAATAGAGGAAAGGGACGATGCAATAATGACATAAATCATGGATGTTAAATTGAAATTAAACTAGGAGATGGAAAAACATAAAGCCTATTGGGAACATAGGGTCCGAGCTAATTGGTTAAAATTGGGAGATAGGAATACTATGTTTTACTACAAATTTGATTCCCAAATGAGACACATGAATCGAATTAGGGGTCTGGAGAATGTATCGGGGGTGTTTATGAATGAATAGGATGCAATGGAGGAAATTGCTCGAGAATATTTCAACAATCTATTCACAACTAGAAGCGTAAGTGATATAGGCCATATTTTGTTAGGGGTGGAACGTTACATAACAGATGAGATGAACCAAAGAATTATGGAAAAATATTCAGCAGAAGAGGTGTTTGAGGCCTTAAAAGGAATGGGTCCGACCAAAACAGCTAGAAGTGATGGCTTTTCGACGATATTTTTCCAACAATTTTGGCATATCATCAAACGGGACGTGAACAATTTCTGCCTGAGTATTTTGAATGAAGGTATGTGTAACACCCCTAACCCAAGTACGACGCCGGATGGGTTATGAGGCGTTACCCAAAAGTTTTACCTTAAATATTAATCAAATACGCGTAATCATCAAATCACATTATACATAAAGCCCTTATATAAATATATATACATTATGATCAATCCTCAAAGCAAACATATCCATCATTGATTAAAACTCCAAACCAAACTTAACTCAATAATTAAGCCATTTTCGCATGGCTCATTATGATTACAAAACCACAAAACCAACATAACATATTCTAGCTTGTACATGCCATAAATCTCAAGTTTTAATTTATATGAAATACCGAAAGCGATCGATAATGTGACCAACTCCTTTGAAGATTTTCGAGCCCGCAATTTGGATTCTAGATCTATAAACAGAATCAAAAGAAATCACACAGATTAAGCGAACTACGCTTAGTAAGTCTTAATCGCATATAATAATTCCACGAAATACCCGTTCATTAAAATCACATAAAAAAATACCCCCTCCAATTATACTCTATTTCACTAAGTGGATTTATATTTATTCCCGAAATCAATTTCAATTTCGAATAAATCTTACTTTTGAGAGCAATTGTATAAAGTTTATTACATTATTCATCATGTAAATGAAAGAATATATATATTGATATATATATATATATATTCAAAGCATCCCATCTTCGGTTCACAAGAACATTTTTCATGATTATATATATATATATATGTATATATATATATATATCCATCGTCTGTAACACTCTTAGGAGTAATTATAACATTTCCACACATATACACGAAAAATATAGCAGAAGGTAACATTTCCTTATGAGTACATATATGGCCAAATCTAACCTTTTCTTCATAAACACACATACAATCGAATATAACGTTATCTCATAAGTGCACATATAACCGAATATAACTTTCAAAGAGAACATTACCAGCTTAGTAAATCTTATGCTCATAAACGAATTCAATAAGCATCCAACATATATAAATTAGTTGAATTGTACAATTAGAAGCATGCAATACTTTAACCAAATGCATTTAGTAACATATATACAATTTTTATACTATTCAACTTATACCCGAACCTACCATTTCGATAAGAGCCTGCCTTTGATCTGAGACATTGTTTAAATATACATACTCATATAATCGATTATACAAATTTCATAATAACACATATATCCAAATATATCAATTGCATACGACTTTGCATATAGCTGAAAATATTCCTTCCTTATAGTCTATATATGACCAAATATTTCAAAACCATATAAGCTCACATTTACTTACCCAAAAAACAAAGGTCAAATAAAGAAACATTTAGAATATCTTATTTACTTACCATTTCGGTAATGAAGCACATAGATATAACTTGATTTAGAACACCTGTATAAACCTACTAGGCATAAGTCCGAGTCACTCCTCTATTTAATTCTCATTCAACAATTTGATTTACATAGGCACTAAGCCTCTTAAGCTTAAAGCTTGATACTGTTCACCGGCTCAAAGCCTGCTAGGCGTAAAGCCTGTTTTTAACAAATACAGTTGAATAAATCACTTCCAAATCAACTCATATTGAGCACATTCTATCAAATATCTATTTGATAAATTTTTCGTCGCATAATTCAATAGGTACTTCCAATGATTCCATAAGTAATACGTTAACTATATAAAAATCACACATATCATATTCCAATATAGTGGCTAAAACACAGCAGTTAATTTCATTGTATTATATGTTCTTCAAATGGCAATCATAGCACATTTTTCATTCACATACTAATTTACCTCCAATCCTCTCAATACTCAACAAATAAACTGTTCAGCTACAAAATTTACATTCCACAATGCCATATCCATCTCCCATATTTCAATTCAACTAATACCATAAGCCATGAGTGTCACAACTCAATTATTAAATTTTCAAACAATAACCATGTAAAAACCGTAACTATTATACCTTAACATCATCTACTGATTCGGTTCTAACACAAATACACCTCAAACATTTCAATTCAATTCTAATTTTATCTCTATTTTAAAAAAATTCAAACTCATTTAGTGACTTAAGAACTTACCTCGAATATCGTCTAACAACTACGGACCAGCTACTCGACTACCTTTGCTTTTCCCCTATCCGAATTTTGCCCTCTTTGTTCTTGAGCTAGAATTAAGCAATTTTACTTCTTTAATCATTTATCCAAGTAAAAATCTAATTATATCAACTATGCAATTGAAAGCATTTAGACCATATTTAACCAACAACAAGCTACGATCAAAATTATCAGACATAACCATGGCCGAATATAACCTCAACAAGGTGGCACTTAATTCAACCAAATGTGTCTTAACACTTTCATATTAGACAGCATAAAAACTTCGATCGGACATACATATAATTAAATTCAAGCAAAACAATTTCTTTTCCTACTATCCCATATACGGCAACCTTATGTATATTCATATTAACAATTTAATTATCAATTTCTAATATTAAACACAAATCTCCCATTTCACTACAATAATCTTATACACTTAACATATAACAAAACATACATTTTAATTGAACAAATAACATAAGATTTCAATGTTCATGTATACTTATATCTTCGGCAAGCTCCAATGAATAACACAAGATCATTCCTTACGTGTAACTCATTCGGCATTCATGTATATATAAAAGCCAATATTTAAACCTTCCGTTCTAATATCATGCCAAAGCCATATCTCTCATTTAACCAAATATAGGTCTTTCACTTGTTTTATTCACACATACACAACTCTTACTTTCTAATTATCTCAATACACAACAAAATTACTCAAATCATCATTAAATTTCACATTTCGGCAACACATCTATAAGGCAAACCCCTTTCCCCTTCATCTAAAATTTATCCAAACCAATCCATTCAATTATAAAAAAAAAAAAAAAAAAACTCATTTGACCAAATAACTATTTTTAGCATTTAAGCCTAACTACCAATGCTTGGCACCATTTCACAACTTTGAACCAAATTGCCGAATGCACATAGATTCATCCATTTGAGAACTTAAACCATGGGTTTATTAAACAATGCTTTAATCATCCTAATTTCATAAACAATTTTCAAAAATTCACATAAACATACCTTTAATCTTTGCTACAAAATGACCAAATGCTTCTTACTTTTCTTTCTTCCTTTCTTAATCCATTTCGGCATGAACAAAGAGAAAAATGGAGCACTTTCATGTCTTTCTTTAATTATAAAATAAGGTATAATTGTTTTACCATTATAACCCTTTCACTTAGCATAAAACCATATAATAATCTTGGCTAAACCGTCCATTACACATGCACATACATTGTTTTCATCACCAAATTTTATATTAATAAATAAACTCACATTTCATATAATATATATATATATATCATCATGCATATAATAATGTTTACATACAACCACTACCGTACATCATTTCTCCAATGCCTTATTTGCCATTCAAGGCCCTAATAATAAAGAAACATGTCACTTTAGCATTTTCATTATAGCATGCATATGAGTTATTTGATGTAATTCAATCCTTTCTTAGTAAATTAAGCACTCAACCTCAAAATTAAATCATGAAACTTTAACACATCAAAGTAAACACAATTAAAATACAGAAAAATAATATTCGAACATTTTTTTTATTCGGATTCGTGGTCCCGAAACCACCGTTTTGATTAGGGTCTAAAATGGGCTGTCACAACTCTCCCCCCTTAAGAATTTTCGTCCCCGAAAATATTACCAGTGAATAGGTTAGGGTATCGTTCTCTCATTGCATAAATTATACACAATCATATTCGGCACCACCATTTTAATCAACTAATCCTTGCATAAATTTTAAGCTTGTTTGGTCATGTAATATATATATATCTCAACAATCTATTCACTAACATTAACATTCTTATTCAAATAACATTTAAAACATTTAATACTCTTTTCTCTTGTACTATATTAGCCGAACTCAATTATCCATTTTAGCTACATAAATCCATTTTTTTTTAGTTAGCTTAAACACGTCTATAAACATCCTTTGTTACGAAACCACAAAACTCAATCCATTTAGCACATAATATCCGTAACCGAATATGCCCTTTACCACTATATTCATCAATACTTAAGGTTCACAATTCATCTTCTCATCATTAACCATTCAAAAATTATAAACACAAAGACATTTGTACTCAAACAAGGATAATCTCATATTAAGGACTTACAAACGGAAATTACTCATTATTAAACATATACACTCATTCCAAATCCTCTTATGAACAAGTTAAAGCGACAACATTTCCCAAGTTCTCACTTAGGTTCACATTCGGCATTAATGACATACTTAAGCTCACTATTCGATTACTACTTATCACTATTAAATACAAACACATTCAAAACACCATCAATGCATTTCTCTCATAATCTAACATAAGTATAAACACACAACCAAATCTTAATATAAATCATATATACTAATTTACCGAATGCACATAGCTTATATACTAATTCAATTTAATCATTTCTTGACTAAAATACCACATGATTACACTTAGCTCATGGCCGAATATACTTCACAATTACTCACCATTACAAAATTAACATCATATATATATTTCTTTATCACATTTAAGTAATCAACTTATCTTAATATATATATATATATAACATATATATATACACCACATAGCCAAATGCTCCCTAATATATATATATATATATATATCAACCCTTACGAATTAATTTATTCTTAAGGCTTTTGAACCGTAGGTGGTATATCAGCACTTAAGTCCTTCTATCCCATGATTATACTAATTTGCCCACTTATAAATACGGATTCATCCATTCTCCTTATTCAACTAACACCATAATTAATTTCAACTTAATTTCTTTCATGAGTTATGCTACGGCTCTCCAAACAACTCAATCTCTCAAATTACTAATTAAAAACATATTCGGCTAACACAAAATCACATATTAACAATTTAATAATCAAATATCAAAATTAAGCACAAATTCCATACTTTACCACACTAGCCGAATGAAATTCACTCATATTAGTCACTCTTGGCAAAAGTTAACTAATCTATACTCACATATATTTATTCCTCAACAAACCTCAATGAACAACAATCCAGACACATCAAGATCATAACCGAATGTATCATTCTTCATAAATTCAGAAATAATCACATGGGCTATCTTCAAAATCTATTAAACAACTCAAATTCACCAAATTTATCAAGAAATTAAGCCAAACATACCTCCAATTAGTAATATCAATGACGTATGTCTAAGGGCCCCTTTTTACTTCAATTAATTTTGAACTCATACAGGCATGGGCATTTATATGCTTCAATGCTAACTTCAATTCATTCGAATTGAACTAGTGTACCATTTCATATCCACATTTACTTTCATCATTCATATATAAATGGTATATCGAATACTTTCATATAATTTTGCATAATGACTGAACGCACACATATACACATATACATATGTATTTACAACATCTTTACATATGCTTCTCATTAGACATTCTTGAATCCCTTCAAATCAATCTCACATATATAAAAATATATATATCACATACCTGGCCAACTTAATGTCTTGAACTCATTTTATTACCAATTTAGCACAAGGTCGCAAAATCTCTGACTTTAACCATATCACTGGCATATTGCCTGCTAGGTTTACAACCTGAATCACATCATATAAGGTAAGCATTTACCAGTTTAACGGACTTTCCTTCCGAGCCGTTCAGAAATGTACAGATTTCAAATATGCCTTATACAATGCCAATGTCCCGGACACGGTTTTACATGTTATTCGAGGTCGATGCCACTGTCCCGGACAGGGTCTTACACGAAACATAAGTGATGCCGGTGTCCTAGATACGGCCTTACACACTATCTCAAATCAATGCCTTCGTCTCGGATGAGGTCTTACATGATCTCATTTCACACACTTAGTGTCTCAACAACCGATCTCGCACAGATAGTGCTCGGTTAAAGAACTCGCACACACAGTGCCTCTATTCATTTGCACACATAGTGCCGTATAAATCCACACACATAATGCCATATAAATCCGCATACATAGTGCCATATAAATCCACACACATAGTGCCATATAAATCCGCACACATAGTGCCATATAAATCCGCACACATAGTGCCAATGTCAAATCATCTTTTTTTTTTTAAACACATCAACTGACTTAATCCAAAATGTATTTACTATCACATATCCATCAACCAAGTACACATATATATAATCATCATTCGCATATAAATTAGCTAAACTTTTAATTACTTATACACTTACTAAGCCAGAGGCCTGAATAATACAATATGTTAATCAATCTACAAAGTTTCTTACATATCCCACCATGTACTTCTAATTTCCACACAGCACAAACACCTTATTTCCTTATAAAAATTTACTACTAAATCAATAGACAACTGCCAAATAATATCTAGTAATCCCTAACTCAAACTCATTTGCCGCATATCCCTTCATCTATTTTGTCAAACACAACTCACAGATGCATATCAAAACGTATCGACTAATTTATTTATTCCTCAATCGAATATGCATAATCATCAATATATAATGATTGTCCAACTTAGTAAATATATCAACCCTTTTTCCTTCAATCTCATCATGAAATCTTAAGTATCAAAATAATATTATCTATTTCATATATCAACTCCATAAATTTTCGCAGCCAAAACATTTCAAATAGCAATTACAACCCAATTATCGTATTCCATAAATTCATATAATTATAACACTTGTCGACATCACAATGTCATACATTTGATCCATACATGTATGATTTTCAACGCATCATTAACACAATTTCACACTAGCATTTGTGTACACATTCTATACTATTAAAATTTAGCTCGGTTGGAGAACTTATCTGCCTCATCAAAGTAATTTTCGTCAGAGTTGGGAGATATCACACTATCGCAGGTTAAATATGGCATGTATATCTAAACTCACCTATGCTAAGGTAGTCCTAGAACCGCCTAAGCCTGGCTTTGATACCAACTAAATGTAACACTCCTAACCCGAGTACGTCGCCGGATGGGTTATGAGGCGTTACCCAAAAGTTTTACCTTAAATATTAATCAAATACGCGTAATCATCAAATCACATTATACATAAAGCCCTTATATAAATATATATACATTATGATCAATCCTCAAAGCAAACATATTCATCATTAATTAAAACTCCAAACCAAAACTCAAAAATTAAGCCATTTTCGCATGGTTCATTAGGATTACAAAACCACAAAACCAACAAAACATATTCTAGCTTGTAAATGCCATAAATCTCAAGTTTTAATTTATATGAAATACCAAAAGTGATCGATAGTGTGACCAACTCCTTTGACGATTTCCGAGCCTGCAATTTGGATTCCAGATCTATAAACAGAATCAAAAGAAAACACACAGACTAAGCGAACTACGCTTAGTAAGTCTTAATCACATATAATAATTCCACAAAATACCCTTTCATTAAAATCACATAAAAAAATACCCCCTCGAATTATACTCTATTGCACTAAGTGGATTTATATTGATTCCCGAAATCAATTTCAATTTCGAATAAATCTTACTTTTGAGAGCAATTGTATAAAGTTTATTACATTATTCATCATGAAAATGAAAGAATATATATATTGATATATATATATATATTCAAAGAATCCCATATTCGGTTCACAAGAACATTTTTCATGATTATATATATATATATATATATATATATGTATATATATATATATATATATATCCATCCTCTGTAACACTCTTAGGAGTAATTATACCATTTCCACACATATACACGAAAAATATAGCAGAAGGTAACATTTCCTTATGAGTACATATATGGCCAAATCTAACCTTTTCTTCATAAACACACAAACAATCGAATATAATGTTATCTCATAAGTGCACATATAACCGAATATAACTTTCAAAGCGAACATTACCAGCTTAGTAAATCTTATGCTCATAAACGAATTTAATAAGCATCTAACATATATAAATTAGTTGAATTGTACAATTAGAAGCATGCAATACTTTAACCAAATGCTTTTAGTAACATATATACAATTTTTATACTATTCAACTTATACCCGAACCTACCATTTCAATAAGAGCCTGCCTTTGATCTGAGACATTGTTTAAATATACATCCTCATATAATCGATTATACAAATTTCATAATAGCACATATATCCAAATATATCAATTGCATACGACTTTGCATATAACTAAAAATATTCCTTCCTTATAGTCTATATATGACCAAATATTTCAAAACCATATAAGCTCACATCTACTTACCCAAAAAAAAAAAAAAAGGTCAAATAAAGAAACATTTAAAATATCTTATTTACTTACCACTTCGGTAATGAAGCACATAGATATAACTTGATTTAGAACACCTGTATAAACCTACTAGGCATAAGTCCGAGTCACGCCTCTATTTATTTCTCATTCAACAATTTGATTTACATAGGCACTAAGCCTCTTAAGCTTAAAGCTTGATACTGTTCACCGGCTCAAAGCCTGCTAGGCGTAAAGCCTGTTTTTAACAAATACAGTTGAATAAATCACTTCCAAATCAACTCATATTGAGCACATTCTATCAAATATCCATTTGATAAATTTTTCGTCGCATAATTCAATAGGTACTTCCAATGATTCCATAAGTAATGCGTTAACTATATAAAAATCACACATATCATATTCCAATATAGTGGCTAAAACACGGTAGTTAATTTCATTGTATTATATGTTCTTCACATGGCAATCATAGCACATTTTTCATTCACATACTAATTTACTTCCAATCCTCTCAATACTCAACAAATAAACTGTTCAACTACAAAATTTGCATTCCACAATGCCATATCCATCTCCCATATTTCAATTCAACTAATACCATAAGCCATGAGTGTCACAACTCAATTATTAAATTTTCAAACAATAACCATGTAAAAACCGTAACTATTATACCTTAACATCATCTACTGATTCAGTTCTAACACAAATACACCTCAAACATTTCAATTCAATTCTAATTTTATCTCTATTTTAAAAAAATTCAAACTCATTTAGTGACTTAAGAACTTACCTCGAATATCGTCTAACAACTACGGACCAGCTACTCGACTACCTTTGCTTTTCCCCTATCTGAATTTTGCCCTCTTTGTTCTTGAGCTAGAATTAAGCAATTTTACTTCTTTAATCATTTATCCAAGTAAAAATCTAATTATATCAACTATGCAATTGAAAGCATTTAGACCATATTTAACCAACAACAAGCTACGATCAAAATTATCAAACATAACCATGGCCGAATATAACCTCAACAAGGTGGCACTTAATTTAACCAAATGTGTCTTCACACTTTCGTATTAGACAGCATAAAAACTTCGATCGGACATACATTTAATTAAATTCAAGCAAAACAATTTCTTTTCCTACTATCCCATATACGGCAACCTTATGTATATTCATATTAACAATTTAATTATCAATTTCTAATATTAAACACAAATCTCCCATTTCACTACAATAATCTTATACACTTAACATAAAACAAAACATACATTTTAATTGAACAAATAACATAAGATTTCAATGTTTATGTATACTTATATCTTCGGCAAGCTCCAATGAATAACACAAGATCATTCCTTACGTGTAACTCATTCGGCATTCATGTATATATAAAAGCCAATATTTAAACCTTCCGTTCTAATATCATGCCAAAGCCATATCTCTCATTTAACCAAATATAGGTCTTTCACTTGTTTTATTCACACATACACAACTCTTACTTTCTAATTATCTCAATACACAACAAAATTACTCAAATCATCATTAAATTTCACATTTCGGCAACACATCTATAAGGCAAACCCCTTTCCCCTTCATCTAAAATTTATCCAAACCAATCCATTCAATTATAAAAAAAAAAAAAAAACTCATTTGACCAAATAACTATTTTTAGCATTTAAGCCTAACTACCAATGCTTGGCACCATTTCACAACTTTGAACCAAATTGCCGAATGCACATAGATTCATCCATTTGAGAAATTAAACCATGGGTTTATTAAACAATGCTTTAATCATCCTAATTTCATAAACAATTTTCAAAAATTCACATAAACATACCTTTAATCTTTGCTACAAAATGACCGAATGCTTCTTACTTTTCTTTCTTCCTTTCTTAATCCATTTCAGCATGAACAAAGAGAAAAATGGAGCACTTTCATGTCTTTCTTTAATTATAAAATAAGGTATAATTGTTTTACCATTATAACCCTTTCACTTAGCATAAAACCATATAATAATCTTGGCTAAACCGTCCATTACACATGCACATACATTGTTTTCATCACCAAATTTTATATTAATAAAATAACTCACATTTCATATAATATATATATATATCATCATGCATATAATAATGTTTACATACAACCACTACCGTACATCATTTCTCCAATGCCTTATTTGCCATTCAAGGCCCTAATAATAAAGAAACATGTCACTTTAGCATTTTCATTATAGCATGCATATGAGTTATTTGATGCAATTCAATCCTTTCTTAGTAATTAAGCACTCAACCTCAAAATTAAATCATGAAACTTTAACACATCAAAGTAAACACAATTAAAACACAGAAAAATTATATTGGAACATTTTTTTATTCGGATTCGTGGTCCCGAAACCACCGTTCTGATTAGGGTCTAAAACGGGCTGTCATAGTATGTACTTGGAACCATATAATGTTACCAATATTGTTCTTATACCAAAAATTACTCGACCTACAAATTTGTCTAATTTTAGACCCATTAGCCTCTGTATAGTTCTTTATAAAGTCATAAAAAAGTGTGGCGAATCATTTACAAAAAGTTTTAGAATGTTGTATCGATGAGGCTCAAAGTGTCTTTATCCTGGGCAGATTAATATATGATAATTTCCTTCTAGCTTATGAAATTTTACATATGTTTAAGTAAAAAAGAAATGATAGAAAAGGGAGTTTGGCATTAAAATTGGATATGAATAAGGCCTATGATCGGTTGGAATAGCCTTTTTTTAAAGGAGATTTTGTTAAAAATGGGTTTTGTTAGTTCATGGGTAGAATTCATTTTGCATTGTTTGACAATAGTTACAATTTCAATTGTGGTTAATCGGAAATAAGGATAATAATTCCATGCTACTAGAGGATTAAGGCAATGGAACCCATTAGGCCCATACCTTTTTCCTATATGTAGTGAAGGATTATCAACTTTGATGCATTTGGCTGCAAGGGAAGAATTGATAGATATGGTTCAGGTCAGTAAAAGTGGGTAAAAAATTCTCACCTCATATTTGATGATGATAGCATTCACCTTAAACCCGGCCTAGAAGTTAGGCCCGAATCTGGCGTGTCACATTGAAGTGTTTTTTGAAAACCTTGTTCTCATTGAAACCCTTCTTGATATTTAAGAACTTGTGTAAAGACTTAGTTTGTGCTCATTGAATTTCAAAACGTGGCTCATTGAAAAGTTAATCACCTTTAAAAATGTTATCAATCTCGTTGAAAATTCTTTATAGTTGCGAAAGCTAATTTAAGGTTTAAAACGTATGTTTTTAAAAGCAAGAATTGGTTTGAAAACTCGTCTACGTCTAACAGATGTAAAGCATAATAAAATCCCAAAATTAAGAAAAAAATCTAGAGAGGCCTTATTACATAAGTTAAAACCCAAATCGAAATTTAAAACATATATAAAATCCAACATAATAATTGCAGTCGTGTGGCCACCTCTGAGTCCCTCACAGCACCGATCCTCCTAACGCTGGGGATTACCTGAACAATTAGTAAACGGGGTGAGTTTGTGAAAATTCAATGTGTAATCCCCTTAATAGAGTAACAGTCAGTATACAAAAGTAGAAATAGAAACAGTCTGGGCTAGAGCCCTTTCGACGGTAACAGTACAGTCCAGTTCAGAGCATACGTGGGCCCAAGCCCACTACAATATCATTTGGGTCACAGCCCATAACAGAATCAATTGGGCCTAGCCTAAACCGATAATAGAACAAATGGGCCTAAGCCCAATACAGTGACAGATCTCATAAAAGATATGCAACAGTGTGGGTATGCATCCCAACCCAATCCAACCAGCACACCACTCGTACCAACCAGCACACCTTGTAAGGATTAAATCGACCCACCCACCCAGCACACCAATAACGCAGCAAGGCTACTAATAACAGAAAACGTGGCGGAGCCACTAGAATCAGAATACGTGGCAAAGCCACTAGCATAGAACTTCCTCCATAACAGAATCCCAACCCTCATGCAGTAGGTCGTATATGCAAAATGTCATGCTCAATCATCAGACGTGTATGCAAAATGGCCATACTCAGTAATAGTCATTTCAACATATACTAAAAGCATATCAGTCATACAACCACTATCAATTCAGTTAAAACACAGTCACACAATCACAGTCAGATCAGTCAAATTCATAGTCCAAGTTAGTCACTTGCCCACTAGGGTAAAACAGTCGTTTTACACTCTAGGGCCAAAACGGTCATTTTACCCTACAAAGGTATTTCGATAATTCTACCCTACAGGGGTATTTTGGCACTTCCCTACAGGGGTACTTCGGTAATTCTACCCTACAGGGGTATTTCGGCACTTCTACCCTACAGGGATATTTTGGCAATCCTACCCTACAGGGGTATTTCGGTAATTTTACAAATCAATGGTATTTCGGTAATTTTACAAATCGAGGGCATTTTGATAATTTTATAAACCAGGGATATTTTAGTAATTTTACAAACCAGGGGTATTTACAACCTCACTGAAAGTCCATCGTCGCCTCAAGCGACTATCGCAACCTAAACCGACATAACGATGCAGATAAGCCTAAGGCCAATATCTGGCCCAAGTGGGCCTACACACTCGTACGGCCCAACCATCCTCGAAACAGCCTCATCTATACGAGCTACACACTCCAAACAAACAGTAGCCATATAACACACATTTCAACCGTGTAAGGCCTACAAGCCAATGGGCCCACACGGCCATTTTCAGTCCAACGCTGCCTAACGTGGCCTCTATCATCTGACGCACATGATCGTGGACTCGATTCACCACACTAGCGTTCACACGCTCCTATGGCATCATTCGCCGGTATTCTGGCTTAATCGGCATTTAGCCTAATCAGTACACTTCAAACTTTCAACTTTTCAGCCGACCAATAAACATAGCTTACTGATACATACACTTTATCAGCTTATGCCGATCCACAGAAACAGGGTACATGGTTACACACCTGATCACATAGAGTACTAAGAATTATCGAGCATTGAAACCTTGGCCAGTGCGATCGACTGTGATTAACTCACTCGATCCAAAGTTTGGTGCAGTCACCCTACCATATCCAGGCAGGAAGTCCCGAACAACCGACACCTTACGCCACTTAAACTTGGGAGTAGAGGCTACGTGCACATTCTCATCTGGTATCCTGGTCATCACCTTATGGCTAGAACCCCCTTGCTCATCAAAAATTTGATCTGATGGATAAATATTACTATACCGAAGTCTGAGTAGGAAAGGGGACAAGTTAAAAGTGATTGGTCCATGGTCTTAGACTACCAACCAAATGACGGAGTAAAGCCAGGAAAAGAGTACATACATTCGGTTCACAGAGACAAAGAGAAAGGTATGCAGTATTGGCTACTAAAGATAACAAAAGAATAAAGGTGAGGGAAAGAACAGCAATCGGCCAAGGGTGAGAGACGAGAAGAAAGAGAAGTAAATGGAGAGGAAGAAAACAACAATCAATTACATCAATGGTTTGAAAGACTTGGGAGTATTTGGTCACAAAGGAGAAAAACAGAAAGAGATGTCGGAAAAGGGAAAGATGAACAGATTCAGCCGGTTGTGAAGGGAGGAAATCGATCACCAAAAAAAAAGAAAAAGAAAATAAAATACTTGAATGGCACCCACCAATTCGGCTAGAAAGGAGAAAAACAAAAAGAGAATGCACGAGAGGTCACTTTTCAGCATATGATCGAAAATACCAAAAATTGAGAAAGAAGAATAAAAAAACCAGAAGAGCCCCTAAAAAACACAAAAAAATTTGGCTCCTACCCACTCCAAAAATGCCGAAAATGCACAAAATGCACTCCCTTAGCCGAATTTGCACATGAAAGAAACCAAATTCGTCTACAACTCTCCCCAAACTTCAAATCCCATGATTTACTCCATATTTTGCTCTATACTTCCCTCCCCAACAACATCACCATATCCCCTAATTCACTCCTCCTTTTTCCAAGTCTACAACCACCTTGATAGAGTTTTATTCCACCACAAACTCTAGCCAACCAAGAAGCAAAATAAATCACCCCTTTTGCTGGCCATGGGTTTTGAACTCTACCTCCCTCACAATGCCAGTCACACCACTTGCCACCAAGCCCCAAGGTCTCTTTGCGTCATGAAACACCCACCATTAAACATAAGTTCAACTTGCTAGCATCGATCTCCCATAAAGAGCCAAAATTTAAAACTTGGCAAACGCCAAGACTTGAACCCTAGTCCTCCTATTCCACCTTTGGCGTCACTTACCACTAGAGCCCAAGCTCCTCTTGTGTCAAAAAACCACCACAAATATTAATAAGGCCTTCAACCTAACGCCAAGTTCACTTAAAGGAAAAACTAAAATTTTTGCTAAAGCCCTAGTTTACACCCAGAACTTCTCAAACATCCCCAAACACTCCAAATCACTTAGCCAACAAGGCAAACAAGCAATATATGATATTTTCAAGCACAACTACATATTTAAAAGCCGCCTTCTAACCGATCCCAGCTTAAGGCCCAAAACTTCTAGGCCCAAAATGAGGGCGTTACATTCAATTTAGGGAGGCTTCAAAAATAGGTGCACAAGTGCTAAAGGGGATTTTGAAGGAGTATGAAGTTGTGTCAGGTCAGTGTGTGAATTACGAAAAGTCTATAGATTTTTATAGTACAAACACATCTGATCAGGTAAGAAGTTCTATGATACAAGTTTTGAATGTCAGAAATTCTACAAATCCTGAAAAATATCTTGGTTTGCCTAATATGGTCGGTTGAGGAAAAAAGCATTCTAGGTGTTAAAAAATCGAATGCGATAAAGAATCAATTGTAACACCAAAAAACCTGACCCAAAAGTTTCAACCAAATTCTGGATTGACCACTGGAATGGCCCACAACAAAATACCGTTCAAATTTATTAACTTTTTTTGAAAACCACTTTTTCTCATGTTTAATGAAAGTCAGTATTAAACTTATCTTTCGTTTACCAAACATCATTTTAATAATCCCTTAAATTAATTTAAAACCAAAATATCACTTGTGTACTAACTTTGCAATCAAATCATTTAGAAGTTTTGTAAACTAAATGTAACGCTCCAAAAATCCTAAACTTTCTTTCATGGTTAAGATGTGTATGGTGTGTTTGATATATTAGTTAAGTGTCTTTAGGTATTAAAGGGCCATTTTTTAAGTTCTAAGTTCGAGCTTTGAGATGGAGAAATTCTAGTTAAATGTTAAAAGAACCCTGATGGCGAGTGTCATGGCTTTTAAATAAATGGAATAGAAATAGGACACAAGTGAGATTATGGTATAGTGGCTAAGTGGTTCCCCTTAGGGAACAAAGAGGTGGCATCATTAGCTGGCAAGGGGATCCTAGGTTTAAGTGCTAGGATGGTAATATTTGGGGATTTAATTTTTACGCTATGGACGGCTAGTAGTGGCATTGGAGTTGAACTCTGAAGGAGAGAAATTCAAAGAAGAGATTAATAGAGTGATAAGGGGAGAATATCATGGAGGAAAATTAGGAGATAGGGTGTGTGAAATGTTGGTGTCGATTTGGGAAGTGAGGAGTATGTAAATTCGGCTTAGGGGAGTAAACGAGTGTCGTTTTTAGGTCTTTTAGGGGGTATTACGAATTTTCATTGTTGGTTCTTAAGGGGTATTGCCAAATTCTCTCTTTCGTTATTGCCTTTTCTGAAACCTTCTCCTCTCAATTTCCTTGTTACTTCATCATTCTTTTCCTTGTTCCTTAACCTTGGCCGATTGGATGCTAAACCAATTAGCTGATTTCTTTTCTTATTTTGTTCCAAATGCTCTCCTTTTCTGTGTGGCCAAATCCCCTGTTGTGCCATCACCAACTTTGTTTTTGTTTCCAAACACCAAAACTAACATCTACTCTCTTTCTTCTTAATTATGGGATCGAATCTTTTTTAAGTCTCTGCCGAATTACTCCTAGTGTGCTTTGGGTTTGGTAAGAGCGTTTATCTCTATTTTTGGTTTTGGTGGTTGGCCAAATGTTATTAGGAGTTGTACGGGTGACTACGATAGATTTTAGTCATCTGCTAAGTCAATCTTTAATAATAAGAGTTTCTACAATGGAGATCTGGGAATCAATCGAGGCTAGCAAGCGGTGAAAGTTTGATTAGGTTCAATCACGCAAGGTAAGGAGAAGTGGTATGATTTTGGCTTTTGGTAATAGTATTTGATAAGTGTATGATTAACTATTGAGTGACATTGATTGTAGGTTCGTGGCTAAGGAGTTTGCAGCGCGTTTTGTTAGCAGGTGTGTACATACATTGCACACACAAAATATATTAGTAAATCTCGAAATGCCAAAAACCTGAAATGCTGAAAAGCTAAAGGTTTGGCTATGGTAGTCTTGTGAGTGCACGAACACTCGTATGAGGGTAATCGATGCAATATCAGAGGCCCCATGAGCAATCCCATGGACTTGGGTCACGTTTTGGCCAACTAGGCCAGAATGGGCCCAATGGGCCCGACGAGCTCGTGGGCCCACGTAAGCAAAATTGGTAGATTAGTAATAAGTGACAAGTTGTTTAAGTTGGTTGTATGGCTTGGAATAGATTTGGGCCTGATGGGCCATATAAATGTGACTGGGCCTAGTGGGCCATATAAATGTGATTGGGCCTAATGGGCTAATGAATGTATGTGGACTCGTTAGGGTTATGTAATGGACTTTTAGGCCTAGTGTCTAATAATTGCTTAAGCAGACATAAAACTTAATTAATCAATTAAGTGTAATGTGGACAAGTCATAAGGTTAAAGTGTGGCAATGGGTATATGCATGTCTAGGATTGGATCTAGGGAGAGCTTGGTACTTAAGCGGTCTTAATGACTCACCTCCTCTTCTCTGGAATCCTACCTGGTGCAGAGTATCTGTTCACTTTAGCCAACGAGGACTTGTTGATGGGGCAAGGTACGTAATTAAACCCGTGGTGTTAAGAAATTACTGAACTACCCCTGTAGGGTAGAATTACTAAAATACCCCTGTAGGGTAAAATTACTAAAATAACCCTGTAGAGTAGAATTACTGAAATACCCCTGTAGGCTAGAATTACTGAAATACCCCTTTAGGGTAGAATTACTGAGATACCCTTAAACTACAAAATTACTGACAAACCCTTAGTTGGCAAATTACCAAAGTACCCCTATGTGCCATGAGTATGGCTTATGCATGTTAATGTTATCTGTTGCATTCATATGTTATTATATTGCATATGGGCCGGGATTATAATTGGAGGAAGTGTATATAAGGGTCGCACGGTCACTTGACGACTGTGGATCCACCGCAGGCCTTTTAACCACCGAAGGCTTTATAGCCACCGTAAGTTTTTTACCCACCGAGCGGCTATGCTACACCGATAAGTAGCTCCGCAATTGGTGCTACACTGAATATGAGCAGCTATGCTACAACGATAACTGGTGCCGCAACTGGTGTCACACCGGGTGTATAAGGATGGGTGGGTTGAGTATCTCCCCATAGGAGTGTAGGGTTGGAAGGGGGTGTACAGGGTTGGTTATGGGAAATTGCACATTGCATAATCATATTGATATTGTTGTGATTTGGACTAAGGCCTAAGGCCACTGTATGTTGAGATATGGGCTCAAGCCCAACCGAGGCCACTATGGGCTAAAGCCCAAAGGCCACCGATATTGAATAGGGCTTAGGCCCAAATTGTTTAATGCATGTTATGTGTCTGTCGAGGGATGTACACACTGACTTTTCGTAAACTCACTCCCTCTTTTTAATTTTTTTCAGGTGACCCTCAATAGGCGGCTCGACGATGGAGGGGACTCGGAGGTGGCTACACTGCAACTTGTTTTAATGATCAGTGGTTTTATTTATTTACCTTATTTTAAATTATTTTTATTGGGTTGTAATAAGGCTTTTATAACTTCCAGATTATTTTTAAATTTGGGATTTTATTGTGATTTTATAATTGCTAGTGGTAAAAATGAGTTTTTCCAAAAGAACCTCTGTTTTAAATTAAGCTTCCGCAACGATTAAGATTTTATAATTAATAACGTCTTTAATAGGGAATAATCTTTTTTAATAAACCACATTAGGAATTGATCAAATGCAAACTGAGGTTTTACACAAATATTTAAACAAGAAGGGTTTTTAATGAAAACTTAGTTTTCAAAAATCAGTTCAATGTGACACGCCGGATCCGGGCCTAACTTCTAGGCCGGGTTTGAGGTGTTACACTCAAATTTCAAAACCATTATTGCTACAGAAAATTTGAAATCTTTCTTAAAATAGAAATCTATAAATTATTACTTAGAAGCCAAGTGATTATTGTTGGGTTAGCTAAAACCCATGCATGAAGTCACAAATTTAATTCAAAACAAAATACCCATACCACTGTTTATATAAAATTATTTACAAGTCTAACAGTAGATAAATTATTATGTCCTAGGAAATATTATTTAAATCAAACTAAGACATCCGATTTACTAAGCCCAAAACCTCACCATGTGGATTACCTAAAAAGAGAAAACTAAACGGGTGAGCTATGAAGCCCAATGTGAGTCTAAAACAAAAGTAACCAAAGCAGTAACAACAATCTATCAAACATTTAATACTTTAATTCAGATCATAATTAGAAATCACAACAGAGTAGAGCATCATAATACTTAATCATTAAACATATATGCAAATCTTATTCAAATATGATATGGCACAAGACCCAAGTTATCCAACCGCTACATACCAACCCCATCATCCATCACATACCAATAAGGGTATACTAGACCCTTTACAACCTCTACACACCAATTTTGGGTCATAATGGACCCATCTAGCCGAAACACACCTTGAAGTAGTTGTATGACACATGAATGTTTTGTAATCAAGCTGTTAACATTATTACGGTTTTACCTCCAACTTATAACAATGCAATTTAACTGCCAATTCGAACTTCCTTCTCTTCAAAATAAAATCTCAACCATAATGCATATGCAAAACTTTCAGTACATATAAATATATTGAACCAAACATACTCATATTCAGTTTCCAGTATTCTACAACCAAAAAATAGAGGAATCAACAATATATACAATTTCTAATTATCACATCCAAACATTTTCATATACCAAGTTTTGTATACAACGTCATATAAGCAACCAATTTGAACAACAAAATTTAATTCTTATGAATACATATATATAAATATTTATGTAACAGCCCATTTTTCAGTAGTGTTGGAAACAATGGTTTTGGGACCGCAACAGAGTTCATAAATATTATTAATTAATATTTATGAGTCAAGTATAGTATTATTGAAATTTTGATTTAATAAATTACGTTAATTTACCGTATAGTCAAGTTCAAGTGGTTAATTCCTTAAGTCAAGTGGTTCCAAAACATGAGGTATCGAGGCCTCATTTTTGTAAACCGAGCATGTAAATATTTTTATTAAATATTAATGGAGTTATTATTTTGATATGTGAAGGTTCGAATCAAAATTTTTATTGTTTAGATAGTTAATTAAAGAAAAAAGAACTCAATTGTAAAAGATGTTAAACTTAACCGCTTTTGACTTTCAATGATTAAATGGTTAAATTAGTGAATAAGGGAGGATTTATATGACAAATAGGCCATTTTTAATTAGTGTGGATGGAGGAACATTAAGATTTGTTATATTTTATATGTTTATATTTAGTTTAATTATTAAATATAATAATTAATGAAATGAATAAAACAAAAACAAAAGAAAAGATGTTTTATTTTTATTTAATTTCTTCAACCCATAGCGAAACCACCATTTTTGTAATTTGGAAGTTTCGGTTAAGCTTTTTTTTTTTTTTTTTGCATGGTAAGTCATTTTTCACCCTTTTCTTGTAATTTTATTGTTTTTGAGATCCTTGCAACTTGGTCCAATTAACCCATATCTGTAATAGCTTGATTTTGGGCCTAGTCAGAATAGTGGTTTCGGAACCACAAATCCAAGGTTGAGAAAATTATTTTTAATACTATTTTATGTTTTATAGCATGATTATATGAGTGTATGAAAATTTTGGTGAATTAATTTTAGCAATTGCATGCTTAATTGCGAAAAAGGACTAAATCGCATAAAGGGTAAAAGTTTTGTTTTACTAGCAAATGGTGTCAAATAGCTATGGAATATAATGTACTCTATGCAACATACAGTTTAAATGGATCATTAATACAAGCCTTTGTCTGAGATGTGCAGGTGAGGCTGAAACTATTATACATGCATTGAGAAATTGTACTGTGACAAAGGAAATTTAGCATAAAAAGAACTGGGTTTGGTTAAGTATGGTGTCCCAGGTGGAGTTATTGAAGTGGGTTACCTGGTTTTTTGTGCAAAACTCTAGTCCTCTTTATAAGTTGTTTGTGTGTGCACTTTGGATTATCAAGTTAGAACGCAACAAATGGGTGCATGATGGACAAAAAAGAACAAGGTCAACCATTGTAAAATCCATTCACAGCCATTGTAGAATCCATTCACAGTTACATTCAAGAGATTGAAGGGCAGAAAACTTCTATACATGTACGTAGAGGGGAGTTGAAGTGTTGGTGCCCACTGAAAAATCCATTTGTGAAAATTAATTTTGATGCAATTTTGAGGGAATCTAAGAAAAGATCCAGTTCAGATATTGTGATTAGAGACCAAGATGACTGAGTTTTGGGTTCGATGGTGGTAACAAATGAAAACATACTTTCATCTTTTGCAGTTGAAGCTCTAGCAAGTGTCCAAAGTCTTCACTGGGGGTTTGATCTAGGATTTCTGGATGTAGAAGTTGAAAGACATACGCTCACTGTTTTTAGAAAGTTACGGGGTAAAGATGAGGACAAGTCTGAAATAGGAGCATATATTAGAGATCGAAAATTTCTTAGTAGAAGATTTAATACTTGTAATTTCAGCCATAGTCCCTGATCATCGAACGGAGTTGCCCACCTTTTGGCTATTGAGATTTTAAAGAGTAGTGAATAATGGTACATGTGAGATGGGATCCTAGAGTTTTCCAAAGAAGTAGTGGAAAGAGATGGATGATGGTGAGAGGCCTATTTTCTCTAATTTGCAAAAAAAATCAAGGAGTGGAAAAGGAAAAGAAGAATTTGCAAAAGGGATATGAATAGGTCTTGGTAAATTGAAATGAATTGAGGTTGCTTTGGCGTTTCCTTGTAACAGCCCGAAATTGGGCTTAGTTGAAATAGTGATTTTGAAATCACTTTTCGAGGTTTGAGAAAATTATTTTAGCATTATTTTATGCGTTGTATTTTTATAAGGGTGCATGAAAAAGTAATTTACGCGATTGAAGGCTTAATCGCAAAAAATGACTAAATCGCATAAAACGTAAAAGTTAAAAATTACTAGTAAATGGTATTAAATAGCTTGAGAATCAAAATGTGGGGTGTTTAAAGGGAAATTAGACCTTTAGCAAAGGCATGACCGGCCATAGAAGAGCATGGGGACAAAGAAAAGTCAAAATCTATTTTTGGTAGGTTAGGTGAACCATTTTTGACTAGAAATAAAATAAACTAAAACAAGTAAGGCCTTGTCTTTTCTTCTTCATCCCTACCGAAATTATCAGCCATTAGAGGGCTTTTGGAAGCTCAAAAATTTTAGCAACTTTAGACACTCACAAGTAAGTAATTCTTAATGTTTTTCTAGATAATTTTTACATTTTTGGGACCCTTGTAGCATGAGCTATTTATTAAGGGATCTATTGTGCAAAACGGTTGAAAGTTTAGAGATTTACCATGAAATTTTAAGTGTGGTTTGCTGGAATTTTATGGAAGAAAATGAGTTATTGTTGTTAAATAAACACCTTTTGTAAAAGGGTGTTCATAGAAAACACCTAAATTGGACTTAGTTGTAAAGTTGCAAAATAAAGAGTAGGTGTGTGAAATAGTAGGAATTTTGGGTTGCCATAAGAGTGAAAAGAGTTTGGTTAGGCTTGGTTGATAAGGAAATTCGATAAAAATTGATTTCCACATTATGATTCTTGATTTATTTAGGTTAAATTAGTGACTAAATTAGTAAATTTTTATTGTTATAGATCAAGATTTTCCAAATCCGAACCTAGACCGGGGCAAGGCCAAGCAAATCGATTAAACCGAATCGTCATCTTCATTTTGTATATTAAGGTAAGTTGTAGGTAAATAATGCAACATTTCTAAATTTTATGCTTGAAATCATTGAATTGTCGTAAGTTATGTGTTGTGATATGAATAATGTATGTATAAATCAAGCATGAATTGTGGAAAGGGTTACTTATATTCAAGAACTGATGAAAATATACATAATAGAACCCGGTTGAACATTTAGAATAGAATTAGATATTCATGCCATGACATTGATATGTGTGTGCCAGTGTAAGACATGTTTGGGACATGCATCGGCTTTGAGACGAGAGCTAGTGTAAGACATGCCTGGGATATGCATCAGCGTTGAGATATACAAGCTAGTGTAAGACCTGTCTAGGACATAGCGTCAACTTGTTGCGTGTCAGTGTAAGACCTGTCTGGGACATGGCATCGACACAGTTAGATGAGAGCCAATGTAAGACCTGTCTAAGACATGGCATCGGCTCGATACCCTACATTAGAGGCTTATTGAATATCCTTTCATACTCTAAATAGTTCAACAGGAAAATTCAGAGTTGATGTTTAATTGTGAGATATTATGATGATCTCTATAAGGGTGCAGGTGCTTAAGTGTTCTGCATGAAATGTGAGCTCACTAGCATGTTGTGTGATTAGTAAAGGATGGAATTGAGTAAGTTATGTCGTAGTTATTCTTTGTAACATGCATGATTTGTGATGCAATGAGAGTTCGTCATGACTTGGTAAATGGTTGATATTTTTTTACTTATGACTTACTAAGTTTATGCTTACCCTCTTCTTTCCCTTTTCTTATAGTACCGCCTAGCTAGCTCGTGGATCAAAGTTTGCCAGAGGCTTCGTTCATACTATCATCCCAAGCTCTCAGTATAGTTATATTGAACATTTTGAGAATATGGCATGTATAGGACTCTATTCTTTTGTCAAGTGTCATGTTACTTTTGGCCAAATGTGTTGGCTTGTATTAGAAATTGATTCTTTTTGTGTAATGCCATAAGTGATGGCTAATATTGAAGGCTAATATATGGAAAAGTTAATGTTATTCATGAACACGTGTAATAGATGTAAAATTGTGTATGCTTGGTTGGTTTGGTATATTTGAATATGTTGGGATGCCAACTTATGGCTATTGATTGAGTATGTATGTCTTGGTATGTTTGATTATGCATTTGGTTTTGTTTCAGGGTGGCAAAGAGGCTTGATAAATAGCCTAGTTTTGTCCATACAGGTAGACACACGGGCGTGTGTCTAAACCGTGTGTCTGCCCCACGGGCGTGTACTTAGGTCGTGTGTCCCCTACATCTTGCATGGATAGAATTAAATGCCCATAGTAAACACACAGGCTGAGACACGACTGTATGTCTCAACCGTGTGGAGGGCACGGCCAAGCACACGGGCGTGTGCTATAACCGTGTGATTGCTGATGTCAGAAATAGAATACCCAGTTAATTACACACGGGCTACGACACGGGCGTGTCATGTCCGTGTGATAGACACGAGCCAGGCACAAGGGCGTGTGCCACGACCATGTGTCTGCTGACGCCAGAAATAGAATGTCAAGGTTTTTGCACACGGGCCGGGACACGGGCGTGTCATGGCCATGTGAGGGACACGGGCTGAGCACACGAGCGTGTGCCAAGCTGTGTGAAAATCCCTGTAGGCTCGATGTTAGAAAATAAATCCGCACGGACAAGGGGTACAGGTGTGTCCCTAGATTGCTTAGGTCTTGTGAGGTACACGGGCCACCAACATGGCCATGTCTAGAGGCCACACGGGCATGTTGCCCTTCCACACAGTGTGTGCCCTAGTTTTTATGAAATTTCTTGAAAGTTTTCGAAATGCCCAAAGTGGTTTTGGATTGTGTCAAAACCATGTTTTAGGCCTCGTAAGCCCATATGAAGGACCGTAGAGCAATGTTTAGAAAAGTTTTAAATTGAGACGTATTTCAACGGTTTAAGATTGAATAATTGCATGCATTTTAGTAAGGTAACGCCTCGTACCCTATCCCAGCATCTGATACGGGTAAGGGGTGTTACATTTAGTGGTATCAGAGCTATAGCTTAGTTGATTCTAAGACTAACCTAGCTTGTGTACAAGTCTAGCTATACATGCCATAAACTGTAATGTGATAGTGTGATGACTCCTAACAACTATAAATTGTTTTTTTCATATAGTAAATGGATCTTGAAGGAGCTACGGTGGATGATGTGAAAAGTAACACGCTGGCCCCCGCTGAAGGGACCGCACCAATAGAACTGGGCCCGTGACGATGAGTCAAGGCGAAGGGGCTAGAGAGGCCTACATCCAAATGATTGATGCTTGGTACATGGAGTATGGTCACAAGAACCCGAACACTCCTCCTCCCCCACCTCCTCCAATTTAACACTATGCCCCTGTAGCTCCTTAAGGAGCAGAATTGAGTAAGAGAGAAAAACCTCCAGTAGACCGACTTAGAAAATATGGGGCGGAGGAATTCTGAGCAAATAAAGATGGCAACCCAAAGAGAGTCGAGTTCTGGTTAGAGAACACCATTAGAATGTTCAATGAACTATCATGCACACCTGAAGACTGCATGAAATGTGTGGTATCGTTATTTCAAGATTCGGCCTACCAGTGCTGGAACACTCTCATATCAATGGTACCAAGAGAAAGGGTGACTTGGGATTTCTTCCTGGAGGAATTTCACAAGAAGTATATCAGTCAGAGGTTCATCGACCAGAAGAGGAAGGAGTTTCTCAAGTTGAAGAAGGGCGAATGACAGTTACCAATAACGAGCGTGAGTTTGTAAGGCTCAGCAAGTACGCTAGAGAGTGTGTGTTTTCTGAAGCCATCATGTGTAACCATTTTGAAGACGGCTTAAATGAGGACATCCGTTTGTTGGTGGACATTTTAGAGATTCGAGAGTTTGTGGTGCTCGTTAAGAGAGCGTGCAAGGCCAAAGAGGAAAGGTCGATATGGAGTCTCCTGACTCAAGGAAAAGGCAAATGGGGAAATCACATCAATCCTCATCCAAGAGATCGAGGGAGTTTACTACCTGATCCAATGCTTCAGTGGAATTCTCGGGTAAGAACAAGAGCAAGCAACATGAGACATCCAAAGCTTAGGCTACCTCTATTACGAGTGTTGGTAGTGCTCGACCGGATAGACCTAAGTGCTCACAGTGTGGTAGACGACACTACGGTGAGTGTCGAAGAACGAAAGAGGTTGTTTTCGGTGCGGCTCACTTGACCATTTCGTCCGAGACTGCCTTGAGATAGATGAAGGTAATAAAAGGTAAGAGGTGAGAGTGAGTAGTGCTCCTACGAGGGGTAGACCGTAGAAGAACCCGAGTAGTGGGACTATAGTCGAGGTGCCCCTAGAGATGCTGCTGTGAGGTCCGAGGGCAAAGCGCCTGTGAGGACCTATGCTATCCGTACCCGCCAAGAGGCCTCGTCCCCCGATGTGATTACGGGTACCTTTTTTATACATGACATTACTGTGACAACTTTAATTGATCCGAGTTCTACCCATTCATATATGTGTATGAAACTGGTCTCTTGTATGAAACTACATGTTGAGTCAACAGAGTTTGTAGTAAAGGTGTCAAACCCACTAGGCAAGCATGTGCTAGTTAACCAAGTGTGTAGGGATTGTCCTTTGACAGTTAGAGGTCATTGTATCCCGGCTAACTTAATGTTACTGCTGTTTGACGTGTTTGATGTAATACTTGGTATGGATTGGTTGACCGCCCATGACGTAGTGGTAAATTGTGGAAAGAAAATTATTAAGCTAAAATGTGAAAATGGAGACGTTCTCTGAATTAAATCAGGTGAATCAGATGGTCTACTTATAATTGTATCGTCTATGACGACTCAGAGATATTTGAGAAAAGGTTGTGAAGCTTTTCTTGCCTTTGTGTTGAACACCTAAGTGTCTAAAAAGAAGATTGATTCAGTGCCTATGGTATGCAAGTACCTGGATGTATTTTCAGAAGAGTTTCCTGGATTACCTCCAAAGAGGGAAGTAGAGTTTGGTATCGAGTTGGTCCCAGGCACAACACCTATCTCAATCTCTCCCTATATAATGGCTCTAATGAAACTTAAAGAATTGAAGACCTAGTTGCAAGAGTTGACGGATAAGGGTTTTTTGAGACCGAGTTATTCTCCGTGGGGAGCATCGATTTTATTTGTTAAGAAAAAAGATGGTTCGATGAGGTTACTAGTTGATCAATTAAAGGGAGCAACCATGTTTTCTAAAATAGACCTGAGGACGAGGTATTACCAGTTGAGAGTCAAGGAACAAGATGTATCGAAAACTGCCTTTCGGACGAGGTACGGCCACTATGAGTTCCTAGTCATGCCCTTTGGCTTGACAAATGCTCCAGCAGTATTCATGAATTTGATGAACCACATTTTTTGACCTTACTTAGACAAGCTCGTCGTCATCTTTATTGATGATATACTTGTCTATTCTCGTGACGAGGGTGAGCATGCAGAGCATTTGAAGATTGTCTTGCAGACTTTGAGAAATAAACAATTGTACGCCAAATTTAGCAAGAGTGAATTTTGGCTACGAGAGGTCAGATTCTTGGGACACTTTGTGTCGGGAGATAGAATTAGAGTCGACCCGAGTAAGATATCGGTAATTGTTGAGTGGAAACTGCCGAGGAATGTAATAGAGATTAGGAGTTTCTTAGGCCTAGCGGGCTACTACCGATGATTTGTTAAAGTGTTTTCAATTATCACTACTCCAATGACAAGGCTACTTCAAAAAGATGTTAAGTTTGAGTGGACAGAAAACTGTAAGCAGAGTTTTGAGAAGTTAAAGGCCTTGTTGACTGAAGCCCCAGTGTTATTGCAACCGGAATCGGGAAAAGAGTTTGTGGTGTACAGTGATGCTTCCTTAAATGGATTGGGGTGTGTGCTCATGCAAAAAGGCAAAGTAATAGCCTATGCCTCAAGGCAACTAAAGCCACACGAGAAAAATTACCCGACCCACGATTTAGAATTGGCTGCCATCGTATTCGCATTAAAGATTTGGAGACACTATTTGTATGGCGAGAGATGCCGAGTTTTTACGGACCACAAAAGTTTAAAGTATCTTATGACGCAAAAAGATTTGAATCTATGGTAATAAAAATGGCTAGAGTTACTAAAGGATTACGAGTTGGTAATCGACTACCACCCCGGAAAGGTGAATGTAGTCACCAATGCATTAAGCCAGAAGTCATTATTTGCCTTGAGGGCTATGGATACTCAGTTGACTATTAGTGATGGTGGTTCGATTTTAGCCAAGTTGAGAGCTAAACTAACATTTCTGCAAGAAATTGTTGAAGCTCAGAAAAGTAACAATGAACTACAAGCCAAGATAGCTCAGCGCAGGTTGAGAAATGAATTAGATTTCAGAGTTGGTGTCGACAGTTGCTTGATGTACCAAGACAGAATCTATGTACCTAAAGATGTTGAACTTATTCAGAAGATTTTGTAAGAGGCGCATAGTAGTCGCCTATCTATTCACTTGGGCAGCGTGAAGATGTATAATGACCTGAAGAAAATGTATGGGTGGACGGGAATAAAAAGAGACATATCAGAGTTCATCTCTAAGTGTCTGGTTTGTCAGCAAGTAAAAGTCGAACACCAAGTACCTTCGAGTTTACTTCAGCCGATAATGGTTCCCAAGTGGAAATGGGACCGAGTTACCATGGACTTCGTGTCAGGACTACCTTTGTCGCCAAAGAAGAAAGATGCAGCATGGGTCGTCATGGATAGACTGACAAAGTTGGCTCATTTCATACCAGTTCGCACAGATTATTCACTCAAGAAGCTACCCGAGCTATACATTTCTGAGATAGTGAGGTTAAACGGAGTGCCTTTGTCGATAATTTCAAACAGAGATCTGGGATTTACATCTCAATTTTGGAAAAAGTTACAAGAGGTGTTAGGGACAAAGTTGAGTTTTAGCACGGCTTTCCATCCGCAAACTAATGGCCAGCTAGAGAGGGTGATTCAGATTCTCGAGGACATGTTGAGATGTTATGTCCTCAAATTTCGAGGCAGTTGGGAAAAGTATTTACAACTTGTCGAGTTCGCTTACAACAATAGTTATCAGTCAAGCTTGAGAATGGCGCCTTATGAGGCTTTGTATGGGCGCAAGTATCGGATGCCCTTGTATTGGTCAGAACTTAAAGAGAATCAAATACACGGGGTTGACTTGGTTAAGGAGACTGAAGAGAAGGTTAGGGTGATTTGAGAATGCTTGAAAGCTACCTCGGATAGACAGAAATCCTACGCGAATTTGAATAGAAAAGAGATCGAGTTTCAGGTAGGGGACAAAGTGTTTTTGAAAGTTTCCCCGTGGAAAAAAGTCCTTCGGTTCGGTAGAAAAGGCAAGTTGAGTCCATGATTTATTGGACCTCACGAGGTGACCAAGAGAATTGGACCAATAGCTTACTAGTTAGCCTTGACACCTGAGCTAGAAAAGATTCACATCTTCCATGTATCCATGTTGCACCATTATCGCTCAGATCCATCACACGTGATTGCACCGACCGAGGTTGAGATTCAACCAGATATGACCTATGGTCAAGAGCCAGTTAAGGTTCTGGCTCGAGAGGTCAAGCAATTGAGAAACAAGAGTATAGCATTAGTGAAGGTATTATGGCATCGACATGGATTCGAGGGAGCCACATAGAAACTAGAGAAGATGATGAGAGATCAGTACCCAAACCTCTTCAACGGTAAGATTTTCAAGGACAAAAATTCCAAAGGGGGAGAATTGTAATAGTCCGAAATTAGGCTTAGTCAGAATAGTGATGTTGAAATCACTTCCCAAGGTTTGATAAAATTATTTTAGCATTATTTTATGTGTTGTAGTATTTTTATAAGGGTGCATGAAAATTTTGGTGAATTAATTTACGCGATTGAAGGCTCAATCGCAAAAAAGGACTAAATCGCATAAAAGGTAAAAGTTACAAATTACAAGTAAATGGCATTAAATAGCTTAAGAATCAAAATGTGGGGTGTTTAAAGGGCAATTAGGCCTTTAGGAAAGGCATAGCCAACCATAGAAGAGCATGGGGACAAAGAAAAGTCAAATCTATTTTTGATAGGTTATGTGAGCCATTTTTTACTAGAAATAAAATAAACTAAAACAAGTAAGGTCTTGCCTTTTCTTCTTCATCCCTACCGAAATTATCAGCCATTAGAGAGGTTTCAGAAGCTCAAAAATTTTAGCAACTTTAGACACTCACAAGTAAGTGATTCTTAAGGCTTTTCTTGATAATTTTTACATTTTTGGGACCCGTGTAGCATGAGCTACCTATTGAGGGGTCTATTGTGCAAAATGGTTGAAAGTTTATAGATTTACCATGAAATTTTAAGTGTGGTTTGTTGGAATTTTATGGAAGAAAATAAGCAATTGTTGTTAAATAAACAACTTTTGTAAAAGGGTGTTCATGGAAAACACCTAAATTGGACTTAGTTGTAAAGTTGCAAAATAAAGAGTAGGTCTGAAATAATAGGAATTTTGGGTTGCCATAAGAGTGAAAAGAGTTTGGTTAGGCTTGGTTGATAAGGAAATTCAATAAAAATGGATTTCCGAGCCAAGGGGTAAAATGGTCATTTTGCCAAGACGAGGGGCAAAATGGTCGTTTTGTCACATTATGATTCTTGATTTATTTAGGTTAAATTAGTGACTAAATTATTAAATTTTTATTGTTATAGATCAAGATTTTCCAAATCCGAACCTAGACCGGGGCAAGGCCAAGCAAATCGATTAAACCGAATCGTTATCTTCATTTTGTATACCAAGGTAAGTTGTAGGTAAATAACGCAACATTTCCAAATTTTATGCTTGAAATCATTGAATTGTCGTAAGTTATGTGTTGTGATATGAATAATGTATGTAAATAGTAAATCAAGCATGAATTGTGGAAAGGGTTACTTATATTCATGAAATGATGAAAATATGCATAATAGAACCCGGTTGAACATTTAAAATAGAATTAGATATTCATGCCATGACATTGATATGTGTGTGCCAGTGTAAGACATGTTTGGGACATGCATCGTCTTTGAGATGAGAGCTAGTGTAAGACATATCTGGGACATGCATCAGCCTCGGGATATACAAGCTAGTGTAAGACCTATCTAGGACATGGCGTCAGCTTGTTGCATGTCAGTGTAAGACCTATCTGGGACATGGTATCGACACCATTAGATAAGAGCCAGTGTAAGACCTGTCTGAGACATGGCATTGGCTTAATACCCTACATTAGAGGCTTCTTAAATATCCTTCCATACTCTAAATAGTTTAACAGGAAAATTTAGAGTTAATTCTTAATTGTGAGATATTGTGATGACCTCTGTAAGCGATGCAGGTGCTTAAGTGTACTGCATGAATTGTAAGCTCACTAGCATGTTGTGTGATTAGTAAAGGATGGAATCGAGTAAGTTATGTTGTAGTTATTCGTTGTAACATGCATGATTTGTGATGCAATGAGATTTTGTCATGACTTGGTAAATGGTTGATATTTATTTACTTACGACTTACTAAGCTTTATGCTTACCCCTCTTCTTTCCCTTTTCTTATAGTGCCGCCTAGCTTACTCGTGGATCAAAGTTCACCGGAGGCTTCATTCACACTATCATCCCAAGTTCTCGATATAGTTAGATTTAACATTTTTAGAATATGGCATGTATAGGACTCTATTCTTTTGTCAAGTGTCATGTTACTTTTGGCCAAATCTGTTGGTTTGTATTAGAAATTGATTCTTTTTGTGTAATGCCATGAGTGATGGCTAATATTGAAGGTTAATATATGGAAAAGTTGGTGTTATTCATGAACAAGTGTACTAGATGTAAAATTGTGTATGCTTGGTTGGTTTGGTATATTTGAATATGTTGGGATGCCAACTTATGGCTATTAATTGAGTATATAGGTCTTGGTATGTTTGATTATGCATTTGGTTTTATTTCAGGGTGGCAAAGAGGCTTGGTAAATAGTCTATTTTTGTCCACACGGGCGTGTGTCTAGACCATTGTGACACACAGTCCGCCCCACGGGTGTGTACTTAAGCTATGTGTCCACTGCATCTTGCATGGATAGATTTAAATTCCCAGTAGTAAACACACGGGCTGAGACACGGCCATGTGTCTCAACCGTGTGGAGGGCACGGCCAAGCACATGGGCATGTGCTACGGTCATGTGATTGCTGACGTCAAAAACAGAATACCCAGGTTTTTGCACACGGGTTGAGACACTGGCGTGTCATGGTTGTGTGATAGACACGGGCCAAGCGCACGGGCCTGTGTCACGGCCGTGTGTCTACAGACGTCAGAAATAGAATGTCAAGGTTTTTGCACACGGGACGTGACATATGTGTTTCATGGCCGTGTGAGGGGCACGGGCTGAGCACACGGGCGTGTGCTAAGCCTTGTGAAAACCTCTGTAGGTTCGATGTTAGAAAAGAAATCCGTACGAACAAGGGGCACAGGCGTGTCCCTAGATTGCTTAGGCCGTGTGAGGTACACGGGCTATCAACACGGCCATGTCTAGATTCCACACAGGCATGTTACCCTTCCACACGGGCATGTGCCCTGTTTTTAGTGGAATTTCTTAAAAGTTTTCAAAGTGCCCGAAGTGGTTTCGGATTGTGTCAAAACCACGTTTTAGGCCTTGTAGGCCCATATGAAGGACCGTAGAGCAGTGTTTAGAAAAGTTTTAAATTAGGACGTATTTCGGTGGTTTAAGATTGAATAATTGCATGCGTTTTAGTAAGGTAACGCCTCGTACCCTGTCCCAGCGTCTTTAAAGTCCGGGAAGTCTTTAGAGTCCCCTTTCTTTTGCTAGTTGGATCTGTTTTCTTTATTTTATTTAGTTCTATTTAATTTGGGCATTTATTTTATTTCATTTTTTTTTAGGCTTCTCTATTTTTTTTAAAGTTTTGAACTTTGGACTATAGTTTTGTTTGTTGTTTATGTGCTCTTTTTGGGCCTTTGTTATCCTTGAATAAAACTTCTAGCTATTTCTTTAAAAAAATTTATATAAACATGTTACTGACATTTTTTATCATATATTTATAATTGGTATAATTTCATAAAGACATGGTAAAATTATTCATTTGTTAGAATATTCATGTAGAATATTTTTCCTTTTTTATTAGAGAAATTGATTTTAGATATATTAAGAATATAATGGGATCCTTTAGGTCTCAATAAATTTAATTATGTATAATAATAATAGTCGAATTTTGTAAAGCAAGAAAAATGAAGAAGAAATTTCTTTTTCTTTTCACTATCATGTTGATTCTTTTGCCAATTCTTCCATACTGCTACTTCCACTTTTATACTAATTGCAGCACTAGAGTCGCATCATTCTTTTCCAAAAATATTTTCACCAACATTAAGCTCACAAGCTATAAAAGAAATTTTAAACATCCAAAAATAAGAAGAAAAAAAGCAGAATTATTAAAATCATTTGTTGGAAAGGAGTCTGATAACATGTTAAATTTGCATGATTTTTTGTGTTTAAATCGGTTAATTCTTGAATTGATCTCTGCTAAATTAGTAATTTTATATTTTAATCCTGTTAGGAATGCAATTGGGATGCTATGAGTCAAAAACGAGCAAAAAATGACTAATTTGCAGCACAGTCAATAAAATGGGGTCGAATCAGAACCTTGGAAATAGTCAAGGACTTATCATATTTCTTTTGACCTTGTAAAAGCTAAAATTAGAAGGAAATCTTATTTTATTTTTATTTAATTCTTTTTTTTAGTGGGTAGTTAGACCAAATTTAGTAAATCATTTATGAATAAATAGGGCATTTGTGGTAACTTGAAAGGACACTTGAATTTGCCTAGCAATTGATTAGAAAATCAATTTTTTCTTCTTTCTTATTTTGCGTGAAAGTGTGCAAGCATTCTGCCAATTTTTGTTTCCAATTCAATTTTTGGCATAATTGTTTCCCAAGCCCTTCCCCTTCCATCTTTCTCCATTATCATCAAATCATCTTTCATAGCCTACAAAGCATGATTAATTTTATGCTTCACTAAATTCTAACTTAACTTTAGGTCGATATTCTTTTTGGTCAAGAATCGTGAGATACGTATACGTACTAAAAATCCTTCCAATCAGTGTTCACTATTTTTCCTAAATGCATTGGGTTAGAGTCATGTTTGCAGATATTTGGGGAAACAAGTCAGCCGTACTGTATTCAGATTTCTGAGAACAAATCAAAGAGATAGTGGTCGGGTTTAAACGTCACTCGCGGTTAAGGTTGTTAATCCGAGTTGGGTTCTTCAGAGCGCAAGGTTGCCGGAATCTTGAATCGGGAATGTGTGTATTATGGTTAGATAATCGACAAGGGTTGGTTTGCAGGTCGTACCGGGACTAGCTACGAGAGGAAAAATTGGCGATTAGGATGTTCTTAACCACTATAACTAGCTTATTATTTGAAGGAGAAAATTAATTTGTGAGGACTGATTCAAAAACCTGAATCCACCTAGTCTAGGGCTAAGGCTTTCTAATTTTCTTTGCAAAAATTCATATTCATTTTCTAATTTAATTTTACTTCCGATCTCTTTAATTGTTTACTTCTACTATCTTAATTATTTAATTTTTAGACATTACCAACTCCCTTAATTTATTTAATTTATTTTTCAGCAAGTCTGTTTGGAGTCGTGGGCACGACTATTGCCGCGATTATCGGCTCAACATAAATTCTATTCATAAGAAAAATACAGAAGTTGATCATAATATTCAATCCCTGTGGACTCGACCCTACTACTCTTTACTACTATTTAGAGTTATTTTATTGTAAGAATTATTTTTGGTGGTTTCGATGGCCATCAGAGTCAGAGAGAAAACACAATAAATACCCAAAAGAAAGGTTGAGATAGAAAATTTGTCTACAGAAATTCTTTCGGATTTCACATGAATATAGTTAATTTTTCATATATTTAAAGTTTATTATTTTATAGCACAAGCAAGATGTTAGTGAAAAAATATTACGTAAAATTATATTTATAAATATTTTATATTAAAATCTAAAGCCCAATTTAAATTTCATCCTCATATTATTTTATTAAAAACCATGAAAAAATATCCTTGTATTAATATTTTTTATTTTATATATAAATGGATAATTTAATAATTTCTCAATTAAGTTGATGTTTTATTGACTCGTGACACCAATTCAATTATGGGCTTAAAATAAGTATAGATACTTTATATATACTAGGTTTATTGCATACCCACAATATAGGTGAAAAATATAATTATGTAACAAATACATTTATGAAAATTGGTATAAATAACAATGAGGCTTTGCTTGAATGATAAAATAAAAAGGCATAATTATTAAAAAAAAAAAAAAAACCCTCAACAGTTAGGGGTTTTTGGTTTTGTGCCCTTGACTTTTTTTTATTGAGGCCCTCAACGTAATGATTTTTCTACAAGTCAGCCCAATTTTAACGGGAAACGTCAATTGACTATTAGTCAAACGCTAATCAACAAAGCTATCTATATGGCGTGCCAAGTTGAAGATGATGTGCCAAAAAAAAGAATTAAATATAAAATTAAAAAGAAATAAATAATTTGGAAAAAAAACCCAAATTGTGAAATCCTAAATTAGAAAAAAAACTTAAGGATCTTTTTTTACTTATCGACCTTTGTTTTGGAAGGATTTGCTTCTTGAGAAATTTTCTCGGTATCTTTGTCTTGATTCCCTTGTTTATTTCATCTGAGTCGGTGGGATTTCCTTAGATTTTGAACTCTCCACCTTAGGTTTTTAGGGATTTTCAAGTGTTTGCAAATACAAAGGGAAGTTTCTTTTTGCTCTATGATAAAATTTTAAGCAATCAAATGTAACACCCCTAACCCGTATCCATCGCCAAATTTGGGTTACGAGGTATTACATATCAGAAGACAGACCAGGCTAGTCACTTAATATCAAACATGCATAAAAATATAATCTCTTTGACTAAACATTTATGATCATGCTTTTCTAAACATTTTATAAATTCCTAATCCAAAGTCACTTTACCAATTGAAACATTTCATAATCAAATCCGAAATCATATATGTATATTTTGTATATGTATCACACCTAACCACAATTCAAATTCCTATGCCAAACAAAACAAACATACTCAATGAACTATGTACTTACACTTAATTGAACGAATATTTTATGAACCATTTGTATATCATGCGAAAATGATATTATTTATTTGGCAAATTCTTAAGGCTTTGACCGAATATAGAACTTCATTTATGCTTATGATACATTCACTACTTCATAAAGCCCGAAATTTCGTCAATGAAGACTTACAAATCAATCAACCACATAACTTCATCAAATCACACATTTATAATTAACAATTAAGCAAGTCATATTCGCATGGCTAAAATATATACATAGCCAAAATAATACTTGTTCCAAAAGGGAGTTAAGCCTATACATGCCATCTTTCAAAACATAGACTTATAAAAGTACCAAAATAGAGACAATAAAGTGGATCACTTTGAACTTGAATCCCCGAGCTCGTAGCTTCCAACCAAGATCTATAAAACAGAGAAGAACACAAATATTCACAGTAAGCAATTAAGCTTAGTAAGTCTTAAGTAATTTAAACAAATGAACTTATTTATACGTATTCTTCACTTATAACATAACCTAAAAGTATACTCATTTAGCCGAATATACATAGCCACATAGTACACATTTTCATATACATAACAGTTCTTTAAAAATGCAAAATCACATAATCACAAAATTAAATAGCACAAAGTCATTCCTTGATTCAATCTAACAGAGTTAATTCGAGGCACCATATCCACTTATAATTTCAATTATTGTAATCACATATGAATAAAACATATACCTCCATGTAAATAATTCCACAAGGGTTGAATATACATAATCACTTATATGTACTTATAGCAAGTCATTCGATTAGCTTCAAATTCACATAGTCATGAACACATTAATATCTCAATGCCAACATTAATTCAACCAAATTGAACTAGAATATAATACCATTTCCACATTTAAAATATTTCTTCTAGATTCGTACCACATACATAAATAATATGCTTCCATAAATAATTTCATATGAACCGAATGTTCATAAATGAACATAATCATAAACCATTTCGCATATGTCCATTTCACATCGAACATCTAATTCATTAAACTCTCAGGTACATGATTAGGTTATACATACCTGGGTAACTTAATTTATGTAGCAAATTCGCATATCGTATTAGCACATAGTTTCATGGCACTACACTTTTATTAGTTCACCGGCAAATTCGCCTGCTAGGTAATAACCTGATTTCATCACCGGCTATAAGCCTGCTAGACATTTAAGTCTGAATTTCTCCATCGGCATTATGCCTGCTAAGCTCGAGGCCCGATATTATTTCAGCAGCATTACGCCTGCTAGGCTCAAAGCCCGATAATATTCATTAGCTTTAAGCTTACTGGGCTAATGCCAGAATAACCATTCGAGTATGAATTTCACAAAATCATAAGCATATGCACTTCATGTATTTATGTATTTCACACAAGGTGACCACATTAGTCAATTTGACTTCATTCGAATATAATCACATACTATCTATCACATTATCATTTCTTATTATAACATTCGGCAATATAACATAAGAATTACCTTATTCCACTGTCATGCATTTCATTCGGTAATATGCATGTACATATGTATATTCGAATAAAGGATACCAAATCTTTCATGACATATCATAACATATTCACAAGAACTTATGTTTAAATACTTAAAACTTACCTCGATGGCTATCGTACGTCAATTTCGACTATTCTACCAATTTCTCTTTCCCACGATCCGAATTTGTTCCCTTGAGTTCTTGAGCTAAATTAGACAAATTTTTAACTTATCACATCTCTATTATTTAAAACCATATTTCAGCAATTATAAAACACCATAACTATCACAACTCAACCATCTAAAATCACATTCGGCACAATTAAACAACCAAATTAACGTCTAACATAGGTTTCACAATTTATCAAGCATAGCCGAATGATATTTAAAAGTTACCAAAAGCATATCATTTCTTATACCTACCCTTGCACATTTCAAACCTCCTATTCATCTTTCAATTTCATTCGTTCAAAACTCAATTTAATAAAGTCATGATTAATTCAAATAAAAACAATTTTCCCTTTCCTATAATACATATATGGCAACCTAAATTCCATTCTTCTTAATATACATACAACTTACCATTCAATACCTAAAAATCACATCAAAATGCAAAGTCCCTTAAATTATAAGCATAGCCGCATACAACCTCATCAATACTTTCATTTCATTTCATATATTAACCTTATACGCTTAATACATTTGACATGTAATGAAACATATAATTTAACCGAACACCAAATAGTCATTTAAGCCTAATTTATCAAGATTACTAAGCTCATAGCTCAACTTGCATTTTAATACATCAAACACCTAAAAAAAACGCCATACATTTCATACATGACCAAATGTACATACATCAATAAACAACAAATCATTCACATCTTCATCCAAGTCCACATTCGGCAATCATATATATATACTAACAATTAAGCATTCGGTCCTTGTATTTAGCATAGTCTTCTCAATTACCACACTAATCAATTTCCATGAATCACAAAGCCACACATATATCAATTTAACAAGCTTCACATTCATCTTTCTACCATTTCCATATTAAAACATAAAACACCCATAATTTAGCACATTACAAGCATGGCCGAATACATGCTCCACCTCAAACTCAAAAATTCATACTCTCACAACTTAATCCCTTCATTTATCACTTAATTCCATTAATCCAAGGCTAAATTTAACAATTGAGCATGAACTACTATTATTTAACAATGTTTCGAAATTTTTAACAAGTTGCCTTATGCAACTACACTCATGAATTCATGAATTTAAATCATGGGTTAACTACACAATGCATTTATCAATTCAATTTCATAAACAATTAAAAAAATCACATTAATATACCTTTGATTTATGGTATAACCATGGCCGAATGCCTTGGCTTCTTCTTTTATTTTTCTTTTCTTATTTTTGGCAAAACAAGAGTAAAATGAGCATGGTTCTTCTATTTTACTATTACATGCATGCATGGTATTAATGGTCTAATTGTATCTTAAACCCTCTAACATTAAAATTCACCCACAATTCGACACTTACAATATAGCCTTCTAATTTTTCTTTTATGCAATCAAATCCTTAATTAATAAATTAACATCCAATTGACAAAATTAAAACACCAAATTTTCACACATGTTAATTCACATAATAAAAACATAGAAAATAATATTTTAAAAATTTTCTGACTCGGTTTAGTGGTTCCGAAACCACTTTTTCAATTAGGGCCAAAAATTAGGGCTGTCACATCAAGATTTCGAGTCGTAAGATTTTCAGATGTCTTTTTAGGGTTTTGATTTGATTTCACAGTAATATTTTAGATTTTTAGGATTTCTTAAAGGGGTCATTGTTGCCTTACACTTAGTGGCAAGTTTGGGTCTTGCTGAGTCTGGTATGTTTGAATGATGTTTATGTAACAACTCGTTTTCAGTAAAATCGAAACAGTGGTTTTGGGAACACAAATTTGATATTGAAATATTTATTTTATTATTTTTTATTGACTACAGCATGATAGTATTATTGTATAAAAATTTCGCTAAGAAATTTTACCGTTTGCCTACTTAATTTGATAAGAAGGACTAAATCGCATAAAGTGCAAAAGTTGTGTTCTAGTAGCTAAAGATATTCAATAGGTATGGAACCTTAACATATGAGTCCTTATGTGGTAATTAGACCATTCATGTTGATAGTGGAATGTGATGGCTTGGTATTATGGAAATTTTAATGTTTTAAAAATGTTATACTAGTAAATTGGTAAATAATGATATATTAAATAAAACAAAAATTATAGTATCATCTTCCTAAACTAAACACCACTGAAATTTCAAAGAAAAAGAAACCATGGGAGCTTGCTAGGTTCGGCAATGGTGTCTTCGTGTGCATGGCATGTATTCTAGTCACGTTTTTAATGATTTCAATGTTTCTGAGATCGTTATAGCTTAATCTAGCTAGCCCGAGGACTAATTTGTGAAATTGTTAAAATATTAGAGTTTTTCCATGAATGAAGTTGTATGATTTTTAATGATTTATGGAAGAAAATGGTTAGTTGTTGATCGATAAACAAGTTTTGTTAAGAGATTTTTGGTGAAAAATAATGATTAAATTGAAAAATAGAAAATTTTACATGGTGAAATTGTGAAACAAAGGAAATATAGGGCTTGCTAGGGACTTATATGATATTTGGCTATGATGGGGTATAGGAAAATTGCATGAATTTCCATTTTTATGAAGTAAAGACTAAATTGAAAAGAAATTAAAAGATAGGGGAAAAATTGTAATTTTGCTAAAATATGAATTTGGTTTAAATTGAATAAAGTAAATATTGAACTGAGTTGAATTTATCCGTTTAGATCAAGACAAACCTCATACAGCTTTAGATTGGGGCAAAGATAAAGTTTCGGATTAGTCGCCTCCGTATCTACGATTAATCGTCGAGGTAAGTTCGTCTAATTAAATTGTGTTTATATGTTTTTAATTAAATTATACATATATTATGAATTGCCATATATAATACCGATCGCATATCCAATGATGTTACGTCAACTACTAAATCCCGTTTGAACCTTAAGAATTCGTAGGATACAAATGACATGTCATTAGGGTTTACATGATTTAAGTGCTGGTCTTGAACGTCCTACCAATGGCTGAGGTTTGGCATGTGTTGTGGATATGCCACAAGTCGTGTAAGCAACACCGTGTAGGTATATTCCAACCCACAGCTAGTGTGAGCAGGCCCATTTTCACAGCTCGTGTAAACATACATGTACAAGAATTAACGGATTACAGTTATATGATTTAGCACACTATGTGTGAGCTATTCCGGGTATCCAATGGTATTCTAAATGGTTCAACAGGCATTATTCGGAAAGGAAATGGTAAGAGTTCAATATGAACTAAGACATAGACATATGTGAATTTCATTGAAATGGTGATACATGGTATATCAAGAGTGAAATGGATCATATATGCATATGATACATGATTAAATGTTGTGCTCATCCATGATTATATTGCCTATGTTATATGATTAAATGGCTACCATGTTTGGTATATATGCTTAGGCTTTAGCTAAGTTGTGGTTGATTATGCCATGTTTAAATTACTTATTATGTGTTGAAATAGTAAGTTGTGTTTTACATTATAAGAACTTACTAAGCATTTATGCTTACTCTGTATAATTTTCCGTGTTTATAGTGAATTGGAAGCTCAATCAGGTTGGAAGCTTGTTAGAGTTATATCACACTATCCATCAATTATATTGTTACTTTTGGATGTTTTTAAGTTTGGTTATAATGGCATGTATAGCTATTTTTGGTTACTGAAGTATCCATTTATTTTAGCAAATGTGTTTTGGCTTGTGAATTTGGTATTTTGAATGTTTGAAATGGTTGAATAGTTTGTTATGTGTATATAGCCTTATAATCGCTGAATGTATAGTTTATGGATACTTAGATGATGGAAGTGAATATAGTCATTTTGGTATGAAAATGTAATTGGCATATATGAGTTATGATATTATTTGCTAAATGGTAAATTTGGTATTTGTGGATGTGAATTTGGTATGTGATCAAAGTGATAATTTTTTGTTAAAAGATGCATATTGTAACAACCCGATTTAGACCCTAGCAAGAACAGTGGTTTTGGGACCACAAATTCGAGGTCAGAAAAATATTTTAACATTATTTTTTATGATTATGATGTGTGATAAAATATGTATGAAAGTTCTATGGGATGATTTTATCGTTTGAGTGTTGAGTTGAGAAAATGGACTAAATCGCAGAAAATGTAAAAGTTGTGTGTTAGAAGTTAAAAGTATTTAATTGTTATGCCTTATGAAATGTGAGGTCCTTATGTTGTAATTGGACCATAGTTAGTGGGGATGGATATTAATAACCATCCATTAAATGATTTTTATTTGTTATAAACAAGGGCAAAATGGTAAAAGGGTGATTTAAGTTATAATAATAAAACAAAACATTAAAAATTATGATTCATTCATCTTGTTCTTGACTGAAATTGATAGAAAAAAACATAAATAGAGACATTTATGGTTCGGCCAACTCTAAGCTTGATTAAGGTATGTATCTAGCTCGGTTTTTGATAATTTTTATGCTTTTGAGATCGTTGCTAAGTGTACTAGCTAGCCCATGTCTTAATTCATGAGATTGTTGATGTTTTTATAAGGTGATGTTAATGGATATTGGAGTTTTATGATGTGTGATGATGGAAACTAAGTGCTTGATGTTTGATTAATATGTTTTGTATTTGAATTTTAGATAAACTTGAGTAATGTGGGCTAAATTGAGAAAATGAGAAATTGAGGGGCCAAATGTGAAATAAATGAAAAATATAGGTGGCTAGGGACTTAAATGAAATTCGGCTAAGCTATTATTAAGTTGGATTTTGTGAATTTGATGTATTTGTGAATTAGGGACTAAAGTGTCGAAATGTGAAAATATAGGGGCTAAAGTGCAAAATGCCCTAAATACATGTTTGTGGAGTGATATGAATGAAATGTGAAATTGAATGAGTGAATTTGAATTTATATAGATCAAGAAAGGAGAAATTCAAAATTAGATCGAGGCAAGAATAAAGTGCTCGATTGATCGACCAAAATCGCCGTTACTTCGTCCGGGGTAAGTTCGTGTATAATACATACTACTTAATGATAATTCTATGTGATGTAATAAATAGAAATGTGATAGTGAGGTTGAATATGTGAACATGTGAATTGAATATACGAGGTACTAAGTGTGCGAATATTAAATGGCTATAGCTACTAAATATAGCACTGAGTGTGCGTATGTAAAACAGTGTTGGCTGAATTGAGCACTAAGTGTGTGATACCGAGATAAGTTCAGTTTAATACAATGGCATTATGTGTGCGATATTATTATAGCTACGGCTAGATAATTGGCACTAAGTGTGCAAGCTCAGCGATTGCATTATAAACAATTGAACGAGTTAATGTGTCGAGCACCGAGGTAGTAAATGTAATAGCTAAGTACAAGATTGTATAGGTACGTACAAAACCTATGTGGTTGATGATGTTGCATATGATATAGACGAACCTATACGATTGAATATAATGTTTATGAAATAAATGTGTAACATCCCAAAATAGGACCTAATCGGAATAGTGGTTTCGTAACCACAAATTCGAGATAGAAATAACTATTTTATAATTATTTTGAGGTCTATATTATGATTGCATGATAGTGTGAAAATTTCATGAAGAAATTCTATGCATAAAGTGTTTAATTTGAAAGTAAGGACTAAATTGAATAAGTTGCAAAACTTGCATTCTAGAAGTTTTTAGTATGAAATTACTTTGGAATATTAATTAGGAGGTCTTAAATAGCAATTTGACCAATTTTAAGTTTATGGACAAAAATTGGACATGGAGGGAATTTTTGAAAGTTTAGTAAGGAAGGGCATTTTGGTCATTTGGATATTAAATGAAATAAAAAGGGAAAAATAACACATAATTCATCATCTTCTTCATTACCACGAAGTTTCAAGGGTTCTCCATAGCTAGGGTTTGTTTCAAGCTTCCAAGCTCCATAGTAAGTGATTCCAAGCCCCGTTTTTAATGTTTTTTACGTTTTCGTAGTCCTGGTAGCTCGATAAAGCTTATGTTAGCAATATTTTAAGTTAGGGTTCATATTTGGAAAAATACCCATAGGTGAAATTTGTGTATTTTGATGTTTTATGATAGAATATGAGGTTTTAAATTATGCTAGACAACTTGAGCTTCTCGGTTTTAGGTAAAAACGAGAAAAAGGGCTAAATTGGTAAAAATACCTATTGTACATAAGTGTATGTTATAGTAGGAATTTGAAGATGATATTGGTAAATAAATGATCAGCATGTCTTAAAATACAAGAATTTGTGATAAGTTTTGATTTCCGAGCCTTGGGGCAAAAGTGTAAATATGCAAAAGTTTAGGGGCAAAAATGTAATTTTTCCAAAGTTTGAGTAAAGGGCTGTTTTGATAAATGTTGATATTAAATAAGCTAAATTTGCTATTATAAATCAAGAAGAACGAAATTCAGGAGTAGATCGGGGAAAAGAAAAAGTAAAGGACTAAATTGTAAAGTTTAGTCACATTTTGTATCGAGGTAAGCTTACGGTAAATAAATGCAATATTCCTTCATTTTGCATTATTATTGTCAATTTCCAGCATTTATATATTTATTTTATGAAAATAATCAAGTTGAATATAAGGTGATATGACAGAGAAAAGCAGTAGAAAGTCCAAATTGAACCTTAGGAATGTTAGGATACGAAATGTCATGACATTAGGGGTCGACAGGACAGGACAGGACAAAAATGAGCCATGTAAGTCCGTACTAGATATACGGCTTTGGAGACAGGAATGAGCCATGTAAGCCCATATTCGATATATGGCATTGGAGACAGGAATAATTCATGTAAGTCCATGTCAAGGACATGGCATTGGCAGGATAGTGTTAGACAGGAACGACCCTAGTATCCTTAGTATTCCGAGTGGTTCAACGGGCCATTATACAAGTTAATTTGCATTGAATTATCAGCAAAGGAAAGGTAGATTGTAATCATAAATAATGAAAGGTCAGGTAAGAAAGAAGGTAAGTGAAGAAAGAAGAAGGTAGAAAATGAGATGTAAAGAAAGTTTATAATGCTAGTTGATAGTTGCATAATTATCCCGTGTGATGAATGTTGTGATTTATTTGCTTGTAAACTTACTAAGCCTAGTGCTTACTCTCTTTATTTCCTTCTTCTTATAGTTTTTGCCAAGCCACTCGGGGATCAAAGGAAATGTCGGAGATCCTATCACACTATCGAGGAATCCTATCGGTATAGTTAGACGCTTCTTTTCGTGTATGGCATGTATAGGGACTTGGCTTCTTTTGACATGGATGTTCTTATGATATGTTCAATGAATGGGATGTAAATACTTGATAGTGGATAACTAATGAAATGGCTAATGATATACACGTATGATAGTATGTATGCTTGGGTGGTAACTATCACATGGAAACTAAGGAAAATGTGAAAGTAGCTTAAAAATAGAACATTGTAACAGCAGTGACGTGAGTTTGAAAAATCACTAAAAATAGTAGAAACATGGTTTTATGGTGAATAATATATTAAATTAAATCTTATTTTGTCTATTTTCATATGGAATAAACAAAATAGGTAAAGGTATTGTATTTTATGAGATATCTGAGTTTTAGTGAAATAGGGCCAGAGCGATTTCTAGATCCCCTGTTCCAACTTTGGAAATTCACCATAAATTTTACAAAAATAATTAGGAGGATTACTTTAATTTTCAAAATCCTTATTGAGTCTAGTTTTAAGAGAAACAAATGGCATAGTCATATGAATTTTTTACAGGGAGAAAAGTGGTTCGTAATAAGTAGAGGTCAGTGCAGTTGAGTTCTGAAACAGGGGCAACTTTAACTAATAAACTGTACTAATCGGCCCATCCAAAAATTCTAGAAAAAAATTAGCAGATAGATAAATGAGTCTAGATTCAGGGAAAATTTATGGATCTTTATTTTGAGTTTCGTAACTCGAGATATGATTTTTCAAGCGACCATGACGCAGATAAACTGCTTATTCCGAAAATCAAAATAGATAATGTAAAGTTGTTTAAAATGGTAAATTATGTGTAGTAACACCTCAAGCTCGACTCCGGAGACGGTCTCGGGTGTGGGGGCGTTACAAAATGAATCTATACGATGGATGAATTGAGTAAAAAATAGATGAATGAACATATTTAAATGAGATTGATTAATGAGTTGGATTAAGTTATGTGCTAGTTTAATTGCTTGATTTCATTAAATTGTTAAATTAAATGTATTATATTGCAAGCTTACTAAGTGTAAAGCTTACTGTGTGAGTATTTTCTTTGTTTTACAGTGTATAAAGCTAGCTCAGATCTGGGGATTGTCAGCGACTAAATCACACTATCGGACTTCTATTTTGGTACATTGTGGAAAGTGTATATATTAAAGTATGGCATGTATAGGCTAGTAGTAATATGGTATGTTTTGAGAAATGTAATCTTGCCATGTGATATGGCACGATATTGAATGTGATTTTAGCTTGTGTTGGTTTATACTTGGTGTTGATAAATGGTAGCTTATAATGTGTATTTATGGTCTATTGTGAATGGGTCATTTTGAGAAAGCTTGGTAAGAAATTTTGTTGTGAATTTGGTTTAATAGTAGCATGAGATGGAATGTTCAAATAGAGATGATGATTATGGACGAATGAATGGTTGTGACATGTAGATTTGGTATGTTTTGGTATGGATAATGGTTATTTGGTTGATTATATTATGCTATGAATGGTGTATGAATTCAGGTTGAAATTGGCCAAAATTGTGGCTTATTTGGGATTTGTATGATGCTTATAAGTATAAGGGAATTGGGTGTGAAATGTGGCTTAAACCAAGCCTATTTTTATGCCCCACGGCCTGAGCATACAGGCATGTGTCTAGACCGTATGACCCCTGTGTTATAGCTATTTAAGTTAATATGACACACGGGCTGGACACACAGGCGTGTCTAGTGACTGTGTGATAAGTCAGTGTTGTACACGAGTAGAGGATGGTCTGAGGCACGGCTGTGTGAAGTACATGGCCTAACCACATGGATGTGTGCCCTGTTTTAAAGGAAAATTTTTCTAAGTCTCGTAAAATTTTTTAATGTTATCAGTTTAGTCCCGACCCCTTCCTTAAGTATGTTTAAGGTCTCGTAGAGCTTCTAAAAGAGACTATGTAATTGTGAATGGCAATGATGCGATGATGAATGATAAAGGTATGTAACGTGTATTAATTGGTAATGCCTCGTAACCTTAGTCTGGCGATGGATACGGGTTAGGGGTGTTACACATATGGTTATATATGTTTATATGTTGCCATTGAAGTGCCTTTGGGCATATTAGTTGTATGTAAATGTATCATATTTGATGAGCTTCATTATGCATAGTTTTGATGCAGTTTGATGGCTTGTTTAATTGTGTAAAAGTGATTGTAGAAAAATGGCTTGAAAATGGCCTATTTTTTGTCCACACGGGTAGAGACATAGGTGTGTGTGACATGGCCATGTATCCCCTGTAGCTTTCAAAGGGTTGCAAGTCAGACTGTTACACGGCCTGGCACACGGGCTTGTGAGGTCATTTTGAAGGGTACATGGCCAGGCACACGGGCGTGTGGCTTGGCTGCGTGACCCAAGTCAATGAGTTACATAGCTTGGGACACGGGCATGCCTCTTGGCCGTGAGAGTCACACGGCCGTGTAACCCCTGCAATTTTGAAAATTTTTATTGTTTTCTGAAAAATTCTATATACTTCTGATTTAGTCCCGACTTGTTTCTAATGTGTTTTTAGAGCCTCGAACACTCGTATAAGAGACGATATGCATGTTATGGATTGGTTTTGATATGATTAATGATATGAATTGAAATGTTTAAAATTTTTGTTCATTTTGAAATGAAAACTCCAGTAATGCTCTATAACCCTATTCCGGCGATGGATACGAGTTAGAGGTGTTACAGTTCAATGCTCAAAGGTCTTCAAGTAACCATTGCAGTCACCTTATTATTCATTGTGGTGGTAAAATTTCTGATAATAAATAGAAGCAACCAGTTTCTAATAATAAGTGTAGGTACCCATTTCCAAATATTGTTTTTTCAGGTTGCTTTGAGGTATATAAATCATGTTAATAGTTTTAACATTTTTAAACTTTTGACGTTTTAGCAGAACTTCTTATAAAGTTGCATTTTCACTTATTTGATCTCATTCTCCCTAAAATTATACGATGGGATTGTTTCATGCATGTTTCCTTTTGTTTCTTATACTTCCTTTTACTAGTTTTGCTAGTTTCAAACTTTCAGTGCTCATTTGATTTGAAGTTTATTGTGTTTAATTGATTTATTCTCAAATTTTTGTATAGGTTTATTTAGAGACTCCTAACAATGACAAATTGTTTAACAAAATGGTGGTGGTGAGTCACTGTGTTTTCTTTTTTCTGTAACAGAAGTTAGAAGGGAAAAGAGAAAGAAAGAAGAAGAAAGATAGAAACAAAGTTTTTTGGGACGATTTGGGATTTCACGATTTTGGGGGTTTTTTTAGATTATTTATTTATTTTTAATTTTATATTTAATTTTTTTTACATTTCATCTTCAACCTGGCACGCTATATAGATAGCTTTGTTGACTGGCACTTAACTAACGGTCAACTAATGTTTCTTGTAACGCCTTGGACTTTTGAACTATTGTTGTTAGTTTCTGTCAATAATTAAGTATATGCTTTAGTGGTTAAGTATTTTGTTGTGTGGTTGAGGCCAGGGGTTCAAGTCTTGCTTTTAGAAAATTTTGTTATTCTTTTGGTTCAACTCTTATCCTTAAACGTTTGACTTAAGTTTATTTCTGCATTAATTTATACTAAGAATGAGTTTGTGGTTCAATGGTTAAGTTCTGTATAGTACCAAGTCCTAAGTTCTATATTGTATGAAGTCCTATGTTCGAGTCTTTGTGCATGTAATAAGGAAATACTTTTATGCTACTTGGTAAAAATTTTAGTTATAATTTTTCCTGAATTAAATAGTTTTTCTTTAAATAACAAAACACTCATTTCCCTTCTTCTTCTTCCTTTCTTTTTTTTTTTTTTTTTGCTTGCTTCTATAAATTGCTACTAGGTCAAATTGGAGTTCTTCGTTGCTCATTATGTCAATTGGAAGTTTATTGTGTAAGTTCTATCATGATTCTTTGTTGTTTTAGCGAGTTTTCATTTGTTATTGTTTTTTATTTAAAATGGGTTTTTTGCTCATTTTGCTCAGATTCTCTATATAAGTGTTCGGTTGGTTTCCTTTCTAGGCAGAGGTCTTACTGGAGATGATCCTCCAGCACATTAGTTTCGTTTTTCGATTTTATGTGCAAGGTGAGTGGGTGAATTTCGGGTTGAGGTTATGTCGAAGCTTTTCGACATAGTTTTGGTTTGCTTGTTATTTCTAGCAAATTTTTTTTAGATTAATTGTTTAATTAGTCACTAGATTGTCTTTTTTTGGTCTTGGATTCACCTCGGTTGCTTATATGCCGAAACCGTGTGTCAGGTGTGTAACGAAAACCCAAATCTCTGTGATTTACAAACACCAAAAAACATGGTTGTCAACGCCACACAGTCGTGTGCCAGGCCATGTGGTAGGCTGTGTAATTCATTGTTTTCGAATTGGAGGCACATAGGCATATGTCTAGGTCGTGTAACTCACTATTTTAGATTTAGGGTCACACGGGCATGTGTCTAGGCCATGTGAGGGAAATTTCGGTTTGGAAGTCACACGGACATGTGCTTGGTCTTGTGCTAGACCATGTAACTCACTATTTTGAGCCATACGACCGTGAACTAGGTCGTGTGTGATATTAAGAGGGCCACAATGACATGTACTAGGCTGTGCGGACCACTCGGGCTAGCTACCCAAGCCGTGTGAATCCACACAGGCATGTGGGCCAAAAATAAGAATTTTTCCTTTGGGCCGTAATCGTTGTTCATATTAGGGGTGGGCAAAATCCGATTCAATTAAAAAAAACTCGATAAAAATTCAAATTTTGAATTAAATCGTTTGAGTTATTTGAGTTAATCGAGTTATTCGAATCAACTTGAATAAAAAATCATTTTTTTGGTTTAACTTGAATATGAATTACGCAATTTGAGTTATCCAAAAATCCGAATAAGAGAAGGCAAAATTAGTCATTTTGATAAATGTTTACATCTTCTGAGTTAACAGTTAAAACTATTAAGTTATAAGGCAAAACAATGTTGTTTTGGTAATTATTTACCCATTAAGTTAAAAGGCAAAACCATTATATTGTTTATGTAGTTAAATAATCTTGTACTTTGTCTACTAGTTAAATAATCGATCCATGTAAACGCAATATTGAATATAAATAACAGGATTCGTTAACTCGACTCAATTCGACTCAACTCAAAATTTTTTTACTCAACTCGATTCGATCAGAAAAATTTCAAATTGAGTTCGGTTGCTAAAATAGGATTCGCCAACTCGATTAACTCAAAATTTTTTAACTTGATTCGACTCGACTTGATCGAATACTCACCCCTAATTTATATCAAATGTAAGCCTACCATAAGGTCCGTATGATCTGAATTAGACAATGAAATTGTTATCTGACGATGAATAATTTGTTATTTATATGTGTATAGTTGACATGAGATCTGAAAAGTAACTATGATAGCTTTACATGAGCATGATCTAAATAGGTATTTCTATATACGTATATCTAATGTCTGTTAACTCTGCATCTACATTGGGTTGGGATTGTGAAAAGGAGGAAGTGTGGGCAGTTTAGTAATCTGCCAAACTTAGTGGCTAAGCCACAAACTTATATTTGATTTTAGCGAGTTATCGCATTCTGATTCGGTAGCTTGACTGCAATATTTCTGAAACATGACGCATAGTCACTATGCAGTATGTAGGGACGGATGGGAACTTGATACCTTATATGGTGTGTACAGATGGACGGCGATGGTGTATAGCGATTGGAGGTAGGAATATGCATCTGTATCTGAACTATTCTACAGTTGTATCTAATATCCTCTATTTTTGTTTCTGTATCCGATTCTAAGAATTTACTGACTAAAGACGAACTGAAATCACATATGTTATACTACTGTTTAATAGAAAATGTAAGTTGCACACTGAGTTGTAAACTCATTTAGTCTTTTTTTTTTTATTACAGGTAACCCACAAACTTAGGCGAGACGGCGTGGTAGGAGCTCGGTCATTGCTCTTTAGTTATTTTATCGTTCCTTTTATAAACTTATGCTAGTGTGTGTTTATTTTGAATTACGTTTCAAAACTTGAATTTTATGTTTGATTTAACTAATTACATGCTTTTCGACGATTGAATTTCAAGTAATTAAATGTTGGATTGTTCTAAAATAATTTCAATGTAACCTTCACACTTGGTCTTAACTTTTAGGCCATGTATGGGGTGTTACATTTCCCGTTAAAATTGGGTTGATTTGTGGAAAAATCGTTATGTTGACAGCCTCAATAAAAAAAAGTCAATGACACAATATCAAAAACCCCTAAACGTTGAGGGTATTTTTTACAATTATTCCAAATAAAAATATAAAAAAAACTATAGTCTTTAGTTAAAATCCCATTATATATTGTATATATTTTCTATTTTTCAAGATATAAAATTGAGAAAAAAAACTGTTAAAATAATTATTCAATTAAATTGGTACTTAGTTAACTTGTAATTAGGGGTAAGCACGGGTCAGGCTACCCAACCCGGCCCGAAGGCCCGCCCGAAATGTGAGAGGGTTTGGGCAAAAATATAGGCCCAAAAAAGGGCTTGGACAAAAAATTAAGGCGTTTAAAAAAGGGTCAGGCCTCGGGTACGACATTTTTGGCCCGAGCCCGGCCCGGCCCGAATTCACTAAATGACAAAAAATATAATTTTTTTAATATTATTTTCTTGTTATTTTCTCTCTATTTTGCTACCATTTTACTATTATGTTGCTACTATTTTGTTGTTATTGTTTGGATATTGTATAAAACTTATTTTATTGTTAAATTTGTTATTATTTTAAAGATATTTGTTAATTTTTTATTATTTTAGAGATATTTGCTTGTTAAGTTGTATCTATCTTAGTTTATTTAAGTGTACATATTTTTTAAATTTTATTTTCAATTTGTTGGGAAGTATTTATTTTGATATTTTTAGTATTTTTGATGTATTATATATATTTTAAAATTATATAAAAATAATATAAAAATTAATATGGGAGGGCCGAGTCGGGCCCGGGTTTTAACATTTTTATTCGGGTCAGTCTTGGACAAAAATTTAAGCCCATTTTTCGGGCCCAAGCCTAAAAAACGGGCCTAAATTTTTAGTCAGGTCCAGCCCGACCCATGCTTACCTCTACTTATAATACCAATTAATTGATTTAATATATAATATAGATATATTCAAATATATATCTACATTTGAGAATCAAACCAAAGATGGAATGACAAAAAAATATATGTTTAAATCTTTTATTAACACCTATCCTTTGAACTCAGCCACATGACACCCCCTACCTCTATCCTTTACAAAAAAAAAATAAAAATCTAAATCAAGTAGTTAAAAAATAAATAAAAACTCAGTTTTTCTTTTTTTTTAACTAATTGAATTGCAGCAAGCTAACAAGAAAGTGTGGGAAACATTAAGCATTATTCTTTCTTTTGACAAAAGTGTACCTAACTACAAAAGCAGAAGAAAGGTTCTTAATCTTTCTATTCTATTTCATTCCTCAATCAATTTTCTCAAAGTAAAGAATATATGTTACACGTAAAAATCAGTTGTGATAGCCCACCACAATATTCCACTTTCCTTATCTTCCAATCATCTTTCTTTTTCTTAAGCAAGAAAAGAAAAAATATCACCCATATCTTCTTTTTACCCCACAATATGTGTGATGGGGTTTAAATAAAATTAAAATAATTTTAGAGCATCAAAATTGAAGGTTTTGAAATAACATGGTTTTAAAATGAATTTTAGACTTTTTAAATAAAAATTAAATCAAATTATTGATATTTAAAAGGGAGTTAAAGTTGCATTGGATATAAAATTATAACTAAGGAGGAGGAGATAATCTCATATTTCATTGCGTTTGAAATTTTAAAAGTGTTTTCTTACTTAAAAGTAATAAAGGGTACCTAATTTTTAGGTTTAAATTACGATGAAAAAGTGTTTTTTACCCAAATTCCGATTTAGATGTTTTTTGTTTTTGTGTTTAGAAGAGAAAATTATTAAAATAGCCTTTATTTATATTAACTAGTTAAAATGTATATAAAAATTAGATTAATTTATATTTTATGTATCATTATATTAAATCATTTAAATATTTCATGTATTATTATATTAAATTATTTAGATATTATTTATTATTATATTTAAATTTTTAAAATATTTTATGTTTCATTAATTTTATAAATATTTATATTAATTACTTAAAATATATTTAAAATTTATACTTCATGAATAACTTAATTAATTTTTAACTTTTTATTAATGTTTAAAAAGGATATTTTAATCTTTTAACTATAATTTTTGGCAACAATGGAATATATTTTTTTCATAATACTTTCACTTTTCAACTACAATAATAACGAAGAATTAGCTCAAAAAAAATTTATTTTTAAATTCGAAGAATTAGCTCAAATTCATTTTTAAATTGGAAAAAGTTGAGATTAAATTCTAAATATAAAAGTAGAAGTATTAGAGCAGATTTTATCCTTTACAAATATATATACAATCTTTTTCTGCCAAAACAAAAAACTAGGACAGCACCAAAAACATTCCACAAGTATGGCTTCTTGTTTCTCAATGACTCGTGTTTTTCTTGCTTTCCTTGTTGTCGCTTCCTCTCTCGGCCATGTCTTTTCGTCACCATTGCTATCTGATTCAGGTGAGCGACAAAGGGCGAACCATACTAAAGAGATTCAGAAGCTGAAGCTGAGGAGAATCAATGCTTATCTGAACAAGATCAATAAGCCTGCTTTCAAGACCATTCAGGCATCTTCTTTCTCTGCTAACTATTGTGCTAGTCTTGGTTTCTTCCCTTCTGCAGCTTGTGTTAATTACATGGCTTGTTCGCACGCAGAGTCCGGACGGGGATGTCATAGATTGTGTTCTATCTCATCTTCAACCTGCTTTTGATCATCCTGCGCTTCAAGGCCAGAAACCTCATTTTGTGCAGGAGGATCCGTCGGAGAGGCCAAAAGACTATAAATATACAGAAGCAGTGGCTGAATCTGAAAGCTTCCAGTTATGGGCAGATTCAGGTGAATCCTGCCCCGAAGGGACTGTTCCAATCAGAAGAACTAGGCAGAAAGACATACTAAGAGGATGTTCTATTACAAGATATGGAAGAAGACACGTAAGGAGAGACTTAACAGGCAGCGGCCATGAGGTTAGTAAAGGCAATTAGTCTTGCATTACAAAGCCTAATTAATATAACTTGATATATCCCTTTTGCAGCATGCTGTTGCGTTTGTAAAAGGAGACGAGTATTATGGAGCAAAGGCAAGCTTAAACGTGTGGGCGCCTCGTGTGAGCAATGGATATGAGTTTAGCTTATCACAGATATGGGTAATCTCAGGTTCTTTCGGCAATGATCTAAATACCATCGAAGCTGGTTGGCAGGCATGTCCCTGGCCTAAACTACTTTTACTTTCAGTCATCGGCAGCATGGCATAAATGAAGAATTATCACATTTATTCATGTTTCTTCAGGTTAGCCCTGAATTGTATGGAGATAATAACCCTAGGTTCTTCACATACTGGACTGTGAGTATAATAATTAATATCTACCAATCCTTTGGTGTTGAACGCAAGAGTGACTTCTAATGATGATTTAAGTTTGAATCTACAGACTGACGCATACCGAGCCACTGGCTGCTACAACTTGCTTTGCTCTGGTTTTATCCAAACCAATAACAAGGTTGCCATTGGAGCTGCAATCTCTCCAACCTCATCTTATAATGGCAGACAGTTCGATATAGGCTTAATGGTTTGGAAGGTACAAAGTTATTAGGGAGAAGACAATAAAATAAAGGCATAATGTCTTCAACTTTATTTCTTTGTTTTAACTTCTGAATATGCGTTTTTTTGTCAAACCACTAAAATAGATTAAAAATTTGTTGATCCAAATAGATGTCTCACACCACTTAATTAATTTTTAATATTATTTAAAAAATTATAATGAATATTTTTTAGTTTTTCAAAAAAAAATTGAATGCTTTTAATAACTTTCTATATTTTTTTAAATTTTTAAAAATATTAATTAATTTTTTATGTGATATTAATGTGACCATCCGCGTAAATAAAATTAATATTTATTAATCTTTTCATTGAATCTTAGATAATTTAATAAAAAATTCAAAAATTAAAAGAAATGAAAATTTAAATAAATAAGAATATTTTTAAAAAGTAATTATCATAAAATAAACAAATGTGGCAATGCCTATTTTTCGAGAAAGCAAGTTTGTATTTGTTGTTTTAATTTAATTAGCTTGAAGAAACACTTTTGCACCTCCAATGTTTGGTTCCTTTGACTAGCTAGCCTTGAGAATACCGCGTCACTAAATGCACCTTAGACTTTTAAGCTTTCATAGTTGATATTTGAAACTTTTGTACTTGTTAGCACATGGATTTATATATATATTACTCGAATTTGTTAATATTTTTATTTTTTAAGAGTTAATATCTAATTTGTTCTCTAAATTTATTTAAAAATATTTAATTAATATCTAAATTTATCTAAAAAATATTTAGTTAGTATCTAAATTTGTCCAAAAAATTATACTTTTTTTAAATTAATTTATATTTTAAAAATATTTTTAATTTTTACTTCATGTTCATCATGTTGTTATATTGAGAGGATGCCATGCGTTATTATAGAATTGACCATCAATATCACATTAATACAAACTAATGATGTTAGTGTGAAAGTATCAACTTCGGTGACGGAATACAAGTTCAAATACTAAGTAAGTACGTAAAAAAATTCAAATACCAACTAAATACTTTTAGACAAGTTCAAGAGACAAACTACATATTAACCATTAAGTTTTACTACTAGTTTCAATCATTTTATTGGTTGAACTCCACACAAGGTCCCTACACTATGCAATGTTGTGGATTTAGTTCTTCAATTATTATTTGATAAATGCTCTGTTAATTATATACATAGCACAGGGACCTTCTACAGAAATTTCCATATAAGATTGTGTGTTTTATTTCAGGATCCGAAACATGGAAATTGGTGGTTAGAATTAGGATCAGGAATACTGGTGGGGTACTGGCCAGCAATACTGTTCAGTCACCTAAGAAGCCATGCGAACATGATACAATTTGGAGGAGAGATAGTGAACAGTAGATCATCATCGTCAGGGTTGCATACGTCAACTCAAATGGGCAGCGGCCATTTTGCCCAACAAGGCTTTGGGAAAGCAGCTTATTTCCGGAACCTGCAGAGGGTTGATTGGGATAATAATTTGTTGCCTATAACAAACCTTCGCCTCTTGGCTGATCACTCTAATTGTTATGACATCACACAGGGAAGAAACAACCTTTGGGGAACTTACTTTTACTATGGGGGCCCTGGAAGAAATGTAAGGTGCCCTTGAGATTTCCTTTTAAACACACACACTCTGAGGATTCAACTTTTTCTTTTTTAACTCACAATTCAACCCCGACGACTCAACTACTAGTATTCATTTCTTTAAAAATAATGTTTATATTTAAATTTTTAGTTTAGAGTTTCATTCATTGTACAGCACTACCCTATCTTTTATATGAAAAACAAGTAAAAATAAATATTCCTATGAAGTTTTTTTATTTTTTATATAAAAATATATAGAAAACAATGTAAACTTGGATAAATCAAAAAAATAAACTTACATGGATTCCAATCTCCATTTTCAAATTTTCAACTTTACTATTTTAATCAAAAAAATTATAAAATTTATATGGGTAAATTTGATTTTATTGTTTAAATTTATATTTAAAATTTTTTTTATTTCAAATTAGTATTTGAATTTAGCTTTCGTGAATCATTTTAATATATTTTTGTAACACTGTTAAAATAAGATAACAAGCACCAATTAAATAGTTACACGTGGCACATTTGGATATGTTATCAACTGAATGTACCTACCATGTCAACAAACACAATAAAAATAGAAAAATATGTTAAAAACCAAAAAAATTAAAAAAATCAAAATTTTCCATAAATATAAAGAATTATTTGTTATTTGGAATTTTTCAAAAATAAAAAATGTTTTTAAAATTATTTAAAATTTTAGTAAATTGAAAAAATAAAAAAATTTTAGAACATTCAAAAAAAATTTAAAAAGAAAGTAAACGTTTATTGAAACTTACAAAATAAAAAAAAATAAAAAAAATTCAAAACAATTATGGAATTTGATCCACTTTGACTAGTATTGATTGATGTTGATCATCGACCAAAATCATTTTCCAAGTAAAATTTGAGCCAAAAGGAAGTAGTTTGATCGATAGCTAATTTAAATAGTCAGTCAACATGGTCAGAGTTAGTCAATGCTAGTCAAGCAGCTCGAAGTTGATATTTTCTGAATTTTTATGTATTTTGAATCTTTGATTTTTCTTTCGTAATTTTCAATGAAATTTTACATTTTTGAAATTTGTTTAAAACTTTAGTGGCAAATTCTATTTTTAAATTTTTTTATTTTTATAAATTTTGAAATATTTGTTTTCTAATTTTCTAAAAGTTTAACTCATTTTCAGCTTTTATAAAAAAAAAAAAAAAAGAAAGAAAAATAGGCCTGGTTTGGTTTCTGGAATTTCTTTTCTCTTTACATTTTCTGTTTCTATTTTTTATTTTCAGAAAACAGTTATCATTCACCAGTTTTTTAAAAAATTTAAAAATAAATTTAATAAATAAAGAATTATTTTTAATAATAAAAACATTTTTATATCCATTTATATAAATTCGAACTAGTGTACCAAATTTAATATTTAAAAATTGTTGTTTTCATCATTTTTAATTTTAAAAATAAGTTTCAGTGAATTGTTTTCTAATTTCACGTATTTTAATTTCCAATTTTTAAAAATAAAAATTTTAAATAAAGATATTTATTTTCAATGTTTTTCATTTTTGAAGAAAATGAAAACCAACTTGGCCTATATTTCTTAAAACCAAAGGAAATCTTACTTTTTTTATAATTTTTTTTGGTATTTAATGTGTTCACTGACATGCATTCAATTAAATTATGGGACATGTGTATTACATGTAATAATATTATCTTATTTTAACAGTGTTATTAAAAGGAACTTAAATATGTGATTGAAGTGAAGTTAAAATAATTCAAAATATGAAAAACAAAATTATACATACTTTTTCCTTTTCATTTTTATTGTTTATTGGTACAGTTATGATTTTATTTTTGAAGCAGAATACCTACCAATAAACCTTTTTTTTTTTTAATTTAGATTCCGGCAAAACAATATATTTTATCAGTTTCTTTCAAAAAAAAAAAATTTCGTTGGGGACCTAATGTAACTTGTTGCTTTTGTGTTTGAACTTGGACACCACTCATGCGGGTCTCTATTTCTCCATGAAGCTATTTTTAAAAAAAAAAAATTATTTTCATTGAACTTTTCTATTTTGTCTTACTAAGTTTATTATCAAGAGGGAAACATTTGTTTTTCGAAATTAAAAGACAACAGAGAAATCTTTTTACCTCAAGTTTACAAATTAGAAAAAACAAGGGTCAAGAAAAATGGAGTAAGTATTTGATCGAATAGTGTGAAAAATTTTCGAATTAGTCAAGTTAACGAGTCTTTTATAAATTTTTATTTGAATTTTTTTCAAATCGAGTCAAATGAAATAAAATTTAAATCAAATCATTTGAGTTAAATTACAAAAATTAAACATGTTAAATTAAAACATTGTTATAATAAAACTAATTACATGTTAGAGCACATAAATTTGAAACCGTATATGATTGAAAACTCTTTCAGAGCAAAATAAAAGACTTTAATATGATAAATTTGAATTGATAATTTACTTGTTTAAGTCCTCAAAATTATTATTTTTGAAAATTTTTAATTTTTTTAATATTTTATATATTCTTTAGAATTTTAATTTTTTTATTTTTATAATTTTTTAAAAATATGAAATTTTGGAATATTTGAAATTTATTTTAAATTCTTTTTGTAATATTTGTTGAAATAAATCAATTTGCTCATTTTTTCAAAATTGATAACATTAATTTATTATTTGAATTACTCGAATTATAAAATTCAACTCGAATAATTGAATAATTCAAATAGCTCAATTTAATTAATTTAAAATTAAAAAATTTTATCAAAATTTTTTTTCAAAATTAAATAGTTTTTCTCACCCTACCCTAACAGTTGCCATAAAATATATAGTGGCAAATGTTACAAATATATATGGTGAAACCCTGCATTGGCTAATTGGCATTTGGAAAATCTATAAAGCTTAACAAAACTTTGTGTGCATAGGAATCCTCATTCAGAAGACTGTTGTGATAATAAGATAACATTCATATATGGTTTTCCATGTGAGCATTGAAGAATACACTGAAATTGTGTAGAACAAAATCAAACTTCTTTACCATATTAAACAAATGTTTGGGTTCCCAATAACATTGATGAATGCAATGCCAATTTAAAGTGCAGAACAAGGTGGAATGCAGCCAAATTCGATGCAACAACTCTGCCCTTCCCTATATTATCATAACAATGCTTCCTAAATCCAACCGTTTGAATTTACCTTTTTTTAATTATTGCAATAATGTCTATGCTTAATATTCAATTGACTAATAAAATATTTTATAACTATTTACTTATACTACTCCAAAACTTCAATTATTTTTTAATAAATTATATTAAAAGTCGCCCAACAACTATTAAGTTTCGTTTCTTCTTCTTTCCATTCTTTGCCTTAGCCGCGGCTCCTCTTTTCGGTGGCATCTGCCGTTCACTCCGGTCCACGGGCACCGTCAAACAGAAGCTCCACCTTTGCTCTTCTCTAGAAATTCGGCCTTAAAACTATGAAAACTCAAACCAAAGTCCAAACAAAAAATAGATTCTAGTACCACTCGACCGAGCGCCTATTCTGACTACAGATTCCCCTAATTGAAGCTGTTGTTTCCACCATTTGGCTTCCTTGTGCTCATAATTCATTGAGTCATGATCTTGATTTTATTATTTTTCTTTACCTATTTTTAGTTAGAACTTGTTGGTGTATGACAATCTAAATGTATCATAGTAATTTGTTATAAAATTTTAAGTTTTTGTAATAAACTATTAAATTTAATAATTTCCACAGACACAATTATTTGAATTGAAAATTGTTTTCTAAAGATAAAAAGATTAATTTAAAATTGAAATACTTAATGCAATAATTCATGAGTATAATAATTTAATTAAAATAAAAACTTGCGGCAAATGTAAATTATGGAATTTCATAAGGAAAGTTTTCTATGATTTCGATTAATAAATTTAGAAAGTAATCCCAAATTTGTAAATATAAATTATTTTAAAATAATAATGAAAACAATTAAAATATATAAGGTTTTGTATTGAACTTTTTTAAAGAAATAAAAAAATTGTCAAAAGGTGTTTTATTTAAAAGGATTTTTAATTTTGTAAAGCATTAAGACCATGTATGAAAAATTGATTCATATGGAAGGGTCTATGATGATATTTTCCCCTTCTTAATGCGGTGCTGTGAACATGAAAAGATTTTTTTCCTGACAAAATTAACTTCTTATTTCATTTTATTGTTTAATTTTCAAATGTTAAATGCATGTTCTCTAAAAAAAACAACTTATTTGTGTTTAAATTATTTTTTTTACATAAAAGCTTTAAAAAACGATTTCTGAGTTTTCATTTCCAGAGCTGTTTCTAAAATATACATCTGTTTTTAATTGTTTTAAATAGAAGATTTAAAAGGGCTTTTTAAGAATAAAATACCTTTTCTTTACTCACTAAACTATGACTAATTTTCATTTTAATCACTTAAATAAAAAATTTACAATTTGGTTATTAAACTATCTAAAAGTTTTCATTTAAGTCATTGGGCTATAAAAATTAATGTAACATGGTTTTCTCCGTTAGTTTTGCCTGCAAGAATTGAAAGTTTTCTTTCACTGTCTCTTCTATAATTCAGATTTTTGTTTCATGAAATAGCTTTAGATGTTACAAATCTATAAACCAAAATTCAAACAATTTTTTTCACCAATCTCTGACTCTGACCGTCATATCGACTTAGATCTAAGGTATGTTTTTCTACTCATTGATGGGTACTAATCCATAGTACTAATCATTGATTCCCCGCTTGGAGCTCGCTGATAAAATTTTTTTAAAATAAAAAAAAAACTTAACAGCCCATTGATTTAGATAAAATCTTTTGAATAGTTTAGCAACTTAAATGAAAACTTTCAAATAGTTTAATGACTAAATTGTAATATTTTTAGTTAAATGATCAAAACGAAAACTTACCCATATTTTAAAGACTAATGATATAATTTTCCTTTTAAAAAACTATACATGAGTTTTTATTTCCTAATTTCAACATACATGTTTTTTTTTTAAGTAAATGAACCATAAAATTAAATATTTTTCTATTTTTACAACGTAAAACTGATTTTTTAAATAACATCGAGTTGAGAATTCGAAAAAATATAATGTGTATATATATTTTTTGGATCGGGTAAACTTAATAGATTTTTGTATAATTAATGATTTCAATATAATTGTATTTAGTGAATAAAATTTACGAAATATTATAAGATGTTTACTGTGTTTAGATTAGATCTGCTTATGAGTCGGGCTTCTCGGCCCGAAGCTCCGCTCAGAAAGTGAGAGGGTTTGGGTAAAAATATAGGTCCGAAAAATAAACTTGGACAAAAAATAAGGCCCATTTAGAAAACGGGTTGGGCCTCAGGTAAGACTTTTTTGCTTGAGCCCAGCTCGACCCGAATATGCCAAAAAAAAAGTTGATGTCTTTTTTTTACTGTTTTCTTGCTGTTTTTTATTATTTTGTTGCTATTTTCTTTTTTTCATTATTTTGCTACAATTTCATTATTATGTTGCTACTATTTTGATGTTATATAACTCTTGTTTAATTGTTAATTTTGTTACTATTTTAGATGTATTTGTTTGTTAAATTGCACCTATGTTAGTGTTATTTAAGTATACTTTTTTTTAAATTTATTTTCAATTTGTTGAGAAATATTTATTTTAATGTTTTTAGTATTTTTTATGATTATATATGTAATGGGCCAAAATTGCCCAGCCTAAACCACTAAAAAACCAAAAATCAAATACAATCCAAAAACCCAAACCACTAAAAATTAAAACCAAATCCAGGCCCAACTACCCTAAACCCTAAAAGCCCAAATCAAAAAACAAAACAAAAAACCTAAGTCGCCTAAGTGCTTTAACCGCCGTTCCCACACCAGCAAGGCCACTACGCGCGCTGCATGTTGCGCGCCACTCCTCCACGAAGCGTGTCCCTCTCCACCACGTCCGCCAAACCTACAAACGTGCAGCAACAAAACAGTTGTAAACGAAAAAATGGCTATATAAGGCCACAAATGTACAATGGTTTTTAAAGGACACAAAATCAATACAAAAAAGATTCGAACACATCAAAGGAAAAAAACAACAGCAATTAGTTGAAGAAAAATCCAAACGTGCCAAGGTTTTAGTTTTTTCCTCTTTTGTTTTCTTTGTTTTTGAAATTGATTATTTGTTCATTTTTATTTTATTTTTTTCCTTTTCTTTCTATTTTTTTCATATGTATGTATATTAAAATATATAATAAAAAATAATAAGAAAAAGGGAAAAATTTTACCTTCGCGCTGCCGTACACAGCGGTCGGGCGGCGGCTGACAGCATGGCAGTCCGATGATCGGATTATGGAGCAAGAAGGGGAGGTTGGGAGGTTTTTGAAGTTTTTTGGGAAAAAATGCTGAAAATGAGATTTTTTGGGAAAATTTTGGGTTTTATAACATAGTTAAAAGGCACCGTTTTGAAAATTGGGGTTCAGAGGCGAAAACGACGTCGTTTTGGCCCTCTGACCTGCGACCCGACCCGCTCCAAGGGGAGGATCCGGGTGTTTTGCTTCGATGGGCTAATTTCGCTCCAGGCCCTTCCGCTTTTTTTGTTTTACAATTAAGTTCCATTTATTTCTAATTTGGCCCTATAATTTTCCTTCTATTTCAATTTGGCCCCGCATTTTGGAGGGAGGGGATATTTACTTTCCCGGTCCCTCCATTTTGTTCGCGCGCTATAATCCGATCCATTCCCTTTTATTTATTTCTAATTTTGCCCCAAACTTTCGTTTTAAATTCGATTCGATCCTTTTTAGTTATTTTGCTATTTTATTATTTAATTGATTAATTGGACATTTTTATTACTATTTTAATATTATTATTGTATTTATCATTATTATTGTTATTACTATTATTTTTATTATTACTATTTATTATTCTTATTATTATTTTTATATTATTACCAGTATTAACATATTACTACTATCACTACTATTATACTTATTATTGTCTTAGAATTATTATTTTCATCACTGACACCATTATCACTATTATTTTCCTTTATCATTATTACTTTCTATTACTATTAATATATTTTTATTACTATTTCTATTTTTTTATTTTTTATTTTATTATTATAATTACTAACATATCATTTCTATTTTTACTATTAACATATTATTATGCTTATTAATATACTATTATTATTTTCTACTTTTTATTATTGTATTATTACTGTTATTACTGTTATATTACTAAACTGATCAATTTTATATTATTATTATTCTATTATATTTTTTTTGTATTTATTTATTTATTATTACTTTTATTTTTTAAATATTTTTAGCATCCTATTATATATTTATCTACATCCTTTCAATCTCATATTAGTATTATAATCATTATTATTATTATTATTATTAACTATTTTACATAGTATTTATTTATGCATCAATGTACTAACTATTAGATTCTATTATTCTTTTTTTTATTTGTTCATTTATTTAGTTTCACCTATTAATTTTTCTTCTTATGTAGCTCGTTTGTTTATTTCTTTACTTCATTTTTTTTCACCTTTGTTGTTATCTTTTACATTATGAATTTATTGTTCTATTAACCTTCACTCGATTCATAGAAATTTTGTTTTTAAAATAAATGCAATATTCCGTATTTGGAGATTCGAGAAATCGTGCCCTAATGTATTGGGTTTCCATTTTTTTCATTTGACCTAAATAACCGAATACCATTTTAAAATTAAAGTACATGAGTTTTAAATAAAATAAAAGGCAAGCTTAAATTCAAGGGTCGAGGTGTTGTATCTTAACGTACTGGATATGACATTTTATCTTGAGATAAATCGGTCTTTGACATACGCTTTAATTTGTCTAAACGATTTTTAAGTAAAAAATATTAATACAAAGAGGGATTGTATTTTAAACTCTTTTCGAATTTTTAATTTTCGACATTCAGACACTAATTAATCAACGAGGTACCAATTTTGGGCGTATCGAGGGTGCTAATCCTTCCTCGTACGTAACTGGCTCCCGAACCCCTTTTTTTGAATTTCGTAGACTGAAATTATTGTTTAAATAAAACCGTTTATTAAAGAAAATAACCACTTTTTCAGGTGACCCGATCACACCTCAACAAAAAGGATTGGTGGCGACTCTCATTTTTTCGTTTTCAAAAAGTCGACCCCATTGTTCAAAAATAGGTTTCAACAGCTTAGCAACTCCATTAGGGAAACCATAAGAGAGTCGAGCCACAAATTGGTTAATTTTTGTCTTGTTGTCGAAAAATTGAAAATATGTTTTAAATTTACGATCGCTCCATTGCATTTTATCCGTCATTTCCATGGTTTTCATCATAATATGCTTGCTTTGATGGTTTTTTATGTATCTCTGCATATTGCATTACATGACTGCTCAGTTATACCTTTTAAGTGGGAGTGAGAAATTGCGCCTTCATTAGGTTTTCACCTCCGCATGCGATAGTGGATCGCTTTCGGGATATATCTGTACCTATATCTTCGTGAGATTTTCATCTCCGCATGGCCATAGAGAAATGTATTCCCCTCAACTGAACTCGGTCCATATAAGCCTATAATGGGTGAGGATAGAGGAATTACTGGTTCAAGTACCTTTACTTTAAAACTGAACCACATATAATGAGCCCTAAGAGCCCACCCTAGGTAGAACCACACCAAACCCTAGTGGTCACCCGAATAGGTGCTCTGTTTGTCATTTATGTTTTTGTACTGATGTGTTTCTTTTAGGATTGTATTAAATTTTCATCATAGAGATCCTTTTTTTGCATTTCATCCGTCTTTGTTACGACCCTCATCATTATGGTTTATAATTGTTGTATTGGTTTAAGTTTTGGTATCCTTCTGCACATTGCATCGCATGATCGGTCGATCTTACCATTTAAGTGGGAGTGAGAAGCTATTCCTTCGTGAGGTTTTCACCTCCGTGCAAGATAGTAGATCACTTTCGGGATACATCCGTACTTATGTCTTTATGATATTTTTATCTCCGTGCAGCCATAGGAAAATGTATTCCCCGGAACTGAACTCGATCCGTATGAGCCTATAATGGTTGAGGATCGAGGAATTTGCCAGTTCAGGTACCTTTACCTTAGAACCAAACCGCATATAGCGAACCTTAGAAGCCCACCTTAGATAGAGCCGCGTCAAGCCCTAGTGGTCACCCGGATAGGTGCTCTATTTTATTATTTATTTATCTTGTGCTAACGTGTTTTCTTTTATTTAGATTGCATTACATTTTCATCATAGAAAGGAGGTGTTGATTCACATTCAATTGCTAAATAGAAAGCTTGTCATGGAAAATGAATTTCTTGATAAAGTGGAATATAATACGACCATCCAAATATGGTCTGAATAAACAAGACGAGAGAAGGCTGGTAGACCGTGGATAAATATACAACTATGATTCATTACGCAAGGATTCAAGCCAACAAAGATTATTCGAGAGTCGTCAACTTTCTTAAAGAAACTAATGAGCATCGAGGGGATAAATGGGCAATGGATCGCGGCCCGGATCAAGTAAAAAGGAGATAATAAAGACAACTTTTGGAAAGTTCACAAGATTTGATCTTAACATCCTGATATGAAGAAAAGGATCGGTGTCTTCGCCTGGAGTATGAGGGGAAGGCCGCATATGTAATTGTTTTATGTAAAGAAATTTATTTCTAGAAAAGTTGTTCTAATGGAATTGAATTCAGAATCAACGCATCTCTTTCTTTTTACATTAATCCCATACATTTACATTGCATTTCATCATATGCATTAGAATTTCACAAAAGAACCCTAATTAGGTAAAATCATTTTAGTTAATCTAAAAACGAGCAAAAGTCTATCGACCAAGCATCATTACGGTACTCGCGCAAGAACAAAAGCCATGGACCAAAGGTTGAAGAGATTAGAGCAAATATAAATACAGGTGCAAGAGCAATTGACCAAAATTCAACAAGATATACGGGATCAAATGTTAGAATTCCAAAGGAATGTGATGAGCTAGTTAAGTCAGTTACCAGCCGGAGGGCTTGAAAAAAAGAAAGGCCCAATGGTCAATAGTGGGAATGATAATGAAGACCTCATTTATTCCTCTGGTTTTATTCCAATAAGCGTCTAGACCCAACCAGACGCACATCCGCAAGGGGTACCCATGACTATCAGACCCCAACAGTATTATGCTAGTATATCGGCACCAATAAACTACCCAATAGGCTCAGGTTCCGATCCGATGGGCAATCAACCAATCCTATTGTCATTAATCTGGCTAGTATAGCAGAAACAAAGAAGGCAAGAGTGGAACTCTCGAAACAATGTGAAGATCGTTACAAAAGGAAAAGGTGAGAGTGGAGCTCCCAAGTTAATACTTTAAGGGCCCCGAAGAAGAAGGAAAATGAGGCGAATAACACAAATATGTATAACAAGGGCTATTCAAAGCTGATTACCATAGGCCATCCAAGGACGGCAACTACTAGCCATCAGGTCCCCCCAAGGTAAGAACCCAATCCAAGACTGAACTCAGAAAAACTTCAGTTCACGCCCATCCCAATCACGTATAAGTAGTTGTACCAAATTTTGTTTGATGTACATGTTGTATCCCCTTTTTACCTAAAACCAATACAACCCCCATAATTGAAATGGTACGACGTAAATATCAATGAGAATACCATGCGAGAATCATAGGACATTCAATCGAGAATTGCATCGTTTTCAAAAAAGATAATTGAATGGGTATTGTAAAATTCGATAATACCTTTGGTGCAGAAAACCTGTTACCCAACCATTCAAATGAATGGGTAAATATTGTAAGTTCCATGATGGAGAGGGGCATGAGATCCAAGAATACATTAAGCTTAGGGCTATAGTGCAAGACCTGATATTAGGGAATCTGAACATTAATAACATATCTGAAGCGGGAACTGTGAATAGAATTTTCCAAACATTTGCCCTTACTCTAAACATTTGCCCTTACATACTTGGGAGTGTTTTGAATAATGGGACTATGGAAGAGATCCCTATATTTTTTAGAGCTAATCTAGAGTAATATTCAAAACGTGCTTGTTGCTTTAAGCCTAGAAGTAATAAGAATCCTTTTGTGAAATATGCTTGTGTCCAAAATTTTTATTTTAATAAAATACATCTTTTTGAGCAAATATTCTTTTATTCTTTCCATTTCATACTATAGATCATTTTGTTCTTTAGACTCTTTTTCAAATATTATTTTATTCTTCATTCATGATCATACCATACAAATAATTGTTCTTAGATTCATTTATTCTTTGGAATCTGCCTTCATACCTACAACAGGTCCCTAGATATCAATGATATGAATGATGCTGCTACTGACCCAAAGTCTTCTGTTAAGCAAGATATGTGTCTAGAGGGATCTCAGGACTTTAAAGATGACAGAGATTGTAACCTATCTCCTACTTTGTTAAGGATGGTAGAACAAGATTAAAAAACAGATCCTGCCTTACAAAAAGTTAGTGGACAGTGAGCATACACATCTGGTCAGGTCACCTAGGGAGTGATCAGTTGATTGAACAAGTTTCAAATCCTATACCCCTGAGTTGTAGTGGGAGGGATTGAAGATAATACAGATCCTATACCCCTGAGTTGCAATGGGATGGATGGAAGAAATTACAATTTTTATCTCCCTAAAATTACAGTGGGGCAAACTAGTTGAGTAAATGGTGATTATTTCTTCAGATTTTCTGTCAAAGATACCAGCTAAGCAAAGAATACAGGATAACACATCAGTAACAGAACCTTGATGAACAACAAGCTATGACAACCCTAAATATTAAAAAGGGATCATTCTCATGACATTCTGTATTCATACAAATGTCATTCATAATACATCTAGTTAGGAGCATTTGACTCATTCTGATCATGGCATCCTAATCATTTGGCATAAGCATAGCCCATAAAATCAATTCTACAGGTCATATCCCACAGAGGACGATGTAATAACATTGGTAAGTGTACAAATCTTATCTCCCTGAAGTAGCAGTAGAAAAAATTGAAGATTGTAGATCTTATCTCCCTAAAGTAGCAAGTGGAGTAGATCAAATACGGCGAATCTTATCTCTCTGAAGTAGCAATGGAACAGATTGAAGCCACTAGCCTTATCTCCCTGAAGTAGCAGTAGAGCAGACTAAAAATTGTAGATCTTATCTCCCTAAAGTAGTAAGTGGAGTAGATCGAAGACAGTGAATCTTATCTCCCTGAAGTAGTAGTGGAGCAGATTGAAGCCACTAGCTTTATCTCTCTAAAGTACCAGTGAAGTAGACTGAAGATTGTAAATCTTATCTCTCTAAAGTAGCAAGTGGAGTAGATTGAAGACGGTGAATCTTATTTCTCTAAAGTAGCAGTGGAGCATATTGAAGCCACCATCCTTATCTCCTTAAAGTAGCAGTGGAGCAAACTGAAGATTGTAGATCTTATCTCCCTAAAGTAGCAAATGGAGTAGATCGAAGACGGCGAATCTAATGTTGAAATTACAGTGGAACAAATCCAAGTCACAAATCTTATCTCCCTGAAGTTGCAGTAGAGCAGATTGAAGCTATAAATCTAATCTCCCTGAATTTGCAGCGAAGTGGATTGAAATTACATACCCCTGAAGATGCAGTGGACTGGAATGAAGCTACTTGAAAAAGAAAGGCCAAAGGAAGTTAAGACTTGGCAGGTCCAGGCAAATTTGGCCCTTTTAAAGTCTTTACTCCATTCTCGTTACACGACAACGAGTAAAGAGGGGCAGCTGTAATGAGCCAAAATTGCCCGGCCCAAACCACTAAAAAACCAAAAACCAAATACAATCCAAAAACCCAAACCACTAAAAATTAAAACCAAACCTAAGCCCAACTACCCTAAACCCTAGAAGCCCAAATCAAAAAACAAAACAAAAAACCTTAAGCCGCCTAAATGCTTTAGCCACTGTTCCCACACCAGCAAGGCCACTACTCGCACTGCACATTGCTCGCCACTCCTCCACGAAGCGTGTCCCTCTCCACCATGTCCTCCAAACCTGCAAACGTGCAGCAACAAAACAGTTGTAAATGAAAAAAAGGCTATATAAGGCCACAAATGTACAATGGTTTTTAAAGGACACAAAATCAATACAAAAAAGATTCGAACACATCAAAGGAAAAAACAACAGCAATTAGTTGAAGAAAAATCCAAACGTGCCAAGGTTTTAGTTTTTTCCTCTTTTGTTTTCTTTTTTTCGAAATTGATTATTTGTTCAACTTTATTTTATGTTTTTTCTTTTTCTTTCTATTTCTTTCATATGTATGTATATTAAAATATATAATAAAAAAATAATAAGAAAAAGGGAAAATTTTTACCTTAGCGCCGTCATGCACGGTGGTCGGACGGCGGCTGACAGCATGGCGGTTCAATGACCGGATTAATGGAGGAAGAAGGAGAGGTTGGGAGGTTTTTGAAGTTTTTTGGGAAAAAAGGCTGAAAATGAGGTTTTTTGGGAAAAATTTGGGTTTTATAACATAGCTAAAATTTCAGCCTCTGACCCGCAACCCGACCCACTCCAAGGGGAGGATCCGCGTGTTTTGCTTGGATGGGCTAATTTCGCTCCGGGACCTTTCGCTTTTTTTATGGTTTTACAATTAAGTTCTATTTATTTCTAATTTGGCCCTATAATTTTCCTTCTATTTCAATTTGGCCCCGCGCAAGGTGATGCATTTTGGAAGGAGGGGATATTTACTTACCCGGTCCCTCCATTTCATTCGAGCGCTGTAATCCGGTCCATTCCCTTTTATTTATTTCTAATTTTGCCCCAAAATTTCGTTTTAAATTCGATTCGGTCTTTTTTAGTTATTTTGTTATTTTATTATTTAATTGATTAATTGGACATTTTTATTACTATTTTAATATTATTATTGTATTTATCATTATTATTGTTGTTACTACTATTTTTATTATTACTATTTATTATTCTTATTATTTTTTTATATTATTACCAGTATTAATATATTACTACTATCATTACTATTGTACTTATTATTGTCTTAAAATTATTATTTTCATCACTGACACCATTATCACTATTATTTTCCTTTATCACTATTACTTTCTATTACTATTAATATATTATTATTACTATTTTTTATTTTTTATTTTTTTATTACCATTATTAACATATCATTTCTATTTTTACTATTAACATATTATTATGCTTATTAATACACTATTATTATTTTATACTTTATTATTATTGTATTATTACTGTTATTACTGTCATATTACTAGACTAATCAATCTTATATTATTATTATTCTATTATGTTTTTCTTTTTGTTTTTATTTATTCATTATTACTTTTATTTTTTTAAATATTTTTAGCATCCTATTATTTATTTATCTACATCCTTTCAATCTCATATTAGTATTATAATAATAATTATTATTTTTAACTATTTTACATAGTATTTATTTATGCATCGGTTTACTAACTATAGGTTCTATTTTTTTTTTTGATTTGTTCATTTATTTAGTTTCACCTATTAATTTTTCTTTTTATGTAGCTTGTTTGTTTATTTCTTTACTTATTTTATTTTCGCCTTTGTTGTTATCTTTTACATTATGCATTTATTGTTCTATTAACCTTGACTCGATTCATAGAAATTTTGTTTTTAAAATAAAGGCAATATTCTGTATTTGGAGATTCGATAAATCGTGCTCTAACGTATTGGATATCTATTTTTTTCGTTTGACCTAAATAACCGAATATCCTTTTAAAATTAAAGTACATGAGTTTTAAATAAAATAAAAGGCAAGCTTAAATTTAAGGGTCGAGGTGTTGTATCCTAACGTACTAGATATGACATTTTACCTTGAGATAAGTCGGTCTTTGACATACACTTTAATTTGTCTAAACGATTTTTAAGTAAAAAATATTAATACAAAGAGGGATTGTATTTTAAACTCTTTTCGAATTTTTAATTTTCGACATTCAGACACTAATTAATCAACAAGGTACCAATTTTGGGCGTATCGAGGGTGTCAATCCTTCCTCGTACATAACCGGCTCCCAAACCCCTTTTTTTGAATTTCGTAGACCAAAAACATTGTTTAAATAAAACCGTTTATTAAAAAAATAACCACTTTTCGAGGTGACCTGATCACACCTCAACAAAAAGGATTGGTGGCGACTCCCTTTTTTTCGTTTTCAAAAAGTCGACCCCGTTTTTAAAAATAGGTTTCGACAATATAATTTTTTTAAAAATTATATACAAATAATACGGGTAGGTCGGACTGGGCTCGAGTTTTAGCATTTTTATCCTGGTTGGGCTTGGGCAAAATTTTAAACTCATTTTTCGGATCAGGCTTGGGCCTAGCAAATGGGACCGAGCTCTTTTATCTAGGCCGACCCATGAACATGTGTTGTTTGTTTAGATTTGTATTCTATCATTTAAAGATTGTGTTCAGATAAACTATTATTACTTTGTTTATTCGAAACGAATGTATGCAATATCCATATTATAATTTAAGCTCATTAATGAGATGGTGCTACTCTCAATCAAGTTATTAATTCGGTTAAAAAATTATGAAAATATTTTTTTATAATTAAAATAAATTATATTATTCGAGGGTACTATAATTTTTTTATTAAAAAATATACATATAATAAAATTTGAACCCGAACGGCGGAACCAATTACTATAATAAAAATTTTAATTTAGCACTCAACTAAAACTTTATTTTGAAGTTTTTATTCATTTTAATTTTATATGCAGGCTTTGTTACCTCACCAAATATATATATTTAATAATATATTTGATTGAGGTGATGTCATAAGTTAACTTGACACCGACTCAATATTGATAACAACACCATCATAAATCGTTTAATCTAATTTTTTTAATTTTAATATTGTAAATATTTCATGTATTATTAATCAGTTTCAAAATATACGTTTTATTATTTATTGTATGTTATTTTTAAACACATTTTTTTATGCTAAATTTGTGGTTTCTACAGGCATATGCGTGTGATAAGAATTTTAGTATATGTTAAATATTTTGTTTATATTTCATTATTCAATTTCAAAATATTTATTAAATTTTAAAGATATGTTATATCATTTTCGAAGTTTGGATTCTATTGAACTCTCCATTGGGCCTGCACCTATTGTGGACCCAGTTGGGCCCTCAGCTCTTCTATAAATGTCTCAAGACACCACTTAGTGTTAGTTTAACATTAATTTTGAGAAGTACTTTTAATAAGTGAGGTGGAAAAGTGATTTGAGAAATATTTTTAAAAAGTTTGATTTAAGTGTTTAGTATTTCTGTCAAAAAATACTTTTGAGAAATAAATTATCCATTTTAAACATGATGTTATGAAGTAATAAATATGTATTTAAATAATGTTCAAATTATTTAATATTATGATATTTTAGTAATAATATAAAAATAATTTATTATAAATTATTGTTAATATTTTAATATATGAAATATAAATTTTAAATATTTTTTAAGCAACTAATATTAATTATTTACAAAATTTAATTCGAATATATAAACTATATATTAAATATTAAAATACAACCAATAAAAATTTAAATATATAATATTTTATATTTAAAATAAATTTAATGGGAAAGTAATTACATATAGGGTTAAAATTATCCTTTACTTCTAAAGGCGTTTTTGCATTAAGCAAAATCTAGAAAAGTTGTCTGACTCCAAAAGTTGTCTCTTAAGCTAGCACAAAATTTTTCCCTAAAAGTATTTTTTGTCCCAAAATACTTCTTAAAAGCAACGCTAAATTGACCCTAAATAGATTAATTTAGTTTTTGTATTATTAAGAAAATTAAACAAGATCAAATTTGAATTAAATTAATATTATTGTATAAAAAATATCATTTAATATTTAATAAAGTTAATATATTTAAAATATTTATGGTTTTTTAAATATTTTTTTTTTAGATTTGAATTGCAATTGAAAAATATAATTTTCAAGATTCTTTGTATACAAAAAATGCTAACTTTGTTATAATTTCGACTTATTTGATTCTATTTAATGGTATAAAGACTAAATTGATCTGTTTTATAATAGAGAGACTAATTTAATCTAGTTCTAATAATACAAGGATCTCTCAATTACTTTAACCCATTTTAAATCAATCTTAAACTTCAAATTATTTCAAGTTTATATACTTTTCGAAAATTTGAAATTGAATCTCTATATTTTTATTTTTAAGAAAATCCCTCTATTTTTCGAATTTCAAAATTGAAGCCCAAATGTTAACGTTAATAAAATTATTTTATTAAATTTAAATTTATTACGACGACATTTTATAATTACATTACTACCAAGTAAATATTTTTTTTATTCCAAAATGACGAACCAATAAAATTAACAGGATTAACAATTAAACTTAAATTTCAAGATTAAAAAAAAAAATTCTTGAAAATAAAAATACATACACTGAATTCTTAATTTATAAAAAATACATATACTATATTTTAACCTATTTTTTCACTCACTTTGTGAATAAAATCTAGTATATTTTAATCATCTGATTTAAACGATTTAAATGTCAAACGATTCAGTTTACAATGCAATTAAAAATACATACAAACAAATCTTAGACATTCGAAAAAAAACACTTGCCACTCATGTAGTTCAAAAGATGTACACACAACTAAAAAAAAAAAACAACATACTCTAAAACATTGTTACATAAAAATTCAGACATTCGAGATTAACAATTGTGTTGACATTCCATTTTTAGAGAAAAGAGAATTAACTTCTCTAAATTACTTACGTGCTAATTTAAAATATCAAAATTATAAAATCTAAAGATTACAAAAAAACTAATGGATTCAGCTGATTTCTTCAAGTCCAACATCAGAACCACTAAAAGGGTCAGATACCTGAACTCGTGAAAGTTCGTAAGTAGCTCCTCGTTCAAGTACCGTCAGCACTTCGCCATCATCTTCTCCCTTCACAAGATCTTTGAGACAGACACAACGGGATTGATCTCCACCTCGGTTACGGAAGTTGTAGGGCGGTCGCCACTTTACGCAAACTTGTCGATCAGCTATCTTACCACTCCAAATTGCTTCCGTGATATGAAAAGCCTGTAAAATTACGATGTTAAAATCGGAGGTGAGTAAAACCGATTTATATCTCACAGAGGTGTACTCGAAACTTTAAGTTTTCCATATACGTAGAGTATTATAGATCTTCGAGAAGACAGAAGATTGCAAAACACATTGAAATCCATGGAGTTAAAATCTAGGGTTAATGGCACTAAACACCCTCAAACTATCATAAAGATTCCAAATTAATCCTTAGACTTCAAAACACTATAATTGAATGCTCAAATATTAATCTTGTATCAATCAGGTCATTCTGGGAATATGTACCATGGAGGCCTTTGTACTAAGAATTAGTTACATTTTGGCCCTTCTACTTAAAAAATGAACAAATTATTCCATCTATGTTAGATCAAGGAGTAAATTGGTCATTCTGATAAAATTTCATCCATTTCTAAGGTTGAAAATTGGTCCTTATACGTTAATATGAGGAACACATAGCACACCACGTGTCACTAGTCATTTTGTCAACCATGCCAGTTTTTAACATTAGAAATGGATGAAATTTTTAATAATTTGACCCTATTTTTAGTAGAGTAAAATGGAATCTGTCACAGAGTATAAAGGGCCTCCCTGATATTTTTATTGGTCATCTTGTCATTCTAGTTGTCAATTTAGGCATTAAATGTTAGTTCAGATATGACATCAAACATAATTAAAACATGTAAGTGTACCTACCTCGCAATTTACTCAGATATGGTGTGTTAAAGAAAACAGACATGTCAATATAATTTAAGGGGTTAATTTTCTTTAACACATCATCTCATGTTATAATCATCGAATAAAAGAAGCTTCCGTTCCGCCGGTCATCGAAGTATTTCAATTCTTCGAAGCTTATTAGAATCGATCTTCAACATAAACACGAATTCTGCAACATGAACAACCAATAGCGATATCTATCAATTAATAACTTAAACCAAAATATTTCACTACAACACTAAAGACTATTTCGACATGATCCAAGACGAAAATGAATGGTAAAGAAGTTTACTGACACTTGAAGGTTGTTAAGGCAGTAATGTAGTCCGATCAAGTTAAGCAGAACATTCAGCTTTGGTTTCAACAGCAGCATTTGAACATCTCTGAAACCGAACTGCACCATTTCCAGGCAACTGATCGCATGCAGATAGTCTACAGCCTTGAGTTGTTCCACCAAATTAATGACGGATTCGGCTTGACGCTTCTCCTCTTCGTGCTGCTTTACGTAAAATCCTCGCCAGTCCTATATCATATACATCTCACAAGTTTCAAACACCAATCCAAAGGAATTGAATTTTTTGCGTAATCAACAAAAGTAATAGTTTGTTTGGTAGGAGGGAAAAAAAAGTAAGGAAAAGTTACAATTTTTCCATCATTTTCTCTGTTTGGTAGGAAGGAAAATAGGAAGAGTGAAGTAAAATAAGTGGATTTACAGTTTTCCTTCCCTCAAAATCCTATCTTTCCAAGTGTAGAAAGAAAACACTCATGAATTTAAGCAAATAATTTTATATGAAACTTTACCTTCCTTTCCCTCCATATTTTTCTTTCCTCACCATTTTTACCTTCCCTCCATTTTCCTTCCTTTTCCCTACTACCAAACAAGTATAAAACTTATAACTAAGGGTGTAATCGAGCCGAGTGCAGCTTGAATAGTGGCAAGTTCAAGCTCGACTCAAAATTTGAGACTCAACTCAAACATCAATTTCTAAGCTTTTTTGTTCAGCTCTAGGCATAATCCAGATACTTGAGCTCGATTAAGTAATTAAACTCTTTCTATATAATAAGGGTAAAAATGTAACTTCATAAAGGAAAAGCTCATGATATAAAATTATATTAAAAAGGAAAAGCTTATTAAACTCGTAAGCCATCCGGTTCGAGCTTGGCTCTATAGTTACCGGATCAAGTTTGAATTTTTCCAAGTCAATTTCCATAGTTTATGAGCACCAATATTTCATTTACACTCAAGGTAACCTCACTAAAAAACACCCCGGTCAAAGCTAGGAAACAAGAGCAATTAGTCCAAATCGACTTAAATGGGGAAAAAACGACATTAAAAACTTAACCCAGAAAAGAAAACAAAAAATACAACCTTGAAGTTAGGGTCTTTATCAGCTTCGTATAAAAGAGGCCATCTTTCTTTAAAAAGCGACTCTCATAAACAATCCGACCCGCATAATTCTTGCCAATCTCGAGAACAACAACCTAATGAAGAAAGGGCCGGTACCTAAAAACCCGAATACGCAACAATCAAACGTCTCATTTACATTCAATTCAATACCCAGAAATGGGAAAAAAATGAAATGAGATAAAGCAAGTAAACGAACCTCGAGGGAAGATGCAATTTTGAGAGCTATCTCTTTTGGTAGTGAACTGTATGAGTAATCTGATTGACTCATGGGTTTGTTCTTTTTGGGATTTTGTGTTTTGTCTGATTCTTGTCACCCAGGGCATTTGGATTTCTAGAAATAATTAACTATTCCACATTTATAGTACCAACTGCTCTCTCCAACTACTTCATGCCTCCATGTATTACATCGTCTCTAATTTTTACATTCGTTTCATGTATATATTTCTCACCAAGTATCAAGCTCAGTAAAACAATTTTAAAGTCTTATTTTATTTATTTTATTTTATTGAATTAAATAAAATTATTTCTTCACTAAATTCAACATGAATACAATAAACCTACAGTTACAGTAGTTATATTAAGCTTTATCAAAGAAGATGAGTAACAACCAGAATCAATAAACTCAATAACTTATTAACAATCTAACTGTTGTAATAGTTCATTTTGCTTAACTGTTGTTACAACTCATTCCTTAACAGCTCGCTTAAAAATAATAAAAACTTAATTTAATATTTTGAAAAATATAAAAATATATAATAATAACATTGTTTTTTATTCTAAAAAATTACATAAGCCTCCAAAAAAAATTTCTGAGTTCACCAAGTAGAAGAATGATTTGTTGGTGTTGTTCCTTTTGCATAAGAAGTGACAAAGGTAACAACAGCTAGTAGCTGATCTTTGGGCTTAAACCATGCGGTTGTCTCTATGGGCTTTGTTGTAATGTTAAATTTTGTTTTCTTCTTTTCTTCCTAATTACCTTAAGTTGTTCCATATTATAATTTCAGATTTTGGAATTTTGAAGATAATTATTAGATGGGTCAAATATAAATCAGAAATAAAGAAAATATAAAATAATAATAATAATTCCAAAATCCAACTTAATGCTAGGGAATTTATAGAATAAATCAAATACTACTACTCGATTAAATTCAATTAATTGATAAAAGTTTAATGTAAAATTAAAATTATTAAAATCTTTTCCAAGTTCACATTTTATATTGTTTAAACTATTAAAAAAATTATATTTATATTTGAAAATTTATTTGATATACTTTGAATGAAATTTTTTAGATTTTAGAAGTGAATAGTGAATTAAGAATTTGACAAATGTATTATAGAGTATAATAAATTAATTACATAAATAAATGTGACACTTGTCACAACCTCAACTTACTTGAAAATTCTAAAAAGCTTCATTCACAGTGAATCAAATAATTACCTTTTATATTTATAATTAAATGTGAATAGAAAAATTTATTGCTTAATACTAATTTAAACAAAACCAAACCTTCCACTTGTAAGCATCATTACCCCTTTTAGATTATTGTCGAGGAGGTTGATGTTTTGTCCTCCCCAATTTGAGCCTAAATATGTAAATAGAAACATTTACTAAACATAAGCCATATCTTTTTGGGGTTTGCAACTAAAGTTGGAAAATTTAAATTAATTGGGCAATGTTAAGTGCATCTCTTCATTAATAAAAAAAAGAAAATATAATAAGGTTTTTTTTTTTTTGAAAAAAAATATAATAAGGTTAAATTATATGGAATATTCAAGCGGTGTAATAATTCTCTCTTTATTTGACTTAAGGAAATTTAACATTTTATTTGGAGAAGATTCAGTAAGTGTAAATTCTATTTTCTTTCAAAAGCTAATTTAATAAGATAGTCTGCGCACTTATTATCTTTCATGAGAAAGTGTTTTAAGCCAATTGATTGCATGATACTTAAAAATTGAGATTTAGTTGCATAGTTACCATCGACAGCTATTTCTTTTTCTTTTAAAAAAATCTCCATTTTTGTTTTATAATATGTTTAGAAGTTTTAATTGTCTTGTTTTTAAAGTTCCCAACACGTGATCTTTTTCTAAAATGTAATTATCTATCAATTGTTGTTTATTTTATAAAAATGAAAAATTAAATAATAAATTTAAAAATACAAAACCGAATATTAATCCAACCATTATAAACAAATTAAAAGTGTTAAGACACCAATTTGGTGCCCCAAACTTGTTTTGGGGGAGAGAAAGGATTTCATTCTCGTATGTTTTCTAAAAATCTTTTACAAAAAACAAAAAAATTATGAATTTTTAATTTTAAAATGATAAGTTTGGATGAATTGAAAAATATTTATTGGGTAATAATTTTAGGATAAGGAGTGGATGATGATAAGAGGTGAGATGGTCATCAATCGTGGCCGTTGCTATGTTCAATCTAAGGATGTGAGAGGTGATCAATCATTGACTTGAAATTGAAGATTAAAAGGCGCCCACACTATGATTTCTCAAATTTTTATTATGTCTTAAATCCCACCCTTCCTTTTACTCCACACCTAATCTCATCGTTTCACAGCTCACATCTTCTCCATTAATCTTCAATTATCTAAAGTTGCCCCTACTTTCTCCTCTTAATATCATACTTAACCTAATAATCAATAATACATCCATAAAACTCAATAACATTTTAATATTATTTTTTAAAAAATTCAAAATAAATATTAATTTGAAATGGGTTTAATTTTAGTATTCGAGTTTGACAAAAGTTATATATTTAATTATTCAATTTTCAGTAAAAAACAATCGAGCATATATAATCCTAATTTTAAATTTCATGATTTATTTCTCTAAAATAAATATGAATTAGATTGCTATTGTTGTTATAAGCAATGGCTTAATTTAATTTTTAGGCAAAAATACAGTTTATTACTACATCTAAATGAAAGATATTTAATAAATTTTAGATTTAATCAAGTAGAGGATGAAAGTATTGATCCATGTTTCATAGGTTTAATTGGTTCAAATGGAATGGAGGAGACTTTGCAAAGTGAAAAAGAAAGGAAGTTGCTATATATGAATGAATTATGCAAATATGTGGGAGACGTAATCATCAAAGGAAATTGCAAAGCATACCAATCCTTCCCCACAAGTCTCTTCACCAACCACAATAACATACCTAGAGATCAATTGAGGCATGCAACAAACAAAAACGACCTTTAGTCTACCAAACCTACATATATGCAGACTCTGCTCCACACCCAAAGCTTGTTCACAAATAATTTTATATTTTAATTTCTCATTTCCTATTTAAAAAATAAAATAAAATATAAAGTATACTAATATAATACATAAGCCCCGCTTGAAGCCCTTTTGGGTCATATGATAATATAGACTTGACAATAACCAATATTTAGTTAAAACTTAATTTGAAGTTACATATATATTATATATGAGAGTGGATAGTGACACATTAGAGCTAGAAGAGATAAATGAAACTAAGTAAGATTTAAACAAATACCCGTAGAAAATATTCATATTTTTTACTATAAAATATTTATTATGAAATAACTATGATTTTTAAAATATTAATAAATTTTTAATAAAAATATTAAGAATATTTCTTAACATTTTAAAAATTCCATGTTAAAATTTATTATTAAAATAAAATTATAAAATTAAATAATTTTATTAAATTAACAATTTATAGGTATATTGAAAATTACAACATTTGATTTTAATATTGTTAAATTTTAAATTTTATTATTAATTTAATAATATTTGGCTTTATTTAAGATTAAATTTTATATAAAAATTAAGTTACCCATAAAAATTTAATTTTTGAAAAATGATTTTGTGGCCTTTGACCAGGGTATTTTCTAGGAAACAACCACAAAACATTTTCCCTAAGTAATTTTTCGTGAAACAAAGACCACCTAAGTTTGTGCATGTGATAGAGCAAATGACATGTGAATATCAACAAGTGAAGCCAAAACAAGTATACTAGTTTTCTTAACCCATGATTAATTAAATTAGTTTTTAACTATTTCTCAAATTTTTAATAATTTTGTAATGTTTTATTAATAATATGGTTATGAAATTAAAATATAAAAATGTATAAATTTAATTTTTAAAACATGATAATTGATATTAAAATAAATAATATTTTAAAATACAAATAATATAATAGTAGATTTGTATAATTCTATTTTTTTATGTATAGTTTGTAACTTAATTTTAATTATTAATTAGTAAATCTAAATTATTAATTAAATTTAAATAACGTGACCAATAAATAATTTGTTGTAACATTCTAATAATATATCTATTTCATTTTAAATAGTATATTTAATTTCTAAAAGTATTGATGAACTTAAAAATATTTTTTTTTAAATTTTTGAATGAAAAATTATAAGTTGAAGTTTTTAATTATGAAATACAAGCAAATTGGAAATACTTATTATAGAAATATATTTTGTGAAACAGCATTAAAAATAAATTAAAAAGGTGGAGGGGTTTATGTTACACTTTTCCACTCCTCCCATGCTTATTTTCTTTCCTTTATTTAATTCCCTGCCATACGGCAAGTTTTAGTATCTTACCATTTATAAGTGTACCTTCTTCCGTACAAGATTGAGGTGGGAGATGGGGTAAGATGATTTAAATTTATCTCAAAAAGATGTTTAATAAAAATTTTAATCATTGTTAAGATAAAAGTGTACATTATATCTATTAGATTGCATGAGGAATGAGTAATTTATTTATTGTTTATAATTTATGTTTGAAATTTATAATTGTCATTCTCAATAATATGCATATTTTATGGGTAAAAAAAGTAAATTTTGATGCAAGGAAAGAGAGGTTGACTGGGAATTGAAAGTAGAAGAGAGGTGAGACAAATTTTGGTGGCAAGCAAGCAGGAGCCCCCTTATTCACCAAACTATTAGGGTATATGGGTCAGCTAATAAAGGAGTGGTTATGAAATCAAATTAATAAGAGAGGGTGTTAGGCCTTTATCAAAAGGGGTTAAGCAGGAAAAATCAAAGATGGATTGCGGGGACCTCATCAATTATTTTTCAGCTTCTCTTTCATGACTTTTTGGTTAAGATATGAACATCTTTTGGACAAATCTGACTGACAACTCCATTATGTTTATATATCAACTAAACTTACCAACTAATCTGCCAAAACTATAATCCCTAAAATGTGTTACTTTAAGATAATTTAAGTCTGTAAACAAAAAGTACTGCAGAAAATTGGGAATTTGAATTCTTTGCTTTTAATTTATGTGTTAATTGTTTTTATATTTATTTTTATTTAAATCTTTATCTTAAATAGATTTTAAGGGTAAACTATTAAAATAGTCACATTTGCTTGTCTTAAGTTACATTTTAGTCATTTATATTTGAAATGTTACGTTTTACTTACTTATATTAATGTGTTGTAACATTATGTTTGAAATATTTTTTATGCAAATATAAATTACCTAAAATAAATGCATAAAGTTTCCTAAATTTTAATAAATATGTATTAATCAATACTTAAAATTATTTAATATTAAATTTTCAAAACTAAAATATAAATACACATCATAAATTGTTAAATTGTCAAATAATTATATATAAGCTATGACATCTTGAATTGTTTCCTAATCTGTAATTTCATATTGCCATGTTAAATAAGACTTTAGAATTGAGTTTTTTAATGCTAGAATTTAGTATTATAATTAAAGTATAATGATTTTTTCTAACAAGCATAAGCATAAATTTAGTACTTAATATTTATTTTTTGTCATTTTAAATTTTGTGTTAGAAATAAAAGGTTTAGAAAATTAGAATTGTTTGTTTGAGGCATGAATATCATTGTCCTTCGTGGATTTACGTATCCCCCAAAGTTTAACAAACACTTCTGTTAACTAATAGAAAAATAGAAAATAAGGAAAAACAAACCAATTAAATACCCAGCTAAAATTATAAAATGACACTTTTAAAAAAATAGGGAGTGTTTGAAAGAGAATGTGGAGAATAAATTAGTTGAAAGATTTTGAAGGTTGTCAGGGTATTTTCAAGAGTTTCATTGGCTAAATATAACAAAAGTAAATTTATTGAATTAGTTAAAAATAATTTGAAGACGATTTAATGAATCTAGACTTAACTAAAAATAGCTTTATTGAGTTAAGTTAAATATAGCTTTGAGTTAATATTTAGCTTTGGCTAAATATAGGTGTTATAAGTTAAAAAAATCACTTTGATTGGACTCTTAAAAAATTTAGGAAAAAATAATTTCAAAAACAAAAGGACTCAAATGTACATTACACTAGTCTTTTCAGCCCTACCCTCTCAATTTGAATCTTACTAAATATAATAATTTATAAATAAAAGTCTCAAGGTAATGCAAAATTTGTGTAATTCTTTGAAATATATAAAACTTTCGACACACTTGCTTTTTAAAATTCAATAAAATTATTGTTTTTGGACAAAATAATTAGTTGTACTGTTTAAATTTTAACAATGCTAATGTGATAGTCTGTGTGATAATTCACGTGCACTTTATAAAAAAATTAAAATTTTAAAAATTAAAAAGTAAAAATAAAAAATATCGCGTCAATAGTGAAATACTAAAATACACTTAAAAGATCACTTGAGATTCCATATCAATCCTTTTAAAATTTTAAAAATTCAAACAACTTTTTTTATCCACAAAAATAATAACTTAACTAAATTTAAAAAAAATTAAGGTCCAATATAATAAAAATTAGAACCAAAAATAAAAAAATTAAAAGAATTTATCATTCTAATTAAAATTAAATTCTATTAATTAATAATAATCTCTTCTTGCCAAGTCTCCAAATTAAAGAAATTAAAGATAAGTTTTTGTTAGGTTTACATTGTTCCTTCGATTTTCATTTTTATAAATTATAGATTTTAGAAAATATTAACAAAACACAAGTAGTCATGGTTTTAAAAGATATACTAAATAGAATATTCAACCAATCTAAAAATATTAATTAATTCATCAAAATATAAAAATGAAAACATAAAAATAATATAAATTACAAGACATTATGTTTAAAAGGTTAAATATACATTTTTGGGCTTTAAAATTTAAATGGTATTTAAATTTTTTTTTATCCAATTAAGTGCCTAAACTTGACCTCAAGGCTCAATTAGATACCCAACTTTTTTTTTTTTTTTGTCTAACTAAATACGTGACCTCAAAATTCAATGTGCACGTTAATTCAAAATAAAAATATGAAAATAATAATAAAAAAGAGATTTTAGGAACCGGTTATTTCAGTTTTAATTAAAAAAAAAAAATATCATTTCAAAGTAAGCAGTCAGTCCAACAACGGAGGCATCCAAATGAAAAGCCAAAATTTAGGGAAATATGTCTTTCAAAAAGATCACATAATTTCCTTTTGAGACCCCTTTCTTCTCCTTATTGTTTTGCCCAAAAAACCCTCTTTTCTTTTTCTCTGGAAAGTCAAATAACAGCGTTAAGTTACAACGTTAACACCGACGAACCAGCTTTCATATATTAATAACAATACTTCAATAAATAAACATTCTCAAACATATACCAAAACCCACAACACTGAGACAGAGCGATAAGACAAAAGCAAAGTGGTTTCTGTTTGTTCATTAGATCGGACCATAAGTGTAAGTAATTTACCACATTGATTGCATGCATGTGAAAAAAATGCGAGTTCTTTTGTTTGTTTGTTTGGGAGGGTTTTCTCTGTTTGATCTCAACTTCTTTTTGATTTGGGGGTATTACACCTTTGTTTTGTTTTACAGTATTTACAATAATCTAAATTTTTTTTGAGGGATATGGAATGTTGGGTTTGTGTTAGATTTGAAAATAACTATGATGTGAAATGCCAGTTTAGTTGAGTTGAAATTTTGGATTGTTTAAAGAACCCAGATTTGTTTATGCATAGCATTTCAGATTCTATTCTTCTTTTGATTCTCCAGTAGCCTTGAAGTGCATATCTGTTTTTTAAGTAGGTAGTATATCAATTTTCTTTAGTGTTATATATGATTACGTATTACAGTCTTGGCGTGACAGCGTTGATTTTTGAACCAATCTGAAATTTTGGATTTCCTTTGAGTCTAAATTCAAATGATTTTGCTCTGACAGAACTCCAAATCATGTTCTCTATTCTTTTTCCTATGTTTTGGTGTTTTGGTATGGCTTTTGACCTATGATTGTTGTTTATTTATTTAATTGAGTTGGTTAATTGGACTCTTATGATAATTATGGACAAAGCACGCCATTTTAATAAATGCAAATTATTTTTTTTTGGTACAATGGAAAGGATTGTAGATGTTGAGATTTGAATCCAAACCATCTAAATTCTAACTTTTAAGAATGGCTGCATAAACCAAATCTTAATGATATATATCTATACTGTTCCTTCTATTCCATGTTTCATTGGGATGATTGAGATCATCTTTCTAGAAGCAAACTTATGTGCCAGCTGCGTCCAAAGAGTATTGGTTGATTGCTCTGAAATAGCATGTTTTCTATCAATCTAAATGGTGATTGAACTTGTTGATGGTTTTATGTAAATTAGCATCAATTTAGAGATTCTTATGGCAATGCGGATGTTGCGATTGAAATGTGCAGCTCAATGGGTGTAGAAGTTACAGACATCTGCATGGACAAGCAATCAGATTGTGCTATAGTTTACTCGAATGGTGTTTCAAATGATGAAACATTTCATAGTCATCACAATGCCATGCAGTCATATACGGATGGGGATCCCGAGCTCCAAGGTACAGATGAAGGCACCGAAGCAAAAGAATATGAGGTGAAGGAATGCACTACTGAAGATTCAGTTGTGAAATCTGCACAAAGTCAAATTGAGAATGCCAAGGAAGAGCAGAGCATGTTAAACTCCAATCTATACGCTGCCCTGCCTGAGGATGAGGTCAAACATGAAACTGCCAGAACAAAGAATAATAAAATGAGAGTATCCAAACATGTATCAAAACCTGCTGCAGCAAATGTTCGAACGAAGCACACTGTTCCGCAGCCATTTGCCCTTGCAACTGAAAAGCGTGCTTCATCTGGACCTCGTCCTGCTGTGTCTGAAGCTAACGCTGGAACTGGTTTGAACAAATCTTCTAGCATAAATGGTGCACTTCATCTAAACACAAGAAAACAGAATCAGGTAACTTTCTTCATAAAGATATCTTTTTCTTTAAACTCCATGGTTCATTTGAGTGCATAGTAATAAATTTTACTTAAGGCACAGGCTTTATCATGTTTTAAATGTATTAGAAGCTGCATAAATTGATAATAACTACAAACTTCTCCTCTGGAACTTTGATTTCTATTGACATCATTTTTCTGTAATGTTCCTAATGGAAACCTGAAGCAATCACACTATGCCTCAATTAGTAGCTTGTCCTTTCTTTTCTTTTTTCTTTTGAAGTATAAATTCGAAATGGAAATCATGGCTCCAAAAGGTAATAATGTATTCAGCAGCAAACCTAGATTGATCAACTACAGGGTCAAGAATTTCCTTTTCTTTGTTTCATTCCCTCATAGTTGCTCATGACGTTTCTATATGTTTGGCAGCAGCCCCAATTGGTCTTGAGGAAGCCTCTGCAACCTAACAACAAGAAGCATTCTGATGATGATGAATCTTATTCTGTTACTTCTATGTATCCTCTTTCTACCTGGATTTAAGTTCATACATGCTTTTTCTATACGTGTTTGGTTTTATATGTCCTTGACATGCTGTCCTCTTGTGCATTCATATACTTTCTTATATGTAGGGTTTCTTCTGTTTGAAAAAGGGGGATTTTGAGTTCTTGATATTATATTCTAACATGTCCAAACATGTTGCTGTCGTAATTGTTAAAAGATTTGTTCAATTGACGGAAAAGCTTGTCAAATTACGAGCACTAACCTATAATTAAATGGAAATGTTTATAGTTATAAAATTGAGAAAAATGCATTTAGATTGGACATGGACACTGCATGCCCATGGCAAAGCATGAGATCATCTCTCTGACCATAATCACTGATGTTATTCCTTGACTGTACAAAGCACTTTGGTGTCTTCCCAGACTGCCAAGCCGAAGCCAACTGTTGCATCAGCGCCTACATTTCGATGTTCTGAACGTGCAGAGAAAAGGAAGGAGGTCTTGTCTTGACTTTGACATGCTAAAATGCATCTGCCTTAACTTTAGCATCCAAATGCATGTGCATTTGCAAATCCTTGTCTCACTTTGTTGTTTTCTTATAGTTCTATTCAAAACTGGAGGAGAAACACCAAGCTCTGGAAGCTGAGAAAACCCAAAGTGAAGCAAGGACTAAGGTGCAACAGCTCACCATGCTACTTACACCTCTCTTTTGTCTACTAGTTTTAATTTACTGTTTGAGGCAGATGATTATAGTTCGAAATAACCCCAAGAATGGTAATTCTGTTATTTCCTCTTTGCTTTTTTCCTGATGAAAAGTTTTGAAAATTTTCAAGGAAGAGATGGAGGCAGCCATCAAGCAATTCAGAAAGAGTTTGACATTCAAGGCAAGCCCCATGCCAAGCTTCTACCATGAGGGACCACCACCAAAAGTTGAACTGAAAAAGGTGTACTGCAGATTTGTATTAATCTTTATATGACATTTAGCCTGGTTCAAACAGCTAATTCACTATTTTAATTTATGCTGCTTTGTGTGGATGTCAGATGCCACCAACTCGTGCAAAGTCCCCAAAGCTAGGTCGAAGGAAGAGCTGCAGTGGTCCAGTCAGTTCAAGTCACGGAGACAAGGTAAAAGGTACTTCTCATCTCAAAAATCGTCACAGTTTGGGTAGTCAAAGAGAAGCCATTATTGCCACCACATTCAGTTCAGCAAACAGAAAGAATCAAAACAATGTCCAGAATGGAAACTCTCCTTTGGAATTCAAAGACGAGTCTTCGATAGCACAAGAGATGAGTGAGTTGGTTCCACCCAAGGCAAATGGCCACATTGACTTGGACATTAATTTCCTATCTTGAGTTTCTGGTGAGTTTTCTAATTTAAGGGAAACACTTATTCCCTTATTTTCTTGTGACTGCACTAAAGAATGTTTATTCTGTTTTCTTAAAACTGCAAAGACTTGTTGCTCTTTATTGTTATTAAGTGTAAATTTCTGTAAGTTATAACGTGGTTAATATATATATATAATGTTCCTGATCTGTTGTAATATTTCACAAAGTCAAGAGACTCCACTTCACTTATTTGAACAATTCAATAAATTTGTTCTTTGGCTAACACTGACAATCTTATTGCATTTCCTTGGTGTATGTCTGCTAAAATAGACATCGGAAATGACTTGAATTTGCTACTAGTTGACTCAACCGGACTCATTGTTTCTATTTCTATCTATGTGATGTAGAATTGTAGAAGAGCAAAGGTACTAACTATTATCTAAACTTATGAACTCGGTGACGATTGTGCACTTGAATTGTTTCTTTTCTTTTGGTTGCCTGGGAAGAGTTGTGCTTGTTGCCTCCATTGAGAGATGAAAGAACGAAGATAAAGTAAGGTGGAGGGGCCATTAAAGGGGTGCTTTGTTAGGGTGGAAATTTTGCTTTTTATGGAATGAAAATATGATCATTGAAAGTTCATAAAGTAAAGGAGAAAAAGATGCCCATGGAGCCTATAGAACATTGTTTTGGCGGATATATATACTAGTTTTATTAAAATAAAGTAATTTAATAGTTTACATACAAATATTAATAAAGAAAAATATCAAGAAAATTTAAAGCTTTTTTTGGTAAATTTTTTTAAAAGTTAAACTCATATAAGTATATAAAAATAATGAAAAAAAATAAAATATATAAATGTAATAATATAATAAACAATAGAAAATACTTGTTGGGCGTTTTAGAGTGTCCCCTTCATATGGGTTAAACTATATATTTATATGATATGGTTATCGTTCATATATGTGACATCATCGGTAAATTATAATGCACGTCAACACGTACCTTACTTTAGGGTTAACACATGTTTATATAATGTGGGTTCGCTGTTATGATGGTGTGAACATACATTGTGCGGTCTCTTAGACTTATACGATGTGAGTTTTCATATATGATGATGCAAACCTACATCGTGTAGTCTCATAAAAGGGTATGCGAACTTGAAGGGTGAATCGTGTAGAGTATGGGTCAAGACTTAGTGGGGTAACAGGTCAGTAATAGTGAGTATCATAACAATTTTTTCCCTACTTGGTTCGAAGAAGAGTTATGAAGTGACTTTCTTTGAACCTGATTTTATGAGATGAGAGGTCATAGAAGGAGAAACTTATTAGATACACCTTATGTTTTAACTTGTAACGTACACTTCGCCACGTGTTAAGAAGTGGTACAACTGTACGCTACTAATTATGCCCTTATTCTCGGATACATGAATCGTTAAAGTGCAAAAACCCTTTTAAAAAGAAGTTACCTGAGTCCTAAAAATTACACCATTTGAATTTGAGATTTTGGAGGAAAAGCCATTGTTGAAAAGAATAATTTCAGAGATAATTTTCTTAAAATTTCCATAATTATTGCAATTTTTTCTAGGTTTATTAGAATATAATGGTTAGGACTAGATGAAGCAATCGTGCTATTCAAGACATCCCTCCACGACGTTGTGAAGTGAGTACTCCAGTGGAAGCAAAGTCTTATGTTTGCACCACAAAGGAAGAAGAAATGAATCACGTTTTGGCTGCTTGGGAGATTCAAATACCCAACTTTGCTTCTGACTTCTCAATCACTAAAGGAGTAAATCGATCGAGTGATACCACCGATGAAAGTTTTTTACTTCCATTGCATTTGATAGAGGCATGTTTCCATTTACCACTTTACTCCTTCCACATTCTCAATGAATACATGATAACTCCGGGACAGTTATCTTGCTTTTCGTGATAGCTCGCAATGGCATATTTCATTGAATGCAGTCAGCGGGAGTAAATGTCATTGATCGTCGTTTTCAAAACTTGTACCAAATGAAAGCGTGCAATTGAGGGGGTTCAGTAGGTTTATTTTATTTTTCTACTCACGAAGATGTAGAATCAATCATTTCAAATTGGTCTTCGAACCTTCGCCTAAACCGCTGCAAGTACATACGAGTTAAATACAAGCTTAATGGTGGCTTTGACTTTCAACTAAATGGTCGATACCTGGTAAGGGTATGTGTCTGAAGAAGCTAGAGATTATGTCTTAAGTAGGTTGTGGACAGTATTACAGACTTCACAATGGTCATGTACTAGATTTGGAGGAAGTGCTAATTGTTAGAAACGTGTTTCAACACTACCTCTTAAATCTAAGTCCCAATAGATGAAGGCAAGCTGATGCTGATAATGATGCAGGCACCGTTAGTGTGCTACTCTCACAGTTCGCATGGCCACACGGAGCTACTACTTGGGGCTTTTACTATTAGGGAGAAAAGAGGAATCTAGGAATTATTTTTTTATAGCTTTTGTAAATTAAAGCCTCATCTGTGGTCTTCGAAACCTTCAAGGGATCTAAAAAGTGGTGTGAATCCCCTTATGCTAACTACTGGTGTTGCTAATACAGTTGTTGGTAATGTAGACATAGTTTGCGTGTTGAAAAAAGTTTAGAAGAATCTATTAGTTTATCTAGAGAGATCGACGAATACATGGACGTACAATCCTTTATACAGAATGTGCGATGTGGTATTTTTGGTACTACTGTTAGGGAAATGAGTGTGAACAGTAGAAAGAAATTGAAGAAATTGAAGACTATTAGAGGAACTGCTAACATCATACTGAGTAGTGAAGATGAGGGTAGTCTAACAAGGGAGCTTCATCGAAAGAAAGGAAAAGATCGTGTTGCAATATCTAGCGATGTTGCCATTATTGCTATAGTTTTTGCTACAATTCCATCTCCTTCCAACTTTCCCGTTAATTCTCAACCACCATCAATACCACCAACTGATGATACATTCGGGGTAATTGTTGATTATTGCCCTTCATGGTGGTTCCATGAAGTTTACTGCTTTTGGTGGTAAGTTGGGAAAATTGTTTCCATGGTATGAGCATCTTAGCATACAAAAGTTTCCTTATAGTCCTAATAAGGTGAGTAAGAAATGGAAAAAATGCTATGTTTGAGGAAGCAAACAAGTAGTTTACCTTTTTGGCTCATCCAGTTGTACAGGGAAGCCTTTTTTATAAGAGCTTATATTGCCTCTCCAAGTGATTTTGGCTGAGGCTGGTATGTTTAATGTGGGGCTTGCTGAAGGTATTGGTGAAGTAGAAGTAAAGAAGAAAAAGATGGAAAATGCTTATCAGTCTACTACGAGAGCAAAAAGGTTCACGAAGTATATAATAATTTGGATGAAGAAAACAAAAAGTTAGTGGAGCAGAATAGGAGGCTACATGAGTGTCTCACCCTTGCTGAGAAAGATATTGCAAAGTTACAAGGAGAGATCATAGGTGAGCGAGCTGATAAGGATGTCTTGGAAGCGACCATGAAGAAGATGGATGAGCAACACAAGGTTACCATGGCTAATATGAGGAAAGAGCACGAAGAGGCTTTGGAGAAATATAAAAATGATACCATGCAAAGCTTTCAAGAGTACTTACCATATTTGAAGTTTAACTTCTTGTTGCATGCCCAAGTAATTAGTGGTCCCTTTAATGCTCACGGGGTAAACTTTGATGTCTTAGTCACCTTACAGGTGTCCCGTTAGATTTCGATATTCACTTCCCTTCTGGAGTAGCTTAGGAGGAATTTGTAGAAAAATGGAAAAATTTTAGCGAGCTTTACTTTATTGAGAATCCTGTTGAAACAAGTGTAGCTTCCACTGTTGGGCATGAAGAGGATGGAAATGAAGGAGAAGGTGAAGGAGAGGATGAAGGGGTCGTTAAACCCCAAGATACCAGCACTAACTCCTAATTTTATTATTTTTATTGTGCTTGTCTCTTTTTTATTTAAAATGAAAAATCTATATTTATTTTGTATTGAAACAATGTGATGTTTAATTGCAAACTTATTTGAGCAAACTGCATAATCAAGTAGCCATTACAAATGAGTCAACAAATATAACATAGAGACGGCTAACTCGGATAGGATTGTTTGTGATCTTAAATTGAATGAATTTAGGTTGCGATATTAAATCAACAAACCTTAATAATATCAGTTGTAATCTTAAATCAGCTAGCAGTTTGGAGAAGCGATCTTAAATCAACTGATTCAAATAAAATTATTCATGATCTTGAAATTAAATGACTAAGGTTGCTATCTTGAATCAGTGAACCTTAATAATATCAACCACGATCTTAAATCAACGAGCTGTTTAGAGTAACGGTATTAAATTAGCTAACTCGAATAAAATTGTACATGATCTTGAATCTAATGAACTTAGGTTGCAATCTTGAATCAACAAACCTTAACAATATCAATTGCGATATTAAATTAGCGAGATGTTTGCAGTAGCAATATTAAATTAGCTAACTTGAATAAAATTGGTCATGATCTTGAACTGAATGAACTTAGGTTTCGATCTTGAACCAATGAACCTTAATAATATCAATTACGATATTAAATCAGCGAGCTGTTTGGAGTAGCAATCTTAAACCAGATATCTCAAATAGAATTTTTCATGATAGATAAAGTAAACAACATTTGCAAATGTATCTTTATTGAAGAAATGATAAATCATTCATACATAATATATCTTTAAGTGGCGTACATGCCATGTATGTAGTAGAATAGGGCTCTCCATTTTTGCTATTCTGTAAGCTCCATAACCTATCTTTTCTACCACTCTGTAAGGTTCTTCTCAATTTGGGGTTTTTTTTTATTGTAGTGTTGGAAAACTGGCTTCAGTAATTCTTAAAACAAGATCACTTACTTGAAACTGTTTATTCTTGACTTTGGAATTATAATATCAAGCAACTTGTTGGGCTCTACAACATTTCTAATATCTGTTGTCTCTGCAATTGTTGTGTAACACCCCAGTTCTGGTGGGTACAAGGTTTGATGTATAGTCTTAAGGTAATACGATGGGCAGAGTAGGCTTAGCCCAAGTGCCTTTTTTTTGGTGAAGAGAGCTGGCGTATACAATTATGTACTTAAGTTAATAAAGGTTCCTTATCAAGTGGTTATATTAGTTGAAATAAGACCATCGATCACGTAAAATGGTATTGAGAGTTTGAGTTTGCGCCAGGGTTATGGTGCGACCGATTATTGTGGTACTGTGCAAGTTAAGTTGCAAGGTAAACTAGTCAGGTTCCAATAAAGATTTAGATTATTGAAATAGATGTTCAAGTTGGGAAAGGGGAATTCTTTTCTTCTTTCTTCTAAGATAATGTTATTTGAGACTTGAGGAACATAAGGAATTTATCTAAGCTAAAGTTGAGATCCTAGATTTTATCTGTGATTACTCTTTATCAAGGTAAATTTTATGACTTTACATGTACTATGTAAGAGTAGGTCTGAATGAGTGCATGAACAGTAAGATGAAGGAGTAAGGCTTTGTATGGGGTTCATATGGGTTTGAAATGATAATATGGTTACTCGAATGAGCTTTAATAGTGTTTCTCTATTTTATAAGCAGTGGCTACTGCAATATCTTGATAAAGGTTGGATTTAGAGTTTAAATTGCTATATGTGATTGTCAGTCAAGTGAGTCTTTAAGTTGACTCTTACATGAAATATTTCTATAGAAATTGATTAAATAATGAAACCAAATCTAGAAAAATATAGTATGATGGTAATGTAACTGTACGAGCGATTGTTGAATAGAATGTGTGCTATGATATGAAATCTAAGAAGTTTAGGTTCAGTCACATATGTATGTCTTAGATGTGTTATGGGGTATGATCTGTTAACAAGATGAGTGTGATTTGTGCTATGCACGGATGGTCTGTGAAGTGAGTCTATGTCTGTCTTCACAGTATTATTTAAAAGGGTTTGTCAAGACTTTAAACACGAATCCTAAAGGGAAAAGCCCATAGCCATGGCACCCTCTGAAGAGGAACTAAAAGAAAGTTATTACCCAATAAAGTTCCCTGTGTGTCTCAGGATGATGATGGGCAAACCTCACATAATATGAGTCTAGGAAAATCCATATTGTAAACATGCCAAGAAAGGAATGCCTTAGTGGCGTAATATGAAAGAAATGCATTTGTGGTAAAATGAAAGGAACACCTTATGGTGTAATATGGAAAGAATGCCTTTGTGGCGGATTATGAAAGGAATTCTTTTATGGAAAACTCCGGAAGGAGCGCCTTTGTGACACGCTCTTGAGAATCACCTTAGCGGCGAACCATGAATAAATAGCCTGTGAGGCAAATTTTGACATGAAAGCCTTTGTGATAGATTATGAAGGAATGACTTCTGTGGCAAGTCCTGGAAGAATAACTTTTATGGCGCACTCCAGATGGGCTGCTCTGGTGGTGTGTTCTAGAAAGGCTCTCAGTAATGAACTATGAAGGAAGTCATTGTGATGGGTTCTGTGCTAAGTAATTGGCGTGCTCTGTATTGCCCTTAAATGTAAACAGTGAAGTTAGAAGTATGAATTGTACATATGGACCATATAGTAAGTTAGGCCAAAAAGACTAAGGCTCAGTTGGAGATAATGAATTGAAGAGATACGGTGAAGTAATAAATTATTATTGAGATGGGTTCTGAACAAAGACATAACCTTTGTATATTCAAAGGAAGTACCTGTTACCTATGTATGAGCTCCTCATTAATTCACGATAAGGTGATGGCTTAGATAATTAGAGAGTTTAAGTAAAGAATCAGAGACAATGAAGAGAAGGAAATAGTCTCAGAATAAGGCATGACGATAGATGTGTAGAAGAAAATAGAATTTGAGGAAATATTCGCCAAAGGAAAAGTTAAAGGTTAAGAATGATGAGATTGTCGGACTAAAATATCGGTTGCTATATGTGAATATGACCCAGGTAAAAGATGTTACCCTTACTAAGTTCTTATGAACTTGTATGTGTATTATGTTGTAGGTGTGATGTTCTGGATCTACGCCAAGATGGACGATGCTAGGCTTAAGCCAAGAAGAGGTGTATCGAGTTATTATGCATACAGAACATGCTTAGTGGCGGGTTCAAAGATTAAAATTCTCTTTAGAAATCCATACTTGGGGTATTTGCAATAATTTTGGGTTTCAATTTGGATATCATTGTAATTTAATTACCTTGTGTTGTATTTGTATTTACTTATGTATTTTAGTTTGAATTTTGTAATTAATTTGTCATTATATGTAAACTGCATTAGTAAATCAAGTTGTGACTGTATTTGTGCTGTAATACCCAAGGTTCGGGTCCGGTCATTCAACTTAGGTGGAGAGTGTTTCAAGTTTGATATCAGAGCCTGATTCAGTCAGTTCTCGGATTATGAAGATGAAGAAGTTCTATATGCATAATACGCCGAACCTGGTAGAGTTCCTTAAGTATGTCGATAATTATCTTATCATGAGATCGATGTGTTAAAAATGGCTTAATGAAGAAAAATGGTGATAAAACAAAAAGATAAAAGAGAGATAAAGGATCGATTCATTAATATGAACAAAAAGGGATGTTACATGAGATAAAGGATAATAAAAACAAAGGAATAATAAAGAGAAATTTAGTCCTCTCCTTCAATGAGATGTTCCGTGATGCGACGGGTTTGGTAAAAGGAGCTCCTCTATTTGTTCCACTTCCCCTGGAATTTGCTCGGAGTCATTAAGCTTCTTGAGACTCTCTTCACCCTTTATTTTGGGCGAGTTAGGGATGAAGAAACCAGTAATTTGTTTCCACTTTGACTGGAAGTCTTCCCATATTTTACCATTGGGATTGTAAACATCAAAGCCTAATGAATCTATAGAGATGTCCTTAAGGAAGTTGAAGTCTACCTGAATGAGTGCATATGTTGTAAGACAAAAGAGTAAGGCTTTGTATGGGGTTCATCTAGGTTTGAAATAATAGTATGGTTACTCGAATGAGCTTGAATGGTGTTTCTTTATTTCATAAGTAGTGGTTGCTGTAGCATCTTGATGAAAGTTGGGTCTAGAGTTCAAACTGTTATCTGTGGTTGTCAGATGAATCTTTAAGCTGGTTCTTGCATGTAATATTTCTGTAAAAACTAATTGAATAATGAAACCAAAGCTAGAAAAGTGTAGTATGATGGTAATGTAGCTGTATGAGTGATTGTTGAAATAGAATACGTGCTATGATATGGAATCTAAGAAGTTTAGGTTCAGTTGCATATGTGTGTCTCAGATGTGTGTTATAAGGTATGATCTAGCAGAAAATGAGTGTGATTTGTGTTATGCACGAATGGTCTATGAAGTGAGTTTGTGTCTATCTTCGCAGTATTGTTTAAAGGGGTCCATTAAGACTTTAAACACAAATTTTTAAAGGAAAAGTCTTTGGCCATGGCACCCTCTGAAGAGGAACTGATGGAAGGTTATTACCCAATAGGGTTCCTTGCATGTTTTAGGACGATGATGGGAAACCCTTAAGTAGTATGAGTCTAGACGAATCCTTATTATTAATATACTAGAACTATAATTAACCTAAAGAAGAAGTTTTAAATTAAACTTTCTCATTGACGTAAAATTCCTAAATAACTTAAAATACTTAATAATTATAAAAAAATTGGAATAAAAAATAATAAAATAATAAGAATTGATAAATACAATATTAGGGTTATATGTAATAGAAATTAAGCCAAAAACCCAAATCTAATATGATTTAAGCTCGAATTAAAAACTTAAAACTCGTAATATCCGTAATAATCTTGTCTAGAAATTTTGCTCGCGCAGTCTTCACTAAATTTGTCATTATTGGAGTTCTCGAACTCGAAATTGAGTGATTCAAAATGTGTTTTGAAATCAAGAGATAGATCTTTGAACACTATCAAGACATCTTAATCTACAAATATAACACACTTAACCCGTCTTCGATATCAAATTAGGGTTATGGAGCATTACAGTGTAAAACAAAACCTTAAACATTGCAACATGGACCAACATGTAATTCACATATTTATATTTGATAACATAATTTAAATATGATATAAATACTTTTACGGGCCTTAAATCGGGCCTAAGTGGCCCTAAAAATAGTTTGGGAACAATCAGAGACTTATTCGAATCAAAATAGAAACTTCAGGGCAGAATTGAAAATTTACAAAAACAAAGGTCACACGACCATATGGCTTAACCCAGGCCATGTGGACATTCGAACTAAAAGACACACGACTATGTCCCAGCTCGTGTCTTAAATCGTGTAACTTACTGACTTGTGTCACATGTTTGTATTGTAAATCGTGTGTCAGACTGTCTGTATTCGAAATATGGTCACACGGCCGTGTCGTTGGCCCTGTGAAACCTACACCTAAAATTTAAAAGATATACGACCAGATGAGGTGACCGTGTATGGCACACAACCGTGTGTCAGCCCATGTCCCAGGTTGTGTGCAGCATGTGTTGCCCCTAAAACAAGTCATTTCAAACACAAACCTTGCACACCAAGAGACACTAATTGAACCATCTTTCACATGTTTAAAACATACATCAAACATCTAAAAACATACCAATTTCATGCTCATCCTATATCTAACCAATGTGTTATTCTTATGGCACTTTTAATCAAAACCTATCCAATTCATTCAAACATACATTATAACCTAAACAAATATCTCTATATTTACAGATACAATTGAACCATTTCCACTACATATAAACTTGTCTCAAGCCACATATTTACACAGTACTTAAAATGACCAAAAGACACAAACATGCCAAAACATTATGAGTCTAATCAAACACATATACATAAAAGGGTATAACCATACCAAGTTGACTAAATAACATAATAAAAAAACTCCCTTTATAACAAGCCCTATACATGCCATCTATAATCTAGAACTTATATACCAAAAAATACCAAAACAAGGTTTGGATAGTGCGATCATGCTCCGATGAGATTCCATCCAACCGGTCGAGCTTTCCGATGACCTATAGGAACAAAGAAAATCAAGTACATAAGTAACTAATGCTTAGTAAGCTCGTATAATAGAACTTAAACATACCATATACATTAGATAAAACAAGTAAAGATATATTCATTTCCTTATGAGCCAAATGCCTTTCCTGTAACACCCCTTTCCCATGTTCGACGCCGGAACAGGATACGAGGCATTACCAGAATATACACATGCAATCGTACAAAATCGAGACATAAATTTTACATCCAAATTAAACTTTTCAATTTTCATCACTAAGTCCCTAGAGACTTACGAGGCCCAATACATACTATAGAAGCGGTCTAGAACTAAACCAAGAACTTTGAAAAACGTTAGAAAATTTCTTGAAAATAAAGGCATACGACCATGTCCAAGGCCGTGCCCTTCACACAACCATTCACATGCCACATTTATCACATCAAAATCATGCACCAATTTATCCACACACATATGCAAGCATGCTCATTCATGAATTGCATCATTTTAACTTATAACATAACCAATAATAGCTACATTAAATGGCCTTATACAACAAAGACCTTCAAATAGCGTAGGCCAACATTTTAGGCCAACTCATAATAACATATAAACAATTAACAAAGTCCTTATACATAACCTTTTTTTATCAACCAATAGCTTGATAGTGTGATTGAGTCTTCGGTGATCTCCAACTCGAGCTAGCATCTGTGACACTATAGGGAAAATGAAAGGAAGGGAGTAAGCATTATAGCTTAGTAAGCAAGTATGCAAATAATAAGAAATTCATTAACATGCTATTATAAATCTTCACAATATGTCCTCCAAATAATATAACCATTACTACACATAGATCTCCTATTTACTTAAGTTCAAAACAAGCTGTCTATTTGAGTCATAGTCACTAAATTATTTATATATAGAGTTATGGAACTCCAAATTAAGATTTGCTAATTTTTCCTGAAACTAGACTCACATATCTTCTTACCATATATTTTTTAGAATTTTTAGTTTAGCCAATAAGTACAGTTTATTCATTAAATTCTCCCCTAATTTGCTCTCTGACAATTCCGACCCCTCTGCACTTAAAATTAATTATCTCTTCGTACGAGATTTAGATAATGCTCTTGTTTGTTTATTTTGAAAATAGTCTCATTAAGGATTTTAAAAATATAAATTATAACCCATAATTATTTTTTTACAATTTTTAATGATTTTCCAAATTTAGAATAGGGGATTCCAAAATCATTCTGACTCTGTCTCACAAAAATTTGAATATCTTAGAATATGAAATTCTTTTGCTTACAACATTTATTTTATATGAAAATAGACTCAATAATATTTAATTTCATATCTCATTCAACCTCTAATTCAATTTCCACCATTTTTGATGATTTGTCAAAATCACATAACTGCTGCTGTCCAAAATTGTTTTATTACAAATTTCACTCTTACATAATTTCACTTACTCCATTTCATCTTATAGAAAGTTCGATCAACTATCGAGCGCATTGCTCATAAATCTTCACACACATATACTTCACTTATTCATCACATAGTCATATTCAATTACACTAGCCATTACATGATCACATGTATTTTCACTTAGTCAATTTCCCATTGAACTCATCGGAATAATAACAGATACACGGTGGCTTGCACATAGTACCACCCTTATAGCCGAAGCTATTTAGTGCACATAGTAGCCTGCACTTAGTACTACATCTATGACCAAAACCATCTCTTACACATAGTGGCCTGCACTTAATACCACACATGTGATCGAAGCTATCAAGTACGCATAGTAGCCTGCACTTAATACTACACATGCGACCTAACCATCTGGTACACGTAGTAGCCTGCACTTAGTACTACACACGTGACCTAAAACCATCTTAAACACATAGTAGCCTGCACATAGTACTACACATGTGTTCTCACAATGGATCATTCGTATCTTTTCTATTCCGAAGGTCCAACCGAGAAATTCCTCACTTTTCAACATTTTTACCAATTCATCCATACTCAATTTCAATTCATAATTTACTTCAAGTGATCATTCAATATGAAACCACATCTCATATAATAACAAAATATTATAATATAAGTAAAACCGATATATTATTTACATACAAACTTACCTCGACTCATAAACGACAAACAGACGTATTCGACATTTTTTTTTATTTTCTCTTGTTCTAAGTCTGAATCTCGTTTTTCTCAATTATGAAGCTTGGAAGCTTGAAAACCCTAGCCACGGCTTCCCCCATGCTAGATTCGGCCATATGAAAAAGATGGATAAGAATTTGACTTGTGTTATCTTTTTAATTCATTTTAATTACTAAATGACCAAAATGCCCTTAATGAAAAACTTTAGTATTTTATCTTACTATGCCCATTTTTGTCCATCTTGAAATATAATGGTCTAATTACCATTTAAGGACCTCCCATTTAAAAACCCATTCCAATCAAGTACCTTTATGAACAAGAACACATATTTTTCATCTATTTCAATTTAGTCCTAATTATCAAATTAGACATCCAATCAATAAAATTTCTTAACGAAATTTTCACACAACATTTCAAACACACAATAAATTTTAAAACTCAATCGGAAAAAATATTTTGACCTCGGTTTTATGGTTTTGTAACCACTATTCTGTTTAGGCCCTATATCGGGCTATTACATTTCCTATACACAATAACTCATAGAGTTTGTTGGTGAAACATTGAACTTATAAAACTTCACTAAAACATGGCATATAACATATCAAGGTTTGAACTTCCTCAACCATATTCATCATATACTATGTACTTGCATTTACATTACATTTCGCACTTCATCTTTATATATTTCATTTATATAATAACATAGCTAATAATATATATATTTCTGTTTCAATCTTAATTACCTGTTGAACCAAATGAATAACTTCGGTTAATTAGAAAATACTCATATCACCATTTAATTCTCTAAACGCCAAGTAAGTTTCTCGGCTGGTACCACAGCTTCTATTGTCTCCTACCAGTGATATGCTTCTTCTTTTAACAAGGAAATAGCACACCTCAAATAATCATCAGGAGAACAAACCATTTCTTTAAAAACTCTTACCGTACTCTAAAGTCAATACTCTGCTTTAACGGGATCATCATTTGGTCTGCCCCGAAATTCTTTAGCTCCAAATTTTTTGAGTTTTTCTACTAGAGTACGCTTACTTGATTCAGTTATTGGAGGAGGAGGTAGAGGAGCAACCAGGGGTACTACTGGTGGTATTGTAGGGGGAGGAGGTTGCTGAGCCTGATTTCTTTCTTGCATTCTCTCGTTATTCCACTGATTCATTACTCTAATAATCATGTTTTTCAGACCTTATTCTCGCATCAAAGAAATCGGAACATCACTACTTGTCCCTTGTTTAGATGTCTGTACTCTATTATTTGCTTCTTCCTGTTCAGTGTGTTCAGGTCTATTCGACATCTTTACAATCTATAAGAAAAACAAGGGTTAGATCGGATCATACACATCACACTATCACAGATTTATATGGCATGTATTTCTAAACACTTTACACATCACATTCGCTCAGAGAATCGACTAAACCGAAGCTCTGATACCAATAAATGTAACACCCCAACCCTAAACTGTCGCTGAAATAGGGTTACGAGGTATTACCAAACATATCGATCAATTTACAAACAATTCACAAATAAATAACAAACATATTAAAATTAAATCATAAGTCCCTTTAATGGACCCCCGAGGCCCAAATCAAATATTGGAAATAAACAGGAATCTATTCGAGTACTCTGAATTTTTTTATTTATTTACTTATTATTATTATTATTTAAAAAAAACTCAATATAACCCCTTTATAAACTTCTAACACTCCCTGCAAATTTCCAAATTTCAACCAATTCAACATAAACAACAACTCAATAAATAAAATCTTCAGTAAAAATACACTCATTTCATAACAGTATCATCGATCCTTATTTTATCTAAAATTATATTCATTCATATTCTCAAGTAGTATTTAAACATCTTAATTAAATTTCCGTTCATGTCATATACCAAACTTATATTAACTTAACTAACATATTCACGGGTTAATGCTAATCATAGTCATATAGGTTCCTATACCTATTTAAAGTATTTATAACAAAATCTACTGGAAAATCGAGATAATGTGACTTGAGCTATAACACCCCAAACCTGGCCCAGACGTTACGGCCAAGTCCGGTGTGTCACATCACCTACAACTAACCATATTACCTAGTTACTAAGATTAGAGTGAGCTTTGCAAAATTGATATTTAAGTCTTAAGAGAAATTCCTGGTTTATTGATGAACGTCTTATTCAATACTGGTTATTAAGAGATTTATGATAAAACTTAACTTTGTTACTCGTTTGAAACGTGTGATGAGATTTTGAAAACACTCAATTAATTTTAAGAAAAACTTGCACAGCTATATTCAAAAGAATTAAAGTAATGTATGATTAAGTAATTTAAAAACCCAAAATAAAAATAATTACGATTAAATAAAATAGTAGAATAATTAACTTAAAACTAGAAAGTAGTCTTCGTGGCCACTCTAAATCCCTCCCAGCTCCAAGTCCACTATCTAGGGCACACCTGTAAGGATGGAAGAGATGGGGGTGAGTTTGGAAAACTCAGTGTGCAAAGAAGCCCATCCAAAGCCTAAATCAGCTCAAGCCCACTGGGCCTAAGCCCTAACCAGTCATAGTAATAACTGGGCCGAAGCCCTCTTCAGATAACAGTAAACTGGTCCATAGGCTCAATCAGTAGCAGAACAGTAATATCGATGCATGAATGCAAAACCCATATCAATATGTGGGGAGGTTACTCAACCCACCCAACCGCTACTCTCTACCCGTACCAACCAAACTTTCCATGTGGGGAAAACTACTCAACCCACCCAACTGCTACTCTCCACGGTGACAGCATAGCTGCATAATCAAATAATGTGGCCAAGCCACCAGAACGGTAAACTAGGGCAAAGCCCCATTTCGGTAAACTAGGGCAAAACCCCTTTTTAGAATACGTGGCATTGCCACTTGCACTTCCTCCCTCAATATAACCCAATCCCCATGCATCAGATAATCATGTCATGGCATACAATGTACAAAAACAGTAAATCATGCATTTTAGACAAATTTAGCCCTAGGGGTATAACAGTCATTTTGTACCTAAGGGTAAAATAGTAATTTCACACCCTAAGGGATATTTCCATAATTATGCCAATTCCTAGGGTTTCATGCACATTTTAATCAGTCATAGTCTAACTTTTATCTCAGTAGCTTATTTAGCCTATTTTAGCAAATTATAGTAATTGGGCCCTAAAACCCCTAATGGGCCCTACAATGTCATTTAGCTAATTTAGCCCAATTAGTCCATATTCTAAGTCTAGCTTAACAGTCTTAACCTACAGAATATCAGAACACACTTACCGCTTACTTTTTCCCCATATGGGCCCGTAAGCCTATTGGGCTCAATTTTAGCCCATCGAGGCCCAAATTTACCGAAGTGCACAGAATTGCGCACTCAACCATCTTACCACTTGCGATTAAAGATCTAATGATTTCCAACTGACTTATGAGTGCTCGAATGCTCACAAGCCCATGAAATGCCAGAATTTTAGCATTTCGGCTTTTGCCGATTTACACTATAGAATGGTGTTCGATACACACCTGATTTGCGATGACTGCTAACGAGATATCCCACGATATCCTACAATCGATTACTAGAAACATCAGATCCAAAATACAATGACAATCTCCATAATTCTACTTACCATAATCGGCCATTACCACCTAAGGCCCTTGAGATCTTACCTTTGCCGAAACTAGTGACTAGATATAGATCTAGTCGTTCCAAAGATCCAAGCCTCTTATGCTCCTTGCTAGATCGCCCCTTCCACAACAAGTACACATAAAACCAATTAAAAGAACTATCTTTACCTATAATCACATTCGACAGCCTCCCTAAAGAGTTTAGGGATTTCGGCTTTTCTTAAATTCAAAGGTAACGAGTAGATCTGAGATGTCGAGTACTTACCACAGGTTTTCCTTAATCAAAGTGATTCTTCTACTCAGATCTGATGCAGATCTAGCCCCTAAACACTAGCAGAATTTGAATCTTAGAGATCTAAGGATTCGGCTATATATCCCTAAAAACTATGGTGTTTTTGGCTTTTTAAGTGGTGAAAGAAGATATGATTTGAGACTATGGTTGAAGGGGTGTTTGTCAATAGAGCCTAAGGGTTTGGAGAGTATGAAATTCAGCTACAAGTGAGGAAAAACAAAGGGGGTTCGGCTATAGGCAAATCGGCACAGGAAGCAACCTTTCGGGATTTTGGCTTTTAGTAGTTGATGAGTTTGAGAAGAAAAGAGTGACAATTTTGGTTTCTGAAGGGAAGAAAATGAAAAATGAGGGAGGAGAGAGGTGATTTTAGCTGGAGAGGAAAAGAAAAAGAAAAAATGGAAGAGAGGAGAAGAGAAGGAAGAATTCGACACTTCGGAGATCTAACTTTGCGTTTTTGGCTTTTTGCAACACTGAGAAGAGAATAGAATGAAAGTGAAGGCTCTAGGTGGCTAACCCTAATTCGGCAAGATAAAAAGAAAATAAAGCTTGCCCTAATGGCCATTCAAACCAACGGCCCAATCCCCCTAAGGCCCTAGCCGAATGCTACTTAAGCTCTATCACATGCCCAGCACATGCACAAAAATAAAAGTACCATCTGCTTACCTTGTGACTTGAACTCTGGCCCTTAAACTCAGTCCACACGCCACTTTTTTATGAACTTAGTGGCCCCACCTTGCCACTTTACCAAGGCCCTCTTTGTGTCTTTATTTACTAACTTCTTCTTAAAGGCCTACTTAACCAAGTCCCCTTTTACTTAAAAACCAAACTTGATATTTCTGCTGGGTTTTAGCTTAGGCTTGGGCCTTCTAAAGGCCCACTAACATACTTAAACATAATTTCAGTAACCAAAATACCAAAATTTCAAGTTTTCACCAAAATCACAAAAATCCCGAAAAATCCCAAAAATCAGGGCGTTACACAAGCCCAATACTTCTAGGCCCAAATTCAGGGTGTTACATGAGCGTGATGATTCGATCCTCCGACCCTCTAGTTATTCTACAAAAAGCAATAAACATTACAAGTAAGCTCAATAATAACAATGATAACATTACTCATTTTTTTCCACATGTTACACTTACTACTTACCAACTTGTTTATTCAAGGAACGATTTATGGAATTGAGTACATCGTGATCTGGAGCTCGAGGATAGATTGAAGCACATAAGTGCTGACCGGAAGCCTGAAGGATAATTGAAGCACATAAGTGCTTAACTGAAACCCCAAAAAGGGTTAACTGAAACTCATATAAGTTAACGGAAGCTCGTAAGAGCTAAACAAAAAGTAAACACGAGAATTCACAACAAATGTAGATTCTCGATTTACTTGGGTAATTCACCGTGAATTCATCTTTTTCACTGAAAGATCATACTCATTTACTGCGTTCCGTTCCTCCGAAATACTTAATTCTATTTCGTAACTTTTGTACATAATTCTCTTATTTTTCAAAAATTAATATAAATGAATACTAATTAATATTCATAAAATAATAGAGAACATTTATAATTTAACCATACGAACTTACTCGGAATAATTTGCAGTAGTTGCAGAGATTTCGGGAACTATTCTGAAATTCTCTTTTCCCCGTTTATCCTTAATTTCTTGATCTATAATACAAAATTTTCCATTCACTCATTAGGATTTATTTAAATGCTACTCTAATTTATAGCTTATGCACTTTAATTTTTGAAATTTCACTTTTACCCCAAATTTTACAATTTTTACAATTTAGTCCCTGCTCAATTAACCCCTCAATTGAATAAATTTTTCACAATTAACACTTTATTATATTACTTTAAACTACTTCACACCCTTTTTAAATCAAAATTTCAGCATTAGACCTTAATTCCAAACTTTTTCACAATTAGGTCCTAAAAATCAATTTCTACTAAAATTGCTTAATAAAATCATCATATAATAAGATTAAAACTTCAAATACATGCTAAATCATCATAAAATTACATAAATTATCCATGTAAACTTTCAATTTCACTCATAGAATAAAAAAACTAATGAATTCTATATGTGGACCTAGTTGTAAAAATCATAAAAACATAAAAATTATCAAGAAAAAGCAAGAATTAAACTCACATGATGTAAAAATATTAAAAACCAGCTTTCTCCAGACCTCCTATGGCATTTTTTCTAAGAAAATATGAAGAGATTTCTAGATTTATCAGTCCTTATTTTATATGTTAAAATTGTAAAATTTCTAATTTTGCCCTTATTTCCCTTATTTTTCTTCTAATTTTCTTACCCTTACCATTCAACCTATTTAATTTTAGGCTTAATTGCCCTTTAAATCCCCTTTCTTTTAACACTTGAGCTATTTAATCCTTCTAGCAAATTTTACATTTGTTACAATTTAGTCCTTTTTATTTAATTAACCACCCAAACGATAAAATTTTCTAATGAAATTTTAACACGACATTACTAACACTTTATAAATATTTTTAAAAATATTTTTGACTTGATTTTACGAGATCAAGGTCTCGATACCTCGTTTTCGACTTAATTTATTTAATAATTTCTCTTTAAATTTTAATTTAACCTATTAAAATATTTCTAATATTTCATTCACTTATAAATATTATTTTATTTTAATTTTCTAATTGTACTTCTCGGATTTAGTGATCTCAAATCACTGTTCCGACACCATTGAAATTTTAGGTTGTTACAAGGCGGGTTGCCTATTGTGATTTCGTCAATAACAGGTCAGAGGTATGTACGAAAGGGGTATGAAGCATTTATTGCATATGTATTGAATTCAAAAGTGTCTAAGTTGAAGATTGAATCAATGCCAATAGTTTGTGAATTTCTAGATGTGTTCCTAGAAGAGTTACCGGGGTTACCATCGGTCAGAGAGGTAAAGTTTACTATTCATTTGTTACTGAGGACTGCACCGATATCATAGCTCTGTATAGATTGGCTCTAACTGAATTAAAAGAATTAAAGACTCAGTTACAAGAGTTGACAGAGAAGGGATTTGCGAGACCAAGTTTTTCTCCCTGGGGTGCTCTAGTGTTATTTGTAAAGAAGAAAGACAGATCCATGAGACTGTGCATAGATTACTAACAACTTAACAAGGTGACCATAAAGAATAAGTATCCTTTGCCGAGGATTGAAGACTTGTTTGACCAATTGAGAGGAGCAATAGTACTTTCGAAGATAGATTTGTGATCCGGCTACTACCAGTTGAGAATTAAAGAGATAGATGTGCCGAAAATCACGTTCAGAACGATGTATGGGCATTATGAGTTTCTTGTTATGCCTTTTGGACTTACTAATGCTTCTGCCGTTTTTATGGACTTGATGAATTGGATCTTTCGACCGTGCTTGGATAAATTTGTGGTTGTGTTTATAGATGATATCCTGATTTACTCTCGAGATGAGCCCAATCATGCTAAGCATCTAAGAATTGTGTTGCAGACCTTGAGAGATAAGAAATTGTTTGCTAAGTTCAGTAAAAGTGAGTTTTGGCTCTGAGAAGTCGGTTTTTAGGTTACATTGTCTCTGCAAAAGGTATAAGGGTTGATTCGAGCAAAATTTCAGTAATTGTTGATTGGAAGCCGTCAAGAAATGTATCCGAGGTTAGAAGTTTTCTGGGCTTAGCTAGGTACTATAGACATTTTGTTAAGGGGTTTTTGATGATTGCTACTCTGATGATAAGGTTTTTACAGAAAGATATGAAGTTTGAATGGTTAGAGAAATGCCAAAAGAGTTTTGAGCAATTTAAAGCTTTAGTGACTGAGGCACCAGCGTTAGTGTAACTTGAGTTGGGAAATGAGTTTGTGATTTTCAGCGATGCGTCATTAAATGGTCTCAGATGTGTATTGATGCAAGAAGGCAAGTTGATAGCTTATGCCTCGAGATAGTTGAAATTGCATGAGAAGAATTATCTGACGCACGATTTGGAGTTGGCTGCCATTTTGTTTGCCCTAAAGATTTGGCAATACCATTTGTTCGGTGAGAGGTGCCACATATATATCGATCATAAGAGTTTGAAGTATTTGATGACTCAAAAGGATTTGAACTTGCGACGACGAAGATGGCTCGAGTTGTTGAAAGACTATGAGTTGGTAATCGATTATCATCTGGGAAAGGCGAATGTAGTCGTGGATGCTTTGAGTAGAAAGTCCTTGTTTGCTTTGATAGCTATGAATACATAGCTGACTTTGTCTAATGATGGTTCAATCATGGCCGAGATAAGAGCCAGGCCATTATTTCTTCGGCAAATTTGTGAAGCTCAGGAAACTAATAATGATTTGCAAACCAAAAGAGCTCAGTGTGAATTGAGTAGTGATTCAGATTTTTAGATCGGTTCGGATGATTGCTTGATGTTCTAAAATAGAGTATGTCTATCAAAAAATAATGAGCTGATTCAGAAAATTTTACACGAGGCACACAGTGGTTGTTTGTCTGTTCATCTGGGTAGTACGAAAATGTACAATGATTTAAAGGAATTGTATTAGTGGTCAGGTATGAAAAGAGATATTTCTAAGTTCATATCGAAGTGTTTGACCTGTTAACAAGCAAAGGCCGAACATCAAGCGCTTTCGGGTTTACTTCAGCTAGTGATGGTACCCGATTGGAAATGGGACATGATTACGATGGACTTCGTGATGGGTTTGCCTTTGACTCCAAAGAAGAAAGATGCTGTGTGACAGTCTGGTTTAGACCTTAATCAGAACTATGGTTTTGGGACCACGAATTTGAGTCATAAAAATATTTTAATATTAATTTCTGTATTTACTTTGCATGAATTTGCATGTGTGAAAATTTTGTGTTCGAATTTCGTTGTTCAAATGTCGATTTGTTAAAAAAGAGTTAATTACGAAAATATAAAAATTTGTGGTTTAATTCATAATGGCCAAATTGTATATGTTTTTATAAGGCGGAGTCTTTACGTTTCAATAAAACCAAATGAAATAGGGTGGACGGTTTTTGTCATAAGATATAAAGGTTGTATATATTATTAATAAGGTTAATTCGGTAAAATAACAAATACATGTGGTTTAATAAAACATAAAATAAAAATATGTGTTCATAATGCATGTTCATCATCGAATAAATAAATGAAAGAAAGAAAAATAAAGCTTAAGGGTTTGGCTATTTTGGAAGCATAATTTAAGGTTAGATTTTGTTCGGTTTTTGATAATTTTTACGTTTTTGTAATCGTTGCTCGTAATCTTTAAAGCCCATGTTTCAATTTCTAATTTTGATGATGTATTCATGGGTTGCCATTATTGATATCTTGGTGAATTTTGTGTTTGATGTTATTAAATAAAAGATATGTGTTAGATTATTAAGTTTGTATTGGAAATTTTCATGAAAATTAAGTAAATATGGCTTAATTGCAAAAATGGTAAATAGAGGGACTAGATTGTAAAATAAATTAAATGTGAGGACTTGTATAGGCATGGGGAGTATTCGGCCTAAGCTAAGTACAAGCAAATTATGCATGTTATGTGTTTTATGTAATTTGGACTAAATTGTTAAATGTGTAAAATGTTTGGGGGCAAAAGTGTAATTTGCCCATTTATGTGTTTTTGAATGAATTTGATTGAATATCTGATTAAAAGAGTTCAATTTATATCAATTTAGATCAAGAAAAGAGAAAATCGGATTTGGATCAGGGAAAGACCAAAATAGTCAAATAGTCGATTAATACCGTTCGTCGAAATCTGAGGTAAATCTATAAGCAATTTAAACATCTTTATTTTGAATGAAAATTAGATTAAAGTGTTAATTTGGAGTGTATGGATAAATGTGGGTGTTGGCTGAATGTGGTAATGTAGAATTAGTATATTAAATTGATTTGAATTATGGTATGATATTGAAACGTTGAATGGAGAATGTGATACAATTGAAGTTATTATAAATGAATTGTGAATGAAATGACTATGTAACATAGATATTTGGGCTTCAAGCCTAGCAAGCATTGTGCTGGTGAAATTTAATTGGGCTATATGCCTAGCAGGCTTAATGCTGGTGAATAGAAATCGGGCTATATGCCTAGCAGGCTTTATGCCGGTGTGAATTCAAGTTTTTACCTAGCAGGCTTATTGCCGGTGAGTTATTAAGAGTTTAAGCTTATGAGACTTTGTGCAGGTGTGGTAATCGAATTCGTTAATGAACTAAGATGCTCAGGTACATGATAGTTAGTTATCTATTTGGTAACAAGGTGAGTTGATTTCTTAATAGTTGATGAAAAGGGATTTATGTGAAGTTAATGTAATATATGTGCTAAAATGATATATGTATTCGGCTTTATAGATGCATAGGAATGAAATGTAATATTTGAGTGATGAACATAAGTTTACAAATGTACATGTGAATTCGGATATATGAATTAATTTGGTTGTGGAATTGAAGATATGATGATGATGTGAAAATGTATATTCGGTTAAGATGAAGTGATTTTATGGAAGTATATATATACACATGAATGGGATTGAAGGATAAAATTTTATGTGATTAAAGTTGCCTTAATAAACTTAGTTAATTGATTAACTTGCTTAAGGCTTACTAAGCTAAATTAGCTTATTTTGTGTGTTTGTTTCTATAATTGTTTTATAGATTTTTGGAGGTCGTTACGTGCTCGGGGATCATCGATGAAGTCATCCACACTATCGTTTAAATATCGATATTTTAGAAGCTAAACTTATAAAAACTTATGGCATGTATAGGCTAAACTATCTTGTGAATATTTTTGAACTTGGTATGTATAAATGTATAAGCCATCCGAATATGGCTTGCTTAATGTGTTAAGTATGTTTATATGTTTTGATTAAATAATGTGGTTGATTTTGATTATGGTTTGTAGTTTCGGCTATGATATATATAATTTGATGCAAGTTATGTTTTATATGGATGGCTAATGGTTTGACATTGTTCTTGGTGTGAAATTTGATGGTAGTAATGGCTATGAAATGTTTGAGAATTATTTAATATATAAGAAATGACTCATGAATTGAGATTATGAGATATAAGTGAGATGTGGTTGTGATTGAATTATACATGCCGAATGAGATTGGGTGAAGATAGTATGTGTTTGAACATGTTTATATAAAAAGTTTCATGTATGTGATGTTATGAATTGATATTATAGGCATTATAATTATGTGGCTTGTCAAAATGGGCATAATGCAATGTGATGTAATTTAGATTCGACCTTAAAGTCATAAATTATGTGCATGAATAGATTGAACAAGTTGAAGGTGATATGTGAGAAACCATTATTTATTTGGCTAAGTCATTGAAAAATGACCATATGAATAGTATGTTATTTGTGTATAAGTGGTTAATTAAATTGCACCTCTGATTATAATTAGTTGCCGAATATAATATGGTTATATGATGGAAGTTTAATTTGTTCATTCTATGAGATTCTTTGTTATTTGATTTTTTTTATTCGTCGCCGGAAGGGGTTATGAGGCATTATCGAACAATTTTCAACTTTCATACATTCAGTTGCTCACAAGTTCTATGGCAAAGACATGGGGTGGAAGAGACTACGTGGGAACCCGAGGAAGCTATGAGAAAACAGTACCCAAACCTCTTTTCCAATAAGATTTTCGGGGACGAAAATCCCTAAAGGGGGAGAATTGTAACAGCCCGATTAAGGACCAGATCGGAACAGTGGTTTCGGGACCATAAATCTAAAGTAGAAAAATTTGTTGTGATATTATTTTGAGGTCTATAGTATGATTGAATGCATGTGTGAAAATTTTGTTAAGAAATTTTATCGATAAAAGGGTCCAATTTAATTAGTAGGACTAAATTGCAAGAAGTGCATAATATGTGTTCTAAAAGCTTTGGGTGTCTTTTTTTTATGATTTTTAAATTAGAGGTCCTTATTTAGTAATAAGACCAATATATCTCATGATGGAAAAAAAATGGACATGGAAGGATACAATTTCAAAGAAAGGCAAAAAGGGCATTTTGGTCATTTGGTTAATAAAAGAATAAAAAGGGAAAATAAAGCCAAAACTTGTCCATCTTCTTCAACCCTTGGCCAAAAATTTGAAGCTCACCATAGCTAGGGTTTCTTCAACTTTCAAGCTTGTTAGTAAGTGCATCCTAGCCACGTTTTTAATGCTCTTTACGTTTTTGAAGTCGTTATCACCTGATTTACCTATTTCTACCATTATTTTGAAGTAGGGTTCATGTTTAAAATTTTACCTATGTTTGAGATGCATGTATTTTGATGCGTAATGGTAGAATATGAATGTTAGTTGTGTGATAAACGACTATTACTAAGTGATTTTCGGTGAAAATGTCAAAAAGGACATATTCGTAAAAAGTAATGAATGAGTAGTAAAAGTGTGATTTAATGGAAAACATGGGTTGGTATGAGTAGGAATATGGTTCAGCTAGGCTTGGGCTTTGAGGAAAATGAATACATTTCATTTTATGAGCCTAGGGACTAAAGCATAAATAAGTGAAAAGTTAGGGAAAAAATGTAATTTTTCCATAATATGATTTTTGGATTGAATTAAATATGGTGATAATTAAAAGAGCTAAATTTGTTATTATAGATAAAGAAAAACGTGGTTCTGACCTAGATCGAGGAAAGGGCAAGATTGTGGACTAAATCGCACTATTAGTTATTTTTGTACTGAGGTAAATTTATGTGTAAATAATGCATCGTTATATTATGTTTAAAAGTTTAAATTATTCTATGAACAAGTTCGATAATAATTCGTTAATTGTGGAAGTCCAGTATGAACCCTATGAACATTACAGGATACAAAGGTTATAACATTGAGGTTATCGAGATGTGATTACGTGTAAGACCATATTTGGGATATGCCATCGGTATAGTAGTACGTGTAAGACCATGTCTGGGACATGGCGTTGGTATAAGATTTCATGTAAGACCATGTTTGGGACATGACATTGATATGAGTTATCGTGTAAGACCATAGCTGGGCTATTGGCATTGATATTGGATTACATTTAAGACCATATCTGGGATATGGCATTGTATGACCTATGTATGACTTCGAGTATCCTTAATGGTTCTGAATGGTTCAACGAGCCTAATTTAGATGGGAACGAAAGTATGTTCAAGGTAAGGAGTGCAGGTATGTACGAAGTCCATACGACTATCAAAGGGAAGAATAATGGTTAGTTAAGAAATAATGATAAGTGATGAACTTTTGGACAAGGTTGGGATGAAATGAGTTATGGCTAAGACATTTTATTCATATGCATGTTGTTGCTTACTATATGATTTGTAGGATAATTATGAAGATTAGGTGCTTATTATTTGCATATAAACCAACTAAGCTATGTAGCTTACTCCCTTTTTCTTTCCATATTTTATAGTGTTACCAAGCTAGCTCGGGGATCAAGGATTGTCAGAGTTTCGGATCACACTATCAACTCTTTCATTTTTGGTTTGATGATCTTAGCATTTTAAAAGTATGGCATGTATAGGGACTTGGTTATTTTGTATATGTGTCATAGTTGATTGGGCCAATGGTGTTGGCTATTATTGGTTAAGTGATTATTTTGTATAAGGCCATTGGAAATTGACTAATGTTGATTATAAGTTTAATCATATGATGATGAATTTCATAGATGTGGAAATTTGCATGATTTGGGTTGATAAGTATGTGATGTGTGAGTATGATAAATATAACATGAGAATGATGTATTAATGTCTTGGTTGTGGACATTTAATTTCTTGATTATGCTATGTATTGTACTTATGATTTGGTGTTTGTGTGTATGTGTAACAGGGTGGCTAATGGCTTGGTAAATAGCCTTTATTTTGTCCACACGAGTAGACACATGGGTGTGTGTCTAGGCCATGTGTGACACATGTCTGCCCCACGGGCATGTGTTTAGACCGTGTGTCCTTTGCACCTTAATTTTGAGAAACAGAATGCTTAGAATTGAGCACACGGGCAAAGACACGGGCGTGTGTCTCAGCCGTGTGTACAGCACGGCCTTAAACATGGGCGTGTGAAGTCTGCACCTATTTTATGAAAATTTATGAAAATTAAATTGGCCACACGGCCTAAGCACATAGGCGTGTGACTTGGTTGTGTGACCTTGAAATGTTGATGGTGTCATAAACAGAGAGTTACACACGGGGTAGGGACACGAGTGTGTGTGACCACACGGCCTGCCCACATGGGCGTGTCCCATAACCACACGGACATGTGACCCCTGTATAGTGGAAAATTTTTTAAGTTTCGTAAAATTTTCTAAAGTTCTCGGTTTAGTCTCGAACCATTTTCAATGTATATTTTGGGCCTCGTAGGCTCGTTTTAGGGACATTATGATAGAAAGTGAATGGTTTTTAATTTGGACGAAAATTTATGTCTCGAAATTGTATGTGTATTCGTGTGATAAGTTCGATAATACCTCATACCCTGTTCTGGTGTTGAATACGAGTAAGGGGTGTTACAAGGTTTTTGTGATTTACCTATGTTTAACATTGCATTATTATCCAATTAGTGTTGGCAAATTATTAATAATGGCGATTGTTTGTTGGCTAATGTATTAAAAGCTACATATTTTCCCCATACAAACTTTATGTTAGTAAGAATAGGGTCTTACGCTTCTTTTACCTGGAGGAGTATTTTGGGTGCGAGAGGCTTGATTGAATCAAGTATTGGTTGGAAGACTGGGATGGGTAGTGGAGTTAATATCTGGAATGATGCTTGGATTCCTACACCAGGAGATGAGAGAGTTAAATGTAGGAATATTGTTAGAAATTTCACCGTAGTCTCTCAGCTAATTAATCTTGATATGTGTACCTGGATTGAAGATCATGTTAATGCCATTTTCGAGAGTAACCAAGCTGAGAAGATTCTGACGACCCCTCTAGCTCGAAGAAACCGTGTTGATATGTTGATCTGGAGGTACGAAGGGTTGGGTGAATACTCCCTAAAAAGTGGTTATAAGCTGTTGCTTAAACATGCACCCCAACTAGACATTCCTCAGTCTATGGTGCCCCTAATCTTATTACAACACTTCTTACAAATTTATGGGCTTTACATTTTATAGAGAAGCTTAAAATCACATTTTGGAGATTTATATATAATTTCTTGCCTACTTTTGATAATCTAGCTGAATGTTAATTGCATGATACAGATTGATAAACTATGCCCTTTGTGTAAAGAGGCTGATGAACTTGTGGATCATATTCTGAGGTCTTGTACTATTATGAAACAAGCTTTGGCCACTTTGAACATCAAGATGATTCCTGTGGATCCATATGCAGATTATAAAGTATGGTTAGCAATGGGTTTTAATCTCATTGATGTTAAAGGAAAAGAGGCACTTGTGATTACTTACTGCGCAATCTGGTACGCGTGAAATAGATTTATTCATGATGGTATCAACCAAAATGCATAGGAATTGGTAGTTTTTGTTAAGGGCTATCAACTAGAGTTAGAAGCCCTTGAGAATTTAAAACCCTCTTCTTTTGTCCTAAGCAGGAGATTTGGGCACCTTTGATCCCAAACAATGTTAACTAAATTACGATGCTTCTTTCATTGCTACTCCCAAAAGATCTATTTCGAGTATTATAGCTAGGAATGAAATTAGGGAAATTTTAGTAGCTTGCACTTACCCACATTATTGTGTTGTAGATGCTTTCACAGTGGAGGTGTGGGCATGTGAGCAGATGGTGGCCTTTGCCCACGAGCTGGGGTTTTGATTGATAATTATGGAAGGCAGTTCACTCATTGTCACGAAAAGGTTACACAATGCAAGTCTGGATAAATCAGTGTTAGGGCCAATTATTCAAGATATCAAAGAAAAATAAAGAGGGTTTGATTGTTGTACCTTTGGCTATGTCGGACATTTGGCGAGTATAGTAGCACATACTTTAGCGCGATGTGGGCTCCAGTTTGCGAAAATGAGGTATTGAGGATTGTGGATGCCCCAGTGGAGGTTGAGCATGCATCGAACCTGGACTAGAAGAAATGGGTTTCAAAAAGTGCTAGGAGATAGTTTCCAATGATTTTGCTCTTGAGTTTTTTTTGAGACCATCTTATCTTTTCACTCCAAAAGTCTTTCAAGAAAACATTTCCTGTGGTCTTCTATTGTTTCTTCAGGTAGATCTTTGATTGATTTGAGTTTACAAGAGACGGTTCAATTTCTAGTTTTCATCTGGTAGATTGGGTTGGGGAAAAGACTCTCTACAGAGTGGGGGTGTGTGTTATTTTCTCTTTATTTACTGTTTTAGCTTTCTTGCTCGAGTTGTGTGTTAATTAATTAGTTTTGTTTTTGATTTGCTAGAACACATCAGTTCCTATGTGGAGTAATTTCCCCCCCTTTTTTTAATTTCAATGAAGGCCAACTAATATTAAAAAAAAGCATGAACGATTTAATTGTAAAAAAATTAAAAGAAAAAAATCACACTATATAAAATTAAATATTTCTTTCCAATATGCAAAAAATGAATAATTAACACTATACTAAAAATTTCAGAAATATCATTATAATTCCAAAAATTAAATTGTAACGCCCTAATTTTCGAGATTTTCGGGATTTTACGTAAATTTAACTTTTACTTGTCTAGATGTATTAATTTATGCTTTTAGTATGTTAGTGGGCCTTTAGAAGGCCCAAGCTTAAGGTAAAACCCGATAGAATTTTAAAATTTTAGACTTAAGGGAGAAGGGGCTCTGACTAAGTGGGCTTTTAAGAAAATGTTGACAAAATAAGACACAAGATGACCTGTGGTAAGGTGGCAATGTAATGCCTCTTAGGAGCAAGGGAGCGGCGTGTGGAAGCTATGCAAGAGCTAAGGTTCAAGTCTAATGGTAAGCAATGTGGTGTTTTATTTTTATGCCTATGCAAGGTAGGTGGTGGACTTGAAGTCAAATACTGAAGGAAGAGGTTGAGATACTCATGGAATTTGGTGAAGAGAGATAATGAGAGATTATCTTGGAGCAAATCTAGGAATTTCAATGAGCAAGTATTGGCCGAACATGGGACACTTGGGGAGGCATTTGCGGTTTGGTCTTCGGCTTCGCATAATCAGCAAAAGGTGTTAGGGGGTTAGCCGATTGTAACTTGGGTCCTATTGGGGTTGAATTTCAGCATTCTGGGTGTAGATGTGAGTGCCGAATTTCTTAGTAGCTGGTCTCTGGGATTTGGCAAACATTTCTTGCTGAATAAGTGTTGAGTCTCTTAGGGTTCTCTATTCTTTTTCTGTTCTGCTCTCTTTAGTTCCATAAAGCCGAAAACGCAACCATCATCTTCCTTTGTGCTGACTTGTACAAAGAACCAAACCATCATCTCTTTTCTTTTCTTCAAGCCAAATCTGTCATCCTCTTTCTCTCATCTTCTTTCTCTTCTCTTCTTCTTCATCTCTTCCGCATCGATCAAAGTAACCCCATTCTCAAGCCTCTTAGCCGATACCATAAAAGCCGAAACCCGAAGCTAGTATTGCCGATTTCTTCCTGGCCGAATCTCTTGTTCTTCTCTTCTTGATTCTTGTTTACTCTATCATTCCTTTTAGCCGAACCCTCTCACTTTCTTTGCAAATATTTTCTCTCCGGCTGATTATCTAAAATCTCGGAATTGGAAAGCCTTCTCTTTTGTCGACATACTCAGTTAGCCGAACACTTAGATCTCTTTTTTTTTTTCTTCTCGTGTTCTGATTAGATCTATGCTAGATCTGGATTAGGCTGGATCGAGGACGTTTCTCTAGTAAGTAGATCTTTGGTAAGTATTCGAAACTCTTCTCATTCTTTACCTTGTGATTCAAGAAAAGCCGAAAACCCCAACTACTTAGGGTGGCTGTCGTTTTGGACTAAGGGCTTCATTAACCTCTTTCTTTCGGTTCTTTGTGTTTAGTGTGGATAGAAGGCGGTCTAGCAAGGAGCGTTGGAGGCTAGGATCGTGGGACAATCTAGATCTAGATCTAGTTATAGTTTCAGCAAAGGTAAGTATTCAAGGGCCTTAGATGATGTTGGCCGAATATGGTGATAGTTGTTACATTGGTTATCATTGGTTCAGGGTCTAATGTCATGGTGGACAATTGTAGGTTAATCGCGTGGGAGATCTCGTCATAGTATATCACAAATTAGGTGTGTATTCGACACCCAGTAGTAGACTAGATCAGCAAAAGCCGAAAAGCTAAACTGCCAAAATTCTGGCATTTTGAGGACTTGTAAGCGTGTGAACGCTCGTGGGTCGAATTAAATCGGTAAAATCGGTAATCGCAAACGGTAGGGATGGTGTGTGCGCGATTTTGTGCACATTGGTGAATTTGGGCCTCGAGGGGCTGAATTTGGGCCCAATGGGCTTACAGGCCCATATGGGTGGAAACGAGCGGTAAGTGGATTCTAGTGATTTGAATATTGAGACTACTAAAACGAATGTGAAATTTGGGCTTAGTGGGCCGTAACAGTTACTAGACACCGTAAGGCCCATTAGGGGATTTAGGGCCGATAGCTCTAAGTTGACAAAATGGGCTAAATAAGTTACCTAAATGACACTTGGACTGTTAACAACTGTAATGAGCATGAAACCCTAAACATTAGCAAATTTACTGTAATACCCCTTAAGTGTGGAAAATTACTATTTTACCCCATAGGTGCAAAAGACCATTATACCCCTAGGGTTAAATTGACTGTAATGCATGCTAAATTTTATTTGTTCACTATATGCCATGGCATATTATATTGTTGCATGGGACTGGGTTTTGATGGAGGAAGTGCTAAGTGGCAATGCCACGTTTACTGTTAGGGGCTTTACCTCATTTTACTGTTAGTGGCTTGGCCATGTTATCTGTTTAAGTAGCCATGCTGTGACTGTGGTGTGTAGGGCTGGGTGGGTTGAGTTATTCCCCACATGGTGTGTAAGGCTGGTACGGGTGGTGTGTAGGGCTGGATTGGGCTGGGCTTTGCATACATGCATTTATACTATTCTGTTACTGTAATGGGCCTAAAGGCTACACTGATTTCTGAATAGGGCTAAAGCCCAGTAATTACTGTTTACTGAATAGGGCTAAGGCCCAGTTATGCTTGAACTGATTTGGGCTCTCGTTGGGTTTAGCTTACATACTAAGTTTTCCAAACTCACCTTCTTTCCTTTCATCTCTACAGGTGAGCCCCAAACCTAGTGGACTTGGAGCTGGAGGGATTCAGAGCGGCCACGTAAACTGCACTTGGTTAAATTTTTCTCAAAATTTCATATTTCAATATTTTTATTTAATTTATTTTCTTCTAGGTTTTCAATTTGTAATAAGGCCGTTCTTTAAGTATTTTTGTTTTGATATTTAGTCATTTATTTCTAACTTTCTTGAAATGGATAGACTAAGGCTGCGCGTTTTTTCTTTTTTATTTAAAATTAATCACTATTTTCAAAACACGTCGAACGCAATAAATGGATAACTTAACGACCAACAAGATCTTCTAATGAAATAAACTCTAAATTGGTAGTGGATAGGACTTTCATGAATTAAATAACTTGGTTTCTCTAAACTCTTAAACAACGATTTTGCAAACTTCCCTTACAGTATTAATTAAAGAATGAAGTGTAAGTCATTGTCCATGTGACACACCAGACTTAGCCGTAACGTCTGGGTCGAGTTTGGGGTGTTACATAAATTAAAAAAAACTTGGCTGTAGTCTTATTTCTCAATATTAGGTACCCTAAATTGCACTCTCCACTTCTTCATAAGATCGAACTCATCAATGATAGAACCTGTTGAAAATTCTTGAGCTATCTCTTTTTCGATGTATACCACCAAGTAAGTTGAAACACAATCATCTTCTATTCTGTTACAAAGCCTTGTCTTCATAATTTTCATGGTTGAAAATGCTCGTTCAATTATTGTAGTAGGCACATAAAGAGTTAGCACAGGACAAATAATTCTACCAAGAAGAGGATGAATACTTCACTTATTTGTCTTACCTAGCACTTGACCCAACTCGACAACTGTAAAAGCTTTCAGCAACTTCGTGCCTTGATGAGCATCAAGTTGAAAATGGTCTAGTTGAATCTTCACGTGTAGCTTACCAGAGGAAGATAATTCCTTTCTTTTACTCTATGCTCTCAGTCTTAGCATCAAACTCCTTTTTTCTTTTCTCTTGGCAGTGTCGGCATCTTATCAAATGAAGATAATTCCTTAGTAAGTCATACAAATCAAAATACAAGAAAGTAACTAACTTGATATGTATGGGTATGGGCCAAATCAGTTAATTCTAAAATTTGGAATTAAAGTCCATATTGAGCTTCTAAATTTAGTAACAAACTGAGATCGTGTGCTAAAGTATTGATCATATGAACAGTACCACACGGGCATGTGGCCGACTTGTGTATCTTTCTGTAACCGTGTGAAGCAAAAATCAAATGTCTTTAGTGGTCATACAGTTGTGTCACCCGCATGTACGGAGACACACAGTCGTGTGCCAGACTGTGTGTAGTATAAAGTGCCTTATAATGCAAGTTACAACACTAATTACTCACATTTTCCATAAATATGCACTTAACAATTCTTCAAGCCTATTCAAAACACATAAAAAACATACCACAACATATCATATTCCTAATTCTAACCAATATGCCACAATTGGCACCGCAATACAACAATTCTCAAACAAACCATTCAACATCATGCATTTCATATGATCCATACTTAAACTTTCATCCCCTAATCATCATTTCCAAGTGCCAAACTTATCAAGCAAGATGCACCATAATAACCAAAACATACTTCTACCAGTTCATGCCATAACCAACGAAAACAACCTTAAGGCTTATACACATTACTCTTAATTCCCACATCAATTTGTATCAAAACACAAGCTTTAATCTCACACACATATTTAGTTGTATATACATAAACCATTAACACCAATTTACATGCTATTTATAATTGGGCCCAAAATGTTCAAAAGTCTACTGAAGGGATTTGTGGATATTATGAGCTCCGAAAATGATCCAATCGATAGCATGATTTTTGACAATCTACAAGGAAGAAAAACGAAACAAAGGTAAGCTTTGTAACAACCCGTTTTTCAGTAGTGTTGAAAATAGTGGTTTCAGGGCTAGAAATCTGACGAGTAAGTTCGTAAGTATTATTATTTAATATTTACAAGTCAAATATAGTTTTAAAAAGGTTTTTGACATGGAAATTTATGTTATATGAATGATTAATTAAGTTCAAGTGGTAAGACCCTAAAGTCAAGTGGCAAGACCCTAAAGTCAAGTGGCTTTAGAAATTAAGGTATCGGGACCTCGTTTCTATAAAGCGAGCTATAAATATTTATATAAATATTTACGGAGTGTTATTAAGGTTGTATTAAAGTTTTGTTAAGAAATCTTAATGTTTAGATAGTGAATTAAGCAAAAAGGACTAAATCATAAAGTGTAAAAGTTGAATTCTAATAGTTAAAAAGGTTAAATGTCTATAGAAATAAATGTGGATGGACTTAAATGGTAAATAAACCATTTAAGGAATTAATGGACTAAAATGGATTTTATTTAATTTTTAACCAAGGTTAAAATGGGAATTTGATAAATTAAATAAAATAAAATAAAACATAAGTAAAAGATGAATGGTTGTAATCTTCTTTCCTATTTTTTTTCAACCAATTCTTCCATGGAAAATAAGCTATGTTCAGTCAAAGAAAAATGGATGCATGTAAGTGGTTTATTTATCAGTTTTTAGTAGTTTTTATATTTTTGAGATTGTTACAACTAGGTCAGCTAGCCCGTACCTTCGTTTTTGAAACTGTTAAAGATTTTGAATGTTGCCATTGATAAATATATGTGGTTTTAGATGTTAAATGATGAATTTGAAGTATTAGTTATTATTTATAAGTATTTTGTTAAGTGATTTTTGATGAATTTGTCGATTAGGGACTAAATTGTTGAAATAGTAATAGTTCAAGGACTAGATGTGAAATTGTTACAAATGTCGGCTGTATTGGATGCTAGTAACATACGAATAGTATGAATTTTCAATAAAAATGGTTACTTTGCATGTTTTAGGCTTAGGGGCTAAATTGAATAAAAATTAAAAATTGAGGGAAATTTTGTAAAAATGTCAAAATGGACTAAATTGTATAAAATGGAGTGAGTTTTTTTGTCTAAATTATTAATTTAGATCAAGAATGAGTGGAAAATCGAGGAGAGGGGAAAATTACCAAATAACCCCTATACTCTAACATTTCTGCAATTTAGCCAGGTTAGTTCGTATGAACTATAATCATTTAAATGTTGATTGAATTGAACGTTTAATGTGTTTTTCTAATGTAAATGAATCAATATATATATATATGTTATGTATTATTGTGCAATTTATCATGTAAAGAGATGATGGAAATCTAACAATGTTTCGACAACTATTGAACCTCGTTTGAACCTTAGGAATATATAGGATACAAATGACATGTCATTAGGGTTACCATTTTTTGGGTGCTAGTCTTGAATGTTCTACCGATGGCTGAGTTTTGACATTTTTTGTGGATACTCGTCAACTTGTGTGAGCGGCATCATGTAGCTACATTCTAATCATCAGCTTGTGTGAGCAGACCTATTTATGGCTCGAGTGAGCAATAATGAAAAGAAATGGTTTCAACCATAAGTCTAGCACACTTTGTGTGAGCTTTCCTGTATATTCGATATCATTTCTAAGTGGTTCAACGGGCATGAAAAGGAAAGGAATGGTAAGTATTCAAATGACTTATATCATGAAAACTATGAAAAGGAATAAAAAGGAAATGTTAAGTGAAAATATATTTATGTTCATGAAATTGATGATTTCAAGTGAGGTTATTCATGTTTAATGACTTATCTTGTGTTAATTCAAGTGAATTGTGAATTGATGCACTAGCATATGTTGTTGATGATGCTTAGACTTGTGCTAAGCTATTGGTTGGATTGTATTATGTTTAATTTTAAAAGTTATGCATTAAAATGGTAAGTGTCCAAATGGAAATATGCTTATGTCTTGTATTATGCAAATGAAACAGGTAAGAAAAGGTAATGAAACAATAATTTCAAAGTTGAGATGTAATATGATGAAAAGGGGATTGATGAGTTGAATGATGTACTTATATATGAGAAATTTAAGTATGCTAGAGATGAATTTACCTAGTTCATAAACAATATAATAATTAGTGAATTGTTGTTATTTAAGTTTATGTTAAGTAAATGAAATGGAAAGTAAGTAAATGGAATGGTAAGAAAGTAAATGGAGTGGTACATAGTTTATGAAAAGGTTAATGATTGTGTAATAGGTCTTATAAATCCTATGATGTTAGGATTGAAAAATATATGTGATACTGATGGACTTGCTCATTTGTGAGTTGATGATTATGGTTTAATAAATCTTGTAGTATTGGACCTATGAAGTTCGTTATTGAAATGGAATGTTATGTTTAAGTTTATACGAGCTTACTAAGTATTCATTGCTTACGTAGTCATCTTTCTCTTACTTTACAAAGTATCGGAAGCTCAATCGGTTTGGAAGCTCGTTGGAGATCTATCACACTATCCAATGATTATATTGGTAGTATTGATATGTTGGTTAAGGTTATAATGGCATGTATAGGTGGACTTATGGTTGATCTTTATTTGAATGTTAGTTGATGAGTTTGGCATGTATATGTCATTTTGGTTGATGTAAATTTGGTATTTGTGATGCCTTATTGATATGTGTTGTTTTTACAATGTGATAATGCATGTTTGAATGGCCAAAGTGGAAGGTGATGAATTGACCTCAATATGGTCAAGTTATGTGCATGTTTGAGTGACTAAATGGTATATTTGTATGGAAGTTCTAATGGTCATAATTATGGTACAAATGGTAAGTTTATATTATCATGGAATAGGTCAAGTTGATACATAGTTCTATGACCAAAGTGGTATGTTTTGGTATGTTTGTAACGTGTGGTCAATTGTGGTATGCTTTGATATGGAGTTGAACTAAATGTGTTTAGATGAAATATGACCAATTTGGCATAAGTTTCTTTATAATTGCTTGGTTGTAATTGAGGTGCATATATGGCATATGGGAGGGATGGATAAATGGCTTATTGAATTGGTATTATTATGCATGTTTTGGGTAGGTTTTGATGCCTTAATCATAAATGCAAATGTGTTTAGGTGCATGGTTGAGATGGGTGATAGAAATGGCTTGTTCTTGGCCAATTTCTTGTCCACATGGCCTAAGACACAGGCGTCTCAACCGTGAGTGAGGTAAGGCCATGTGACACGGCCATGTGTCCACTGTAGGTTTTAAAGGTTACTTTTCAAAGGTTATACGACCTAGCGCACGGCCTGGCCACACGGCTGTGTGACCCTGTAGTGTAAATTTTTCTAACTTTTTCCTCTATGTTTCAAATGTTTTCGATTTAGTCTTGAGTCATTTTTAATGTGTTTTTAAGGCCTCGAGGGATCAAATAAGGGATGATATGCATGAGTATGAATGAGTTATACTATGATTAATGAAATGTTTGGAAATAAATGTTTTAAGTTACATTTTTACGGTAATGCTCCGTAACTCTATTTTGATGATGAATTCAGGTTAGGGGTGTTACAAGCTTACTCAAAGTTTAGAAAGTTCGTATGAGAGTTGCAAAGAAACGATCCAAATTTTTTAGCTAAATGGGAGTAGATTCATAATTGTCAGACCGTTGATTTCAGTGTTGGTAATGATGATAGTCTGTATTTCTAAAATCGGATGTGTACTGATCGATTCTGTGGTTGAAGAGATATTTCATGGGAAGCCATAACAACATTTATTCAATACATTCAGGTGGCACTAAATTGTATAATAAATTGAAACAAAATTACTAGTGGATGAGAATGAAATGAGAAATATCTGAGTTTTTATCAAGATGTTTGGTATGTCAGCAAGTGAAAAGTCAAGCATTAGGTTGCTTCAAGTTTGCTACAGTCTATTAAGAATCTCGAGTGGAAATAGGAAAGTGTTACGATGGATTTCATATCGGGACTACTATTTTCTCTGAAAAAGAAAATTCAATTTGGGTGATTGTTGACAAATTAACGAAGTTTGTGCACTTTATTCTGACCAGAACCGATTACTCACTTGAAATATTAGCTGAGCTATATATTTTAGAGATTCTTTGATTGCATGGTTTGCCACTATTTATAATTTCTGACAGAGATTTGTGATTCACCTCTAGGTTTTGGGGTAAACTACATGAGGCTTTGGGTTCGAAACTATAGTTTAGTATAACTGTTCATCCCAAGACAAAAGGGAAATTAGATCGAGTAATTCAAATACTTAAAGACATGTTATGTTGTTGTGTAATAAGTTTGAAGGTATCTCAGAAAAATATTTACCGTTAGTCGAGTTTTCTTACAATAATAGCTATCGATAATGTATAAAATGGCTATTTGAGACATTGTATGGTAAAAAATGTAGAATCCCGTTATACTGGTCTGAGTTGAATAAAAGAAAACTTGTCGGAATTGAGTTGATTCGGGAAACAGAAGATAAAGTCAGAATTATTAAGGATTGCCTGAAATCTGCCTTAGATTGTTAAAAATCATACGCATATTTAGAAAGAAAAGATATTGAATTCAATGTTGGTGAGAAAGGAATTACGATTTGATAGAAAAGGAAAGTTAAGTTCGAGATTATTGGACCATATGAGATTTTAAGAAGGACTGGACCAGTAGCCTATCGATCAAATTTACCTCCAAAACTCGAGAAAATTCATAATTTTTTCATGTATCAATGTTGTGTCATTACCGTTCTAATCCTTCACATGTGATATCTCCTGATGAGATTGAGTTACAATCTAATTTGTCTTACAGTGAGGAACTAGTTAAAATTTTGGCTTGGGAAGTGAAAGAATTAGGAAATAAATATGTACCGCTGGTTAAAGTTCTGTGGCACTCACATGGTATAGAGGAAGCTACATGGGAAAATGGATAAATCTATGAAATCTTAGTACCTGAATCTATTCTCAGGTAAAAATTTCAAGGATGAAATTTTCTCAAGAAGGAGACTTATAACAGCTCATTTTTCAATGGTGCTGGAAACAGTGGTTTTGGAACCTTGATTTTTGATGATCAAGTCAGTAAATATTATTTTATGATATTTATAAGTCTAGTATAAAGTTATATTAAGTTCCGGTCCAATAATTTTAATGATTGAATAGTTAATTAAGGTCCTTGATCACTATTGAATTTTGGTTGATAAAAGGGTTTATTAAGTTTTGTTAAAAGATTTAAGTGATAATTTAGACACTTTACTGAATTAGTGGAAGATTAAGGCATTATTCCATTGATTTTTATATGTTATTTTATAAATTAATTAATAATTATTTGTTAAAAGAAGAAAGCCAAAGTCATCTTCTTCATTTCTTTTCATCTACCTGAAAAACACCACTTGTAAAGCTTGGAGGTTTTAGTTGAGCTTCTCCCATTGCATGCAATTGATTTTGAGGTCCATTTTACATAAATTTATGTTGTGAAAATTATTATAGCTTAATCTAGCTAGTTCGGGGACTATTTTGTAATACTTTTAAAAGTTATTAAAGTTACTGTTAGTGTTTTGTGGAAGTTTTTTTATGTTTAATGGTTGATTTGTAAGCTTTAATGTGAATTAGGACATTTTTTAAAGTACTTTTTGTTGGTTTTGAGTTAAAGAATTAAATTGTAAATATGTGAAATGAGATTTATATAAATTATATTTCTATTGAGTTATAAGAGGATGAAAATGAAAACAAAGTTAAAAGGGAAGCTTAAAGTTGAAAGTTATAGTGATTTTGATTTTAAGCCCTAAATAAATAACATGTAATAGTTTAGGAAAATGTTTTAAATTGGAATTAATAAGTCATACGGATATATTTGAATATGTAAAGATATTTGGAATTGATATTTTGAACTGAATTACTATTTAAATCAAGGTTTGGAACAATCTGTTGATAAACAAGGAAAAAGGAAAATTGTAGAATAGTCCTTATGGCTCAACTCAGTAGCTGATCACATTAGGTAAGTTCATTGAGTATAGAAATGTACATATATGCATTGATTATGTTTGAGTTGTGAAAAAATATATATACATTTGTATAAATTGTTAGATTGAAATTTTGAAATGTTATAATTTAATACTTAGGTGAGAAAGAATCTAAATGAAGTCTTGAATACTCATGAAACATGATCCATTAGATATTGAATAAATGTGACTTGATTATGACATGTATACTGAAAATATGAAAGTGCTCCTATACAAATCCTGTATAAATACATGCTTGAATGTAGTAAATGATTAGGACACGATTGAAATGCCAATAGGGTTAGATGCACGCTTATATTGTGTAACGCCCCAAATGTTAGGGTTTTTGAATTTTTGCGTGAATTTAGTTTGCATGGCTTGATGTGTTGTATTACTGTGTTGGGTGTGATTAGTGGACCTTTAGAAGGCCTAGGTTTAAGTCTAAAGCCTAGCATATTTTAAATTATAGCTTTATGTGAGAAGGGACTTGGGCAAAGTGGGCTTTTAAGTTACTGTTTGGGTTTTATGACACAAGTAAACCTGTGGTAAAATGGCAAGGTTGCGCCAAGTAAAGCTCAGGGATGTGGCATGTGGAAGCTTGTGAGGGAACTAAGGTTCGAGTCCTTTTGTGAGCAAGGTATTTATTTTATTTTACTGCATGTGCATAGTAAGAGGTGGAATCCAAGTTGAACTCTGAGGGGAGGTGTTTGAGTTGCTCATGGGATTGGATTAAGGAGTGATAAGGGGAGAAAATTTAGGGATTGAGTTATGAAGGGAGAGTTGGCCGAATATGGGAAGCTTGGAAGAGCAAATTCGGCTATTGGTCTTTTGAGTATGCATTTTCGGCACATGTGGTAGGAGTGAGCCAAATTTTTGTGGAGTATAACTTTGGGATTTGCATTTTGGGTCATTTTCTTCTTAGTGCCGATTAGGTAAGTTGAAAAGTGCCTTTTGTTCTTTTCTTTTCTTTCACTTCTTTTCTCCTTTTTGTTCAAAAAGTCGAAAGTCCCTAAGCTCTCAGCCTCTCCCTTGGCCGATTGGTGCAAGAACCGAACCCTTCCATTTCTTTTTCTTCTCAAACCGAACCTCTTCTTCTTGTCTCTATTTCTCTATCCTTCCCTCTCTTGCACTCTCAAGTAGCCGAACATTGTTTTTCATTTTACAAACATCTTTCCTTTGGCCGAATACCTTAAATCCCTTCTCCATCTTCAGGTTTTGAGTAGATCCATAAGAGATCGGGACTTGGTCTAGTGTAAGGCGACTTCTGTGATATCAATTTAATCAAGTGAATTATTGGGTAAGAATCTTTTCTTTCTTTTCTTCCAAGTTGTTAAGGGAAAAGCTAAAACCCCTAATCCCTTTGTGCTAATCGGTTTAGATCCCTTCTTTGGGAACATAGTTTGGACTCTATTGTTAACTAACTGAGTTTTGTGGACTTTCGTAAGGTGGATCTCGTGGAGGCTAGGGTGGTTAGCATTATCAAGGCCGATTAGATCTAGTGGCTAGATTTCGGCAAAAGTAAGTGATAGTGATGTTTTAGTGGTTGCCGAATAAGTAAGTTAAAGTGATGTTGATTATTCAATTGGATTGTGGTTTGACATGTGGTTAAATGGGTGTAGGTTAATCGTTCGCGGGATCTCGACGTAGTTCGTAAACAGGTGTGTAACGACACCCTCTAGTAGCTTAGATCGGCAAAAGCCGAAATGCCGAAATACTGACATTTTGTAGACTTGCGAGCGTACGAACGCTCGTGGGTCAATCCAAAATAATGAATCTGGAAAATTTGGCTGTAAGGGCTACAGTGCGCATTTTCGTGCACTTGGGCTATTCTGGGCCACAATGGGCTGAAATTGGGCCCAATGGGCTTACAGGCCCATATGGGTAAAAGTATGCGGTAAGTGATTTATGGTAAAATGGATATTATATCTGCGATAATATATGTAAAAATTAGGCTGAGCGGGCCACAATAGCATGTGGGCTCCCTCAGGCTCATTAGGGGTTTTAGGGCCCGATGGCCTTATATGAATGTTTGGACTATTTGAGTCGCTCGGAGAGACGTTAGACCTGCTAGAAGGTCGTATTAAGCATGAAAATTAGAGATGTAGCTAAATTACCAAAATACCCCTGAAGGGTGAAAATCACTATTTTACCCCTAGATGCTAAATGACTGTTATACCCCTAGATGCTAAATGATTGTTTTACCCCTAGAAATAGTTGACTGATTTGCGTGTTATTGTATCTGATATTCTATATGCCCATGTCATGTAGTACTCTAGTTTGGTTGGGTTATGGGTATGGAGGAAGTGCTAAAAGTGGTATTGCCACGTAATCTGCTTAGAGGCTCTGCCTCGTATTTCTGTTCTGGTGGCTCTGCCATGATTTCTGTATTAGTAGCTCTGCTGCATCTATGGTGTGCAGGGCAGGATGGGTTGAGTTATTCCCCACATGGTGTGTAAGGCTGCTAGGGATGGTGTGTAGGGCTAGACTGGGCTTGGGCTTTGCATATATACATTCTTATATATATATATTTTCTATTCTGTATCTAAAATGGGCCCAAGGCCCATTCTGTTTCTGAAAAGGGCGAAGGCCCAATTTGATCTGTATCTGAATAGGGATTCAGTCCAGATTGAGTTTCGACTTGTCTTTGACACTGGTTGGGTTACTTTACACACTGAGTTTTCGTAAACTCACCCTTTTATTTCCATCCATGCAGGTAACCCCCAACCATAGAGGACTTGGAGCTGCGAGGGATTCGGGGTGGCCACGTGATTCATGCTTCCGATTTTTAGTTTTTCTTAAATTTACTTTATTTATATTTTATTTTTAAATTTTGGATTTATGCTGTAATAAGGCCACTCAGGTATTTGGTTTTGGGTTTTATTTTTATTGTTTGTTTTAAAATGGTAGGCTACATTATGCGAGTTTTTAAATTTAATCAAACGTTTTTTTTTAAAAACATACCTTACGTAATGATTGGATAACTCAACAATGATAACACAACAATGAGATCTTTTAAATATGAATTTTACTTGGTAATGGATACAATTTTTAAACCTGATAATGTTCATTAATTACAAGCTCTTAAACATGGTTTTATTACGAACAACATAACGTTTTGTTAAAAGAAGAGCATAGATAAATCAATTGTTCATGTGACACACTAGATCTGGCCCCAACGTCTGGGCCAGGTTTGGGGTGTTACAATTTTGGCTTTATTTTCCCTTTTTATTCTTTTATTAACCAAATGACCAAAATGCCGTTTTAGCCTTTCTTTGAAATCTTACCCTTCCATATCCATTTTTGTCCATCATGATATATAATGGTCTAATTACTAAATAAGGAGCTCCAAATTAAAAATCATAACAAATAGACACCCAAAGCTTTTAGAACACATATTTTGCACTTTTTGCAATTTAGTCCTATTAATCAAATGGGGCCCACTATCGATAAAATTTCTTAACAAAATTTTTGCACATACATTTAATCATACTATAGACCTTAAAACTTTATCAAAATGATTTTTTTTCTACTTCAGGTTTGTGGTCCAGAAACCACTATTCTGACTTGGCCCTAAATCGGGCTGTTACACATACTCTATCTCTGAACATCAAACAATCATCTGAACCGACCTGAAAATCTAAATCATTACCCACTTCACACCGAGCTCTTTTGGCTTGTAATTCACTATCACTTTTCTGAGCTTCGCATATTTGCTGAAGAAACAATGGTCTAGCCTTGAACTCAGCCAAAATCAAACCATCAGCAAACAAAGCCAACTCCGTACTCATAGCTCTCAAAGCAAATAGGGGCTTTCTACTTAAAGCATCTACAACTACGTTTACTTTTCCCGAGTGATAATCGATCACCAACTCATAATCTTTTAGTAAATTGAGCCATCATCGTTGTCTTAAATTCAAATCTTTCTAAGTCATAATATACTTTAAACTCTTATGATCAATAAAAATATGGCATCTCTCACCGTACAAATGATGATGCCAAAATTTCAAAGTAAAAATGATGGTAGCCAATTCCAAGTCGTGCATCAAATAGTTCTTCTCATGCAGTTTCAACTGTCTCGACACATAAGCTATTACCTTGACCTCTTGCATCAATACACAACCAAGACCGTTCAAGGACGCGTCACTATAAATTACAAATTCTTTTCCTGACTCAGGTTGTACTAAAACCAATGCCTCAGTCAATAGTGCTTTCAATTTCTCAAAACTTTGCTGACATTTGTCTGTCTATTCAAACTTAACATCTTTTTGCAACAACTTGGTTATAGGAGTAGCAATCATCGAAAATCCCTCGACAAAGCGTCAATAATACCAGGCTAAGCCCAAAAAGCTTCTAACCTCGGATACATTTCTTGGCGGTTTCCAATCAACAATTGCCGAAATTTCACTTTGATCAACCTTATACCTTTTGTAGAGACAATATGTCCCAAAAATCTGACTTCTCGGAGCCAAAACTCACTTTTACTGAACTTAGCAAACAATTCCTTATCTCTCAAAATCTGCAACACAGTTCTCAAATGTTCGGTATGCTCGGACTGATCCCGAGAAGAAATCAGGATATCATCTATGAATACAACTACAAACTTATCCAAGGACGATCAAAAGATCTGATTCATGAAGTCCATAAAAATGGCAGGAGCATTAGTAAGTCCAAAAGGCATAGAAAGAAACTCATAATGTCCATACCTCGTCTTGAATGCGGTTTTTGGCACATCTGACTCTTTAACTCTCAACTGGTAGTAGCCATATCTCAAATCTATCTTTGAAAACACTATTTCCCCTTTTAACTGGTCAAACATGTTGTCAATCCTCGGCAAAGTGTATTTATTCTTTATAGTCACCTTATTGAGTTGTCGGTAATCTATACAAAGTCTCATGGATTCATCTTTCTTCTTTACAAATAACACGGGAGCACCTCTAGGAGAAAAACTCGGTCTCGTAAATCCCTTATCAGTCAACTTTTGCAACTAAACTTTTAGCTCTTTCAATTCAGTCGAAGACATTCCATACAGAGCAATCGATATCAGTGCAGTCCCCAGTAACAAATCAATAGCAAGCTCCACCTTTCTAATCGGTGGTAATCCTGGCAACTCTTCTGGGTACACATTAGAAAATTCACGAGCTACCGGCACTGATTCAAGTTTCAATTCGAATACTTTTGTATCCCATACATACGCAAGAAATGCTTCACAACCCTTCCTTACATACCTCTGAGCAGACATACATGAAATCACAATGGGCAGTTCGTTGGATTCATCTGTTTTAACTCGAAGAACCTCACTATTTTCATATTTCAATTCAATAATTTTCTACCTATTACCTTGGCATCATGCAATGTCAATTAGTTTATACCCAAAATAGCATCAAATTCATCAAATGGTAATAACATTAAGTTAGCCGAAAAGTAGTAACCTTGAATCATCAAAGGACAATTCTTGCAAACTTTATCCATTAACACATACTTGCCTAAAGGGTTTGACACTTTAATCACAAACTCCGTGGACTCAATAGGCAAATTCATACTAGTTACCAAATTCATACAAATATAGGAATGCGTCGATCCAGGATCAATTAATGCAACTACATTAGTATCATAAAGAGAGAATATACCAGTGATCACATCAGGAGATGACGCATTTCTTGAGCATGGATGGCATAAGTTCTCGCAGGTGCTCTAACTTTTGATCTCATAGTTGAATCCTTGGTCACACCTTTACTACTAGCTCCATTCCCGGTGTTCCTCAGTGGCCTACCTCTATTGGTAGTATTACTTGGCCTCGCACTCTAAAATTTTTCTTCTTCATCCTTTTCAGGGTAATCTCGGGTAAAATGCTCTAGAGAACCACACTTGAAACAAGCTTGGCCATTTGTTTTGCACTCACCGGGGTGCCGCTTACCACAATGTTGACATTCAGGTCTATTGGACCTAACATTTCCCACACTAGCCATCGAAGTAGCTTGAGCTTTAGAATCCGAGTATAGCTTTCCGTGGTCTTTACGTGAATGTCTAGATGATACATTTGAACAAGAATACATTTCTCTGAATTTCCTTGATTAAGATGGGAATGACTTACTCATCAGCTTTTTTTTTGCATCGCGAGCCTCATTCTTGGTCTTTCTCTTCTCTTTACTTAATTCTTCGGCTCTGCAAGCCCGTTCAACCACGACAAATTCTTTAATTTCCAAGATCCCAACTAACAGCTTAATATTCTCATTCAAGACATCTTCAAACCTTCATAATAGCCTTGGAGGAAACACACTCCCGAGCATACTTACTGAGCCTGACAAATTCCCGCTCATATTTTGTCACTGACATTCGGCCCCATTTCAGCTCAAGAAATTCCTTACGCTTCTGATCAATAAACTACTGACTAATATATTTCTTCTGGAATTCTTCTTAAAAGAACTCCCATGTAACCCTTTCTCTCAGTACCACTAATACTAGAGTCTTTCACCAATGATATGCTGCATCCCTCAACAGTGATATAGCGCATTTCAAACACTCTTTAGGTGTACGTGATAGCTCATTAAAAACCCCGATAGAATTTTTGAGCCAGAACAGGGTACGAGGCATTACCAAACTTAACCACAAACACACATACATTTTTGAGCCATAAATTTCTGTCCAAATTTAAAACTTTTCACATTCATTCACATCGTCCTTAAAATGAGCCAACGAGGCCCAAAACATACGTTGGAAGCGGTTTGAGACTAAACTGAGAACTTTCAAAAATTTTACAAACTTATAAAAATTTTGCCCTAAACAGTGGTCACACGCTCTTGTGGATTAGGACACGCCTGTGTTGGTAGGCCATGTGGTCACACACGCTTGTGTCCATACCCCGTGTAACTTTCTATTTATGATACCATTAGCCAAATAAAACCACACGGCCAAGCCACATGCCCATGTGCTAGGCTGTGTGACGAATTAAATTCTTGTAAAATAGGTGCAGACTTCACACGCCCTTGGCACACGCTCGTGTCCAAGGCCGTGCCGTTCACACGTTTGAGACACACACCCGTGTCTCTGCCCATGTGCTCCATACTAGGCATTCTGTTTCCCAAAATTAAGGTGCAGGAAACACACGGCCTATTCTGTAACGCCCTAATTTTCGGGATTTTTCAGGATTTTTGCGATCTTGGTGAAATCATGAAATTTTGTTGCTTGATTATGAAATTTATGTTATAAGTGTGTTAGTGGGCCTTTGGAAGGCCCAAGCCTAAGTTAAAACCCGGTAGATTTATGAAATTTTGGATTTAAAGGAGAAGGTGGCCTGGTTATATAGGCTTTTAAGAAAAAGTGAGTAAATTAAGACACAGATGAGCCCTTGGTAAAGTGGCAATGCGGCGCCACTTAGTTCCTAAAAAAGTGGCGTGTGGATGGGTGCAAGGGCCAGAGTTCAAGTCTCAAGGTAAACAGTGTGTGTTTTTAATTTTTGTGCATGTGCCAGTCATGTGATGGATGTCAAGTGAAACTCTGATGGAAGAGGTTGAAATGTGCATGAGATTGAATTAGGTAGGATAAGGAAGAGAGATTTTAGGAATTTTGAAAGGGTGCAAGTGTTGGAGTGTAGAAGTGTAGGGAGAGTGGATAATCGGCTAGGGGAGTTTAGGTATCAAATTCGGCATTTGTTCTTTGTGTGCCGATTGGTTAAGGGTGGCCTCTGGGGATTATTTGGTCTCTTTTCTTTTTGCCGAATTGGTGTAGTATCTGCTAGGGTTTCTTTGCGTTCGTTTTGTTCTTCTCCCTTGGTTCCAAAAAGCTGAAAACGCAACCTTTGTTTCTCTTGTGCCGATTTTCCCATTAACTGAATCTTCTTTTCTCCTCACTTATTTTCTCTCATCTTCTTTCTCACTTTCTTTATCTTCTCATATCTTCTCTTCTCCTTACTCCCTTCTAAAACCGAATCCTATTGAAGTAATCTTTTCTTCAACCTCCTTAGTCGATTATCACCAAAAGCCGAAACCTTATACTTTAGGTTTCTTTGTCAATTTCTTCTTCAAGCCGAACCTATTCTCTTCATTCCTTCCTTCTTTTCTTTATCTTCTTCATTGATTCTCTTAAACCTCACTTAACCGATTGTTCAAGACTAAAACCCGAATCTGTTCTAGTCAAACTTCTCCTAGCCGAATACTCTTAAAAAACTGAAATCACCATACTCATAGTGATTTTGAAACCGAACCCTTAGATCTATTAGATTCAGTCTCTGCTCGTGTTTGAGGATTAGATCTACGTCAGATCTGGATTAGAAAAAGATTAGAAACATTATTGTTTAGTGCATCTTCGGTAAGTGCTCAGATCTCTTCTCTATTTGTTATCTCGGGATTTAAGAAAAGCCGAAAACCCCTATATGCATAGGGTGGCTGTCGACTAAGGCTAAAGAGTTTATTAGTTTGTTTATTGGTTTGTTTTGTGCTAGTGAAGACTAAGGGCTATCGATTGAGGGCTTGGACAATCGGAACGATTAGATCTAGATCTAGTCACTGTTTTCAGCAAAGGTAAGTGGTCTAGGGCCTTAAGGGTTGTTGGCTGAATATGGTAAGCATAGTTACGTTAGTTATTGTTGATTCATAAGTCTAATATGTTAGTGACTGACTGTAGGATACTTGTGGGAGATCTCGTTAACATCCGTCACAAATAAGGTGTGTAAACGAACACCCTCTAGTAGACTAAATCGGCAAAGGCCGAAAAGTCAAAATGCCAAAATTCTGGCATTTCGTGGGCTTGCGAGCGTACGACCGCTCGTGGGTCAGTTAGAGCGGTAAGATTCTGTAACCGAAATCAGTAAAGTTGGTGAGTGCGCGGTTTCGTGCACCTCAGTAAATTTGGGCCCCGACGGGCTAAATATGGGCCTAATGGGCTTACGGACCCATTTGGGTGAAAACTAGCGGTAAGCGTATTCTGGTATACTGTAGGTTAAAACTGTTAAGATATTCATGAAATTTGGGCTAAATGGGCCAGATTAGCCAATCGACACTGTAGGGCCCATTAGGGGTTTTAGGGTCGATAGCTCTAAGGTTGATAAATGGGCTAGATATACTGTTAGGATGAAAATTGGACTGTTAATAACTGGAAGATGCATAAAACCCTAAAAACTAGTATAATTACTAAAATACCCCCTTATGGGTGGAAAATTACTGTTTACCCCTAGGTGCAAAATGACCATTATACCCCTAGGGCTAAATTTGACTGAAATGCATGCTTTACTATATCTGTTCACTGTATGCCATGACATATTTTATTGTTGCATGGGACTAGGTTTATTGATGGAGGAAGTGCAAGTGGCATTGCCACGTTTACTGAAAGGGGCTTTGTCTTGTTTTACTAAAAGGGGCTTTGCCTCGTATTACTGTAGTGGCTTGGCCATGTTATCTAAGCAGCTACGCTACGATTGTGGTATGTAGGGTTGGTGGGTTGAGTTATTCCCCACATGGTGTGTAGGGCTAATACGGGTGGTGTGTAGGGCTGGACACGGGTTGGGCTTTGCATACATGCATTATTTCTAATCTGTTACTGTAATGGGCCTATAGGCCGTACTGCTTACTGTATAGGGCTAAGGCCCAGTTAAACTATATCTGAATAGGGCTTCGGCCCAGTTATTACTGAGACTGGATAGGGCTTAGGCCCAGTAAGCTTGAGTTGTTTTGGGCTCTGGATAGGCTTTCTTTGCACACTGAGTTTCCAAACTCACCCCCTTCCTCTCATCTATGCAGGTGAGCCCTAAACTGGTGGACTTGGAGCTGGAAGGATTCAGAGTGGCCACGTGGACTGCGTTTGATGGTTTAATTAAGTTTTTCTACTTTTGCATCTATTTTTAAATTATTTTTCATTATGGTTTTAGGTTTGTAATAAGGCCGCTTTAAGTATTTTATTTTGGGTTTTTAATTCGTTAATGATAATATTATTCAAATAAGTGGACTAACGCTGTGCGAGTTTTTCTTAAAATTAATCAATGTTTTCAAAACAAAGAACTCATAACAAACGGATAACAAGTCAATGAACAAGATCTGATAACAAGATGAATTTTAAACTGGTAGTAGATAGGACAAACACAAATGAAACCTGGATTTTCTTCCCAAACTACAAGTACGGTTTTGCAAAACTCATCCTAATCGTAATAATTAAGGAACATGGTTAATCTGACGTTGATGTGACACACCAGACTTGGCCATAACGTCTGGGCCGAGTTTGGGGTGTTACATATTCACACACCCATAGGGCTGACCGTGCGTCACACATGGCCTAGACACACGCCCGTGTATCTACCCGTGTGGACAATATATAGGCTATTTACCAAGCCATTTGCCACCGTGAAACACATACACACAAACACCAATTCGTAGGTACAAATCATAGCATACTTAAGTAACCATGATGTCCACAACCAAGACATCAACACATCATTCTCATGCCATTTCTATCCTACTCAAACAATCACATACTCAAGAGCTCAAATCATGCAACTTACCACCTCTATAAATTGCATCATCACATGATTAAACTTATAATCAACATTAGCTAATTTCAAATGGCCTTATACAAAATAATCACTTAACCAATATGAGCCAACATCATTAGCCCAATCACTATGACCCGTATACAAAATAACCAAGTCCCTATACATGCCATACTTTCAAAATATCACAATCATCTATACCCTAAAATAATGTTTTGATAGTGTGATGTGAGCCTCTGACGATTCTCGATCCATGAGCTAACTTGGTGACACTATAAAACAATGGAAAGAAAAAAGGGGTAAGCTATATACCTTACTAAGTTTATATGCAAATAAAGACATCATATTTATTACTTTATTATACAAAATCCATAATGGAATTAGGTGTAAGCATTACTAAACTCTCATAGTCATTTCTTACCCATTCATAACCTTACCATAAAAGTATTACTAAACTTCATATATTAACTCATTGTTATTCTTCCATCCAAATGTTATATGGACTTCGTACATACCTGTTTTACTTACTTTCCATGTACTTTCATTCTCATATAAATTAAGCCCATTGAACCACTTAGAATCACTAAGGATACTCGGGAGTCATACATAGGCCGTACAATGCCATATCCCAGATATGGTCTTATATGTAATTCAATATCAATGCCAATAGCCCAGCTATGGTCTTACATGAAAAATCATATCGATGCCATGTCTTGGACATGGTCTTACACGAAATCTTATACCGACGCCATATCCCAGACATGGTCTTACACATACTACCATACTGATGCCATATCCCAGATATGGTCTTACACGTAATCACATCTCGATAATCTTAGTGTTATGACCCTTGTATCCTATAACGTTCCTCGGGTTCATACTGGAATTCCTCAATTATCGAATTATCATCGAACTCGTTGATACAATTAAACTTATCCACATGGTCAATTATACAATTCAAGCAATAATTAAACTTTTAAACATAATATAACGATGCATTATTGATAAATAAACTTACCTCGGTACAAAATAATTACTAATATTGCAATTTACTCCACAACCTTGTTCTTTCCTCGATTTGGGTCAGAACCTTGTCTTTCTTGATCTACAATAAAGACATTAGCTCATTAAATTATCACATTATTCAATTTAGTCCAAAAATCATATTATGGCAAAATTATATTTTTGTCCCTAACTTTTCACTTATTTACACTTTAGTCCCTAGGATCGTAAAATGAAATGCATCCAGTTTTCTCAAAACCCAAGCCTAGCCGAACCTTATACATGCACATACTAGCCCATATTTTCCATTTATTCACATATTTCTATACATATTTTACAACTTTTGCAAATAGGTCGTTTTTGACATTTTCACCGAAAATACCCTAACAAAAGTCGTTTATCACACATCTAACAATCATGTTCTACCATTAGACAGCAAAATACATGCATGTCTAGCATGGATAAAATTTTAAACATGAACCCTACTTCAAAATAATGGTAGAAATAGGTAAATCAAGTGATAACAACTTTAAAAACGCAAAGAGAATTAAAAATGAGGCTAGGATGCACTTACTATCAAGCTTGAAAGTTGGCCAAACCTTAGCTATGGTGTCTTGTAAAATTCAGCTATAGTGTGGAAGATAGGCACCAATTTTGACTTCATTTTCCCTTTTTATTCTTTTATTAACTAAATGACCAAAATGCCCTTTTAACATTTTTTTGAAAATTTACCTTTCCATGTCTATTTTTGTCCATCATGATATATAATGGTCTAATTAATATATAAGGACCTCTAATTTACAACTTCATTTCAGTTAAGCACCCAATGCTTCTAGAACACATATTTTGCACTTTTTGCAAGTTAGTCCTACTAGTCAAATTTGACCCTATATCGATAAAATTTCTTAATGAAATTTTTTCAAATGCATTCAATCATACTATAGACCTTAAAAATTTATCACAATGAATTTTTCTACTTCAGATTCGTGGTCCTGAAACCACTGTTTTGACTTGGCCCTAAATCGAACTGTTACAAAATTGGTACTTCTGTGAATTCAATTGTATAAGAAAATAAAATAAGGATTTGGTATCGATACCTTATCTCGAGTATCGATACTCGAGACAAAAGTATCGATCTTTTATGGTAGTTACTGATAATATTTGATAATTAGGATTTTTGGTTGAAAATAATATGCCTATTTGGTATCGCTTTTCCAAGTGGCATCGATGCCACTTAAAGAAAATATTGATACCTTAATGTTAGTATCGATACCTACAGACATTTTTCTAAATATTTGCTAAATGAACTTTATGCATGTTTCTAAATGTATGTAAGACCGATGAACAAATGATTTGTATGTAATAATGTTAATTAATGAATTGGATGACTTAAAACTTATACGGGTTAACAAAAGAAGATCGGTTTGCTTGGATCTAGTTCCTTATTTGATGTACATGAGAAGAGACGGTGGTGCGGCATCTCGTATTTGGGCTTGGTGACTAGGTCAGGTTTAGGGTGTTACTTTTTGTGATATGGTAAGTCTTGGCATATTTAAGGGTAGTTGTATGTTTGAGATCTAAATGGTCAATTTTGGTTTGTGACTTGATAAACTTAGGCAAAATGGACTTTGTTTGTATCTGAATGATATCATAAGTATCATGCTTTTGACATGGTGAATGGATGATAATGTATCATCTTGGATGGGATGATGGCAAAATGGCATATTGATTAGGCACTAATACAATGATTTCATGATATGTTTTGGTAATGACGTATAGGTGTTTAAAGAATATTTTTAAGTTGATATGGTATGTATATACATGTATTGTTGTAATGTAATAAATGGTAAGTTTTGATTTAGGCATATTTAAGGTATGTTTTTGGTCACACGGTTTACCATATGGTTGTGTGTCACACGGGTGGTTGACACGACTGTGTGCCATTAGCCTTTAGGTAACAATTAGTTTAGATAATCACAGTTAGTTACATGGCCCAACCACATGATCATGTGACATTTGTTTGAATTTTACATTTTGACCTACATGGTCTTAGTGAGTTACATGGATTGGACACACAATCGTGTAACTTAGTGCTACATAGTCTCAGCCTTTCACACGGCCTGGCCACATAGCTAGTGACCTTTGTTTTACTGTTTTACTTTTATTTTATGAAATGTTTCAATTTAGTCCTAGTTTAGTTTCGAACTGATTTTTTGAGCTTTTGTAAGCTTGAATTCATTTTCAAAACATGTTTTGTTCGAATGATTGAGAATTAATGAATGTTTTGATGAGTTTTGGATTTAAATTCACATGTTCATGTTTAATTTATTATTGTAGCATCTCGTAACCCAATTTTGGTGATGGAGATGGGTGCTACATTCTTTAACTTTTGCTATTTTTTCTTTCCTCATTTTATTTGATTTTAGATTATATGTTTATTATATATTATTATTAGAATGACACCTAGAAAGGTTAAATGCACCACACAACTAGAGTTATCGATGGATTTCAATGTCGCCCGTTTCTAGAGTCAAGAGGTTGAAAAATACTTCTTGGAGCTCCAAGGAAAAAAAATTATCAAAGAACAGGGGGTTTAACCCATTGTTTGATTTATGTGATCATATTTCAGACTTAGTTTGTTTTAATCAATGGGCCAATTTTTGCTTGACCCCGAAAAAACTGGCTGTTGATGCGGTAGTTTATGAATGTAATGCATCTTTAAAGGAATGAGAAAATAATAAATTACTGAGCGTTGAATGAGAAAATAATAATTTACCAAGCGTTGAGCATACACACATAAAGATTTAGGGAAAAGATGTCATAGTTATTTTCTAAGAAATTTTTAATTTTTACAATGCTCTATTCTTTGTCTCAGAAGCTTTAGACAATATGGATATTTATTGTTTTTGAGACATCAACATGGACGTCATGGTTGAATATCTCACCAAGGAGAGAGACATTTAGAAATGCCAACAAAGCATGAACATCCCTTTATCATTTAATCAGGCAATCATGTTTCTGGTTACAAAAATGTGGGTGCAATTGATAACTGTAGAATATAGAGTTATCTTTAGCACTTTTAAACTAATAATTCTTGCAAATTTTGAATGGTTGATAAGAAAGTTTGGAGTTTTTGTTATAATTCTATCTTATTGGATGAGAATAAGATAATTTTTTTATTTTGATAAATTTATATACCAAAACACATGACTTTTACAGTTTTGTATATAGCTAATGCTTTGAAAGAAAAGGCAGTCTTGAAGCTCACTTATTGATGCTCAATACTGTAGTATTACTACAACATAAGCCATGTAGAAGTTAGTTGATAAATTTTCAACCTTTGATGCCCTAAATGGGCCTATCGGACCTTGGCAGCACTTTTATCCTAGCTCAAGAATTGTGTTAGAAAAACTAGACATCCTAATAAGGATGAAGGAGCCCAAATCATCCATAAGAAAGAAAGAACCCCAACCGTCCATTATGTGCTACCCAAACCATCCATTAAGACTTAGTAAACACTTGAAAAATCAACAAATAACTCTATTTCCTAAAATCAAGTGACTGTCCACCTTCCCTCCTCAATCTAAGCATTCATTTTCCTTGAATCAAGCAACTTTCTCAACCTCTCTCCATGTTGTCTACCCATTTTCCATGAATTAAGGGCCGACCACCTACCAAGAAAAAATGAAGGATTTCATTTGCTAAAATATATGGCCTCAACATGTATAAATAGGGACTAGCTATTCGCTCATTTCACTCATCCATCATTTTATCTCTTCTCCCGTTTCTCATTTCTTCATTTCTCATATGAGAAAGAAACTCATAAATTTGAGAGGAGCATTTTAGAGGTTCTTTTGAGTAGAAAAACTTCATCACCTTGAGAGGCAATTGTGCATAGAAGCAAAGAAGAAGAAAGGAGGAAAGGAAATACAAGCTATGCTGTGGAGAAACACCAAATTTATCTTCTAGTTTCTTTCTTTTTAATATTTTCATTTTGTTCTAAATTGATAAGCATGATTGCTAATTATTTGTCTACTTTCAACTTAATTAAAATGACTCAATTCTATTGATGTTGGACTGGTTGCATTCTCTTAGCTTAGATTGTTATCATCTGTTAATGTTGTTATGTGCTTTGATTGTTTATTCATTCAAATAAAAACATGAACACACTAGTCATGCATTATGAATGTGGGAAAGAAACTGAATTAATTATTTAGTCCAAACAATATTGTAATTAATTGACATAATATTCAAATGGTGAATGTTTGATCATGTAATGATTTAACTAGTAATAATATTAAACATGTGTTAGAGTATGCCCAAAGACTAATCATGAGATGATTGTAATCACATACTCATTTTACATTGTTTGTTAATATAAGGCATTATTGTTATTTCACTTTCTTTTTCTATGTGTGTAAATAAATTGATTAACAATAAAGTCCTAAGAATAATATGATTATTCTTAAAAGTTCCTTAGTCAAGTATTATTGTGGGCTTGGACAATAATAATGCATTTAGACTAATGTGTAATAGATTAAAGAAAAAGTGTTGTCATTAACATATGGATGTCAAAACCAATACATGAGTATGTGTTGGAGAATAATATACTGGATTGACCCACTATAAGAATGTTTATTGGATTATTACGTTATAGTCACATCAATACTCATAGTGATAACTATGTATACGATCCTCAGACTTGAAATCATCATTGTCCCAACATCGTGAGTCGTATATTTTGATAGAATCAAATGTCTACCGTAACAGGTTGTACTATGAAACTGGTGTTGGATATTCCACAATCTATGTAGTGGGATATGATTGATTAAGATAGGATTTGTCCCTCCTACATAATGAGAGCAATATTTTAGGCCATTTGATGGATTGAGACTAGAAATGCATGACCATGCTCAAATATGTCTATATCATATCAACTTATTTGTTTATTGTAGTCTACTCAGAATATCAACAAATATGAGATTGGACCATACAAGTGTGAGTGTTCCATGACTTGTGCTAATCTAGATATAAAGGATAAAATGATATAATATATAAAAATTTATCACAGAAATGTTATGTCAAATCACGACTTCTTGTAACTTGGGTAGCAATGATCATTGCTAGATGCCTCTCATTTATTGTAACGTTAGAAATACTCTAATATTACTTCTAACATTACAAGAGCCTACAAGGTCACACCCTATGGTTGAAGCGAATAGAATCCAAACACAATTGGTGTTATGTTTAGTTGTCGCATGATTTAAATTAATCATTGAATTAATTTAATTTGATAGTTAAATATTGAATGCATCATGTGTACAAACTTGTAGTACATGAATATAGAACACAATTAAAATTAATATATAAATTTGATTCATATAAAAGTTTTGTAACACCCCTAGTCCGTCTTCGTTACCAGATTAGGGTTATGAGCATTACCAAGAAAAACAGAACATTTCACAACATTTTAGAATAGTTATTCAATTAATTTCAAAACATACAAAAAATACCTTAACTCATGGTACAAATACTCTTATGGGCCTTAAATCGAGCTTACGAAACCTTAAAAAATCATGGAAACAATCTAGGATCAAATTGAAACAAATCAAAAAATTTCAAAAAAAAAACTTGCAAAATTTGGAAACAGGGATCACACGATCGTGTGACAAAGCCTAGACCATGTGAACATTCCAAGTTAGAACACATGACCGTGTCCCAACCCGTGTGTCGGCCCGTGTGTTCGCCCGTGTGAGTATTCAAAATAGGGTCACAAGATTGTGTCGCAGGCCATGTAATAATCTATTTTGGCTCACCCAACCGTGTGGATATTGCACCTATAATTAATAAGTACACATAGCTACGCATGGTGTGCACCCTTTTTGACCACTAATTCAAGCAATTTCATGCATTATTCCTTGGACAACAAAACTTGCCACATATAGATCAATTCCTAGGTTCAAAAACACATTTCAATCATCAAATACATACCAACATTTCATTCATCTCATACTTATCCAATATGCCATTCAAAGCCACTACAATTAAAGTTCAATCAGTCAACTATATTAGATAAGAAAGAACATAACATTAGCTAACCTCTTTCCTTTATCTTTTATTGCACATTAAGGACAATATACCAAATAAAATGTGAGGGTTACTTAGGAATATTTTTAAAATATTTTTTGTAATTTTTCTTTGTCTTTAGTAGTTTTTAGTTTTTAATTTTTTGTGTTTTCCATGTGCTTGAGCTTGTAGAAATACAATTGATTGGTTAGGAGCATGTTAATAGGATTTTGTGGATAAAATATAATAATTGATTCTAAATTATCTAATTTTAGACTAATTAGTTCAATTTATTACATTGTGAATAGATTTTAGATGTTAAGTATACCACATAATAAATAGATATATATAAATAGCATGCATGTTTAATTGAATTATAGGTTGTAAAAATTGATAGACTTGTCATATTTAATCCATGTATGGAATTACCTGGAGATGACTTAAGGCATTGTTTGGTAAACAATTTTGAGCCAAAAAGTTGTCCTGTAAATATTTCCCTAGTACCTATTTTGAATCCTGCATCTATTTTCTTGTTGAACCAAAAATGAAACCTTAAGCCTAAAATAATAATCTAGTTTATCCTTTATTTTCTTGGTCCTTGCACGGATTTAGACATCTGACCATTAATATGAGGGATTAGATAAATACATCACTATGCTTTCAAGAGAAAAAAAACTAAGTGAAACTAATGAATTGTATGGTATAGTGAGTATAAGATTTTTGAGCTTGTAGAAAAAAAAAAAAAAGGCAAAATGCCAATCGAGAAAATATCTAAGAAAAAAATAAAACCAAAGTGGGAAAAAAACGTACGCTCACATTTGTTCAAAAAAATTACAAACTCGAATGATTGTACTCATGAATACTATACTAAGTCTTAGCAATGGAGAAATAAAGAAGGTGAGAGAAGTTGATATAAGGTGGTGAGTTACATGTACAATTGGGAGAGTTTCGGGAATAATATAATGTGCTAAACTACTTTCGTGCTCAGTCTTTTATTGAGTCTGTTCTTGAATTCCGGCCCAACCTAAGCTGCAAAATGTTACAACTTGTTCTTAGGTAGTACTTGATATGGTTGACCTTGTGCCAAGTTTTGATATTTTTACCACTTATATTACTTCCAACATAATTGTATATTTATATATTATGTAACGCCTTGAATTTGGGCCTAGTAGGAATGGGCCCTGTGTATGGGAGCCGCTAGGAAGCTACACGTAAAAGTTTAGGAGTGCAAGAATTATCATAAAAGAAGGCTTGTTTCAGTGGATTAAGGGCCCTGAGAAGTGTTGAAGAAGTCCTGGGTTCAAACCTGGACTTTGGCAAAACTTTTGGTTTTAAGTGAATAAAACCCTGGATGTTAGTATGTAGGCTTTAAGAATATTTATGGGTAAAGTGTGACATAAAAGAGCTTGTGGTCTAGTGGCAAGGTGGCGCCACATGTGAGTCAAGGAGGTGACGCCATAGGGATGGCAAGGAGGTCCAGGGTTTGAGTGTGGCATAATGCACTGTTTGGTATTTATTTTGCATCTCTGGACAGCCAGTGGTTGAGTTGGAATTGAACTCTGGAGGAGAGGGTTGGAATTGGTCAAGCGAGGGAATCAAGGAGTGGATCATGGAGTAAATCGTGGAGAAAATCAAGGGGATTTGGTTTGTTGAGGAGTTGGAGCTGATTTGGGAAACGTGGGAATGGAAATTCGGCTTAGGTAGGGAAAGAGTGTCATTTTTGTTCATTTTGGGGTATTGCCAAATTCTAACTTTCATTTTTGGCATTTTTCTTATGATAGCCGATTATTACTTGGGGAGTTCTCACGTTTTCTTGGTTTTGGTTTGTCCCTTTTTGGTCACTCGATTACAAAACGCTTCATTTTTGGGTTGTTTAAGCCGAAAGTATTACCATTTAGATCATTCTTGGTGCCGTATCTATTTGTGCAATCATAGGCCGGTTACTTCCTTTATTTTGGCCTATACTCTTTTTTAAAACCTACTACCTCTTGATCTTTTTCCCTTTAGCTTTGATCGACTAATTCTAGTCTTCTTCCCAAGTTCTTTTTATCCTATTATCACCTGGTTGATTGAGTTCTATTTATTAGCAAATCATTTAGTTGACTTCCTCACCACATCTATTCTCTACTGTGCTGGACTTCCCTTTCTCAATGATAGCCTCTAAAAGCTGAATACCTCTACTCCCTCTTTGCCGAATTCTTTTTGATGTCGTTTCTATCTCCTTCTCTCTTTCAATTACTCTATTTTCTTCATCTCAAATTTTGTGCTTCGTTGTAGCTTGGGTAAACTTATTCTTGTTCTTCAACTTTTCTCTCTTGATCATCTTTAGGCCGAATCTCTTCTCTAGGCAAGCTAATTGTGGGGTCAAAGGTTAAATCTTGATAGGTACTCGTGTTTCCTTTTCTTTCATCATTTCTCCTTTCATCTAATTTCCATCTCTTTTGTTGATTCATTTGGCCGAATATTCCATTTCCCTTAAGTCCATTGTAGGTGTTCTGTTTTCGGTTGATAGTTGGCTAGTTCAGTTTGGAGTGCAGACACCCTAAGGCATTTTTGATTGGTCTTTTGTAGCGGAGTTAAGGAGTGAGCCATAATTGAATTGATTGCTTATGGCAGGGGTAAGTTTCTGGGCAAGTTATCTTGGCGGGAGTGTAGTATAATGTTGAAAGATGGTTGAACTCTTCTCGACTTACGTTTGGTTGTGTGTTGGAAATTGGTGTAGGTTGGGTGCTCAGGAATTGGTTGCTTTCTCTGATTATGAAGGTGTGTGTAACTGTATGCTATGTTTGATGTTCATCTGAAAAGCCGAAAGTGTGTACCCGCACCATCCTAGCTATAGATTGGCAAAAGTCGAAATCTCAAAATCCTAAAGTGCCGAAATGCCGAAAAGCTGAAAGATCGGCAACTGTTGCCATACGAGTGTGCAAACGCACGTGTGGAGGATCCGATGTGATTGTTGAGGCGACCATGAGCGACCTTATGGGCTTAGGCTGATTTTGGGCCGAAGCAAGCCGTGTGGGTCTGATGGGCTCGTGGGCCCCACGCGGGCCTTTGCCCTAGATATGTGGAAATATTAGACTTGGCTATATCGTCTACATGGCTAAGGTCGATTTTGGGCTTAGCAGGCCAGGTGTGAATGTGGGCCCCACTTGGGTCGAGTTATGGGCCTTAGGCCCATTTAGATCGTTATGTTTTTTTAGGTTACTAAAATCGCTTGAGGCGATGGTGGACCTTCTGTGGGGTTGTTAAGACCCTAGACTATGAAATTACCGAAATACCTGTAGGGTGAAATGACTGTGTTGCCCTTGTGGGTAAATGACTGACTGGGACTATAAATTTGACTTTTTTGACTGTAATTGTATGACTATGAAATGAATGATTTGAATGTGATTGTATGACCGATTATAGGCATGACATACTGCATACATGTTGCATGGGTTGGGATATTGTACGGAGGGAGATCTGATCTGACAGGGTCGCACAGGTTGCATGAGACGACTATGGACCCACCGAAGGTCTAGAGCCGTATATTTGTATTGATTTGATAAGGTCGCACGGGTCGCCCGAGACGACTATGGACCGATCCGGGTGCGAAGCCAAAACAATTTTTTAGGGGTACCAGATGAAATTTTAAATTTTTATAATTTATATCTTTATAATTTGTAAAGGATTAAATCGAATATTTATAATTTTAGGGGGGCCAAAGTGCAATTTTACCTTTACTAATTTAAAATTTTTAAAAAATTTTAAGGGCCCAAATAGAAATTTTTACGTTTTAGGGGGGCCGGGACCCATGCCAGCCCCCTAGCTTCGCCCCTGGACCAATCGATGGCTGAGTGCCGATCATTTTACCAATGGTTGTATGCCACTTATTCTGATTATGGCTGTGTGCCAACCTAATTAAGGCTTTGTGTTGATTTTGTTATCGTGATTGAGGGCTTTATGCCTATTATATTCCGTGATGGATGGCTTTGTACATATTATAGACCCGTTATTGATGACTTTGTGCCACACATACTACTATGGCTCTGTGCCTTTCTGCTTATAGCTGTTAGCCATTCTATTATTTGGTAGCATTGCCGTGATACTTACGGTTTTTAGTCGTTCTATCTACAGAATTGAGCCGTTCTGTTGACTTAGTGCCGCAACCGGTGCTAAGCTTGGTGTGTTGGATAGGTGGGTTGATTATATCCCCACAGACTGTGCAGGGTTGGACGGAGGCAAGTGCAGGGTTGGATGGGGTTAACACGTAACATGCATCACGTATCATACATGCTGCATTCTGATTCTATTCTGATATGGGCTAGGCCCAACTGATGTTGCTATGGTTGTGACCCAAGTGATAGTGTATTGGGCTTAAGCCCACATGTATTCTGAATCTATATTGGGCTAAAGCCCATCTGTTACTGTCTGCTATATTGGGGTTAGGCCCAGCTTGTTACTGCTTTTTGGATGACTGACTATCCTTTTAGTATAGTAGGGGATTACACACTGAGTTTTCATAAACTCATCTCATTTATTAACCTTTCAGGTAATCCCCAGCGTTAGGAGGATCGGTGTTGCGAGGGACACGGAGATGGCCACACAACTACTTTTGGTTTCATTTATGTTTGTCTACTTTTAAGTACTTTGATTTTGATTTAGGTTGTAATAAGGTCTCTCTTAATTTCTGGACTTCTTAAATTGGGATTCTATTTATATTAATCTATAACTCTTAGAAGTAGATCACGGTTTTCCAAAATGACAATCGGTTTTCAAAACACAATGTTTCCGCAAAATTTTCGAAATGGTTTCGTGACTTAATTTCTAAATATCACGTTTTCGTAAATCGACTCTTTTTAATTAAGATTCCTCAACAACCAATATTTCCAAAAGGAATAACTTTCCAATGAACCTCGTTTTCAAAATAAATTAACTTAGACTGGGGTTTTTACTCAAGTTTTAAATGGCAAGGTGTTTTTTTTTAAATCTTTAAGAAGGGTTTCCAATGAAAACATGGTTTTCAAAAAACATTTCAATATGACACACCAGATTCAGGCCGTAATGTTCGGGCGGGGTTTGGGGTGTTACATATTGGTTTTGATAGATACCTATACTTATTATACTTTTCTTTGTTTGGTTTGTAATTTAAGGAACTAGCCAATTGAATTTTAGAAATTGTGAGTCAATTGTGTATCATGCTAGAGTTACAAGTATATTTACATTATCTTGTTAATATATTTATGTCAAATTTCTTGTATTAAGCTAGCTCTAGTACATTTTCTTTTCTTGCATGTTTATTTCTTGTTTTCAATTTGTTTTGATTTGAGTCTTTATTTTACTTTTGTTTAGTTTGCTTGAAGGCAAGCAAAGACTTAAGTGTGAGGGTATTTGACCTGCCGTCAAATCTAGTAGTCATTTTGTTATATTTCTACACTTAAAGAGCTTGTTTTCTAACACTTGTATTATTAATTATTACATTTTTTGTATTTAGTAGTTTAGTTTTAAATATTAATAAAATAAGTGTTTTTACACATTTTGTGAGTGTTGGTGACCTATTAGGTCAACACAGGCCTTAGGTAGTTCTAATTTGTGTAATTGAGTGTGTATGATGCTTAATTTAAGACCCAACGGATGTAGGAACTTGAGACGAGTGATGGACAAGCTTACTAAGTTGCTAAAGTATGACATGGGCTTAAGAACCCACAAAATACATGTCGTGTCATGCCATGTAAGGTCTATGGCATGCCATAGGACCGACGTGGAGCCCAAGTATTTGGGGGCTATTTTCATAAGCACAATCAACTTTATACGAAGACCTAGGACATGTTGAAGACCTAATTCGAGCTACTAACAATCCTAGAAAAAAACACCTTAGGGGTTTGATGTAACTAAGTCATCTTAGATGCATCCAAAAACCCTCGTAGTTTAGGAGTAGGATGTAGGTTTAGTTTTCTCTATTTTTTCTAAAATGCCCTATTCTTTTCTCTTGGAATCAATTTCGATCCAAGATTTCTTTTATGCAATTGAAATATTTCAGTTTATTCTCTGTTGTAAGTGACAAGATTCGTTTTCCCAATCAAGAGATTTACTATTCCACTCTTAATCGATACAAATCAGGATTATTCTACATCGCTTTTCTCTTCTGGTTTAATCATGTTATTTACATGTTTATATCAATTGAGTGGGAGATTATGAATACCTTGAGTAGCTAAGGCCCTTAGGGAGATTAACGAGTGGGATAAGAAAGTGATTAATAGAGAATTAAGGGTTTGTCAATCAGATTAGTTGGTACAAATTACGCGTTTTGAAAGCCTAGTCTTGACAACCCTAAGAAGTAATCAAAGATTAAATGAGGTCGGGAGATAAGTTAGTTAAGAAAATTGTAATTTATCCTAGTTGAGAAAGGTCATGAGATAAACAAGTATCAACCAATTAATTAATCAGTTATGCTGAGAGGTAATAATTGGTTAGTTAATAGTTAATCCACCCTAAAACTCGAATCTAAAGTTAATTACAACCCTTAAAACTAGTTAATCTTCCTAATTGGTTTAATTGGCTTAGTTGTTTGTTTATTTATTTTTTGTTTATTTTAGTTATTTAATTTCTAATATTCATCTCTTTTATGATTTATTGTAATATAGAATTTAACCATTACTATTTATAGTTATTATAAAGAGATTTTCAATACCTTGGGTATGATCCTCAAAATTCTTCTCTGGGTTTCATTGTAATATAATACTATATAAAAATTTGACTTGTATTTTTGCGAACAATGTTGCTTTAATTTCATGTATATTTGGTGTAGTATTTTTTTTAGTCAAACATTCACACATTTGGCAGCGATTAAGTTGTTGGCGCCATTGTCAGGGAGGTTTTGGCATTAAATCTAAAAAATATATTTACAATCAATAAGATAAATAAGAAAGTTAAAGACTATAGATACAATATTCTCATTTCTTTTATTTTTATTTTTTATTTATTTATTGTTATTTTTAATTTTTTTTTTAATTTTGAGGTTGTTTATGACCTGAAGTAGAATCACACCAATCGAACCATATCTAGATCGTGAGTAAATTATAAGATGCAACCGTCAATTGATGCAAAACAACTTATTCATGGAAGTTAATCTATCATAAAAGAATCCATTATTTGAAGATCCATAAGAACAAAAAGAGAACATCCGTATAGAAGTCCTGATGTATCAAAGGATGTTGCACGAATACGCTCTACCCAGATGAGATGCAGTGTGAGGTAGTATTGGAAGGTAGACAATTAACGCTAATAATTGTGAGGAAAAGACAGCCACAATTAAGATGATCTAGAATAGGTTGCAGTTCAAGGGAAACATGGTGGAAGATCCAAATCACCACTTTAAGTAGCTCGTTCAAATATAACGGGGTAATCAATGATATTGTGCGTCTCTAATTATTCTTGTTCTCTTTATGCGACAATGCATCGATTGGTTAGAATCACCACGTGGGAAGATTTAGCAAAAAAATTTCTCCAACAATTTTTCCCGATTAGTAGAACCATTTAGCTTAGGAAAATTCATCCTCAAAATTTTAACTGTAAAAAGGTTTGGCTACTAAGATTTCATTGATTCTTCTTTTTCCCATGTAGCCTCTTTCATACCATAACGATTGTAACATCCCGAGATCGGGCTAGAAGTTTCGATATTGCAAGTAAGGGTTCGCTAGACTTTCTAGTGTGTTTGGCAAGCTGAAGTTCACCAAGTAAGTTGTGAACTAGTGGTTCTCCAGTCTATTTGGGGAACTGGGGTTTGTCAATTAAAGATTTAGTCAAACTCGAATTAGGAAATAAAGATAGGGTGTATCTAGGAATACTTTACATGCAAGTAACTTCTTTCCTACGTCTAGTAGGGTATCGTAAGTTTTCCAAGAAACCTAAGTCCATAAATACGACCCTTAATTCATGAGAATTCCCTTGTTGAATATTTTACTGTCAAGTCACTATTTCTGAACCAAGTTTGTAGCAAATAAGGTAAGCCGCTATCCTCTTAGGTTTGATTGTCCATAAAAGCTAGGTTCGCTTGCATGTGTGAATTCTATAAGTTCTGTCCATTTAGTAATATGTGTGTTTGTTTATATTGCAAACCAGTCAGACCATCTACTAGCAAGAATATAGGCAAAGCCAAGTTTGTTTAGTTTCTTAGTTTTTCAATGAGTGATATGAGATTCGTCATAAGTATGTTTATTATCATGATTTTTTTAGCATGAATATTTATGGTTCATATCACGTGTAAGAATTGTTATGATTTTTGATAATTTTATTTTTAAGCTAAGTTCTAAAAGTAATTTTTTTACAAAACTCTATTTTCAAGTTCTAAGACCCTATTTTCAAGATATGTTTTTAGGCTACAATTTTAAAGATATGATTTATGCGAGCTGATGTTTTTCAGTATGTTTTAAGAACAATTTTATAAAATTTTTTTTTATGAGCTTTTGTGCAAGCTCTTTACAAGTGTTTTCAAGCAAGCTCCTTATGAAAGCTTTCTGTGATAAGTAAGCTCCTTATGTGAGCTTTCTATGACAAGTCTCTATATGTGCTCCTTTGTGAGCCATGTTGGATATATTGGTATACCAAAGGATTGTGAGTACTCACCACTCTATTTTTGTTATTTTGGGCATTGAGGCTTTGGGACATGTGGAGAGATAAGGGAATGTAGAGCAATGCTCCGTTCACTAGGACATGTTGGTGTATAGGAGAGTGTATGCCTTGCGCTGCACTTATGGAACATGTTATAAGAACTCTTTAAGTCATCCTGAGGCATTATAGGGAGATTCGCATATCCAACGAGACTAAGATAAGTGTGGGCTTAAACATATCTTCTGTTCCTTAGCAATTCTGATAAGTGTGTTAAGAATATGAGCATGTTTTCATGCTATATAAGTTCTGTTTTCAAGGATTTTAAGTATGATTTTCAGTAACACATACAAAACTATTTTACAAACTTATGTTTTTTTATAAGATCTACGAACTCAGTCTTGTAACCTCACCAGTGAACCTAGCAAACGAAAGGATTTTAAGACTAAGTTTTTCTTTTATTTTTTAAAGCTCAGTTTTAAAGCATACCTTGTTGATTCTTGATTGTTCACTGAGTTCAAAATGAACTCACCCATTCTTCTCTTACTCCACAGGTAAGTAAGTCTCTGGTAGTAGTGGCGAGGTAGATGCTTGGTAAGGCTCACTCCTCACTGGATATTTGTGAACCTAGGAAAATAGGCGATGGGGTTTATTTCATGAGGTCTTTAGACTTATTATATTTTGTCATCTAAATAGTTCCTTTAAAGTTTTAGCTACTTTGTTTGAGAACCATGACTTAGAATATTTAAGTATCTTTTTTTATGAATAAAATCAATGTCTTTCATGCATGAGTGTCATGTTAAGTTTCTATTAACATATGTGAGTTAGATTTATTATTAAGTCACGTTTTCTACGATCACTGTACGTTCGTAATTCTAAAATTACATGTGTATCCTTGATTTAGTGAACCCATGCACGTAGACAAACATTATTAGAGTATGAAACCCCTTGACGTGTACAATCTTTTGCTTGCGAAACTTGTTAGTATGCGAACCTTTGATGTGTGTTCGGGTACAAAACTAGTAAAATAAGGTGAACTGTTGTAATGAGAACTAAAGTTTTAAATGAATGATTTAACTTGTGCTATGAGCTTGCATGGGCAAAAATAGTCTAAGTTGTTACTTGCGAACCTATATTATATCATGTGTGCGAACCTTAACTTGCTCATAGTTAGAATATGAATATACCTTTGTGGTTTTGTAAGCTCACATGTATTCCCACTATGTGTGAATTATTTACGCTGTTCTGTTTTAATTTAACAAATTATCTACTATTATTAAGTTGTGTCTTGGAGGTTAGGTTGGAAGTTAACGGAGAGTCACTTCAGTGGCTAATATAGCTTGTCAGATTTGGGTCAAACCTACATGGCCAGGTTTGGGGTGTTAAATTGGTTGGTATAATAGTTGTGCACGTCGGACTGACCATCAAGAGGTAAGCTTGCCATGGTGGTGAGGTGTGTTCACCAAAATTGATATGGTGAGTTTGCCAAGTTGAATAGTAAAATTTTGAAATGTTATGTGTGTCAAATTGCATGCATTTGGTAGGACTAGGAACAGCATCGCCTTTTGAAGCCATATTTTTTTTATAGGATTACGCCTCGGATTATCCCTTTTCTACTCGCCAATCCAATAAGTAAGTTGTGCGAACTATGTTTGCGTATAAGTTGTGTTTAGCGAATTGTGTTTGCAAGTCTGTCTATTAAGTTATGGATACATAGTTACTTGTGTTTGAAGTCTTATCTAAGTCAGTTTCTCATGTACATTTAGAGTGAGTAAGAATGCCTCATCGTAGAGTGATTGTGAATCGTGTGAATGAAGTTGCCAACCCCTCAGAAGGTAATAGGACATTGGTTACAGACGAGCAACTCCACGGGGAGAATATTTTAGAAGAAAGCATGGAGCCTTTCATTTAGGAAATGATTGGAGCTTTTGAACAAGTTGTAGTTGCCAACCCTACACCTACAAACCGTGGTTTGCCACAGGAGCGTTTGTGAACTCTCTTTGATAGGGAATTTAATGGTGTTTAAGGAGCTAACCCCACTAAGACTGAATATTGGTTTGAGGGTGTTGAGAAAACCTTTGAGTTGATGTCATGTACTGATCAAGAGAAGTTAGGGGGCACTATGTCCCTACTCATCGACAAAGCTCATCTATAACGCCCCTCACCTGTAACCGTCGCTGAACACGAGTACGAGGCATTACCAAGCATACACTCACACAGTCATTTGATTTCGACAAATAAATTTCACGTCAAATTTAAAAGTTTTTCATTCACACGCATAACATTCACATTTTCGGCCTACGAAGCCCAAACGATACAATGGTATGATCCGTGACCAATCCGGAACTTTTCGAAGGCTTATGAAAATTTGACTCAAAATAGGGCACACAGCCGTGTAGGACTGGGACATGCCCGTGTGGGCAGGCCATGTGGTCGTACATGCCCATGTCCCTAGCCCGTGTGGAATTATTTTTCATTTCGAACCTATAGAGGTTTTCACAAGGTCGAGCACATGCCCGTGTCTCTAGCCCGTGTCTTCACACGGCCTCAACATGCCGGTGTTCTCACCTCATGTGAAAAACTGGGGTATTCTGTTTATGACGTCATTGTGAAGCTTTCGTCACACGGCCAAGCCACATGTCCATGGGCTAGGCCGTGTCTATCATACGGTCAAGACACACGGCTATGTCTCCACCCCGTGTGTTTACTACAAAACATTTAATTTTTATAATTTCAGGTGCAGGGGACACACGGCATATGGACACGCTCATGGGGTTGGCTGTGTGTCACACACGGCCTAGACACAAGCCCGTGTGTCTACCCGTGTGGACAATTATAGGCTATTTACCAAGCCAATTGCCACCCTGAAACACAAACCAATACCAACCAATTTTTCCAATTCACATCAGAACATAAAGACTCATCAAAACATACATATTAAGCCATCCACACCCAAACTTTATCTAGTATCAACAAGCTTGTACATCCATACATAATTTACTCATTCTAGGAAAGCTTGCACGTAATAGATTACAACATTTTGATATAATATAACTTGACAATTATGGCTCATCTCAAATAGCCAAGGTAAACAAAATACCACTACCAACAAATGGACCCAAAAAGACTAATAACATACAACCAAAACAATGGACCACCTATACATGCCATAACCTTCAAAGTTTATGATCAAAATACCAAAAGTGAAAGTTGATAGTGTTGATGGAATCCCATTGATGACTGAACCTCGGATTAGCTTGATGAGCTTATAAGGGAAGGGAAAAGAGAAGGGGTAAGCTATAAAGCTTAGTAAGCCTATATGTAAAACTAATGAGCATTTAAGACTAAATGAACATAGTAAATGGAAAATAAATTTTAGTTATTGGGCCCTAAAACCCCTAATGGGCCCTACCGTGTCATTTAACTACTTAAGCTCGTTTAGCCCAAATTCTAAGTCTAGATTAACAGATTTAACCTATAATATACCAGGATACACTTACCGCTTACTTTTACCCATATGGTCCCGTAAGCCCATTAGGCCTAATTCCAGCCCATTAAGGCCTAAATTACCGAGGTTGACAAAATCGTGCACTCACCAACTTTACTAATTTCGGTTACAGAACCTTAACGCTTCCAATCGACCCACAAGCGCTCACACGCTCGCAAGCCCACGAAATGTCAAAATTTCAGCATTTCAGCTTTTCGGCTTTTGCCAATTTGAACTACAAGAGGGTGTTCGTTTACACACCTGATTTGCGACGAACGCTAACGAGATCTCCCACGATCACCTACAATCGGCCACTACAATCTTTAGATTACAAATCAACAACAACCAACCTAAAAAAACCCTTACCACATTCGGCCACAATAGGGTATTCTTAACCACTTACCCTTGTCGATCTTAACTAGTAGATCTAGATCTAGTCGTTCCACCTGTCCAAGCCCTCAATCGGTAGCCTTTCGATCACGCTAGCACCAAAATAAATCAACTGTTAAGACCTATAGAGCCTTAATCCCCAATCGACAGCCTCCCTATGTATATAGGGGTTTCGACTTTTCTTAAATCTCGAAATAAAGTATGGAATAGAGATTTCGATAACTTACCGTAAAATCACTAAACCAGGATGATTCCAATCCCATACTTAACTCAGATCTGACACAGATCAAGCCTCTAAACACGAGCAGAGAGTGAATCTTAGAGGTCAAAGAGTTCGACTCCCAATTCCCTATGGATATGGTAGTTTCAGCTTTTGGCAAGATGGAGGAGAAGGTGATTTGAAGCTATGGATTGAAAAGGTGTTGTTGACAGACGTTAGGGGTTTTGAGAGTGTGAAGTTCGGCTAAAAGAGATGAAGAAGAAAGGAGGGGTTCGGCCAAGAAGAAATCGGCACTCAAGCTTAACTTTCGGGATTTCGGCTTTTATGGCAATCGGCTAGAAAGCTTGAGAAAAGAGAAGAAAGGGAAGAAGTAGGTAGGTTCAGTCTAGAAGAGAGGTGATGGGATGAAATCGGTTTAGGGGAAAAAGAAGAACAAAATAAAGATGGATGAAAAGAAGAGAGCTTCTACTATGATCAAATCAGCACAAGAGAAGAACTTAGCTTGCGTTTTTGGCTTTTTGGGACACTAAGAGAAGAATAGAACAAAAGCAGAAAACCCTAAGTGGCACTACCCTAGTTCAAAAAGAGAAAGAAGAGATCAATACAATCCCGAAAGACCACAAGAAAATGCCCAAACTACCAGAAGGAAAATCAGCACACCAAGGACAATTGTCGAAAATGCTGCCTAACTCCCCCAGCCGATTATGCACTTCCAAGACTCCTACATTCGGCCATCACTCCTCCTTTTCAAAGTTCCTATAATCTCTCCCCTTATCCCTCCTTGACAAACTCCCCTGAGCAACTCAAACTCTCATCAGTAGAGTTTCACCTGAGTTCCATCACAAGACCAGCACATGCAGCAAAAATAAAACACCATACTGCTTACCATGCAACTAGAACCTTAGCCCTTGCACTCCAACCACACACCACTTTTTTAGGCATTTAAGTGGCGCCACACTGCCACTTTACCAAGGGCTTACTTGAGTCTAATTTCCCCACTTTTTCTTAAAGGCCCACTTAGCCAAGTCCCATTCACTTTAAATCCAAAATTTGATATTTCTGCCAGGTTTTATCTTAGGCTTGGGCCTTCTAAAGGCCCACTAACACACTTAAAACAAAAATTCCATAATTTAACAACCAATTTTCAAAATTTCATCAAAATCCCGAAAAATCCCGAAAATCAGGGCGTTACATATATCTTGTAAGCATATACTTGTAACATGTTATTCATGTAACTTGTACCTTGTCTATCGTGTAAATCCATATGAATCAAGTAACATTTATCTTGTGATCATGTAACTCATATATCACTTATAACATGTATTTCATATATACATATATCAGTAATTGCCCGTTGAACCTTTCGAAACATCAAGGGATACTCCGGTGATACACACATAGTGTACATATATAACCTGTAAATCTGTCAATTCATGTGTATGCTCTTTCGAGCTATGTACGGTATGCTCGTCTTGAGCCGGTAACGGTAAGCCCAAAGGTTAAACATGTAATCCCGAAGGATGAACGGTAAGTCCGAAGACTGAACAGTAAGCCCGAAGGCTAAACATGTAATCCTGAAGGATGAACGATAAGTCCGAAGACTAAACATGTAGCTCATGAGCTGTGGTAAGTCCGCAACAAATGCAGGAACTCAACCACCCCGTAGTCCTAGTGACATGTCACTTGTATCCTACAACTTTCTACGACTCAAACGAGACTCGGTAATTACTTATACATATAACCAATAGACATTTCCATCATTAATTTAATATATGCACATTTATACCATAAGAAACTCAACATGTATTCAATAGGCAATCTGATTTTTTTCTATAGTTCATTATACAATCAATAACATTAATATTAACATTATAAATATAATACAAATTCTATTCTAATTATATGAACTTACCTCAATTTAGGTTGTAAACTCGAAATCTACTCGTCTACCTTACGTTTTCCCTAATCAAGTTCCGGGATTTGTTTGTCTTGATCTATATTAATCAAATTTAACTCAATTATTCATTAACACATCCAATCTAGTCCAAAAACATGTAAATTTGGCAAATTACATATTTGCCCTATATTTTAACCACTTTGCAATTTAGTCCTTCATGCACAAAATAACAAATTATACATTTTCCATCAAAATTTACCATAGCCAAATATTCATGTTAATCATACTAACACATATCTTTCATTTATTCACATTTCTAACCACAAAAATTCTATCTTTTTCAATTTAACCCCTAATTTGCATTATATCAAAAATTACTTTATAAAACTTATATATTACAAAATAACCATCAATAATCTACCATTATTCATCAAAGCAACTAAGCATTCAACAATAACACATTTCAAAAACAACACCAATTTCAAAAATCAAGGTACGGGTCAGCTATACCTAGCTACAACGAGCTCAAAAACATAAAAATCATTAAAAATCGAAGGAAAACATACCTTTAATTGATAGATTTAAGCTTGCCGAATGCTAGGTAAAAAAAATGGTGTTCTTTCTTAGCTCAAATCGGCATGGAGAGAAAATAAATCATAAAACATGGTTTTGTTATAATTAAAACAAATTTTAATACTTAATTACCAAAATAACCATTATAAAATCATATAATATATGGACATAAATTTCCACTAGCTTTAGTAAAGGAATATTATCAATTTAAAACCTTCCATTTATAAAACCACATTCAATTAAGCCATTTTACTAATTAAACTCAAGTTTATCGCTTTACGTGATTTAGTCATTTTTACCAAATTAGCTATTTAAACGGTAAAATTTCTAAAGAAAATTTTCACATAGTAAATTTATCATGCTATAAATCATAATAAAATAATTAAAATATTATTTTAGCTCAGTTAAGTGTTCCCGAAACCACTCGTTCTGATTAGGGTCTAAATTGGGCTATTACAAGTGTTACAGTATTCCACTTCGGTGGGATCATCATCAGACTTGCCTCCAAATTGTTCAGCCCCATATTTTTGAATTTTGTCTAATGAAGGCTTAATTATAAGTACAAGAGTTAAACATTGATGATTAGTGGGTACAGGAGAAGACATATTAATGGTCGGAAGTAGTGGAGCCGTAAGATTGGCTCTTATGAGCTCACTAAACCATTAACCTATAACACCAAAAAAGGCATTATTCACCTCATTTCCAATCATATGTGGAACTCGCCTACTAAGACAGTGCCCTACTTGGAAGCTAATACATTATTATATACTCCATCATTAGCAACACGGTTAGATCCTATTGACATCTTCAAATCTATAAGGAAACATGGTTAGATCAAGTTATCCAACATCGCACTGTTATAGGTTACAATGACATGTATTTTCTTGACTCAATACAGGCTGCGTTCAATCCTAGAACTGACTAAACCAGGCTCTGATACCAACTAAATGTAACACCCTCGCACGACTCAGTTGTCAGGCTCGAGTTACGAAGGGCTACGAAAAAATAGAAACATTCACATATAAAGCCATCAATGAAATCTAAATTTAAGTCATCATAATTTCTTATTAGATGTAGAGGTCTAAATATATATGTAACAGCCTGAATTAGGTCCAAAACAGAACAATGGTTTTGGAACCATAAATCCAAGGCTAAAATATTCATTTTATGACTATTTTAAGGTCTATGGTGTGATTGAATGCATGTGTGAAAATTTCGTTAAGAAATTTTAACAATAGAGTGTCCAATTTGAATATTAGGACTAAACTGCAAAGGTTGCAAAATAAGTGTTCTAAAAGCTTTTAGTGCTTAATTGAAATGCAATTTTAAATTGGAAGTCCTTATTTAGTAATTAGACCATTATATGTCATGATGGACAAAAATGGACATGGAAGGGTAAAATTTTAAAGAAAAGCCTTAAGGGCATTTTGGTTATTTGGTTAATAAAAGAAAAAAAAAGGGAAAAATCAAGTCAAAATTGGTGTCCATCTTCTCTCATTGGCTGAAATTCTCAAGGGAAGCCATAGCTAGGGTTTGGCCAACTTTCAAGCTCAAAAATAAGTGCATCCTAGCCTCGTTTTTAATGCTCTTTACATTTTTGAAGTCGTTATCACTCGATTTACCTATTTCTACTATTAATTTGAGCTAGGGTTCATGTTTAAAAATTTAACCATGTATGACATGCATGTATTTTGATGTCTAATGGTAGAAAATGAATGTTAGTTGTGTAATAAACGACTTTTACTAAGTGATTTTTGGTGAAAACATCCAAAAGGACCTATTTGTAAAAGTTGTAAAATAGGTGGAAAAAATCTAATTTGAAAGAAAATATGGGCTGTTATAAGCATGAGATAGGTTTGGCTAGGCTTCGGTTTTGAGAAAAATGAATACATTTCATTTTTCGAGCCTAGGAACTAAAGTGTAAATATGTGAAAAGTTAGGGGCAAAAATGAAAATTTGCCTTAATGTGATTTTTGGGTCACATTGAATAATGTGTGTAATAAATGAGATAAATGTGTCATTGTAGATCAAGAAAGATGAGGGATTGACTTAGATAGGGGAAAAGACAAAGTTGTGGACTAAACCGCAAAATCTGTTATTTTTGTACCGAGGTAAGTTTGTATGTAAATAATGGGTTGTCATATTTATGTTTTGAATGCTTTAAATATTGTATGCATTATGGATAACTATCTAAATGTGTATATCGACCAAGTAGTGATAAGTGAGAAAATCCTAATTGAACCTTAGGACTCGAATAGGATATGAGTGACATGTCACTAGGAAACCAAGTGTTTAAGTGATTAAGTGATCCGGGTGCTGGTCTAGTACGTCCTACCAGTGGTTAGGTAATCTGGCATGTGTTGTAGATGCTTGTCAGCTTGTGTGAGTAGCATTGTGTAGCTATGTCACGACCGTCAGCTTATGTGAGCAGACCCGTAATTAGCTTGAGAGTGAGCTCTTAAGTGATAAGTGATAAGTGGTAGCATCGGCTACAAATAGGTGTGGTACTTATGTGCAAAGCTTTTGAGTATCCTCTACTATTCTGAATGGTTTAACGGGTAGTTAAATGATATGGCATAATGTGAAAGCATGTGGAAATGGTTGTGCTATGAGCTGATGCAGGTATGAGTGTGAAATTCGTAAATAGTGTGATGATGTGTATATTGAACCTTTGGTAAGCTTGAAATGAGTAAGTTGTGAATATAAATCTTTAGTGTGATTTATGCAAATTCTTTCATATTAATTGTATGCTTTATATGTTTGAGACGTCCATTATTTGCATATAGACTTACTAAGCTATGTAGCTTACTCAATTTCTTTTCTCTTTTCTCTATAGAGTTGTCAAGCTAGCTCAAAGACCGGAGACCAACGGGGTTCCATACACACTATCAACAATTGTTTTGGTATTTTGATTTCAACATTTGAGATTATGGCATGTATAGGGGATTTATTCATTTTGTTATGTGTCACAACTATTTTGGCCAAAAATGTTGGCCTACTAATATTGATGGTTCATTTTGTAAAAGGCCATTTGGAATTGGCAAATATTAGTTATGTCTAAACTTCACATGTTAATGTGATTATGAGTGAGCAAGCTTGCATGATTAAGTTGAGTAATGTGCAATGTGTATGTGTGATGAATGCAGTATGTATTTGATGTGTGGATGTCTTAATTTATGAATAGTTGGTTATATAATTATGCCTTGCCATGTGTTGTTGAAATTGGTATGAATGTGTTTATGTTTCAAGGTGGCAAATGGCTTGGTAAATAGCCTTATTTTCATTCACATGGGTAGACAGACGGGCATGTGTCTAGGCCATGTGTGACACACGGTCAGTCCCATGGGCATGTGAATAGCCCGTGTGTCCTCTGAACCCTAATTTTGCAAAACAGAATGTCCAGTAGTAAACACACGGGCAGAGACACGACCGTGTGTCTCAGCTGTGTGAAGGACATGGCTCAAGACATGGGCATGTGCCCAAGCTGTGTGAAGTCTGCACCTTAAATACGAAAGTTAAATTTGCCACATGGCCTAGGACATAGGCGTGTGACTTGGCCGTGTGACCCTATATTTTTTATAATGTCATAAATAGAATGCTCAATGTTTTTCACATGAGTTGGGACATGGGCGTGTGTGACCATACGGCCTGACCACATGGGCGTGTCCCTAGTCACATGGGCGTGTGACACTGTTTTGATGAAAAATTTTCTAAGTGCTCCAAAGTTCTCGGTTGAGTTCCGATCCACTTCCAATATACGTTGAAGGCCTCGTAGGCCCATGTTAGGGACATAATGAGTATGTATGAAAATTTTTTAATTTGAATGAAAATTTACGATTCGATTTGTATGTGTAAGTGTGTTTTAGTTTGGTAACACCTCGAACCTTGTCCCGGCGTTGGATATGAGTAAGGGGTGTGACAATATATGAGACTAATTAAGGTTGAAATAACATTACTAGTTTCAGTATTTAATAATTCTATACAAAAAGTTTTAAACCAAACGCGCCAAGGCAATTCATCAGAAAAATAACTGCCCGAGCCTATTCGCTGTGCATTTTTATTACATTATTATTATCTGCCCAAACAGTCCACTTTTGTAAGTTCGTCAGTTATCAAAAATAAGTTAACATATTTAAAACATGCAATTATTTCTATGTTAATTGTCCTAATTGTCTGTGCCAACTTTGGACAAGCACAACAAAAGAGTAAATACATATATATATGTATATATAATGTTCAATGCATTAACCTTCATTTCACATTCAGTTTCACAAAATAGACCTTATATACATGTCACTTGACCCAACATAGTGTCAAAATAATTCTATCGAAATAGAAGTTGGATAGTGTGAGTTGTGGATCAGTTCGCCTACTGAGTTCTGCTAAATTTTCTATAGGGAATGGGAAAATTAAATAGAGTAAGCATTAAGTATGTATAGTAAGTTCATAGGTTTAAAACATTAAGCTCACCACACAAAACATTCATATATTTTTGTAGGTTAACTAAATTTTTTATCTTGCCAAAACATTTCACATCCATAAGTTGAGTACATCGCACTCAAACATATAACGCATCTCAAACATTTCATCACTCAATCATATCTTATTTCAATTCATATAAATCATTCAGTCAGCACTTCTATTTTAGAAACATTCAAGCTAATGACTCAGGATGAACAGAAAGTAAGATGAGGGTAACCATCCCAATAACACGCCAGTTTGCTTATAAGAGCTATTCCGACCGATAACATGTCATATGCACATAGTGCAAAGCCCGTATGCTAAATATTCTCACCTAACAACTCATGGGATTGCTCATAAGAGTTATTCCAACTGATAACATGCCAGATTCACATAGCGTAAAGCTCGTAGGCTAGTGCAAAGCCCGTAGGCTAAATATTCTCCCCTAATAACACACTAGATTGCTCATAAGAGCTATTCCAACCAATAACATGCCAGAATCTTCGAAAAGATTAAATTGGAAATCAGCAAAAAATGTGTAACGCCCCGATTTTTGGGCCTAGAAGTATTGGGCCTTGAGCAAGGGATCAGTTAGGAGACGGCTCATAAGTATTTAATTGTGCAACAAAATGACACAATTAAATGTCTGCTTTAGTGTTAAAGGGCCATTTATTAAGTTCTGAGTTCGAGCTTTGAGGTGGAGAAATTTTAGTTTAAGTACTAAAGGAACCCTGATCTTGAGTAACTAGGTTGATAAATAAATGGAGAAGAAATAGGACACAATTTACCTTATGGTCTAGTGGTAAGGTGGCGCCACATAGGGAGCATGGGATGGTGTCACAGGCATGGCAAGGAGGACTGGGGTTCGAATCCCTCCTTGCTCAAAAGAGGGGTTTATTTTTGCTCATTAAAAAGCTAGTAGTTGTGTTGGATGTGGACTTTGAAGGGGGTGATCAAAAGAGAAATTCAAGGAAGTGATAATAGGGAAAACTTAGGAAGAGATTGAGGAGTAGAGAAGTGAAGCCGAATTGGGAATTTGGGGATAGGTAAATTTAGCTATAGTATATATAGGTGCCGATTTTGGGGATTCTAAGCTAATGTGGAATTTTTCCTTTCTATTTTACCTAAAACACTTTTCTCTCTAAACATCTAAAAGCTGAAATCCCTTATTCTTTCTCTTTTATTTTGTGCCGATTTCTTCCCTTCCTTTCTCAGCAAACTCTTTTCTTTCTTGCTTCTAGTTTACCTTCCCTAAAACTGAATATCTTTTGGCCAAAATTCTATGGTGTTGCCACTCTTTCTTCAACGTTGGCCGATCGGTTCTTGTGTAAGTACTTTACTTTCTTTTAGTTGGTCTTTCTAGTACTGATTTCGTCTCTCCCTCACTCTTCCTAAATTAGTTTTGGTAGGGGATTAGTATTGAATCTCGGATTTCAGATTTCTGTCGAATTGCTCATTAAGCATTTTGGGGTTTTGGGTAAGTATTCCTCTTTTATTGGTTAAGGTTGGCCGAATGGTCATGAATGGTTTAAAGATGACTTAAGATGATTGCAAGTCACTTGTTGTTTAGTTCTTAATGATTAAGATTGAGGCAGATTTAAGAGATACTCGTGATTAGTGATCAAGGAAGGGCTGTTAAGGCTTGTCGTCCAAGGTAAGGCAAATGTGGGATTACGGTTTTTGGTGATAGTATTTGATAAGTGTGTGATTAATCGATGAGTGAAATCATTTGTAGGTTCGTGGCTAAGGAGATCACAACACGTTTTATTACTAGGTGTGTACATACACTACACACACAATAGATTGACAAATCCTGAAATGCCAAAAAGTTGAAAGTTTGGCTACAGTAGTCATGCGAGTGCGTGAACACTCGTATAAGGGTAATCGATATATTATCATAGGCCCCATGAGCATCTCATGGACTTGGGTCACGTTTTGGCCAACCGGGCCAGAATGGGCCAAATGGGCCCGACAGGCTTGTGGGCCCAAATCAGTAAAAATTGATAAGTTGATAATAAGTGACGAGCTGATAAAGTTTGTTGAATGGTTTGGAAAGGATTGGGCCTGATGGGCTATATGAATGTATGAAAGCATGTGGACCTGCTAGGGTTTTATAATGGACTTTTAGGCCTAGTTTCTAATGAATCCTTAAGTAGGCATAAAACTTAATTAATTTATCAAGTGCATCTGTGGACAAGTCATGAGGTTAGGGTGTGGCAATGGGCATATGAAAGATTTATGCATGACATGTGCATATCTGCTGCATTCGTATAATTTTATGTTGCATGTGGGTGGGAATTATAGAACGGAAGAAGAATTGAGGATCGCATGGTTGCTTGATGACCGTGGATCCATCGATGGCTTTTTAAGCCCAATATATGATTAGCAGCTTTGCTGCAACGTTAGGTAGTACCGCAACTGGCGCTGCCCTTGGAATGTATTGGATGGGTGGGTCGATATAGTTATCCCCACATGGTGTGTTTCGGCTAGACAGAGATGTTGTGTATCGGATGGATGGGTAGGATTTTTGCATATCTGCTTGCTCTAATTTTGTGCTATTATTGTACTGGGCTTAGGCCCAAGATGACTTATGTTGCATGATATATATATTGTTGCCAAGGGTTGTACACACAGAGTTTTTGAAAAATCACCCCCTCTTTTATTTTATTTTTTTCTCAGGTGAACCCCAGTAAGCGGTTCGACGAATGGAGGGACTCAGAGGTCGCCAACTAGCAAGACGATTTAGACTTGTTTTATTTTTCTTCTTTTAAAAAAGAAATCTCTAGTATTTTGATTATTTTAGTCCAAATTGTAATAAGGCCTTTCCTCTGGTTATTATTTTATCATTGGTTATTAAGCTTTATATACACTTGAAGCGGAACATGGATTAGTTACTTCAAACACTTTTCAAGTTTTTCTAAAATCCATTATTGTTTTTTTTTAAAGCTTTCACGGTTAAAGAGATTTTTCCAAAGTAACTATTAACACATAACCAAGAAATAGCTTTTGAATACACCTCATTCTAGAAACAAATACAAACTGGGATTTTACTGGAAATTTCTTTTAGAAGGGTTTTCGATGAAAACATGGTTTTTGATAAAACATTTCAATGTGACACATTGGATTCGGCCCTAACGCCCGGGTCGGGTTTGGGGTGTTACAAAATTTATGATTCTAGAGAACTTCAGTAAACTTCCTTTATCTTCTTCACATCTCCTTTCTTTCGGTATAGTGCAAAAATACCCCTATTGGCATGTCAATTATATCCTTTGCTCATTTGGGCTCCATATACGTAATATAACTTTCTTTTTACTAATCAATACCTTTCTCACCATATTAGTACAAGTTTACTAACATTTTACCATATACGTTCACATCCAAATATTTTCATAAATAAATATAACAATACCATATGAACTTACCTGATATAGTAGTAGAAATTGAATGCTAATGATCAATCTGTGATATTTCCTTTTCCTTTGCTATCTACTACTCGATTTGGTTCTTGATATATACATTAATACATTCAATTTATCAATGATAACACTCCAGACTTTAACAATTTTGAGACTAAAGATGTAGATTAGCTAAGTTGAGATACAAGGATCTTAAAAACATGAAACTCATAAAGAACAGGCTTTGAAAACACTTACATGCAAAGCCTATTAATTGAGAAAGCTTATAGTTTTTCTTTCTTCTATAGAAAACAATGCTTTCGGTGGAGGAAGACGAGAATGAGACTCCCTTTCCATCCTCTTCATCCCATAACAATTAACATATTAATTTTCATTATTAAATAAAAATTAAAAGGTGTTTTCACTAAACATTGACACAACCGACATTGCAATGAAAGGGTGGTTATTTACCACTTTGAACCTTGAACAATTTTTATTAAACTCGTTTTATTAAACATCAATAAACACTATAATAGGGTGGTAAATCTAAATAAATGATATTTACTGACTCTATGATCAGAATTGTGGTCCTCAAACCATTGCTTTCAACACAATTGAAAATTAGGTTGTTACATTTATCTTCTATGAGTCATTCGCTCTGATGCCCAAGACAAATAATCTCCCCAGTAGGACTTGATAGACAACATATTAGTTTTCAATCGATTTGCTCATTTCTAAGGACATGTTATCTTTTCGTATTACGAACTGACCACGTAATACCACTTAGTATTAGTTTAAACATTAGACAAGAAGTGAACTAACATTTGCTTCTATTTGTCTTTGCATGCAAAAACCACATGAGAACAATTATACTAAGAATATTAATGTAATCCATGAATTATTTTATTAACTAATTTGTTCGAAAAAATTATAAGTTTACAATGAATATACTACATTCAGGGCACCAGATCCAATACATCTCATTGAAAGGCTTAGAGCAAATTTGATTAGTGTAAGCCTTGTGTAATGATGGATATATCGTGAGTTTTACTAAGAATAGTTGTGATGTCAAGAATAGAAAATGAGGATGTGTAACGAAAGGTGCTTGATCGTTTAATAATTGCTATAGACTTGTGAATAAAAAGATGTTGGAAAGATTTTGTTTCAAAAATAGTTTTCTGACATGCATGACAATTTAAATTTTGAAACTCGAGCCAATTTGTAATATTTGTAGCAATAAAATTTTCCCAAAAAATACATGTACTTTGTACGAGATAGACCCTAGATATTCTCGGCTTTCAACCCAATTCTAATTTCGTTAAAGCATAGCAACTGTATTGTAAAAGAATGTATGAGAAAATATATTTAATTTCCATATTTAATGGATTCACAATGAACAGTTAATTTAATTCTATTTTCAAACTTCAATTATTAAATAATAAATTGAAAAACTTAAATTAATTCACAAGTCATTTCCATACTTAGTGAGAAACCACATTCATTTCTAAATGTAACTCATTTCTCTAACTTTATCATTTCCATCCATTTCTATTCATTTCATTCTAAATACAATTTGTTTTTGGTTTCAATGAGCTAGTGGAAAGACCGTTTGGACATATGTAATTAGGCTCAAAGTATTTATGATTAAGTTCCAACCTTTTGCCTATTAATTAAAAACTCATCTAGTCACAAAGTCATTACACTATAGTATCGTGACTGAGCTCTCCCCAATTACATATTATTATGAAAGCTACTCGATTAACGCTCATCCAATGACCTTGTCATAAGTGTGTTACCCTCATACGTATATCCTCAATCTCTTTGGGATAAATTTGTTTTCCCAATATGACCTTATTTTATCTCATTGTAGCCATTACATCTTCCTTCATGAAAAGTCAATTACTATTGAATAGTAAACAAGTCATTTTTCATAAAGACGAATGACTCGTGGTCCCATTTACTTTTCGGGCTATGAATTCCATTTTTTTGAATGACACTACTTATTGCAGAAGTCATATACCTAACGCATTAGCTTTTGGTTCCTTATTTATTTGAACTTAGGCTTTTACTTACATCAAAGTATACGAGTCACGCATACATAGTCTGTCATCCACTTAGGATTAAGGTATGTCACACTTTGAATGTCACAAGTGAATAAATTCATAAATGGATTTAGGATCTATTCTTCTTGGATCGAGTCCAACATACTGTCAGTCTAGTCAGTCACATGATTAAGGTATGTCATACTTTGAATGTCACAAGTGAATAAATTCATAAATGGATTTAGGATCTATTCTTCTTGGATCCAGTCCAACGTACTGTCAGTCTAGTCAGCCACATCTATGTTTCTATCTTTTGGGAGTCATCCACTCCAATGCCTAAGATAAGGAATCTCCCCAATTGGATTTGATAAATGACATATTAGCTTTCAATCAATTTTCTTATTTTTGATTAGACTAAAGACATGTTTAGGTTCATCTACTAATACAAGTTGTCTTTTTGTATTATAATTTGATTAGGTAATATCACTTAGTATTAGTTAAACATTAGATAACCAATGACCTAATATTTGCTTTCATTTTGCTTTGCGTGCAAAATCCATTGAGAACAATATACAAAGGGTATTAATGTAACACCCCTAGACCCGATTCCCATCACAGGAGAGTCGAGAGGCAACACTAGACTATTTCTCTAAAGTGCTGCAAGATATTAAGGGAAGATCTTTACTAAGCATATCGATATAATTGACAAAAGTTGAGCAAAAGCTTATCCACCGAACACAACTAAACCAATTTACCACGTTCAAAACAATGTACGACATGAACTCATCCCTAGTTAAGTTCATCACTTATACTTCATATATTTACATATTAAAGGTATGACATACTTCAGAACCAGTTTCCCAACATGCATTCACAACCATTCATGTATAACTTAATCGAAGTATTACCCTACTATCAAAGTGAAAATCTTAAGAGAGCCATTTTCGCATGGCTTAATTTAGTTACAAAATTCAAAAGATGTTTGTTTGAACACCCAAAAGTCAACCTATACATGCCAATCCTAGATTTAGTTACCATTACCAAAAGATGAGTGATAGTGTAGATGACTTCAATTCCAGAACTCCCGAGACCGCAACTTCCTATCTAGATCTACAAAATCGAAAGCAGGGACAAACAAAGTAAGCAAATATTTGCTTAGTAAGTACTTAAGTAACTCAGTCAAAATAAGTAAAAGACATGATATTATCAACTCTTGTCTAAAACCTTCTTTGGTCGAATATGAGCATAACATGTTACTATTTACTCGCATGCATAACTCAAAAGAAAACACAGTGTAATCCAAGAATTATTCATTCATAACTGAGTATTTTGATTTTGCTCTTTGCATAGTCAGCTAGCACATATATACATATACCACTCAATATCAGATTACTTAAACATAACAAATGGTATCAAACGATAGTTCATAAATCCTTACTAAACTCAAATAAAACGATCTTAATGATATTCTAATTCATTGAGAGTATAGAAGACATACCTGCCTTCCTTACATTAAGTGGCGCTTATGTTACAACCAGGGCAATATTATTTATACGTGAGCTTATACACTTAACCCATATCCGATTTCCACCATGAATGGTTATCGAGGTCAAACTCGAAGCTTATCGTCGGCCTTAAGCCCTTCAAGGCTAAGCTCAGCTTTAACTCTGGCCCGTAAGCCCTTCGAGACTAGGCTCGGCTTTAACTCTGGCTCGAAAGCCCTTCGAGACTGGGCTCGGCTTTAACTCTGGCCCGTAAGCCCTTCGAGACTAGGCTCGGCTTTATCAACGAAATCTATACTCGTACATATTAGCATATCTTTCATATTATTATTTTTTTTCTCAATAACCATCCAGATCCAAACACACAATTTCGGCTTAATACCACATCAAGTTCCATACGGTTTGTTTAAATTGCAAGCAAGGGAACACAAAATTTCACAACTAGATACATTAAAATTCAACCTTAGTATTCGGCTTTCAACAATTTCTCACACGTTCATTTCCAAAAATTCACATTCGGACATATCATTTTCCATTAGTTCATAGGTCATACATATGTATTATAATTTCTCCTTATCCTAAATAAAAGTTCGATTCTCAAGGACTTACCTCGTATCTTTCTGAGTAGTGCACGAGTTGACTATTCCGTTACCTTCGCTTTTCCCTTGTCCGAGAGTGTCCCTCTTCGATCTTGATCTTAATTTTACACAAGTTCGCTTAATTTAGACTTTATTCACTTTACTAGCTTATTAACAAAGCATATTCATACTTTACACACTAAGCATATTCGGCCCTCACACATACATTAGATATGTAATTATCTCTAGTTCACAAGCAAAAATTACTAGTCCACATAACCGAATTTCTCTATAAAAACATCATATGAATTTCGTACCTAAAGCATGTCTAACTATATGCGTGCTCATATAATGCATATTTGGTATTATAGTTCGCCATCTATACTATAGCTTTAAGAATATGTCTAGCCCCAATTGACAATGTTTGACACTTACCCTATCATGAATGGTCATTCCATTTCCACATATAAGAGTTCATACACCAACTTATGTCTTCCTTAAGACCTATCGGCCTCAGTCACACCAACGTAGCTTCTTGACCTCAATTTTCCCAAATAAAAATATCCAACTATTGAAGAAAGCAATTTAAATTACTCACATTGAATTTTAGACCAATTTCCTTAGCTCAATTCGGCACACATAGATTTTATAACACATAAATTAGCTCAATCTCGATTAAACTCCCTATCTAATAATATTATGGAAACCATCTAAATTTAGAATCTTCATGGCCGAATGTCTAATGTACTCCCTAGCTCAAAATTCAATTCGTCAAACGGACCCATGTCGACTAAATTTTCCAATACCAAACAAAACATCCCACATTAATCATATAAAACATGCAAATTTTCATTCTTTAGTAGCCGTGTAACTCCCCCAACACTCACATCCACAATTTCCCCAAGTCCTACCTATTTTTATATTCGGCCATTACTAAATTTGTTGGTCAAAATACTCATACTTATAAAAACCTCCATTGAAACTCAAATTAACCAAACTATAGTCTTCCTTATCCGAAATCCCAAAGAGAACATAGCAACTACTTTCACAACCATTTCCTCATATCTTCCACATTACCAAAAACTCAAAATACTCTCTCATTCACAAAAATTTAAACGTGGGCTAGCTAGAAGATGTTCTAACCAATCTAACTTCTAAAAATCATGCAAAACTCATTATAATTTCATACCTTAATTTGGTTTTGAAGGTGACCGAATATTCAAGCTTCAACCTCCTCCATTTCAATCCTCACTCACGGCAAAAGAAAGAAAGAAAATGGCTTCCATTTGATTATTCCTCTAAAATCTTATTTTATGCATTATAGCCTATTTTCTAATGAAATAAAATAAAAACAATGTATAAAATATAATTAAACATCATCATTACCGTCCACTAGAGTGGAAATGGTAAATTTGACATGCAAAGGCAAATTTCTTTGAAAATTCATACTTTTAGCCCTTTTGATTTTTGCCCACTTTAAACCAAAGTTCAACACTTAAGTCCTCCTTAAGCAATTAATCATTTGAAGGTCAAATTTTTACACAATTATTATAACACATACCAAAACTCATATCAACTACACGAATCACATCATCTATTAAAATTTCTGACTCGGTTTAGCAGTCCCGAAACCGCTTCCCGACTATGGTCGAACTAGGGCTGTCACAACTCCCTCCCCCTTAAAAGGATTTTTGTCCCCGAAAATCTTACCCGAAAATAGATTTGGATATCGTTCTCTCATAGTACTCTCGGGCTCCCAAGTTGCTTCCTCGATCCCATGCTTGAGCCATAACACTTTTACTAACGAAACTCTTTTGTTTCGTAATTCTTTAACCTCTCGAGCTAAAACACGGATAGGTTCTTCCTCATAACTCAAATTAGGTTGAATTTCAATCTCGGACGGATTCAGCACATGCGAAGGATGGGATCTATACCGACGGAGCATCGATACATGAAAAACATTGTGAATCTTTTCAAGCTCAGGAGGTAACAACAATTTATAAGCAACCGGTCCAACCCGTTCTAATATCTCATACGGCCCAATGAATCTTGGGCTCAGCTTGCCTTTACGGCCAAAACGGAGTATCTTTTTCCACGGTGAAACTTTCAAAAACACCTTATCACCCACTTGATACTCGATGTCCTTTCGCTTTAAGTCCGCGTATGATTTCTGACGATCGGATGCCATTCTCAAACTGTCGCGAATTATCTCCACTTTCTGCCCCGCTTCTCTGACTAAATCAACTCCAATAATCTTATCTTCACTAAGTTCGGTCCAAAATAGAGGCGTACGGCATTTTCGACCATAAAGAGCTTCATAGGGCGCCATTTGAATACTCGACTGGAAACTGTTATTATAAGCGAATTCAACTAGGGGTAAGTATTTCTCTCACGAGCCGCTAAACTCGAGGATGCAACATCTCAACATGTCCTCGAGTATCTGAATAACCCGTTTAGATTGACCGTCCGTCTGCGGATGAAAAGCAGTGCTGAAATGGAGCTTAGTACCCAGAGCTTCTTGCAGCTTTCCCCAAAATCTAGAAGTAAACCGAGGGTCTCGATCAGAAACAATAGAAGTCGGCACCCCATGTAATCGCACAATCTGAGAAACGTATAATTCTGCTAACTTATCAAGAGAATAGTCAGTGCGAACCGGAATGAAATGGGCTGATTTCGTTAATCGATCAACAACAACCCAAATGGAGTCCTTTTTGCTCGGCGTCAACGGCAAACCCGACACAAAGTCCATTGTAATGCGATCCCATTTCCACTCGGGTATCAAAATCGGCTGAAGTAATCCTGACGGCACCTGATGTTCCGCTTTTACTTGCTGACATACTAAGCATTTAGATACAAAATCAGAGATGTCTCGTTTCATGCCGTACCACCAATACTGTTGCTTCAAATCGTTATACATTTTTGTACTGCCCGGATGGACCGACATTCGGCTACTATGAACTTCATTCAAAATCATCGAAACTAGCTCAGACTTCTTCGGAATACACAATCGGTCTTTAAATCTCAAGCAATCATTTCCGTCGACTCGAAATTCTAAATTTACATTCGACTCACACTGAGCTCGTTTAGCAACTAAGTCCTCATCGGCTTTCTGCGCCTCACAAATCTGTTGAAGTAGCATAGGTTTTGCTACTAATTCGGTAATCAACACATCATCCACTGACATAGTTAACTTCGCGTTCATGGCTCGTAAGGAAAATAAAGATTTACGGCTAAGAGCGTCCGCAACTACATTAGCTTTCCCCGGGTGATAATCAATAACAAGCTCATAATCTTTTAGCAATTCTAACCATCGCCTTTGTCTCAAATTCAAATCTTTTTGAGTCATCAGGTACTTGAGACTTTTGTGATCGGAAAAGATATGACATTTCTCACCGAACAAATAATGTCGCCAAATCTTCAAGGCGAAAACAATAGCGGCTAGTTCAAGGTCATGAGTCGAGTAATTTCGTTCGTGAGGCTTCAATTGTCTCGAAGCATAAGCAATAACCCGGCCTTCTTGCATCAAAATGCAGCCTAAACCGTTCAGAGATGCATCACTATAAACTGCAAATTCTTTACCTGTTTCCGGTTGAACTAATACTGGAGCTTCCGTCAAAAGGGTTTTTAGCTGATCAAAGCTTTGCTGACACTTATCCGTCCATTCGAATTTGATATCTTTTTGCAGCAGTCTCGTCAACGGAGTTGCAATCATCGAAAAACCTTTGACGAATCGTCGGTAATAACCAGCGAGTCCTAAAAAGCTTCGGACCTCAGAAATATTCTTAGGAGGTTTCCAGTCGAGGATGGTTGAAATTTTGTTCGGATCCACTCGAATACCCGAAACAGATACTATATGGCCCAAAAACCTGACCTCGCGCAACCAAAATTCGCACTTGCTGAATTTCGCATACAATTGATTTTCACGTAAGGTCTGAAGTACTAGTCTTAAATGCTCGGCATGCTCGGCGTCATTTCGAGAGTAAATCAAAATATCGTCGATGAACACTACTACAAAGCGGTCCAAAAACGGCCTAAATACCCGATTCATCAAGTCCATGAATACCGCGGGGGCATTGGTGAGTCCAAAAGGCATCACTAAAAATTCGTAGTGACCGTATCTTGTTCGGAATGCCGTCTTCGGTACGTCGGAATCTCTAACTCTCAGCTGATAATAGCCGGATCGCAGATCAATTTTCGAGAATACTGAGGCTCCTCTCAACTGATCGAACAAGTCATCAATTCGGGGCAACGGGTACTTATTCTTCACCGTGGCTTTGTTCAGCTGTCGATAGTCGATGCACAATCTCATAGTCCCGTCTTTCTTTTTCACGAACAAAACCGGTGCACCCCAAGGCGAAAAACTAGGTCGCGCAAAGCCTCTATCTGTCAACTCTTGCAGCTGAGATTTTAATTCCTTTAATTCGGTAGGTGCCATACGATACGGGGCAATTGAAATCGGTGTCGTACCCAGAATCAACTCTATACCGAACTCGACCTCTCTCACAGGCGGCAATCCAGGTAATTCTTCGGGAAAGACATCTGAAAACTCGCAGACTACGGGTACCGTCCCAAGCTCTCCGTCGGAAACCTTGTTATCTAGCACATAAGCCAAATATGCTTCATATCCTTTTCTCACGTACTTCTGAGCCGACATGGTTGTAATTATTGTGGGTAGCCCTCGTAGATCAATGGACTCAATTCGGATTATTTCATTATTCGAACATCGTAAATCGATAGTTTTCTGCTTACAATTTACTATCGCATCATGAACGGTCAACCAGTCCATTCCGAGAATAATGTCAAATTCGTCGAATGGTAGAAGCATCAAGTCAGCCGGAAAATAAAAATCTCGAACTATTAACGGACATTTCTTGCATACTTTATCAACCAAAACACAACGGCCCAAAGGGTTCGACACTCGAATTACAAATTCAGTAGACTCAATAGGAAGAGTCTTACTGGAGGCTAAAGTTTCACATACATACGAATGGGTCGAACCAGGATCAATCAGAGCAATAACATCAGTGTTAAAAAGTGTGAAAGTACCAGTAATAATATCCGGAGAAGAAGCTTCCTCACGGGCACGGATGGCGTACGCTCTGGCAGGTGCACGAGCCTCGGATCTAACCGCAGTGTCTCTAGTCCCTCTCTGACTGCCGCTAATATTTCCACCTCGCCGCAGTGGTCTACCCCGTGAAACTGCGCCACTAGGTCTCTGAGTCGAATCAGGAGTGCGTTCATCATTTCTCGGACAATCTTTAATAAAATGATCGGCAGAACCACATCGGAAACAGGAGCGGTCACGATGCCTACAACTCCCCGGATGCCATTTACCACAATAGTTGCAATCCAGTCTAACCCGACGTTCATTTCCGACACTGGCAATAGAAGTGGCCCGCGAACTCGCAGGAGGTCGAGTACGTTCAGGTCTAGAAAAATTTGATGTATTTTTAGATCGGTCCATGTCATCTCTAGTCTTCTTGGACGCTTGTTGAACAGATTTCCCCGCGGGCCTCTTACGAAACTCCCTATCTCCACCTTCGGCTTTTCTTTTCTCATTACTGAGTTCTTCAGCTTTACAAGCCCGCTCGACTAGCACGACAAACTCCTTAATCTCTAGAATCCCCACCAGCAATCTGATATCTTCATTTAATCCATCCTCAAAACGCTTACACATGATGGCTTCAGAGGATACACATTCACGAGCATAGCGGCTGAGGCGTACAAACTCTCTCTCATAGTCGGCCACTGACATCTGACCTTGTTTGAGTTCTAGGAATTCTTTCCGCTTTTGATCGATGAATCTCTGGCTGATGTACTTCTTACGAAATTCGGTTTGGAAGAATTCCCAATTGACCCGTTCCTTCGGGACAACAGAAATCAGAGTATTCCACCAGTAGTAGGCAGCGTCACGTAACAGAGACACCGCACATTTAAGACACTCCTCGGGTGTGCAGGACAGTTCATCGAACACTCGGATGGTATTGTTGAGCCAAAACTCGGCCCGCTCGGCATCGTCACTGGGGGTAGCCCGGAACTCTTCAGCCCCATATTTTCTAATTTTGTCAACAGGGGGCCTACTCGATCTCACAGGATCGGTCACAGGAGGGGTTGTGAAGGTCAAAAACAGAGCATTCGGGGGTGGAGGTTGCGGAACTGCCAGATTTGATCTAGCAAATTGAGCGAACCAGTCACTCATCATTGCATAAAAAGCTGGTCTTATATCATCATCTCGATGACCGACATTTGGCTGAGAGTCTGGTGGCGCTGTCCCTTGCGCGGGAGCAGGAGCTACACTCTCTACATCGTCCGCTACGGTTCGGTCAGGTTCGGGATCCATTCTATACCAAGAATCACATTTCAGATATTAGAAGTCATCTCACTATCAAATTGACACTACATGGCATGTATAGCTAGACTCGTACTTTCTACGGTAGTCCGAGAACCGGCTAAACCGTAGCTCTGATACCAATTAAAATGTAACACCCCTAGACCCGATTCCCATCACAGGAGAGTCGAGAGGCAACACTAGACTATTTCTCTAAAGTGCTGCAAGATATTAAGGGAAGATCTTTACTAAGCATATCGATATAATTGACAAAAGTTGAGCAAAAGCTTATCCACTGAACACAACTAAACCAATTTACCACGTTCAAAACAATGTACGACATGAACTCATCCCTAGTTAAGTTCATCACTTATACTTCATATATTTACATATTAAAGGTATGACATACTTCAGAACCAGTTTCCCAACATGCATTCACAACCATTCATGTATAACTTAATCGAAGTATTACCCTACTATCAAAGTGAAAATCTTAAGAGAGCCATTTTCGCATGGCTTAATTTAGTTACAAAATTCAAAAGATGTTTGTTTGAACACCCAAAAGTCAACCTATACATGCCAATCCTAGATTTAGTTACCATTACCAAAAGATGAGTGATAGTGTAGATGACTTCAATTCCGGAACTCCCGAGACCGCAACTTCCTATCTAGATCTACAAAATCAAAAGCAGGGACAAACAAAGTAAGCAAATATTTGCTTAGTAAGTACTTAAGTAACTCAGTCAAAATAAGTAAAGGACATGATATTATCAACTCTTGTCTAAAACCTTCTTTGGTCGAATATGAGCATAACATGTTACTATTTACTCGCATGCATAACTCAAAAGAAAACACAGTGTAATCCAAGAATTATTCATTCATAACTGAGTATTTTGATTTTGCTCTTTGCATAGTCAGCTAGCACATATATACATATACCACTCAATATCAGATTACTTAAACATAACAAATGGTATCAAACGATAGTTCATAAATCCTTACTAAACTCAAATAAAACGATCTTAATGATATTCTAATTCATTGAGAGTATAGAAGACATACCTGCCTTCCTTACATTAAGTGGCGCTTATGTTACAACCAGGGCAATATTATTTATACGTGAGCTTATACACTTAACCCATATCCGATTTCCACCATGAATGGTTATCGAGGTCAAACTCGAAGCTTATCGTCGGCCTTAAGCCCTTCGAGGCTAAGCTCGGCTTTAACTCTGGCCCGTAAGCCCTTCGAGACTAGGCTCGGCTTTAACTTTGGCTCGAAAGCCCTTCGAGACTGGGCTCGGCTTTAACTCTGGCCCGTAAGCCCTTCGAGACTAGGCTCGGCTTTATCAACGAAATCTGTACTCGTACATATTAGCATATCTTTCATATTATTATTTTTTTTTCTCAATAACCATCCAGATCCAAACACACAATTTCGGCTTAATACCACATCAAGTTCCATACGGTTTGTTTAAATTGCAAGCAAGGGAACACAAAATTTCACAACTAGATACATTAAAATTCAACCTTAGTATTCGGCTTTCAACAATTTCTCACACGTTCATTTCCAAAAATTCACATTCGGACATATCATTTTCCATTAGTTCATAGGTCATACATATGTATTATAATTTCTCCTTATCCTAAATAAAAGTTCGATTCTCAAGGACTTACCTCGTATCTTTCTGAGTAGTGCACGAGTTGACTATTCCGCTACCTTCGCTTTTCCCTTGTCCGAGAGTGTCCCTCTTTGATCTTGATCTTAATTTTACACAAGTTCGCTTAATTTAGACTTTATTCACTTTACTAGCATATTAACAAAGCATATTCATACTTTACACACTAAGCATATTCGGCCCTCACACATACATTAGATATGTAATTATCTCTAGTTCACAAGCAAAAATTACTAGTCCACATAACCGAATTTCTCTATAAAAACATCATATGAATTTCGTACCTAAAGCATGTCTAACTATATGCGTGCTCATATAATGCATATTTGGTATTATAGTTCGCCATCTATACTATAGCTTTAAGAATATGTCTAGCCCCAATTGACAATGTTTGACACTTACCCTATCACGAATGGTCATTCCATTTCCACATATAAGAGTTCATACACCAACTTATGTCTTCCTTAAGACCTATCGGCCTCAGTCACACCAACGTAGCTTCTTGACCTCAATTTTCCCAAATAAAAATATCCAACTATTGAAGAAAGCAATTTAAATTACTCACATTGAATTTTAGACCAATTTCCTTAGCTCAATTCGGCACACATAGATTTTATAACACATAAATTAGCTCAATCTCGATTAAACTCCCTATCTAATAATATTATGGAAACCATCTAAATTTAGAATCTTCATGGCCGAATGTCTAATGTACTCCCTAGCTCAAAATTCAATTCGTCAAACGGACCCATGTCGACTAAATTTTCCAATACCAAACAAAACATCCCACATTAATCATATAAAACATGCAAATTTTCATTCTTTAGTAGCCGTGTAACTCCCCCAACACTCACATCCACAATTTCCCCAAGTCCTACCTATTTTTATATTCGGCCATTACTAAATTTGTTGGTCAAAATACTCATACTTATAAAAACCTCCATTGAAACTCAAATTAACCAAACTATAGTCTTCCTTATCCGAAATCTCAAAGAGAACATAGCAACTACTTTCACAACCATTTCCTCATATCTTCCACATTACCGAAAACTCAAAATACTCTCTCATTCACAAAAATTTAAACGTGGGCTAGCTAGAAGATGTTCTAACCAATCTAACTTCTAAAAATCATGCAAAACTCATTATAATTTCATACCTTAATTTGGTTTTGAAGGTGACCGAATATTCAAGCTTCAACCTCCTCCATTTCAATCCTCACTCACGGCAAAAGAAAGAAAGAAAATGGCTTCCATTTGATTATTCCTCTAAAATCTTATTTTATGCATTATAGCCTATTTTCTAATGAAATAAAATAAAAACAATGTATAAAATATAATTAAACATCATCATTACCGTCCACTAGAGTGGAAATGGTAAATTTGACATGCAAAGGCAAATTTCTTTGAAAATTCATACTTTTAGCCCTTTTGATTTTTGCCCACTTTAAACCAAAGTTCAACACTTAAGTCCTCCTTAAGCAATTAATCATTTGAAGGTCAAATTTTTACACAATTATTATAACACATACCAAAACTCATATCAACTACACGAATCACATCATCTATTAAAATTTCTGACTCGGTTTAGCAGTCCCGAAACCGCTTCCCGACTATGGTCGAACTAGGGCTGTCACAATTAATGTAATTCAAAGATAATTTTATTAAACCAATCTTTTCAAAAAAATACAAGTATATAAACAAATATACTACATTTAGGGCACTAGATCCAAAAAAAGATGAGTCTACAGAGAGTTACCTGCCATGCAACTATCAAAGGACTACCTAAACTCAAAGGTTTCATCACCAAACCTTGTAGGAATTGCTCAAAAGGAATATTTGATGCTCAGAGCAATAACAAAAAATTTTTAGGCTACTCTTCTAACAAACATACGTATAGAGTTAACAATACTCAAATAAAGACTATTATTGGGTAAATAAATATGGTTGTTAATGACTCATTTTTTCTTAAAAAAGAATGACCAGGAGATGGTATGGCAAAGACTTCTACTACTGTTTCAACAGGGACATATCTTTGATGAATAGGAAGTTGAGACAGAATGCAAGGTCGATCCTCTAGCCAAAATTCACAAGAATTGTCCTCCAAAGAATGTCATTGGAAACATTACTGATGGAAGAAGAACATAGGGCAAGCGAATCAATATGTCAAGCAATTCGATTGTCGATATTTTCATGAAGAGTAACACACCTCAATTTGAAAGCCTAAGAAGTTCTCTTGGGCTGTGATGCATATGATTTATTATCTTAATATTATTATTTTGCTTCCCTCCAAGATTGTTGCACATCTTGATATATGTAAATGAGGTGTTTTGGTTTCATTGAATTTCTTTCTTTTTTTATAAGATTTGCTTTAAAGGAGGTATATTGCTATCCAAGTACTGATTATTAAAAGTTGGGCTTATAACATCCTAAAACCCCCTTGGTCGTAAACAACATGATTTCGGAAAATATGTGTTAAAATTTTTTAAATGAATAAAATAAGGATTATCAGTGATAGTAGAGAAGGTGGAGGGATACCAAAGAAAATTTAAAAGACTTGTGTATTGAGAGAAATAAATTTAAGGTATTGACTAAATCGTAAGAAAGCAAAAAGTATTGGGAAAAAGTGAGAAAATAAAAGTATAAAAGGATTACATTGAAATAAGGGGAAAAAGATAAAGGTTAAAAGTGTAATTTTACTCAAGTGCGTCATGAATTATGGATGGAATTGTAGAGAAAGTCTAAGGGTTAAATGGTTATTTCATAAATAGATAATTATGATAAATATCTCATAACTGTTGAAGTTTTTTCACCACTGGATTGAATTGAAAATTGAGAACAAATATCAGTCATTAGATGGAAATGATGATGTTAGGACTTTTATATTATATTTTAATTGATTAAATTACATAAATATTTAGATAGAAGAGTGTAGAAAATTCTATTATTCTCTCCATCTTTCTCACGTCACTTTCAATGTCCATAAAGAAAAGCTTAATTTTCTTTAAGTTTTGGTCCTTTGTCATGCATTCTATTATCTCACCTAAAAATCAAGAGAATTCTCGTATCCATCAGAAAGGAAAAGTGAAATAGAAATTCTAGAGAGTTAAAATATTATTTTGGAAGTAAGAAATGAGTAGATGAGAGTAAAAAAATTAAAAGAAAATAGAAGGATGGTGATAAAATTGAGAAAGGAGGTGTAACAGCCCGAATTAGGGCCTAGTTGGAATAATAGTTTTGAGACCACAAATTTGAAGTAGAAAAGTATAATTTATGATTATTTTTAATTTTATGACATGATTGCATGATAGTGAGAATATTTCATGAAGGAATTTTTATGAAATAATGGTTAAATTGTTCTTTAGGACTAAATTGCAAAAGTTTCAAAATATGAGTTTCTAGAAGGTTTAAGTATGAAATAGCATTAGAAAATTTATTAGAGGTCTTTATTTGGTAAATAGACCAATTATTAGCATGATCGAAAAAAAGGCCCAAGGAAGAGAAAAATATCAAAGAAAGACCATAAGAGCATTTTGGTCATTTGGTTAATGAATTAAAAAGGGAAAAATAAGCAAAAATGTGCCCATCTTCTTCCCCAAGTGTGCCGAAAATTGAAGGGTTCTCCATAGCTAGGGTTTTGACATTTTCAAGCTTCAAGTAATTGCAATTTAGCCCCGTTTTTAATTCTCTTCGTATTTTCAAACCCTCGTAGCGTAATTTAGCTAATTCTACCACTAATTTGAGCTAGAATTTATGTTAAAAAATATACCCTTGCATGACATGGAAGTAATTTGATGCCTAGTGGTAGAAAATGGAAGTTTAAAGTGTAGTAAACATCTTTTGTTAGATGAATTTTCATGAAAATCCCTAATAGGGACCAAATTGAGAAGGTGGTAAAATGTGTAGTAAAAGTGAGAATTTATGAAAAATAGGGGTTGTTATGAGTATATGAAAGGTTCGACTACGCTTAGATAGTCAAGAAATTAAGTGCATTTCATTTTATGAGCCTAGAGACCATTTTGCAAACATGCAAAAGTTTAAGGGCAAAATTATAAATTTTGCCAAAGTGTTAATTATGGGCTAGTTAGGCAATATGAATATTAAACAAGCTTAATTTATCATTTTAGATCAAGAAACACGAAGCCCGGATCGAAACCTGGGAGAAAGCAAAGTGGTGGACTAAATTGAACATCCATTCATCCACAATTTGATTTCCGAGGTAACTTGTTTGTAATAATTTAGCATTTTGCACGATGAAAATTATTATGATGATATTTCATGAATTCTATGTATTCCTATAAAATTTATTGATATGAAATTCACAAGGAAATGATGATGAATTAAATGAGAAAGCCTGATTAAATGTTAAGGAATACGAAGGATTCTGTAGTTATAACATGAGAAATTGTAGGTCTCGTGTAAGACCATGTAACGCCCCAAAAATCTAAGTTTTTTAGTTTGTTTGTTTATGCCACAATTGTATGCCTGCTTCAGTGGTTTAGCATCTTGGGAAGTGTTTGGGAAGTTAGGAGTTTAAGCCTTGGATTTTGCTAAACTTTTTGTTTTTATTTGAGTAACCCTTGAATTTAGTCTGTAAGCTTCTTAAAGAATTATGTTAAAATATGACACAAAAGGGTTTGTTGGTTAAGTGGTAAGTGGCGTGTAGAGTGTTCATGGGGTCTGAGGTTCGAGGCTTTATGATGCGATCCCAGCTACATCATGTTTCAACACAATTCGATGACATCGAAATTGGCCCAAACTCGAGGGGCCTAAGTGCAAAATGAAGCTTTAATCCAGTTTTTTAATTTGGTTGCTAGAATAAGGACTTTGATTTATTTATTTTAGTTATTTTAGTTATTATAATATGAGTCTTTAATTATGTGTTGTTTATTAAATGCATCTTTAATTAATGTCTTGTATTATTGATCTACATCTTTTAATTTTGACATGCATTATGTGTTTTGCATTTAATAAAGTCATGCATTATGTAACGCTCATGTTAGTTAAGATTGCATCATAAATTATGTCATGCATTATGTAACGTTCATGCATTATGTAACGCTCATGTTAGTTAAGATTGCATCATAATTAACATATAGTTGCTTCTCTCTTAAAATCTGCAACACAATCCTTAAGTGTGCATCATGATCATCTTCAGTTCCCGAGTATACTAAGATGTCATCGAAAACTACTACGAATTGATCTAAATAGAATTGAAAAACCCGGTTCATAAGATCCATAAAGGCAGAAGGTGCATTTGTTAGCCCAAATGGCATCACCAGGAACTCGTAATGTTCGTAACGAGTTCTAAAAGTTGTCCTATAAATGTCTGCTTCTTTCACCCTTAATTGATGATACCCCGATCGCAGATCAATCTTTGAGAAAATTGAATTTCCCTTAAGTTGATCGAAGAGATCATCTATCCTCAGTAGAGGGTACTTATTCTTGATGGTTAGCTTGTTTAATTGCTGATAATTAATACACATCCTCATGGACCCATCTTTCTTCTTCACAAATAACACCGGTGCTCCCCATAGAGACACATTTGGTCTAATAAACCCGCGGTCCAATAACTCTTTAATCTGAGATTTCAACTCCACCAGCTCCTTCGGTGCCATCCGTTTAGGAGCGATGGAAACTAGAGCCATACCAGGCAACAATTCTATCCCAAAATCCACCCCTCTATTGGGGGTAACCTAGGCAATTCATCAGGAAAGACATTAGGGAACTCATTTACTGCTCTCAAATCCTTAACAGTAATGCTACTAGGTTCCACATCATTAACGTAGGCTAAATAAGCTACACAGCCCTTCCTCACCAACTTCTCTGCCCTTAAAGCTAAAATCACATTCGACAGGTAATCCCGTCGTTCTCTGATTACCATTACCTCTTCATCCTCTACAGTTTTCAACACCATTCACTTTGCAGCACAATCTAGAGTTGCTCGGTGCCTCATCAACCAATCCATGCCTAAGATGAGGTCAAACTCACCAAATGGAAATTCCATCAAATTCACTAAGAAAGTATGCCCTTGGACTACCAACAGTACATCCCTAAACAACATATTAACTTTCTCCGACTGCCCTAAAGGACTCAACACAACAATTTCACTCGTAGTGGTCTCAAACATATCACCCAAAATTTTGGTTATGTTGCATGCAATGTACGAATGTGTTGAACCAACATCAATTAGTGCAATGTAAGGTAGCCCATGAATGAAAAACGTACTCGTTACCACATCTGGGGCATTTTCATCCTCTCTACGATGAGCAACATAAACTAATGCTGGCTGCCTCACTTTCGCCTGGCCAGCACCTCTGCCCGGTGCTCCATGTTCGCGTCCTGCGCTATTGCCGCCCCTGGCCTTTCCACGGCCCCCTGGCGGTTGTTGACCACCCCTCTGTAGCTGAACATTACCTCTGCCACCGTCTTGCACCTGATTTGGCCTTCTCTGGCACTCTCTAATCCTATGCTCCATAGATCCGCAGCTCAAACAAGATATTGTTCTCTTCCTACACTCACACACATGCCCTTTTCCACAAACAGCACATGCTGGAATTCCAATATTAGCAACAGCAACAGGGGCCCCAGCTCTAACCGGCCCATTCACTTTGGCCCTCCTCGCAGGCCTCTGTCCAACCCCCGTAGCTTCTCCATTCCGTTTGTTCCTGCCTTTTTCCTTTTCTCGATTGAGGCACTCAGTGCGCTTTACTTCCTCCACTATCTTTGCTTTCTCCACTAATGCCCAAAATCTCGCTCTCTCTATAGAGCAATCAACACCCTAAGGTTGTCTCTTAAACCGTCCTCGAACTGCACGCAATGCTCATACTTTGTTGCAACTCTTCCTTTTGCATAACGACTAAGGCGCAGAAACTCAGCCTCATACTCCGCTACCAATTTGTCTCCTTGAGTCAGGTTCAAAAACTACTTCCTTCGGGCATCCACATAGCTCGCTCCAATGTACTTCCCCTGAAATGTTGATTTGAAGAACTCCCAGGTGATCTGCTCTAGTTGGTTGCCCTCATTTACGGTCAACCACCATTGATAAGCTTCCTCCCTAAGTATGATATTGCCCCTTTCAGCTTTTATTTCGCTCTGCAATCCAGGTCGTCTATTATTTTCTCTGTGGCCCTCAACCAGTATTCAGCCACATCCGGGGCCACCCCAGCAACACCTTTGAAGATTTCTACCCCATTAGCTCGAAGTCGCTCCGAGATCGACCTACGACTTCTCGTACCTTATTGTGCCCAGCGACCCTTTCTAAAATCCTTAACATAGCCTGCGATAACGCATCCTCAGTAGAGGCAGCCCATTCGTATGGTCCCACTTCCACTATTGGTGAGGTCGGAGCCTCCTCTACTCCAATGTTGGGCATATGGCCCGACGCCGACGACCCAACCCTAATGCTTCCATGGCCTCTACCTCAGCCTCTTGCAACTTTTCTAGCACTCATCGTTACTTACGTATTTCTGAACTAGGAATTTTATGAAATTAGTTCATAGTTCCACTGTTTAAAGTAAATGTCTTATGTAAGTAACAATTTAGAAGCTATTTTCGCAGTCGTAAATCCACTAAAGGCTTAAGTTTCCTATGGGCTTAAGTCTCTTCTGCCTAAAAATCTGCTGTTTATAGTAGCCCAAACTACCTACAGTATAGTAGCTTCATACAAATTCAGTAATAGGAAAACTTACTTGGCTTGACATCGAAGGCTTGGTGTGCCACACCTCAAAAATCCTGCAAAAACTTTTTGATTAACTTGTTTTTTTAAACCCAAAATCTAAAGCCCAATTCACAGCCCGAGCTTTCTAACTGGGCTCTGATACCACTAAATATAACACCCCAAACCTGGCACAGATCTTACAACTGAATTGGGTGTTGTCACATAGCAGGGTAACCTGTCAAATCGTTACATTGAAAGATTTAAGCTAGAAATTTGTTTCATGATAAAATCCTTTTGAACATTTGCTTGTTATAAAAGTCTAGGTGAGTTAGTTAAAAACTTTAATTTTAGGAGGAAAGCCCCTATTTAAGAAATATAATAATTTAATGGTGTGGATTTAGAAAACATGTGTATGTTTTAAGAAAACCTCATAACTCAATAGTAAGCATAAAAAAAATCTCAATTTACATTTGTATTGCAGATGATAGGCCTTATAACAACCCAAATAAAAAGAAATAATCAAAGATAAAGAAATTCAAAAGTATTTAAAAATTCTAATGAACTTGTAGTGTGGCCACCTCTGAGTCCTCTCCCACGTCGAGTCGCCTACTGAGGGTCACTTGAAATATTAAAAAGAGGGAGTGCGTTTTGAAACTCAGTGTGTACGACCCTCAACAGTCAAATCAACATGCAATTTATCACATTGGGCCTAAGCCCTATCAATATTGAAGGTCTTGGGCTTTAGCCTACAATGACCGCAATTGAGCCTTAGCACATATCACATCAGTATCAAATGAATACAATGTTCCCATCCCAATCCAACCCTGCACTCCATTTCCCTTCCAACCCTACACTCTTGTAGGGATATAAATATCAACCCACCCATCCCTACACTCTAATGGTAGCACCGGTTGCAGCACTACTCAATCGCTGCAGTGAGGCATCTAATCATATAATGGGCTTAGAGCCACTAGTGGATCCACGGTCGTCAAGCGACTATGTGATCCTCACATATCTTCCTCCGTACCATCAAACCCACCTAAGTGCAGCATATATCTCATGAATGCAACATACACATTTCTACAGATTAAGCACCTAAGGGTATTTTAGTCCTTTATACAATGAGGGCATCTCAGTCATTTCATTCGGTACTTCTACCCTATATTAGTATTTCAGTAATCCTACCCTACAGGGGTATTTTAGTAATTTTTACCCTACAGGGGTATTTCAGTAATTCTTAACATTACGGGTTTTAATTAAGACTTTGGCCCATCAACAAGTCCTCGTTGGCTCAAGTGAATAGACACTATGCACCAGGTAGGATTCCAGAGAAGAGGAGATGGGTCATTAGGACCGCTTAAGTACCAAGCTCTCCCTAGATCTAATCCCAGACATGCATATGCCCATTGCCACACTCTAACCTTGCGACTTATCCACAGACATGCTTGATTAATTCATTAAGTTTTATCTTGCTAAAGAATTCATCAAAATTAGGCCTAGAGTCCACTATAAAATCCTAGCAAGTCTACATGCCTCCCTAAAATCACATATGGCCCATCAAGCCCAATCATATCTATATGGCCCATTGGGCCCAATCACAAATGTACGGCCCATCAGGCCCAATCATATTCAAATCATTCATCCAATGATACCAACTCATCATTTACTGTCACTTAACAACTTTTACCGATTTAGGCCCACGAGCCCTTCGGGCCCATTTAGCCCATTCTGGCCCAGTTGGCCAAACTGTAGCCCGAGACCTTGATATCGCTCTCTTGGCCCCGATAATCATAACGGTGGCTCCACACGAGTGTTCGCACGCTCGTATGGTTTTCGACGCCAACCTTTCAGCTTTTCAGCTTTTCAGCATTTCGACTTTTCAGGATTTTGGCTTTTGCCGATTTGTCATGTGTGCAATGTATGTACACACCTGGTAAATGAGACATGTTACACTATCCTCAATCTTGAACCTACAACCATTACCAACCTCCAATTAATCACGCACTCAACCACAATATTTACCAAAAACTGAAGCCTTACCATAACCTTACCGTGTGCCACAAGTCCTAATAGCCCTTCCTTAGCTACTAATCACGAATATCCCCTAGATCTGCATCAATCTTAATCATTAAAGACAAAATAATAGGTGACTTGTATCCAACTTAAGTCACCCTTCTCCTTACCATAGACCATTCGGCCAACTTAACCTAAAATAAGGGACACTTACCCAAAATCTGAAACAAATGGATAGCTTTTCGGTAGCGACCCTTAGATCCACGTTTGATTCCAACTCTCCAAAATTCGATCCCCCAAAATTGAAAGAATGATGACAGCACGATAGAGATTCGGTCACTAGAGTATTCGACACAGGGTTTGGGATGATGACGAAAACGGCTCCAAGAACAAAAGTTTTCAGCTTTTGAACACAAGTGAGAAAAGAAGGATGAATGAGAGAACTTGGGAGGAGAAGATTCGGTAGAAGCAACAAAGAAGAAAGGTGAAAACAATGGCACCTAATTTGCTAGCACACGGTTTGGCAAAACAAAAGAAACCTTCAAGGGAATTCGGCACCCCCTTAAATAACCAAAAGCCAAAACTAGTTCCCCCGATAGTCCCAATCGGCTCCACCTCATCCACTCACTAATCTCCTATTTTTTTCTATTATCCTTACCTTAAATTTCTCTCCTGAACACTCCCTTTCAGAGTCCACTCTAGTGCCACTACCATCCCTCCAAAGTGCAAAAATAAAGTCCCCAAATAACACTACTCTAAGCCTTGAACCTTGGATCTCTTTACCTGATAGTGACGCCACCTACAGCTCCCTAAGTGGCACTACTTTGCCACTGGGCCATAGGCCCATTTTTGCCTTATTTCTCCTTAATTTGTTTAAAAGGCCTAATACCTAAGATTGTGGTTCCACTAAGGCAAAAATTAATTTTTTCCCTATGGTCTACCTTAACCTCGAGACTTTAAAGAACCCTTGTAATACCTTAAAATTAATATTCTAATAGTGCTAATCATACATGTCAACTTCGGTACACAAAATTAAAAGTTTTGAGATTTTGGGGTGTTACAGTGTCATTCATTCCTTGTTAAACTGAACTTATCACTTTTCTAAATATGGCGTTTATCTATACTTGTGGTTCCTATCTCAATATAGATAGTGAGTCAAGGTGTCGTTTACTCTTCCAAACCATTTTCACCTAAGAGCTGTTTAAGATTCGGGTCAACAATCTTTCATATTGTTGGTTCTTTCTTAGCCTTAGCCAAATTTCATCCATCCATCCACTAAACTATTTTGTAACCTTTGTTTTCAACCTATCTTTCAACCATTTTCAGCCTATTTTGAAACAATCCAAGCCTTACTGAATTTCACGATCGGGCAACGAGAATGACTCGAATCATCACCGAAATGAGATCGTATCATTTGGTATCAGAGCTAGTAAAATTGGCATAAGAATCAATGTTTTAAGCTTGACGAAATTGTGATTTTATCAAAAAAAGAAAAAATTTTGAAAAAAAATTGTATTAAAAAAATTTCAGTATCCATTGATGTTCAAAGTGTGAAATATCAGTTTTAAGAAATACAAATTTGTTGGAAATTAAAAAAAAAAGGAGAAGCTAGCTTGGAAGCTTATTTGCTGCCCGACTCAATCCATTCATTTCCTATCATTCGGTCACACTTAAACCTGTCCATCTTTGTATTCTAGCCTACCCTTTTGTCCTCACATCATTTCCTACTAAAAACTGAATATCAAATTTGCGAGTTGATTCCACAACGATTGATGATTTTTCTAAGTAGTCCATTGAGAACTTAGAGAGGCGGATTGAGTGGAAAAAGGCAAGAGTGAAGAGAAACTAATCGAGAGAATAAAAGCCAAAGTGTATGTGATTTCTTTGTAAGTGGATTTGTAAGGTTTGTATTGGTGAAGTATTCATTTTCAATTTGTAAACACTTTTCTTTTCTATCAATCAATCATGTTCCGAGAAGAGCCTTTAGATTTCGAACTTTAAGATTGGATGAAGGAGATGGACCGATTGTTCGATAGAAAACTAAAACCCCTACAAGAACGATTGGTTCGTACTGAGGAGTGGGACTAGTGAGTAAGAGCCCAATGAGAGCGCATATCACCAAATCAAAGGACGGAAACAAGATTTTCACAAAGACAAACGTCCAATGACTATGTGGGAAGGGACTCATATCGAGATTCTTATTTATCAAGAAAGTTGAATCGTTATGAAGCAAACCATGAGTTTGAAACCTTTCAAGGCTACCAACGAGAAGGTACAAGTTTCTCCTCAAGTGCCTCAAAGTATTCATCTACGAAGAATTCCTTACGAAGAAGTAAACGTGTTTCGTATGCAACAAAGCACTCGTCCAAGGAGGCTTATTCACGAAAAGATGATCATGACTTATATGAAGATTCTTCCACTTCTATCTAACAAAAAGCCTATCGTTATGATTCTTTTGTATTATCTCCATCTTGTAATGAATGGTTGAGAGAAAAAGAAATAAAAAGAAATGAGAGACAAGAAATGCTAATAAGAGAAAATGCGCGAATATAGAATGAAGTTGAGAGAAGAAAAAGAGAGACGAGAGAAAAAGAAATTGAAAAAGAAAAAGAGAATGAGATTGCAAAAGAAAGTGTGTAAGAAACGAGTGTTGTTGAAAATGAAAGTGAAATTTCAAGTGAGAGTAAGTCTTTAATAATCAAAGAGACAATGAATAAAGAACGAAAGATGAAAAGAGGAATGAATGAAAAAGAAAAGCGTGAACATGAAAAAGCGAGGAATGTTTTTACTAACCAACATGCAAATTGTCCTTATATTGTTCCTACTTTTCAGGTTTCTAGAAATCCATTTGGTGAGTTCCAACTTCGATACCTTTCTAAAGAGCGACGATTTCGATTGATCAAGAAAGGTAAGGTTGAAAGTGAAATCCAACCACAAGTGCTTAAAGGTAAGCAAGGTAAGGAGTCTTTAGCCATTGAATCACGATAATCAAATTTGAATGCTGTTGAGATAATTGCCGACGACTTAGTTTTTGAAAGATCTCCTCACTTTGAATTGGTTAATTGTCATTCTCTAGTTGTTGTTGGTAATTTCATTTTAAGTAGTGCCATGAAGAGTCTTATGATAAATGTTATGTTGGCAAGTTTGTTGATGAATTTAGCTTAAATCGGCATATGCAAAATTTGATCATGTGTGATAAAGTGTTGTCACATAAAAAGCCTAATCTATTTGTTTGTGATGGTAACGTGGATTCTCTAATTTTTTGTGTGAAAACCTCATGTTTGTGCAAGTTTGTTCGAATGAATTTCAAGATGTTTGATTGTTTGAATTTGTTTATGCCTAAATCTTCCTTATTTGGTATGTGCGATTTATTAGTGACAACGACATTCTTGCTGCATTGTGATCAAAACCATGTTTTTAAGCCCAGAGCATGCTTTCATAAGTTGTTGATAAATGAAGATAAACGCCATGAATTTATTTTGCATAAATGTGTTAAAACCTTTCATTTACTCCAAATTTTATCATTATGTTTGAAAACAAAGCATGTGAATTTTGTTGACTTGCAGAGTCAAAATCAAATTTTTTATTCTGGAAATTGTCCTATATTATGGTTTAAGGGATTCAAACATGTCTTGCATGATTATAACTTTGGTTTGTTTCATGTTCTTTCAATGTTGACGGTTATGAAATTTTCAAGTCAAGTTGAAATGGTAAAAGAAAGCCTTGTCTTTGATCCCAGTTAATATTGTTCCATATCATTGTTTAAGGAACTTGAGCCAAGGAATCTTGTTGTCCAAGATTATAACCTTTGAATACTTTGTGAATCTAGTTTGTTTCCTTCGAAGAAAAAAGTAAGACTGATTTCTATTTTTGATCCCGGCATTGGAGTAAGCGTTCAACTTTTGAATAGGATTTCAGAAAGTTCTTTTGTGTTTATCATTCATAGTGTCACTAATCTATTTTTCTCTTGTGTAGGTGACACTGTCAAATGGATTCCTCCTAAAAAGGGAGGGCATGTAAATAATCTGCTATCTTTTAGACCCCTTTGTGGTTCTCGAGTTTTTGAAAACAAATTTGACAAGTTCATGAGCAAAAGGGTTCGTGACCTTAAAAGATTTTTCGCTAGCAAAGGGCCCGATTTGAGGAGAAATCGTCTGAGAGAGGGTATGATGCGATCTCGGCCGCATCATGTTTCAACACAATTCGACGACACAGGAATTGGCCCAAACTCGAGGGGACTAAGTGCAAAATGAAGCTTTAATTCAAGTTTTTTAATTTGGTTGCTGGAATAAGGACTTTGATTTATTTATTTTAGTTATTTTAGTTATTATAATATGAGTCTTTAATTATGTCTTGTTTATTAAATGCATCTTTAATTAATGTCTTGTATTATTGATCTACATCTTTTAATTATGACGTGCATTATGTATAAAAGAGTTGTCACATATTTAAAGCTATAATAGGGTTGTTCATTTTCCAAGAAAAATCAAATGTTGTCACATTCAATTGGCTGTTCAGTTTTTGTACAAAAGAGTGTGCATTTGGAAACTTAATTGCTGGTGTATATTTGGAACGTTTTTGGTGGACATTGAAGCACTCAAAGCTCATTATGGTGGCTTTTCAAATGGACCAAGAGTGACTCTTCAAGTCTAATCGGTTTCACGCACTCAAAGCTAGTTATGGTGCCAATTAAAGAGATGAATACACAAGCATTAAGGCATTTGGTGTAACACTCCAAACCCGGCCTAGACGTTATGACCAGATCTTGTGTGTCACATGAAAGATTACGAAATCTGACTATGTGATAAAAAGTTTTCTCTTGTTTAAAAACCTCATCTAAATTTTTAATGTTGAACGATTACAGGTTAAAACCATTTTTACAAGTTTGAAAACATTTTAGAAGAAATGATTGCCTTGTTGGTTATGTTCAGTTACTTGAAGTTAAAAAATCTCTTTGACCTTCTTGAAAACATTACGTATAGTTCTATTTGAAAGCGTTTGTTATTAGCTTTGAAAACCAAATTTATACTTTGCCAGTTGTAATGTTAAATTAGCCTAAATGCAGAAAGTTAAACTAAATAAAAACCCTAACAGCCTTATTACATAATAGAAACCCAAAATAATAATTATTTAAAAAGTAAAGCAAAATCGAAAATAGAAAGTTTGTGGCCACCACGAGCCCCTCGCAGCTCCAAATCGTCTATGGCTGGGGGTTACCTGCAGATATAAAATAAAAGGTGAGTTTGCGAAAACTCAGTGTGTAACTTCCCCAACCAATAACAGAGATCAAACATACAAATCAAACTGGGCCAAAGCCATATTCAGAAAGAGATCGGTCTAGGCCTTGGCCTATTCAGAAACAGATCGGTCTGAGCCTTAGCCCTATTCAGAAACAGAGTGGACCTAAAATTAGGCCCAAGCCCATTATAGATATAGAACAGAACAGTATGAAAACCCATCCTAGTCCATCCATCACACCACCTGTACTAGCCCATCACACTATGTGGGGAATAACTCAAACCACCCAGCTCACACACCACTTCGCAGCCATGCTGCTAAAATCAGATATCGTGGCAGAGCCACCAGAACAGATTACGTGGCTGCCACTAAACAGAATACGTGGTAGTGCCACTGTATAGAACTTCCTCCGTTTTCAAACCCAACCCAATGCAGACTAACAGAACTACATACACCATGAAATCAGATTAACAGACGTGGATACAGTCATACATATATCAAACAACCTATTTTTAATGGTATAACAGTCTTTTGGCAACTAGGGGTAAAATGGTAATTTTATCCTTTAGGGGTATTTTGGTTATTTTACAAAGGTTCGGTGTCTCGACAACTATTATGACCTTATAACAAGTCTAACGTCACTTCAAGCGACTCAGAAAGTCTATATGGTCAAATAGGGTTTACGGGCCCAAACCACTATTAGACCCAGGTAGGCCCACATGGTCGTGTGGCCCGTTCAGTCCAAGTTACATACGGTAACACAAATATTATCATCCAGTTTACAAGTGATCACTTACTGAGTATTTTGCCCATATGGGCCTGTAGGCCCATTGGGCCCAGTTCAGCCCATCGAGGCCTATAATGGCCCATGTGCACGAAAATGCGCATGATGGCCTCTATAGTATAATGCCCTAGATTCGCGGGCTCGGTTCAGCCCACAAGCGTTCGCACACTCGTGAGGCCTCAAAATGCCTGCATATTGACATTTCAGCTTTTGCCGATCTACGCTACGGGAGGGTGTGGTTACACACCTGAAATGTCACCGTGCTTGCAATACTCCTCGATCCCAATACCTAAGATCCACAACGATCCACTATTAGCCATACATAGAGTAACCGAAACTAAGGTAGTGTGACACCTTACCAAACTCAATGTTACTTACCAATCTCCAATACTAAACCCTCCTTGTTCCACGCCCATAATGTCCTCTTTTCAAAATCCTTAACCTTTAGCCAAACACAGTTCATCGATCAATTTTAAAGTCATAACCTTTATCAAATGAAAGCACCTAAGATACTTACCCCCAAGCGATAGATCTATATTCGTAAAAGTAATCGACCTGACTTCCTAATCCAACATCGTCTGAAGAGATCACTGGTTTTAATAGATGAAAGCCAAATCCAGGGAGAACCAGAAACAATATATTCAACCAAGGTGGAAGAAAATACAAAAGAGAAGATGGATAAGGAGACAACCAAGCATTCGGCTTTATAGACAATTTAAAAGAAGTAAGCAAATGGAAAGAAAAGTAATTGGCTTTGAGAAGAAACCGTGCATATGATGTAGTTTCGGTATAAAGAAAGGAATGGAGTTCGTCTATTAGGGCTCAATAAAAAAACAAATAGAGGGGGAGGAGAATAGTCGTGTTCGACTAATGTAGAGTTTTTGATTAAAGAAGAAAAGTAGGTTCGGCTATGAAGACAATCAGTTTTGGCCAATTAGATGAGAAGGGACAATCGGTTTGAACAAGGGTTGGAAGAAAGAAAGTAGAGAAGGAGTGAACGAAATTAGAGAATGTGCAAAAAGGAATGCCAAGAAGAAAGGAACTAGTAAAGATGGCACCTGTTGTTTTGATTTTCAACAAAGTGAATGGTCCCGAAAGTGTTGATATGACACCAACTTAAGAGAATAAGAAAGACCCAGAAAAGAATCAAAAGAAACTAATGTCGAATTCCCACAAGAATTAAAAACCCATTCGGTACCTAGGCTCCCAAATATACCGAAAATGCATATTCTCCAAAGGCTCTTAGCTGATTTCCTCCCCTCAAGTTACCTAATTCGGCTAACACTCATCCCACACACCCAATCCCATGACTTGCTCCTTGTTCCACTCCCAGATTTACTCAACTTCTCAATTTGAATTTAATTCAAATCTACGAGACCAAGTCATCCTTATCTCACAACCAACCTGAAGAGTTTGCATCCAAGTCCACCACTTGCCGACTCCAACTAGCAAAATAGGTATAGCTTGCTTGCAAAGGGACTTGAACCTCAGCTCTCCCACATGCTAAATCACGCCACCTCCAGGCCCCACATGTGGCGCCATTTGCCACTCTAACACTAGGCTTTTTGTGACATGAAACCACAACATTTATTTATAAGCCCTACATGCCAACGTCCAGATGTAACATCCCGAAATAGGGCCAAAACGGAATGGTGGTTGTGAAACCATGAATCCAAGATAGAAAAGTTTATTCCGATTAATTTTTAGGATTTACCGAGTGATTAGATGTATGTGTTAAAGTATTGATAGAAATTTTTATGAATTGCATGACTAATTTGCCTGTTAGGGCTTAATTGCAAAAGTTGATAAATATGAGTTCTAAATGTTAAAGGATTTAATTGAAGAGCATAATTGAAGTAGAGGCCCTTAAATGGTAATTATACCATTAGGTTTCATGGACAAAAATGGACATACATAGGTAGAAATAACCAAAGTTTTTAATGAAGGGTATTTTAGTTATTTGGTAATTAAAAGATTAAAAATAAGGAAAAATATGGCAAAATATGTCCATATTCTTCATTAGCACGAAATTTCAAGGGTTCTCCATAGCTAGGGTTTGTTTCAAGCTTCCAAGCTCCATACTAAGTGATTCCAAGCCCCGTTTTTAATGTTCTTTACGTTTTCAGAGTCCCGGTAACTTGATTTAGCTTATTCTAGCAATAATTTAACCTAGGGTTCATATTTGGAAAAATACCCATAGGTGAAAAGTGTTTATTTTGATGTTTTATGATAGAACATGAGGTTTTAAATTATGTTAAACAACTTGTGCTACTCGGTTTTAAGTGAAAACGAGTAAAACGACGTAATTGGTAAAAATACCTATTGTTCATAAGTACATGTTAGAGTGAGAATTTGATGTTGCCATTAAAGGAAAATGATCAGCATGTCATAAAACATAAGAATTAGGAAAAAAGTTTAATTTTCGAGCTTTGGGACAAAAGTGTAAATATGTAAAAGTATAGGGGCAAAATTGTAATTTTACCAATGTTAAAGTTAAGGATTATTTTGATAAATGTGGGTATTAAATAAGCTAAATTTTCTAATTATAGATCAAGAAGAACGAAATTTGGGGATAAACCGAGGAAAGAAAAAGGTAGAAGATTAGGTTGTCAAGTCGATCGCATTTTGCACCGAGTTAAGTTTATGGTAAATAAATGCAATATTTCAATATTTTATATTAATTTTGTTAATTTCCAGCATATATACATTTATTTTATGAGAATATTCTGAGTTGAATTAAAGATGAGATAATAGAGAAAAGGTATCAGAAAGCCCGTTTGAAACTTGGGAATGTATGGGATACGGAATGCCATGACATTTCGGGTTGAGACAGTTGAGGAACATCCCATGTAAGTCCATATCAGACATATGGCATTGGCAGGTTGAGATAGTTGAGGAACATCCCATGTAAGTCCATATCAGATATATGGCTCTGGCAGGAAAGGGAACATCTCATGTAAGTCCATATCAGATATATGGCTTTGACAGGACAGGGAACATCCCATGTAAGACCATGTCTAGAGCATGGCATTGGCAGGCTATTATCAGGCAGGAAAACCCAAGTATCCTTAGTATTCCAAATGGTTCAATGGGCTAATATATAGGTTATGTTACGAGAAGGTTCAGGTAAAAGAATGATAAATAGGAAAGTTAAAGAGTAAGTGGAGAAATATAATAAAGATTTAGTTGTTGATGGTGAATGTTGTTATTTATTTTCTTGTAAACTTACTAAGCATTGTAGCTTACTCCTTTCCTTTTCTCTCTTTAATAGAGTAGTCAAGCCAACTCGAGAATCAAAAGGACGTCGGAGCTCATTTCACACTATCAAAGGCTATCTCGGTATTTTGTCGTTTGAAATGTTTTAGGTTATGGCATGTAGAGGGACTTAGTCATTATGGTGTGTATGTCCTTATGGTATGAATAAAGAATGGTATGTGAATGCTTGATGATGGTTAGCTATTGAAATGGCTAAGTAAGAACATGTATGGATGTTATGTATGCTTAAATGTTAGTTTATGTAAAGAAAGAATGGAGGAGGAAAAAGTTGGCCATGAAACAGATCTGTAACAGCAGCAGTGATGTGAATCTAAAAAATCACTAAAAATTGTATGAATGGAATTAGATGATGAATGAGATATAGAATTAAATCTTATTGAGTCTATTTTCATAGGAAATCAACAGGGCAAGCAAAAGAAGTCCATATCATGAGATATTTAAATTCTTGTGAGACTGGTTCAGAGGGATTTCGTGATCCCCTGTTCTAAATTTAAAAATTCACTAAAAATTCTATAAAAATAATTATGATTCATACTTTATATCTATAAACTCCTTAGTGAGTCTATTTTCATTAGAGACAATCTAAATCATGATATGAAAACAGTACTAAGAGATAATTGATTTTAAGTAAGGAGAGGTTAGAACAGTAGGATTGTGAAACAGGGGAAACTTTAACTAATAAACTGTACTAATTGGCTGAATTAAAAATTCTATAAAACATTTAGTAAGAAGGTATATGAGTCTAGTTTTAGGAAAAATTTACGGAATTGAATTTCGAGTTACGTAACTCAAGTTTTGATATATTTAGTGACTGTGATGCAGTTGGATAGTTTTATAAGGAACAGAGAAATAATTTATTTTGGTTCGTTTAAGTAATCGAAAAAAATTTTATTGATCTCGGTTTGGCCCCGAACCATTTCAATAGCATGATTTAGGGTCTCGATGACCCTTCTTAGGGACTTATTGAATGAATGAAAATAAATTAATTTTTTTAAAGCAAATTTTTATGCCCAATTAAGTAAGTTAAGTCCGGTAATGCCTCGTGCTCGACTCCGACGACGGTCTCGAGTAAGGGGTGTTACATTTATTGGTATCTGAGCAAAGGTTTAGTCAGTTCTCGGAATGGTTAGCATGAGTAAGAGTCTAGCTATACATGCCATACTTATGTTTTGATAGTGTGACGACTCCTGACGATTTTAAAATGCTTTTCTTTTATAGTTATGGATCCCGAACGAGTTGGTGCAGATGATGTAGAAAGTAATGCGCCTGCTCCCGCAGAAGGGATGGTGCCACCAAACAGTAGTGAAAGGCCTGTTACATCTAGTCAGGGAGGAAGGGCTCGAGAAGCCTTCTTCCAAGCTTTAAATGAATGGTTTGCCAAGTTCGTTCGTACAAATCCAGCTGTTAGACCTCCACCCCCTCATGATTCTCAAGCCACCCGTGTAGCTCAAGCTCCCTCAGTCACAGGTACGGTGATAAGAGAAAAGTCACCAGTAGATAAGATTAGAAAACAAAGGGCCGAAGAGTTTCGGGCTACTAAGGATGACGATGCAGAGAGAGCTAAATTTTGGCTTAAGAATACTATCAGAGTTTTTGATGAGTTATCTTTTACACCTGAAGAGTGCATGAAGTGTGTTGTATCACTTTTACGAGATTTGGCTTACCATTGGTGGAAGACACTTGTGTCAGTAATACCGAAAGAAAGGGTCACCTGGGATTTCTTTCACAAGGAGTTTCATAAGAAGTACATCAGTCAGAGGTTCATCGATCATAATAGAAAGGAATTCCTTGAACTAAAGCAGGGTAAGATGACAGTAACTAAATATGAACGTGAATTTGTCAGACTTAGCAACTATGCTAGGGAGTGTATGTCAACTAAAGCTATTATGTGCAAGAGATTTGAAGATGGGCTCAATGATGATATTCGACAGTCCGTTGGTGTTCTAGAGATAAAAGAGTTTGTTGTTTTAGTTGACAGGGCCTGTAAGGCAGAGGAGTTGCTGAAAGAAAAAGAAAAGGCAAAGCTAGAATTGAGACACAAGATACAAAGAAAAGACAGATGAGTAGATCGTTTCAATCTACATCCAAGAGGCCAAGAGAGTTCTCTACTAGATTAAACTTTTCAACTGGGTATTCAAGCAGAAACAGAGATAATAGAAATATGGGTTCGAAAGCTCAAACTACCTCGATTGCGAGTGTAAGCAATGTCCAACCGGGTAGACTAGAGTGTCCACAGTGTGGTAGACGTCATTTTGGCCAGTGTCAAGCAGATGAGAGTGGTTGTTACAAGTGCGGTGCTCCAGATCATTTTATGGGAGAGTGTTCAAAAATGGTTAAAAAGGAAGAATTACATAGTGCTAGGTCCGGGAATGTTCCACTATGAGGTAGACAACAGAGAAACCTGGGAATAAGGGCAAGTAGAGGTGCATCCAAAGATTCAGCAGCGAGACCTGATGTTAGAGCACCTGCAAGGACCTATGCTATCCGTGCTCGTGAAGAGGCATCCTCCCCCGACGTAATTATGGGTATATTTTCTCTTCATGATGTTAATGTTATTGCTTTGATTGATTCGGGTTCGACCCATTCCTATGTTTGCATGAAATTGATGCCTCGTATGAACATGCCCATAGAGTCTATGAGATTTGTGATTAAAGTATCGAATCCATTAGGTCAGTATGTATTAGTAGACAAAGTATGTAAAAATTACCCTTTGATGATCAGAGGTTACTGTTTTTCGGCCGATCTCATGCTCTTGTCATTTGATGAGTTTGATGTGATTCTTGGTATGGATTGGTTGACTGCGCATGACGTGATAGTGAATTGTGGAAAAAAGTTCATTGAGTTAAAATGTGAAAATGGTGAAATTCTTCGGGTTAATTCATATGAATCAGATAGTTCATTTGCCATGATTTCTGTTATGTCAGCTCAGAAATGTTTGAGGAAAGGATATGAAGCTTATCTTGCTTTTTTGTTGAATACTAAAGATCCAGAGTTGAAAATTGAATCTGTGCCTGTGGTATGTGAGTTTCCTGATGTGTTTCCAGAAGAACTACCAGGTTTGCCTCCTATTAGAGAAGTTGAGTTTGGTATTAAACTGGTTTCGGGTACAACACCCATTTCTATCATTCCTTATAGAATGGCTGTAACAGCCCTAAGTTGACCCTAGTCGGGAAGTGGTTTTGGGACCACTAAACCGAGTCGTAAAAATAATTGAATGTTAAATTTCGTGCCTAATATATGTTAAAATGCACATGTGAAGTTGTGGTGCTTTGATTTTTGCCATTTGATGTGGAATTTATTAAAATGGGACTTATGTGAGAACTATGAAAATGTGCTAGGTAATCATGTAATGGCCTATTATTATATGGTTTAAGAACACAATGATGTGCATGTCAATTTGCCATTTTTTGTTAATAGTGGCCGGCCATGTGGTTTAGTAATTGAAAGGTATGAATTTTATATGTATTTATATATTATAAATGCTTTATGATATGTGATAACAATGTTATATTAAAATAAATAAAAGATAATGGGTGAAAAGAACAAGGAGATTTTCTTTACTCTTGCTCTAGCCGATTCTAAGGGAAAAAAAAAGAAAGGGGTGGCTTTGAGCGTTCGGTCTTTTGGATGCAAAATTTCCAAGGTAAATTGATGTTGTTTTGTTAAATTTTGATGTATATGTGTTTTCTTCTTCCATCTAGTCGAAACCCACTTGACAAATTTTGATTTGAGAAGCATTTTAGGTTCGGCTTTATTGAATTCTAACTAGGGAATTGAATTTGATGATAGAAGTAGAGAGTAAAGGTTCAATGGACATTGTGATGCTAAATTCACATGGTTATGAGCTTGTGAGTTTGTTTTTGACATGCATGCTTTGTATGAGTGATTTTGTTCATATGGGGACTTTCGGCCATACAGCTAGCTTAGGTGAAATGAGGATCAAATGCTGTAAATTATATTTATACATTGTTATTATATTTGAGTTAAGGTTGTTAATTTGTTCTTTGCCAAATTTCGAACCCAAGTACTAGCTTGGAAGGATATATGTGCTCTTAAATTTGTTAATCTATAATTTTAAGAAACTGAATGGCCTTTTTGTTAATGGAATTATTATGTGCTTACAAATGGAATACTTGAGGGATGATAGGAAGTTAAATTCATATGATTATATGTTAATAAACTAAATAAAGCAAATATTGCTTGGTGTGACTTAATTAGCTTAAGGGAACTTTCGGCTATGTCTTTTGGAAAACGAATGAATTGGTTAAATGTTTAATTGATGTTCTTTCAACTATAGTTGTGTTGGAAGCTAAATAAATGTGCTTGAAGGGTTGTAAATTGGGGAAGAAAAATGTTTTACTTTGGATTAAAATGTTAGATTGTTAAAGGATGTTTGCATCAATTTCAAGTATGAGCTTGATGATAACTTGGTAATGTGTTTTGTATATGTTCACAGTTTAATGTTAAATTAGTTGCTTTAGTAATGGTTGAATGAATTTATAAGTCGAACATGGAGTAGTTTGAAAATTATAAGGTGGAGTTGAATTTACTTGGAGCCGTTGTAATTTGATATGTAATGTATAGATAGAAATAATCTTGTGAATTTAGTCATTATAGTTTAAGGTATTTCGACAATGTGTTAAAGGTGTATAAATTAAGTCTTGATCAATATGCTATATTACCGAATGAAAAATAAAATAAATTAAGAGGATTTGTTTTAACTTTAGTTCAAGAGCAAAGAGGATCAATGTTGGATAAGGGGAAGGCGGAACTCGTCGATTAGTCGATCCGCAAATGTTCGACAAAAGTTAAGGTAAGTTCTTAAGTGCTTAAATTAAATTTCTCATGTTTAAATTATGGAAAAAATGAAATCTCATCTATGATATGAAAATTAAGTTGATATCACTGTAAACTCCAAACAAGGTAACGAATGTGTTTAAAAAGGAAATTAAGTAATGTGATTTGCACAATTGAATTGAATCAAGTGTGAAGATGAATTGTAAGAAATGAGTGTTAGAATTAATAGTATAAGCTGATGGTGGTTAAAATAATGTGATGGGATAGACCAAATGTTGAGTGTGCCGAATGTAATATAGAAATAAGGATTTAGTATATAAATATATATATATGAATGATGAGAAATGTTTATGTATTGAGCCAAAAGTGGCTAGTATATTTGATTGAGTGGTGTATGGCATTGCAATATATGCTAAGAATGTTATCAAGAAGGATATATGACCTATGTATTTGGGATAAGTAATGCTAAATAGAATGAGCATGAGTTTAGTACAGATTATGTAAGATAGCCAAATGTCTTATGAACTAAAATATGTGAATGGTGTTATGAAATTGAAGATGGGAAACTGAAATCTTAGTAAGTTTTGAGTAGTCACTTTAGTATCCATATATATATAATTGATGATGTCTTGATATAGGCATAATAGATAAATTTTGACCTATTGGTTCTACTTGAATTACGTTGTGAGATAAATTATTTGTGCATATGGCTTATAGCCGAATGGTTATAGAAATTAAGTTGGATAGTGAAACGAAAATGTGTTCTTTGTATAAGGTTATTGAACCGAAAGTTGAATGGTTGATAAGCATGTTGTGCTTGTATTCGAGTAATGCAAATGACATACTAATGTGTTATGTTATATGATATGTGCATGATATAGGAACCATTGCTTATTGACATTACCTTACTAGGTTAATTGTGAGGTAAATAGCTTATGTGGTATGTAGCCGAATGGCTAATTTAGAATAATCTAAGATAACAATATAGCTTGAGGTCTTGAATGGTTGTTGTTAAGCCAAAATGTAGTGAAGAATGTTGGTATATTTTATGCCTACATTTGAATGAGGCAAAAGAACTATGAATGTGATGAATTTTGTGAAATGAATCTTTATGTAGATAAGTATGCATGACATTTGTTGTTATATCCGGGCTAAGTCCCAAAGGCATTCGTGCTGGTATTATATCTGGGCTAAGTCCCGAAGGCATTCTTGTTGGTATTATATCCGGGCTAAGTCCCGAAGGCATTCGTGCTGGTGTTACATCCGGGCTAAGCCCCGAAGGCATTCGTGCTAGAATTATATCCGGGTTAAAGCCCCAAAGGCATTCGTGCTGGAATTATATCCGGGTTAAAGCCTCGAAGGCATTCGTGCTGGAATTATATCCAGGTTAAAGCTCCGAAGGCATTCGCGCTGGAAATATGTGATTTTTGCCGTAATAATCCCAACTAATGTGCTCACTACCCTAAGTTAGTCAGGTATGTACCGTATATACGTTGTAAATTAGATTCGGTTTAAATTGTGGCTATTCATGTGGATAGTGCTGCTCCGGCCATTTCTTAAGGGTGTATGAAAGTCTATGACTTACTCAAGATACATGAATTTCGATTTAAGTAAGATTATGATATTGAGTATCCGTAGTAAATTACCATCAAGTAAGTACTATACATTTAAGGTGTTCAGGTACGTATTACCTCCTCATTTGTAAATTGACTTCGAAGTGAATCATTAGCATCAAAGAAGAATATATATGTGATTGATGAACTAAGGAATTTGGTTTCTATATACGTATATACATTCATGTATGTGTACGAGATGGGTACATATTAGCAAGTGATTGGGATTATTGAAAGATTTAAATTGAATAAAGTGATAATTATGAAAATTGTAAGTGTACAAAGATTTAGTATTATGTGTGTGAGATGTACTTACCATGTGAATCCAACTTCGGTTGATGAAGAATGGTTTTGGGAATCAATTATGAAAGGGTTATATGTTATGCTAAATGAGTAGTGACTCTATGAAACTATTCATGTTAGATTGTGATATGACTATGTGGTTCCAAATATAGAACTTGAATATGGTTAAAGTATTATGTTTTCATTTGATTGAATCAAAAGCATATAAAGTAATGCATATGCGAATATTCGACCATCTTGGTCATTATTATGAAAATATATATGTATTAGCTAAGTGATGCTTTTATTGAAATTATAGTTCGAGATGAAGCTCTAGATTAACTTCATCAAATAGAAGAAGTGAATGGCCAATGACATTGAATGAAAACATTTTGTGACTTTAAACTCAAGGCTAAAGAAATGTCAATTAAATTATGTGAAATTTTGGTTAGATATATTCGGTCAAATGAGACTTTACTTAGATTTAAGTATATGAGATAATCGTCTTTGATTCAGCAAACTTAATGTTTCGCTTAAGACTTACTAAGCTTATGAAAGCTTACTCTGTTTGTTTCGTGTCTTTATTTTATAGATTGTGGATTCTGACTACCAGCTCGTGGATCGTCAACATTTCGTCACACTATCTACTATTACGATAACCGTGTGATTGGACTTAGCTTATGGCATGTATAGGATAGACAATAAGTAGAATGATACTTTGACTTTCGTATATAAGTCATGTGAATATGGCATCTTATGGAACTTTCTTGTATAAGTTTTAAATTCGAACTTTGTTTGTGTCTAGCAATTTATTAAATGACTGATCTTTATTCATGAAAATGTCCAAAATTTTACCGTCCTGATCCGATTCCTAGTTTTCGGTAACGCCTCGTCCTATTTCGGCGACGGTTACAGGATAGGGGTCTTACAATGGCTCCAATGGAATTGAAAGAATTGAAAGTTCAGTTGCAGGAATTAACAAATAAAGGTTTTCTGAGACCTAGTTGTTCACCATGGGGTGCACCAGTACTCTTTGTGAAAAAGAAAGATAGTTCGATGCGGTTGTGCATAGATTATCGGCAACTTAACAAGGTAACTATTAAGAACAAGTATCCACTGCCTAGAATTGATGATTTGTTTGATCAATTGAAGGGAGCTTCTGTGTTCTCCAAGATATATTTGAGATCCGAATATTATCAGCTGCGAGTTAAGGAGTCAGATGTTCTGAAGACTGCATTTCGAACTAGGTATGGTCATTATGAATTCCTGGTGATGCTGTTTGGCTTAACAATGCTCCTACGATTTTTATGGATTTAATGAACTGAATATTTAGACCATATTTGGACAAGTTTGTGGTTGTGTTCATTGATGACATCTTGATTTATTCTCATGATGAGACTGAGCATGCAGAGCATTTGAGAACAGTTTTATAGATTCTGAGAGATAATCAGTTGTATGCTAAGTTCAGTAAAAGTGAGTTTTGGCTCCGAGAAGTTGGATTCCTTGGACATATTGTTTCAGGTGAAGGTATTAGAGTTGATCCAAGCAAAATTTCAGCCATTGTCGATTGGAAGCCTCCTAGGAATGTTTCAGAGGTCAGAAGCTTTCTTGGCTTACCTGGTTATTATAGATGATTTGTAGAGGGATTCTCTATGATAGCTACCCTGTTGACAAGATTGCTACGAAAAGATGTTAAGTTTGAATAGACTGAGAAGTGCCAGCAGAGTTTTGGCAAGTTAAAGGCATTGTTGACTGAAGCTCCTATCTTAGTACAACCAGAACCAGATAAGGAGTTTGTGATTTATAGTGATGCGTCCTTGAATGGACTAGGCTATGTACTTATGAAGGAAGGAAAGGTAATTGCTTATGCCTCGAGACAGCTAAAGCCACATGAGAAAAATTATCCAACGCATGATTTAGAACTAGCTGCCATTGTATTTATGCTGAAAATCTGGAGACATCACTTGTATGGTGAGAAATGTTGAATATTTACTGATCATAAAAGTTTGAAATATTTGATGACACAAAAAGATTTAAATTTGAGGCAGCGCATGTGGCTTGAACTGATTAAGGACTATGATTTGGTTATTGATTATCATCCGGGTAAGGCTAATGTTGTAGCTGATGCATTGAGAAGGAAATTTTAATTTCCTTTGCGTGCTATGAATACTCAGTTATCATTGTCTGATGATGGTTCTATCTTAGTTGAATTAAGAGCTAAACCAATGTTTCTTGAAGACATTTGTTAAGTTCAGAAAGATGACAGTGAGTTACAAGCCAAAAGAGCTCAGTGTGAGTCAGGTATAGAGTCAAATTTTCAGATTAGTTCTGATGGTTGGTTGATGTTCAAAAATTGGGTATGTGTACCAAAGAATGATGGGCTTATTTGAAAGATTTTAGAGGAAGCACATAGTAGCTCCTTGTCTATTTATCCAGGTAGTACAAAAATGTATAATGATTTGAAGAAAATGTATTGGTGGGCAGGAATGAAGAGAGATATCTCAGAGTTTGTTTCTAGATGCTTGATCTGTCAGCAGGTAAAAGCTGAACATCAGGCACCTCCAGGTTTATTGTAACATGTGTTAGTTCCTGAATGGAAATGGGACCGAGTTACTATGGATTTTGTGACAGGGTTGCCGCTGACACCAAAAAAGAAAGATGCAGTATGGGTAGTGCTTGATAAGCTAACTAAGTCGGCTCATTTTATCCCAGTTTGTATAGATTATTCACTTGACAAGTTGGCTGAGTTGTATATTTCAGAGATAGTCAGACTACATGGGGTACCATTATCGATCATTTCAGACAAAGATCCGAGATTTACTTTACGATTATGGAAAAAGTTACAAGAAGCTTTGAGCACAAAGTTGAGTTTTAGTACAGCTTTCTATCCTTAGGCCGATGGTCAATCAGAGAGAGTTATTCAGGTACTTAAGGATATGCTTAGATGTTGTGTATTAGAATTTCAAGGTAGTTGGGAAAAATATTTGTCGTTGGTAGACTTTGCCAATAATAATAGTTATCAGTCGAGTTTGAAGATGGCACCTTATGAAGCTTTGTATGGACATAAATGTCGCGCACCTTTGTATTAGACAGAACTTAAAGAAAATCAGATTTACGGGGTTGACTTAGTTAAAGAAACTGAAGAGAAAGTGAAGGTTATCAGAGATTGCTTGAAAGCAGCTTCAGATAGACAGAAGTCTCGTGCAGATTTGAAAAGAAAAGAGATTGAGTATCAAGTTGGTGACAAAGTGTTCTTGAAAGTATCCCCGTGGAAGAAAGTCTTTAGATTTGGCAAGAAAGGCAAACTAAGTCCACATTTTATTGGACCATTTGAAGTGACTGAAAGAGTTGGGCCATTAGCATATCGGTTAGTGTTGCCGACAGAGTTAGAGAAGATTCATGATGCGTTCCAAGTGTCTATGTTACCTCGCTACCGTTCTGATCCGTCACATGTGATTTCAGAGACAGAGGTTGAGATTTAGCCAAATATGACTTATGGTGAAGAATCGGTAAAGATTTTAGCTTGAGAGGTCAAGCAATTAAGGAACAAAAGTATTGCACTTGTGAAAGTATTATGGAATAGAAATGGGGTAGACGAGCCTACATGGGAGCCTGAAGAGGCTATGCGAAAACAGTATCCAAACCTATTCACAGGTAAGATTTTCGAGGACGAAAATCTCTAAAGGGGGAGAAATATAACATCCCGAAATAGGGCCTTAACGGAATGGTGGTTGTGAAACCACGCATCCGAGATAGAAAAGTTTATTCCAATTAATTTTTATGATTTACCGAGTGCTTAGATGTATGTGTTAAAGTATTAATAGAAATTTTTATGAATTGCATGACTAATTTGCCTATTAGGGCTTAATTGCAAAAGTTGATAAATATGAGTTTTAGATGTTAAAGGATTTAATTGAAGAGCATAATTGAAGTAGAGGTCCTTAAATGGTAATTATACCATTAGGTTTCATGGACAAAAATGGACATACATAGGTAGAAATAACCAAAGTTTTTAATGAAGGGTATTTTAGTCATTTGGTAATTAAAAGATTAAAAAAGGGGAAAAAGATGGCAAAATATGTCCATCTTCTTCATTAGCACGAAATTTGAAGAGTTCTCTATAGCTAGGGTTTGTTTCAAGCTTCCAAACTCCATACTAAGTGATTCCAAGCCCCTTTTTAATATTCTTTACGTTTTCGGAGTCCCAGTAACTTGATTTAGCTTATTCTAGCAATAATTTAACCTAGGGTTCATGACATTTTGGGTTGAGACAGTTGAGGAACATCCCATGTAAGTCCATATCAGATATATGGCTTTGACAGGACAGGGAACATCCCATGTAAGACCGTGTCTAGAGCATGGCATTGGCAGGCTATTATCAGGCAGGAAAACCCAAGTATCCTTAGTATTCCAAACGGTTCAATGGGCTAATATATAGGTTATGTTACGAGAAGGTTCAGGTAAAAGAATGATAAACAGGAAAGTTAAAGAGTAAGTGGAGAAATATAATAAAGATTTAGTTGTTGATTGTGAACATTGTTATTTATTTACTTGTAAACTTATTAAGCATTGTAGCTTACTCCCTTCCTTTTCTCTCTTTAATAGAGTAGTCGAGCCAACCCGGGAATCAAAAGGACGTTGAAGCTCGGTTCACACTATCAAAGGCTATCTTGGTATTTTGTCGTTTGAAATGTTTTGGGTTATGGCATGTATAGGGACTTAGTCATTATGGTGTGTATGTCCTTATGGTATGACTAAAGAATGTGAATGCTTGATGATGGTTAGCTATTGAAATGGTTAAGTAAGAACATGTATGGATGTTATGTATGCTTAAATGTTAGTTTATGTAAAGAAATGATGGAGGAGGAAAAAGTTGGCCATGAAATAGATCTGTAATAGCAACAGTGACGTGAATCTGAAAAATCACTAAAAATTGTAGGAATGGAATTATATGGTGAATGAGATATAGAATTAAAGCTTATTGAGTCTATTTTCATAGCAAAGAACAGGACAAGGAAAGGAAGTCCACATGGTGAGATATTTAAATTCTTGTGAGACTGGTTCAGAGGGATTTTGTGATCCCCTGTTCTAATTTTAAAAATTCACTAAACGTAATATAAAAATAATTATGATTCATAATTTATATTTATAAAATCCTTAGTGAGTCTATTTTCATTAGAGACAAACTTATTCATAATATGAAAACAGTACTAAGGGATAATTGATTTTAAGTAAGGAGAGGTCAGAACAGTAGGATTGTGAAATAGGGGAAACTTTAACTAATAAACTGTACTAATTGGCTAAACTAAAAATTCTATAAAAAAATCAGTAAGAAGGTATATGAGTCTAGTTTTAGGGAAAATTTACAGAATTGAATTTCAAGTTCTGTAACTCAAGTTATGATTTATTTAGTGACTGTGATGTAGTTGGACAGTTTTATCAGGAACAGAGAAATAATTTATTTTGGTTTGTTTAAGTAATCGAAAAAAGTTTATTGATCTCGGTTTGGCCCCGAACCATTTCAATAGCATGATTTAGGGTCTTGATGACCCTTCTTAGGGACTTATTGAATGAATGAAAATAAATTAATTTTTTTAAAGCAAATTTTTAAGCCCGATTGAGTAAGTTAAGTCTGGTAACACCTCGTGCTCGACTCCAGCGACGGTCTCAGGTAAGGGGTGTTACACCAGATTCAATTAAGACAAAAATTAAAATTTTGCCAAGGGTTAGGCCTTAACCCAGGCTTTCCGAAAGCCCCCCAAAATACACCCAAAACATAAATTAACACCCCTAACCTTGCAAACATCGATTTATGCACAAATTCAAAAACCCTTAAAATTTGGGGCGTTATAACTCTACCCCCTTAACGAAATTTCAACCTCAAAATTTATCTGGTCAGAATAGGTGAGGGTATTATTGTCACATTGCCTCCTCAGGTTCCCACGTAGCTTCCTCTTTACCCTGGTTACGCCAGAGCACTTTGACCAATGGAATAGATTTCTTTCTCAACACTTTGACATCGAGATCCAGAATTTGCACTGGTTCTTCCTCGAACGTTAAATTAGGCTTAACTTCAATCTCCTCAACTGGTACTACATGTGAGGGACAGAACGATACTGCCTTAGCATGGAGACATGAAAAACATTGTGAATTCTGTCTAATTCAGAAGGCAGTTCGAGCTGAAATGCTACCGGACCCACCTATTTTAGAATTCGATAAGGCCCAATGAATCAAGGGCTCAACTTGTCCTTCCGTCCAAATCTTAAGATCTTTTTCAAAGGTGAAACCTTTAAAGATACCAAATCTCCTACTGTGTACTCGATCTGCTTATGCTTTGAATCGGCATATGGCTTCTGCCTATCAGATGCTTCCTTTAACTGATCCCTAATCAGCTTAACCTTATTCTCAGTATCTGCCACTAACTCTGGTCCCAACACTTGATGTTCACCCAGTTCAGTCCAACAAGTAGGCGTACAACACCTATGACCATACAGCAGCTCATATGGTACCATTTGAATACTCGCCTGGTAACTATTGTTATACGCAAATTCTGCTAATGGTAGGCAGTCCTCCCAGCTACCTCGAAAATCAATGATACACCCTCTTAGCATATCTTGTAGTACTTGAATCACCCTTTCTGACTGTCTATACTTCTGAGGGTGAAAAGCAGTGCTAAAATCCAACCCCGTCCCCAATGCCTCATGCAACTTCTAGAATCGAGATGTGAACCTAGGGTCTTTGTTAGAAATGATTGAAACTGGCACTCCATGAAGTCGTACTATTTCAGCTACATAAAACTTAGCCAACTTCTCAAGGGAATAATCAGTTTGGACCGGTATAAAGTGAGCGAATTTCATCAACCTATCCATAATTACCCAAACCAAGTCCTTCCTAGAAGGTGTCAAAGGTAGCCCACTCACAAAATCCATAGTAACCCTTTCCCACTTTCAAAGTGGAATCTTAACTGGCTGCAGAAGTCCAGAAGGCAGTTGATGCTCAACTTTCACTTGCTGGCATGTGAAACACTTACCCACAAATTCAGTCACCTTGCGCTTAAGCTCAGGCCACCAGTAAAACTCACGCAAATCCCTATACAACTTATTTCCACCAAGATGCATGGCACAAGGGCTGTCATGTGCCTCCTGCAGTATTGACTACCTCAAATCAGAGTCTTTCAGAATACAAACTCTTCCACGAAAACATAACACCCCATCACTATTTAAACCAAAGTTAGAAGTCTCACCATTCTCCACCTGTCGAAACCGAATAACCAGTGATTCATCCAATAACTGTTTTTCCCTAATTTGCTCAGTCCAGGTTGGTCTTACTTGTAGTTCAGCTAACAGACTACCATCATCGTAAAGACTTAGTCGGGCGAACAATGCTCTTAGATCAGATACAGTCCTACAGCTCAGAGCATCTGCTACCACGTTAGCCTTCCCTGAGTGGTACTCAATTGAGAAATCATAATCCTTAAGCAACTCTATCCATCTTCATTCCCTAAGGTTCAACTCCTTCTTAGTAAGGAGGCGTTTGAGGCTTTTATGGTCTGTGTAAATAATACACTTCTCCCTGTACAAGTAGTGCCTCCAGATCTTTAGCGCAAATACCATCGCTGCTAACTCTAGATCATGAGTAGGGTAATTCATCTCATGAGGCTTGAGTTGACGTGATGCATAAGCAATCACTTTACCCTCTTGCATCAGCATAGCCAACGTGCAACACATCACTATACACAGTGAAATCCTTCCCAGATTCTGGTTGTATTAACATAGGGGCTTCAATCAAAATTTTCTTCAGCTTCTTGAAACTTTCTTGCTGCTTATCAGTCCAAATAAATGGCACTCCTTTTCTCAGTAACTTAGTCAACTGTGCAACAATTACAGAAAACCCCTCAACAAACCACCTGTAATACCCTGCCAACCCTAGAAAACTTTGAATTTCTGACACTAACCTCGATGGTTTCCAATCTAATACCGTTTCAATTTTTCCAGGATCCACTCTAATCCTCTCGGTAGACACTACGTGACCCAAGAACGTCACTTCTCGCAGCCAAAATTCACACTTGTTGAATTTTGCATAAAACTGATTCTCTCTTAGAATTTGTAAAACAATCTGGAGATGCTCATCACAGTCCCCCTTAGATTTCAAGTACACCAGGATAGTCTATAAAGACGACTACGAATTAGTCCAGGTAAGTTTGAAATACTCAATTCATGATATCCATAAAGGCCGCTGGTGCATTCGTAAGTCCAAACGGCATTACCAGGAACTCGTAGTGACCGTATTGAGTCCTGAATGCTATCTTATAGATATCTGCCTCCTTAACCCTTAGTTGATGATATCCAGATCAAAGGTCGATCTTGGAGAATACTGAAGCTGCTTGAAGTTGATCAAAAAGATCGTCGATCCTTGGCAAAGGGTACTTGTTCTTAATGGTTAGTTTGTTCAACTGACGATAGTCAATACATATGTGCGCATCGTCCCATCTTTCTTTTTGACGAATAGTACCAGTGCTCCCCACGGAGACACACTCAGCCAGATAAATCCTCGATCCAAGAGTTCTTGGATTTGCTCCTTTAACTCCACCAGCTCCTTCGGTGCCATCCTATAAGGGGCGATGGACACTGGAGACATTCCAGGCAGCAGATTGATTCCAAAATCAACCTCACGGTTTGGAGACAACCTAGGAAGCTCATCAAGGAAAACATCCAGAAATTCCTTAACAGTCCTAACATCACCCACAAAGGGACCCACAGAATCAGATTTACTCACATATGCTAGAAAAACCTCGCAACCCTTGTGAACCAACTTTTTGGCTCTTAACACTAAGATAACATTCGACAAAAAGTCTCTTCGCTCGCCTCTTACTGCCACCTCCTCATCCTTTAAAGTCTTTAATACCATTCTCTTCGTAGCATAATCCAAGTTCGCTCGATGCTTAACGAGCCAGTCCATACCCAAGATAAGATCAAATTCCCTGAATGGTAATTCCATTAGATCCGTAGGAAAGTTTCTACCTTGAATTTCTAAGGGCACATCTCTATAACGTTTGTCTACCCTAACCGAATGGCCCAGTGGACTAATTATGGATATCTCACAGGAGTACCCTTAGATTGCATACCCAACATCCCAGACACATCTCATACAACATATGAGTGTGTAGACCCAATATCAATCAAGGCAGTATATGGCATGTTGTGAATTAAAAACATACCAGTTATGACGTCAGGTGCGTCACCATCCTCTTGGCAACGAGTAGCATAGACCAATCCTAGCTGTCGTGCCTCAGTATTTCCAGCACCTTTGACTGGTGCTTCACGTCCACGTCTATTTCCATTTCTGCCCCTGGCTTGGCCACAGCCTCTCAATGGCTACTGACCACCTCTCACTGGCTGAGCAACCCTCTACTCTGCAGCTTGCATCTGTGATCCTTGGACCCACATCGAAAGCATGCACCCGAATGCCTCCAACATTCACCTTGATGTATTTTTCCACAATCAGCACAAGCCTGTAGTCTAACCATATTAACCAGAACTGCTCAAACCGGCTTATCCATTCTAGCTCTCTTAACAGGCCTCCTTGCAGCACCCGAGGGCCCTGAATCCCTCCTAACTCTATTCATGTCATTTTCTCAATTTTGGCGCTCTAAGCGCTTCACGTCCTCTACTATCTTAGTTTTCTCTAAAAGAGTAGCAAAATCGCACCCCCTCTACGGAGCAATCAGCACTCGCAGCTTGCCTCAGAGGCCATCTTCGGATCGCACACTGTGTTCATATCCAGTACCAACAATTGCACGGGCATATCAACTTACACTTAGGAATTTCACCTCATACTCAGCCACAAACTTATTTCCCTGGGTCAAGCTTAAAAATTCCTTTCTTCGGGAGTCCACAAAACTCGCCCCGACGTACTTTCCTTGGAAGGCTGTCTTAAATAAGTTGCAAGTTAACCGATCAGCCGGTGTACCATCTCTCACAGTGAGCCACCATTGTAGGCTTCATCACACAGTAAAGATAATGCTCTTTTCAACTTCTGCTCTACCGAGTAGTCCAGATCATCCATTATCCGTTTCGTGGCCTCTCACCACTACTTGGCCACATTCGGGGCTACGCCAGATATGCCCCTAAAGATCTCCACTCCATTAGCCCGGAGCTGCTCAGAAATTGATCCACGACTCACAGACCCAGTACTTGCTCCAGCTACTCTTTCTAACACTCGGAGCGTTTCTTGAGACAAAGCATTGTCTCTTGTAGCTCGATCGTAAGATCTCATCTCAGTCACCGGTGACGCTAGTGCCTCTCCAGCAGGCATATGACCCGATGCAGAAGATCCAGCCCAAGCACTTCCTCAGCCTCTACCACGGACTCTTTTACGTGCAGCTCTTGTACTCATATCGTATTATCTGATTTATGAATTTTATGCATTATTTCATAATTTCAATATTTATTATAGATGTTTTATGAAAAGAGAGTAATTTAGAGCTTTGCTTTCACAGAATCGAAATCTAGCTACAGTTTTCAGTCTTCTAGAATTTTAGTTTTTCCTACTGTCTTAGTTTCCTACAGTCTCAATTTCTCGAACTACAGAGTTTCAGTAGGGTTTTAGTACTATCTACAGTAGTGTCTTAGTATCACAGTTTAATACAGTACAGTATAACAGAGAAGACTATAGATTTGTTGCTGGAGACTCGGTGTGCCACTTTCAGTAACCATATTCAGAAAAATTCAATGTTTCTACTCAGAAATTATTTAGACAAACCTCTTTAGAACTTTTCAAAAGCCCATATTTTGAAAATAGCATTTTGGAAAAGAGACCCCTTTTATAAGAATTTTCAAAGAAATTTTTAAGGAATAATTTCCAAAATGATTTAAATCTTTCAAATCAATTTTTTAGAAAACTTTCAAAACCCATACAATAGCTGAGTTGTTGCAACCTGGCTCTGATACTATTAAATGTAACACCTCAAACCTGGCCTGGACATTATGACCAGATTTGGTGTGTCACATGAAAGATTACGAAATCCGACTATGTGATAAAAAGTTTTCCTTTCTTTAAAAATCTCGTCTAAATTTGGAACGTTGAACGATTACAGGTTAAAACCATTTTTATAAGTTTGAAAACGTTTTAGAAGAAATGATTGCCTTGTTGGTTATGTTCAGTTACTTGAAGTTATAAAAGCTCTTTGACCTTCTTAAAAACCTTACGCATTGTTCTATTTGAAAGCGTTTATTATTAGCTTTGAAAACCAAATTTATACTTTACCAGTTGTAATGTTAAATTACCCTAAATGTAGAAAGTTAAACCAAATAATTATCCGTAACGGCCTTATTACATAATAGAAACCCAAAATAATAATTATTTAGAAAGGAAAGCAAAACTGAAAACAGAAAGTTTGTGGCCACCCTGAGTCCCTTGCAGCTCCAAATCATCTATGGCTGGGGGTTACCTACAGATATAAAAGAAAAGGTGAGTTTGCAAAAACTCAGTGTGAAACTTCCCCAACCAATAACAGAGATCAGACATACAAATCAAATTGGGCCAAAGCCTTATTCAAAAATAGATCTGTCTAGGCCTTGGCCCTATTCAGAATAGATTGGTTTGGGCCTTGGCCGTATTCAGAAACAGAGTGGGCCCAAGAGTGGGCACAAGCCCATTATAGATATAGAACAGAACAGGATGAAAACCTATCCCAGTCCATCCATCACACCACCAGTACCAGCCTATCACACTATATGGGGAATAACTCAACCCACCCAGCCCATACACCAATTCATAGCCACGCTGCTAAAATTAGATATCGTGGTAGAGCCACCATAATAGATTAAGTGGGTGAGCCACTACACAGAATACGTGTCAGTGCCACTGTACAAAACTTCCTTCGATTTCAAACCCAACCCCATGCAGACTAACAAAACTACATACACCATGCAATCAGATTAACAGACGCAGATACAATCATACATATATCAAACAACCTATTTTTAATGGTATAACAGTCTTTTGACAGCTAGGAGTAAAATGGTAATTTTACCCTTTAGGGGTATTTTGGTCATTTTACTAAGGTTCGGTGTCTCAGCACCTATTACAACCTCATAACAAGTCTAACGCCACTCCAAGCGACTCAGAAAGTCTATATGGTCAAATAAGGTTTACGGGCCCAAACCCCTATTAGGCCCAGGTGGGCCCACACGCTCGTGTGGCCCGTTCAGTCTAATTTTACGTACGATAACACAAATCTTATCATCTAGTTGACAACAGATCACTTATCGAGTATTTTGCTCATTTGGGCCCGTAGGCCCATTAGGCACAATTCAGCCCATCGAGGCCCATAACCGCCCATGTGCACGAAAACACGCATGATGGCCTTTATAGTATAACGCCCTAGATTCATAGGCCCGGTTTAGCCCACAAGCATTTGCATGCCGGTGAGGCCTCGAAATGCTGGTATTTTGGCATTTCAGCTTTTGCCGATCTACGCTACGAGAAGGTGTGGTTACACACTTAAAATGTCACCGTGCTTACAATACTCCTCGATCCCAATACCTAAGATCCACAATGATCCACTATTAGCCATACATCGAGTAACCAAAACTAAGGTATTGGGACACCTTATCAAACACAATGTTACATACCAACCTCCAATACCGAACCCTCCTTGTTCCACGCCCACGATATCCTCTTTCCAAAATCCTTAACCTTTAGCCAAAAACAGTTCAGCGATCAATTTTAAAGTCATAACCCTTATCAAATGAAAGCACCTAAGATACTTACCCCCAAGTGATAGATCTATATTCGTTAAAGCAATCGGCCCTGACTTCCTAATCCCAACGTCACCCAAAGAGATCACTGGTTTTAATAGATGGAAGCCAAATCCAGGGAGAACCAGAAACAATATATTCATCCCAGGTGGAAGAAAATAAAAAAGAGAAGATGGAGAAGGAGACAACTAAGTGTTCGGCTTTGTAGACAAGTCAAAAGAAGTAAGCAAATGGAAAGAAAAGTAATCGGCTTTGAGAAGAAACCATGTAGATGATGTAGTTTCGGTATAAAGAAAAAGAATAGAGTTTGTTTATTAGGGCTCAATTGAAAAACAAATAGAGGGGGAGGAGAATAGTAGTGTTCGACTAATATAGAGTTTTTGATTAAAGAAGAAGAAGTAGGTTCGACTATGAAGACAATCGATTTTGGCCAATTAGATGAGAAGGGACAATCGATTTGAACAAGGGTTGGAAGAAAGAAAATAGAGAAGGAGTGAATGAAATTAGAGAATGTGCAAAAATGAATGCCAAGAAGAAAGGAACTAGTAAAGACAGCACCTGTTGTTTTGATTTTTGACAAAGTGAATGGTTCCCAAAAGTGTTGATATGACACCAACTTGAGAGAACAAGAAAGACCCTGAAAAGAATCAAAAGAAACTAATGCCAAATTCCCACAAGAATTAAAAACCCATTCGCCACCTAGGCTCCCAAATATGCCAAAAATATATATTCTCCAAAAGCTCTTAGACAATTTCCTCCCCTCAAGTTACCTAATTCAGCTAACACTCATCCCACACACCCAATCCTACGATTTTCTCCTTGTTCCACTCTTAGATTTACTCAACTTCTCAATTTGAATTTAATTCAAATCTACGAGACCAAGTCATCCTTATCTCACAACCAACCTGAAGAGTTTGCATCCAAGTCCACCAATTGCCGACTCTAACTAGTGAAATAGGTACAGCTTGCTTGCAAAGGGACTTGAACCTCAGCTCTCCCACATGCTAAATCACGCCACCTCCAAGCCCCACATGTAGTGCCACTTGCCACTCCAACACTAGGCTTTTTGTGACATGAAACCATAACATTTACTTATAAGCCATACATGCCAACATCTAGATTCACTTAATACAAAAATTAAAATTTTGTTAGGGGTTAGGCCTTAACCCAGGCCTTCCAAAGGCCCCCCAAACACACCCAAAACATAAATTAACACCCCCAACCATGCAAACATCAATTTAGGCACAAATTCAGAAACCTTTAAAATTTGGGGCGTTACATTTGGTTAAGGGGAAAATGAAGGGACATTATGCAGCATATTTAATGGACCATTAAGCCTTCCACAAGTGAAAAGGCATGACTTTTTAGCTATGCATGAATCAAGTGAAAAAATATGACTCTTTGGCTGCCAATTAAGAGTTGTGACTAAATTTTAATAGTTGATATGAATGTTGAATTTGAATAGTCACAATAATGCCTATAAATAGTTTGTATGAACACATTGTTTTGGGTTAGATAACTTTGATCAATTTATGAACTTTTGTTCTTTTGTGAGAATTCAATTCTCTTTGTTCTGTCTTGGACTGAATTAACTTATTAAGCTCAGCTTGTGGCGTCATTCCTTCCTTGTTAAACTAAGCTTATCACTTTTCTAAGTATGGCATTCATCTATACTTGTGGTTCCTATCTTAATATAGATAGTGGGTAAAGGTTTCCTTTATTCTTCCAAACTATTTTCACCTAAGAGCTGTTTAAGATTCGGGTCAACAATATTCCATATTGTTGGCTCTTTCTTAGCCTTAGCCAAATTTCATCCATCCATCCACTAAACTATTTTGTAACCTTTGTTTTGAACCTATCTTTCAACCTTTTTCAACCTATTTCGAAACAATCCAAGCCTTACTTAATTTCATGATCGGGCAACTAAAATGACTCAAATCATCACCGAAACGAGATCGTATCACTTGGCACTGTAAAAGAGCAATTTTATTTTGTTACAAGTGTCGTGGGAGTGTCCTAGGTTGACCAAAATTCAGGTGTTTGAATGCACTTTGAATTGAGTGGTTGAGAAGGAGTGGATGGCATGGAGTATTGTGGGGAAAAAAATTAGGAGAGTTTGACGGGATATGGATAGTGAGTGATTGTGGAGAGATTGTAGGAGGATATTGTGGGAGTTGGAAGTGTAGAAGTGTTGGTGCCGTGTAGGGACTTTAGGTACTCAAAAGAATTCAGCTAGTGGAGCAATAGGTTTACTTTTCTTTATTTTGGTTTTTGGGACCAACATTCATTTTGTCAATAGTCTTTGTTGATCCTTTGTACTGGATTTTGCTAGTGATTTCAAGTGAATTTCGGTTTTGGCATTTTTTTTCCTCTCCTTGTATCTTGAGTTTCTTTTGGCCAAATACATTTTCTTCTCTCTCTTCTATTTCTTTCAACTTTTGGTTCTTGATTCCTTGACCGATTGCTTCTTTCTTCTTCTCTTTCAATCAATTTTACCTTGGCTGATTCTCTTCTATTCTCCCCTACTCTCAAGCGTTGGTTGATTACTTCATTTTCCCCCTTATTCAAACGTTTTTCCTTTGGTCGATTGAGTATTATTTGGTAAGCCTCGGACTTATTTCTTTCTTCCTTCAATTTTCACTTTTTTTAGCACTATTTTTGGTCCTTCTCGTCTTGATCATTGTCCCCTGTTTATTGTTTCAGATCGATCCTCATTCTCGATTCCTTGTACACTACGCCATTTATCTACAATCTACTCTATCATTGTTGGCAAGTGGTTTGAGGTTTAGTGTATAGGAACATAGGTTATTATTCGAAAGGCGGTATTGAACAGTAAGCATAGATTATATTATACTCCAAATGCGGGTTTAATAAAGGTGGTGACTTTTGTGTAGCTGGCGGTCGGAATTGATTGGCACATCTTCTAAGAATCAGGGGTATGCCTACGATTGCTTTCAGGTAAAGAGGCTATGGTCAATTTGGGAACATCATTAGGCTTCCTTTGAAACATAAGTTATGTAATTAATTAGATGTTATGTTGGACTAATCCAGGTATAAGGATATTCAGAGCACGATTCACTTTCGCAATCAGGTCTGTAATCACACTGTTACTATTGTTAATTGGTCAAAAGCCAAAAATTTGATAATTGATGCTGCACGAGCGTGCACTCGTTCGTGTGGCCAATTGAATGCTAAAACATGGACGTTTGGCTATATAGGCCACCATGGGCGATTCTATGAGCTTAGGCCGTCTGGCCCTTGTTAGGCCGAATTGGGTAGTGTGGGCCCAACAAGCTCATGGGCACCACACGGGTAAACCACATGGATGTGTGGAAGATATCGAACCCAGCTGTGTCCTTCACACATCTAAGGTCATTTCTGGGTTTTGTGGGCCACACGGCATGTGGGCCCGCATGGGCCCGCTTATTGGGCTTTGAGCCTATTTTTTCTGTTTGTACTGTTAAGATTGCACGGGTAGCCCGAGACGACTGTGAACCTACTGATGGGTTGGTAAGTATACTTGGACCCCAAACTGATAAAATGACTATTTTGCCCCTGTGAGGTAAAATGACTATTGTGCCCTTATATGTTGTATGATTTACTGAGCATGTCGTTATGTATATGTTTTGCATACACAAATGATATCATGATATGCTGCATGGGGATGGGTTAATGTAATTGGAGGAAGGGTACTGACTGTTAAGGTCACATAGATCGCCCAAGACGACTGTGGACCTACTGAAGGCTTTAAGCCACTTATATTACTCGCAGCTTTGCTGCGATACGGGTTAGTACCGCAACTGGTGCTAACATTAGAGTGTAGGGATGGGTGGGTCGTTTTATTCCCCACAGGAGTACAGGGTTGGACAGGAGATGGTGTGCAGGGTTGGTTGGGATAACATGTATCATGCATACTGATTTCTAATATTGTTCTGGGCTAAGGCCCACCTGATACTGTTATGGCCAAATGACCAATTGATACTGTTACTGTGAAAGGGCTTTGGCCCAGTTTGTTCTATTGCATATTGTCTGTTTGTATGTTTTGGGAATTACACTGAGTTTTTGTAAACTCACCATTCTGTTTTAACTGTACAGGTAATCCCCAATCTTAGGCGGTTCGGTGCATTGAAGGACTTTGCAGTGGCCACACTACTTGATAAATTAACATTTTTAGTACTTTATAATATTTATGATTTCGGTATTTGGGTTTTGCTTGTAATAAGGCTTCTCTGGATTTTATTTTAAATTTTGGGATTTTTAATCTGCTTTACTCATATTTGTTAGTATTAGGACTCGAGTTTTAAAAAGTATAAACAACGTTTTTACAAAACATACACAAGTACACAAACTATTTTATAAAGCTTCTGTAATAAATGAGATTTTGACAATTAATAACATTTCATTAGTGAATAACCTTTTTAATGATGCACGTTTTGAAAATGAGCGACCCGTTTTGGATTCACCGTTTAATAACAAAATAACTAATTGATTTTGATGGTTTTCAGCGACAATAGATTTTTTTTGTTAAGATCACAAAGAGGTTTAATATAGAACAGGATTTCACTAAATTCATGTTTTTGAAAAGCACTTCAAAGTTACACCGCCAGATTCGGCCATAATGTCCAGGCTAGGTTTGGAGTGTTACAGACCATGTCTGGGACATGGCATCGGCACCAAACTGAGATCCCATGTAAGACCATGTCTAAGACATGGCATTGGCATCGATATGAGGTCCAGTGTAAGACCATGTCGGGGACATGGCTTCGACACCGAGATGAGACATAGATTCCCTGTAAAACCATGTCTAGGACATTGCATGGGCATCTAAGAGAGATGTCGTATAAGACCATGTTTGGGACATGGCATCGGCAATAGACTACGATCTCGTGTAAGACCATGTCTAGGACGTGGCATCGACATCGATATGAGATCCTGTGTAAGACCATATCAGGGATATGGCTTTGGCATCGACTTGAGATCCAATGTAAGACCATATCTTGGATATGGCTTTGGTATCTTTCCATGAGAATGACTTTACGGCTATCCTTCGATATTCTAAGTACATTAATAGAGAAAGCATTCAAGTTGGTTAGTTTAATTGAGAAAGACTAAAGTTTATGATGAGTGCTACAGGTACACTTGAGTAAGTTACAAGAAAATGAAAAGTAAGTCATGAGAACAAGTAAGTCATGATATCGAGTAAGTTACGAGATTGAACTAGTTATGAGAATAAGTAGAAAAGTAAATGGCATTTCATGATACTTTATTTGAATGATGTTTTGTAACTTAATGTGCTATCTTATTCCATGCAACTTACTAGGCATTTTATGCTTACCCCTTTATTTTCCCTTTTTCCTTGTAAATTTGTCGAATTAGCTCAGGGATTGAACAAACTCGGAGCTCGAAGTCACACTATCAAGCCATTCATTTTGGTATAGTAAAGTTAGTTATTTTGGTGTATGACATGTATAGGAATTTTGGTTATTTTGATACACGTTATTTTGAGCGACCAAATATGTTGGCTATTGTTATCACTTGAGTCATGTTGTAATGGCATTTGGAAATGGGCTAATATTGATTAAGTTATAATTATGCAATGTGGATGAAATTCATGAGTGTGCAAGTTTCAAAGTTTAAGTACAGTAATAATGGATGAGAATGATATGTATGGTGGCATGTGAGTGCCTTAAATTGTGAATGTTTAGAAAGTATAATTATGCCTTGAATTGTGAGTTTGAAATTAGTATGAGATGGTTGTGTTTCAGGGTGGCAAAAAGGCTTGGAAAATAGCCTATATTTGCCCACACGGTTAGGCATACGGGCATGTGTCTAGGCCGTGTGGCACACAGTCTGCACCCAAGGCGTGTAGCTCGACCATGTGCCCCCTGCATCTTAAGTAGTTAAACCAGTATTGCACACTGGCTGAGCACACGGGCGTGTGTCTTGGCCGTGTGAAACCTAGTGATTCATAGTGTTCTAACAGAATGGTCCACGGGTTAATGACACGGGCATGTCTAGGCCGTGTGAGGGACATGGGCCATAGACATGGGCATCTACCCAAGCCGTGTTCAAACCTATAGGTTTGAAATAAGAAATAAATTCAGCACGGGCTAGGGACATAGGGGTGTGTGACAACACGGCCAGCCCACACGGGCGTGTCCCATCTCACGCAGGCGTGTGGCCCTCTTTTAAGCAATTTTTTTCAAAGAGCTCGAAAGTTCCCGGAATTGTTTCAAATCACTCCTAGTGTATGTTTTGGGTCTCATGGGCCCATGCTAAGGACATTAAGAGTATGTTTGTAGAAGTTTAAATTAAAGCGGGAAATAAAGCTCGATTTGGTAAGTTTAAATTGAAGTGGGAAATAAAGCTCGATTTGGTAAGTTTGAGCAAGGTTAAGTATGGTAATACCTCTTACCCTGTTCCGGCGTCGGACTCAGGTAAGGGGTGTTATAGGAGGAGGGGATAAACAAAGTGAAGAAGCAAATGCAAAATAAGGTATGTATTTATATTATTAACCTTATTTATATTTCAATGGATTATGTTATGTAATAAATATGTATTATGTTATTCTAATTAAAAATAATAGTGATGGAAGAAATTCACGAGGGATAAAGTATTGAAATTCTGATTAAGAAAGTGATATGATTTGAAAAGTGAATGAATTTATATGTAAAGAGTGTGATATATAGAAGTACTATAATTTTGGATAATAAAATGATAAGAAATTATATGAAAGCTAATGCAAATAACCTTTGAAGAGTAAAATTTTTATTAAAATAGTTTTTGGGCAGCAGTAGTGGTTCAACTTTAAAAATTCACCAAAAATTGTAGAAATTGAGTTAAATGTTAAACCAGACATGAAATTAAAGCTTAATGATTCTAGTTTTGTAAGGAAGAAACAATGTAAGCAATGGGAATGAATTCAGTAGGATATATCAATTTTAGTGAAACAAGGTTAGAATGATTTTGGGTTCTTCTGTTCCAACTATGAAAATATCATTAAAATTTTAAAAAAACTATTTAAGAGAGTAATCTTATATGTATTAAGAGATCAATGACTCTATTTTCAAGAGAAACAAATGTCAACCTTATATGAATTTTATAATAATAGATAAATATAATCTATAGAAAATAGGTCAAAGTTGCCTAGCAAAAAAACATGTGCGGATTTAACGAAAATACTGTATTAATTGTCTTGTGTGAAAATTCTAAAATTTTTATGGTAAAAATTTCATTGAGTTTAGTTTAAAAAACAAAAAGCGAATCTTAATTTTGAATTTTGTAAGCCAATATATAAATAATTTAGTGACTGCAACTCAAGTAGACAAGCTTGTTAAGAGTATACGTGTATTTAGTGAAAAAATAATTAGTATACATACAGGCATGCTATACTAAAAGCCAAAGATTCTTGTATATATACATATACATGTACGTATTGGATGTGAAATGAATAGGAAGAGCAAAAATAAATAAAGAATATTAAGTTTTATGAATAAATCATGAAATAATCAAGAAAGTGAGAATCTAAGACTATGTATGATGTCTGGATTACAAGAATGTAATTGAATTTTGGTAATTTAAGTTGTAAAGACCCTAACTCGTTTTCGTTGCTGGAATAGGGTTACAGAGCATTATCATAAAATTGTAACTTAAAACACTCATTTCTAAACATTAGATAAATCATAGCATAATTCATTCAAACACATGCATATCATCCCTTATTTAAGCCCTCAAGGCCTAAGAAACACTTTAGAAACAATTCGGGACTAAATCAGCAACATATGAAACCTTAAGGAAAAGGTTAGAAAAATTCACACTACAGGGATCATACAGCCGTGTGGCCAGGCCGTGTAACATTTAAAATAGAGACACACGGCCGTGTCCCAGCTCGTGTCTGTGCCCGTGTAACTCTCTGACTTGGGCCACACGTCCAAGCCATACACCCGTGTGCCAAATCGTGTAACCTTCGAAATGCAACCATTAATACCTACAGGGGACACATGGCCGTCTCACATGGCTGTGTGTCACCCAGCTAAGACACACATCTGTGTCTTAGGCCGTGTGAACTAGAATAGGCAAAATTCAAGCCATTTCTTTCACCAATTCAACCACACCCTTACAAGCCATTTGCGCATATGACCAAGGTATCAAAACATACCAAAACATACATAATATGACCAATTAATAACCAATTTCATTCAACCAATATGCCATATATGGCACCTCAAAAACAAGCATTCAACTTAACTACACATATATATAATTAGTTACCTTGCTACCGTTTTAAAACATATTGTACTTAAGTTATACCATGTCAATATAATTTGACATTTGAACTATTGTTTCCATGCATCTCAAACACACATATACCTAAACCTATACATATTTGACCATAACTCATCCACATATATTTAGCTTAATTCCAAACCAAGATATATCATAATTGACCTTATTGAATTGCACCAACATATACCCAATTGGTTATTTTTTATAGAAACACACTTAACTAAATTCCATATTCAAGCTTACCTTAAGTAACCATATTGCAAACATGCCAAACTTACTCTTTGGCCATAAAACCATGCATCAACTTAACCAACTTAACACCAACCATCAAGATACCATAGGTACATTAACCGTAATGACACTTATACATACCAAAACAATAACTGGATCATTTATACACAAATTCACCTATACATGCCATTATAACCTAATCAAGACATCAGAATCTACCAATATAATCGTTGGATAGTGTGATAGATCTCGATCGAGCTTTCGATAATCTGCAAAGTAAGGGGAAGATGACTACGTACCGCAATGAATGCTTAGTAAGTTTATATAAACTTGAAACATAATTTATCACTTCAATATTATCATACATAGATTAAACATGATTCAACACCAATACTTTAAACTTAGTATAAGCCTATTAAACATCATTCAACTCACAATTGAGTATATTTATAAACATTACATACACCTTTCATTTAGAACATAATAAGGTCTCATAGGTTGACTTACATAATTATCAACCTTTTCTTAAAACGGTAACCCAGTTCATCTACTTACTTACCATTCCATTTACTTAGCATAAACTTAATTACATTATTAACTCACGAACTAGTGTATTTATTTATAACATAAGTAAACTCACATATAGCATCAGTAAATTTCTTCCTTACAAGTAAGTCCTTTAACTCAACAATCCTTTCTTTTCATCACATTACATCTCAACTATAAAGTTATCATTTCATTACCTATTCTCACCCATTTCATTTGCAAAACATACAAGGCATAAACATAACAATAACTATAGCCACAAGCTAGTGCATTTAAGCATAACTCTTTTAGAATCAACTACACAATAAACCATTTCATGAGAAATTACATACTTTGATTCTTACCTCTTTCATGCACATAAGCATATTTTCATTTGGTCACTTACCATTTCAATACATTTCTTTAAAACCAACATAATACAATCCAACCTACAGCTTGTCCCAAGCCTAAGAATCATCAACAACACATGTTAATGCATCAATTCATAATTCACTCAACTAACATAAGATAAGTCATTAAACATGAATAACCTCACTTGAAATCATCAATTCCATAAACATGGTTATACTTTCATTCAACATTTCCTTTTCATTCTTTTTCATAGTTTTCATAATATAAATCATTTTAGTACTTACCATTCATTCCCATTTCATGCTTATTGACTAGTGTAACACCCCAAACCCGACCTAGACGTTATGGCCGAATCTGGCAGTGTCATATTGAAGTGTGAAATGAAAAACCTCAATGACGCTGGAAACCTCAAAATTATTTAGTCAAACAGTGATTTCAAAAAGGGTAGTTCATTTCCAAAACGCGCGTCATTGAAGAGTTATTTAATTTTAAAACGCGATATCGTTTGAAAAGCCAAATATTTATTTAGCCTCTTTGTGTGATCTAAAAGAACAATTAAAAAAATCTTGCAATATTGTCAAAAGTACTTTCTTTTAAATGTTATCAATTTAAAATTTCATTTATAGTGGAAGCTTATCTTTTGAAAACAGTTGCATAAACGTGGTGTCTTTGAATAACAATTACCTTTTGAAAAAAACTTGTCTTTTTCCTACATCTAACAGTTTATAAAAATAGAGTAATAAAACTAAATTAAAAATAAAATCCAAAAAAGGCCTTATTACAATAAAAATACCCCATAATAATCTACTTATAAATCAAAAGCTGAAAATGGAAGCAAATGCGGTTGTGTGGCCACCGTTGAGTCCCTCAAGTACCGACTCGTCTATAACTGGGGATTACCTATACAGTTAAACAAAAAGGGTGAGTTTACGAAAACTTAGTGTACAATCCCTAATATAAAACCAGTCAAACATACAGAATGCAGTAATAGTCTGGGCCTGAGCCCATTATAGAAACAGTATCAGGTGGGCCTTAGCCCATTATAGTAGCAGAATCAGAAACAGAATATATGTGGGCCTAAGCCCAATATAGTATCAGTGACAAAGCAGAAACGCAGACGAAAGTCCCACCCCAATCCAGCCAGACACACCACTCCATCCCTCCAGTCACACCATGTGGGGATAAAATCAAACCACCTAGCCAAACACACCAAGATTAGCACCGGTTGCGGCACTAATCATGCAGCAAAGCTGCAATAATCAGAATAGCTAGCAGTGATTGCAGCAAAGCTGCCAGTATACAGGATGGCTAAAAGCCATAAACAGGATGGCTGTAAGCCATAAGCAGGATGGCTATAAACCATAAGCAGGATGGCTAAAAGCCATAATTACAGAACACTTCCTCTGTCCATAAAAACTTGCCCTCATGTAGAATGTCATGTCATAATATCATAAGTGTATGCAACATGTCAAGCTCGATTACAGACATACATATCACATGCAGATCAATCATTTTACCTTTAGGGCATAATGATCATTTTCATCAGAATGGTTCTAGACACACTTACTGACCCATCAGAAGGTCTACAGCCGTCTTGGGCGACTCGTGTAACCTCAACATACATAACAGTGTGAATGGGTCTGTTACCCATTTTACAGCCCATGTAGGCCCACACGCCCGTGTGGCCCACTAAGCCTAGGAATGACCTAACCATGGTTCGACACAGCCAGGTCTAATATTTCTACATATCCGTGAATTTACCCGTATGGGGCACCCAAGCCCATTGGTAGTTGAGGTCTGTTTTCACAGTTTCCTTAAGACAAATTCAACCGCTCCTATGGTACTGGAGAAACACTAATCGTGTGTCTCTCAAGATACAACAACAAGATGAGCACAACAGCAGTAAGGCTACGGTGATCAACAAATAGTAGCCTTGTCTTTGTCTATCACTGAAAATAGTTCAAAAAATATATATATAGGGAGAAAATCTTTTAGAATTTTGGAAATTTTAAATAAATTCAAATGAAGAACTTTTGAAAATTTTTGACTAATGGAGCCAAAATCGTGTCTATGAATTAAGGAGTCATTTAAACCTAAATTAACGTTTGAATTAAAGGAGCCATTAATTCCTAAGTTGGTTCACATATATAAACATATTTCACACTTGATATCTAACAAATGTGGAGCTAAGCTTTCCATTTTCCTTTGTTAGAGTAGCTAATAAAAATAATAAGTTATTTAATAGCAGTTAGCAGTTAAGAGTCTGTTAAGCAGTCGACAGTTATCTCTATATAACGTGCATATACTGCATGCATGTGTGTAGGGTTTTTTACAATAGTTTTGTATCTCATAATTCACTTCTTGATTCAATAAAGAAGTCTTATTAAATTTTTAACATGGTATCAGACTGTCATTGATCCTTGGAGAATTGGTTATCTGTGGCTTTCATGTCTCGGCCCTCCAGTCCATCTGTAATTCAGTCTGGCGCATCTCCGATGGCCTCCAGCATGCCTGATGATGTGATTGATATCAGATTTCTCTCTACTAAGAAGATTAGTGTCCTTCTTGATGACACTAATTATCTATTATGGCGTCAACAGATTCTTTTGGTGATTAAAACTTTTAAGCTTTAGCATTTTATTAGATTCCCAAACTGTTGCTCCTCCGCAGTTTCTTTCCGATACCGATGGAGTACTTCAAAAAATGTTGACTTTATTCGGTTGAGCAGCAAGATAGTGCTCTTGCATCTTGGCTTCTATCCTTTGTAAGTCTGGGTTCTTCCTCACTTTATTGGTATGGACACCAGTGCTCACATTTGGAATGCCATTGTTGATCTTTATGGAAGCAAAACCATGTCTCGTCTAATGTTCTACAGACGTGCTTTACACTCTCAGAAAAAGGTGAGTTGTCTATGCGTGATTTTTTAGTAAAGATTAAATGATACTGTGCTAGTCTTACCAATTATGGAGAGCCTATTAGTGAACATGAACATGTCACGACTATTCTAAATGGGCTGTCCTTAGAATACAAATCTGTGATCACCATTATCACAATCAGTCCCACACCCTACATTATCTAGGGTGTCACTACGATGCTTTTGGATGTTGAGGTGTGACAACTCTCCTCTGTTCTTCAAGCACCTACTTCTGCTAATATAGTTACCCACCAGCCCACAAGATAAGATGCTAAGTCTGAACCAACACCTGCATATCACCAATCAACCAGTGCTTGTGGGCGAGGGCATGGTTGAGCATCTGGCCCGCAGTTTCAGTGTCAGTTGTGTGGCAAAAAAGGTCATCTTGTTGATCGTTGTTATTATAGATTCGATGCACCGTACAAAAGCGCCAGATATAGACCCCCACAGCCTTCACAAGCTAATGTCTACATGTTTGGTGCAAGTTCGCCCATGGCACCTTGGCTGCCGACTATGCCAGTTCATGCTCCCAATACACAACCAAGCTGGTTTCTTCCACCTTCAATGCCAGCAACGCCTTGGTCAAACCCATTTGCTACAACTGCTTGCTCCCCCGTCAATGCGTCTAATCTGGTAACACACCAACCTCAAGCATACATTGCCACACCTGAGACTATTAAAGACAATGCATGGTGCCCTGACTCTGGGGCAACGCATTATCTCACACATTCGCCTACTTCTCTAACAGAAAGCACTCCATACAAGGGTCCAGGTAAGGTATATGTTGGCAATGGCAATGCTCTCTTTGTCCTATCCTCTGGTCAGTCTTCTTTACTTACTCGTTCACGTTTGTTGTTCATGCGCTCTTTATTGCTTGTGCCTGGCATCACAAAAAATCTCTTGTCTGTCTCAAAGTTTACCAAAGATAACCAAGTAATCTTTGAGTTTCTTCCTTCACAGTGTCAAGGTTGGGACACGCATACGGGACAAACTTCATTTGACTGATTCTGGTGTATCAAACTCACCTATCTCAGCTCAAGGTCTTATTGCTACGTCTACTGTACCCTTTGATGTATGGCATTATAGGCTAGGTCACCCTTGTACAGACATACTTACAAAGGCTCTACGCAAATGTAACATCCCTCTTGGTGCAAATAAAAGCTCCTTTCATTGTATTGCATGTCACTTAGGCAAAGCACACAAGTAGCCTTTTCAGAAGTCCACAATTGAGTATACTGCCCCACTTCAACTACTGCTTGCTGATGTCTGAGGACCAACCCCCATTACTTCTAATAATTTTTGCTACTATGTTGCTTTTATAGATGCCTATACAAGGTATACTTGGCTCTACTTCTTGAAAAACAAGTCTGAAGTTCTTAATGTGTTCCCTCACTTTCAAAGACAAGCTGAAAGAGTCATTGGGCATAAACTCAAAACACTACAGACAGATGGTGGTGGGGAGTTTCAAGCTTTGAAAAGGTATCTAGCTCAATAAGGGATCGTGCATCGCCTTACATGCCCCTAAACTTCAGCTCAAAATGGCTTGGTTGAATGAAAATATAGGCAAATTGTCAAAATAGGGCTTTCCATGCTGGCTCATGCCTCTATGCCTCTAATTTACTGGAGTGATGCTTTTGCTAGTGCAGTATACTTGCTCAATAGATTACCCTTTCATCCTATAAAACATACTTCACCACATGAAAAATTATTCAAAACCATACTAAACCATACCTTCTTACGTGTATTTGGGTGCCTGTGCTTTCCTAACCTTAGGCCTTACAATAACCACAAGTTGCAGTTTAGGTCCACTCATTGCACCTTTTTATGCTACTCTCCATCTCATAAAGGATACCGCTGCCTAGACTCTTTTGGAAAGATATATGTTACACGACATGTCACTTTCAATGAAAAAGTGTTTGCTTTTCACACTAACCACATTAAGCCTGCTAGCTTTCTACTAGAACTAAAGTCTAGCTCTAAGCTTCTTGTCCTATCGCCAAACTGTACTTAACCTACTAGTGCTCAAACGTCAAATCAGTCACCCACCACACCTATCACTTCACACAACAGTAGACCTTTGTCACCTATATCCTCACCTAATCTTAACCCACAACCTTACTATACGAACCCATCTATTTCTTCTTCTACTCCATCTGTCTCTCCACAAGTTAACTCCATACCCGATCATCCACCTTCACTACCTGTTCCATGTAACACCCACCCTATGGTCACTCGTAGCAAAGCCGGTGTATTTAAACCAAAAGCTTATGTAACCATAGCACCATCTTCCCTTGGTGATGTCCCCAACAACATTCATGTTGCAATGTCCCATGACTCTTGGAAGGCTATTGTGTATAGTGAATTACAAGCACTCCTTAACAACAACACATGGAGGTTGTGCTCCTTACCAACAAACAGACAAGCCGTTGGTTACAAGTGGCTCTTTAAGGTCAAGATAAGGGCAAATGGTACCGTTGAATGATACAAAGCACGTCTTGTAGCAAAGGGGTTTTCACAGCATGCTGGCTTGGATTACCAAGACACTTTAGTTTGGTAGTTTGTGCTACTACCGTTCGCATGGTTCTTGCTATCTCAATCATGAAAAACTAGGGGTTAAGACAACTTGATATCAATAATGCTTTTCTTAAAGGGAAGCTGGTTGAAGATATCTACATGGAACAGCCACCAGGGTTTGAAGAATCCGGTCCTAATGGAGAGAAGCCCATTTGTAAGCTAAACAAAGCCCTATATCGGTTGTGCCAAGCCCCTCACGCATGGTTTCAAACACTCAAACAGTATCTTATTGATCAACTTGGTTTTCGTGCTGCCAAAGCAGATCCGTCGCTGTTCATACGTGCTACATCCGACAGTCTTCTGTTGCTTATAGTCTATGTTGATGATATTGTTCTCACAAGTAGTTCTAACTTAGAGATTGACAGGGTTGTTTAACTACTTCATACAAAGTTTGCTCTCAAATATATGAGACCCCTTACCTTTTTCTTAGGCATAACTATTGATCGATCCTCTAAAGGACTGTTTCTTAGCCAACAGAACTATATTCGTGAGATTTTGGCTAAGACAGGCATTACTGCTTCAGCACCCACACCAACACCTATAGTGAGTTTCCCGAAATTGGTGGCAGATGATGAGAGTCCGCTTCTAGTTAATGGCTCTCTATATAGAAGTGTAATTGGCAAGCTGCAATACCTATGTATCGTTCGACCTGACCTGGCCTACTGTGTCAACAAACTAAGTCAATACATGAATGCTCCAAGAGAGGTTCATTGGAGGGCAGTCAAGCGAGCTCTACGCAACCTCAGTGGCATCATTAATCATGGACTCTTCGACTCAATAAGTCAGTTTCAGCTCACTTGCTATTCAGATGTTGACTGAGCTTCTTTAATTGAAGACAGACACTCCACAACTGGCTATATGGTTTATTTAGGATCCAGCCCCGTTGCATGGTGCTCTAAGAAGCAAGCCATTATATCTAGATCAACATTCGATGCAGAATATAGAAGTCTCACCAATTGCGTATCTGATCTCTTATGGATCAAACAGTTGTTAGAAGAGGTTGGAGTGATCACCTATCAAACTCCTGTAATTTGGTACGATAACACGTCCGCTTTGTCCATGGCTTCCAATCCTATGCATCATGCTAAGGTAAAACATGTCGAAATTGATCATCATTTTGTCCGAGAGAAAGTGCTTGATGGCACATTACAGGTCAACTAAGTCCCTTCTGACAAACAGATTGCTGATGCCCTCACAAAACCAATCACACCCAAGACATTTGACTCTGTTCGACAGAAGCTTCGTGTGATGTCCAATGATATTGCATCTGCTCTCAAAGAACAAGAGAAAAGCCATGAGAATGTTAGAGTAGCTAATAAAACTAATAAGTTAGTTAATAGCAGTTAGCAGTTAAGAGTCTGTTAAGAAGTTAACAGTTATCTCTATATAATGTGCACATACTGCATGCATGTGTGTAGGGTTTTTAACAATAGTTTTGTATCTCATAATTCACTTCTTGATTCAATAAAGAAATCTTATTGAATGTTTATCATCCTCAACATAATTCACAAGTGGCTTACTTTGAGCATTAATTTCTCATTCATCATTCAACCATTTTGAGCATATGATATACTGTTGTAAAGGTCTCATGGATAATATAAAACTATAGTTTTATGATTCAAATCTCCACCTTTACTAATCGAGAATATGCCTCAGAGCTTCCAAAAAATCTATTTTTTCCAACAGTATTTACACCAATTTGTTATTTCAATTATTCGAGTTATTCGAATTGTAAAAGTCAACTCGACTTGAACTCGAAATTCAATTATTTATTCAAGTTGACTAAAAAAATCGAATAACTAAATTCGGTTAACTCAAATTTTAAATTTTTTCTGATTTTTCAAACTGAATCAAATTTTGGTAAAGAAAAAATTTGGAAGACGAAGTTGACCTAAAACCACCACCATTATTCCTTTTGTCCCAATGCTGTTGTCTTGTATTTGGTCCTTTATATCTTATTCTTCATTATTTTCAAATGATAATTTGACCATTTTTAAACTAGATAAAGATAAGGAATCAGTTTAGGTAAATATAACAAGATTTAAATTTTTATCAAAATGAACTGGTTTCAATTATATCAATATTTATATCCTTGATTGGATCAACTTCTATTATGCACAATGAAGGATTTTAGTATTAAGTTTTGAACAACTAAAATTAAAAAAAAAAAAAAAGAAATTTAGGGTTTTAGTGAAAATTTTTAAAAATTTTGATAATTTTAATTAAAATTTTCAAAATCCTATAGAGATTTTATGAAAATTAAAAAAAAAAACTGAAGACTCTAATTGAAAGTTTTAAAAATTTTCAAAGATTTAATAATAATTTTTAAAAATTTTTATAGATAATTAAAATTTTTACTTAATAATAGAATTAGCACATTTGTTTTATTGGTGAATTTTTAAAATGAAAAGTAAATGATGATTAAAAATATGATACTTTTAAGAATAATAAAAAGTATTGATGCGTGCATTTTAAATTAGTATATAAGTATAGATAATATTAATGCAAGAAACATGATTTCCACATCTAAATTTTTTTAATGGTTGGTTGGTGGTGGTGGTGGTTCCCTTTGAACATAGAATAACTGACAATTGCCACAAACCAATACAAAACGAATTTTATATAATAAATTCCGAATTTTGGTTTTCCTGATACTGTATTAATATTTTCTTTATGGAATGTGGCATGTGATATTATACTTGGAGATTTTTATTTTATTCTTATATGATTTGAAGTTTTAAATTGTCTATTTATGTTTAATCGAATATATATGAAAAATTGATTTTTATTAAAAATATAATTTTTTTATAATTTTTCCACTACAAAAATATAAAGTTTGTTTTTAACAAAATATAATCTAACTTTTCTAAAATAATTAATTTTTACTAAAGAAACTCTAAATACACTTAATGATTTTAAAATTTAATATGGTATTTTGAAACAAAGCAAATAAATCAAGATCACTATACTTAAATTAAAAGGCAAATGATTTTAAATAGAAAAATAAAATAAGAACATTTTTCATGTCATTCCAATGGCCAATGTAATCTTCAGGATTCGTCCATAACATTTAGGTTGGGTTTGAAAGGTTATATTTAGTGGTATTAAAGCCCGACACTGTAATATCCCGAATTAGGGCCTAATCAGAATAGTGGTTTTGTGACCACAAATCCGAGGTAGAAATAATTATTTTATAATTATTTTGGTGTTTATGATATGATTTTATGATGGTGTGAAAATTTCGTGAAGAAATTCCAAGCGTAAAGCGCTTAATTTGAAGTTAGGGATTAAATCGAATAAGTTGCAAAACTTGCATTCTAGAAGTTTTTAGTATGAAATTGCTTTGAAATATTAATTAGGAGGTCTTAAATGGTAATTAGACCAATTTTAAGTTCATGGACAAAATTAGGACATGGAAGGAATTTTTGAAAGTTTAGTAAGGAGGGGCGTTTTGGTCATTTGGTTATTAACATGAATTAAAAGGGAAAAATAACACAAAATTCATCATCTCCTTCATTTAGTTGCTGCCGAATTTTGCTCTATCCATAGCTAGGGTTTCTTCAACTTTCAAGCTTCATAGTAAGTGCATCTAAGCCCCGTTTTTAATGATTTTTACGTTTTTGAGATCCCGGTAGCTCGATAAAGCTTATGTTAGCAATATTTTAAGTTAGAGTTCATATTTGGAAAAATACCCATAGGTGAAATTTGTGTATTTTGATGTTTTATGATAGAATATGAGGTTTTAAATTATGTTAGACAACTTGTGCTACTCGGTTTTAAGTAAAAACGAGTAAAACGGCTTAATCGGTAAAAATACATATTGTTCATAAGTATGTGTTTTAGTGGGAATTTGAGCTTGCTAATGGTAAATAAATGATAGCATGTCCTAAAACATAAGAATTTGTGATAAAATTAAATTTCCGAGCTTTGGGGCAAAAGTGTAAATATGCAAAAGTTTAGGGGCAAAATTGTAATTTTGCCGAAATTTGAATTAAGGACTAATTTGAAAATGTGAGTATTAAACAAGCTAAATGTGTTATTTTAGATCAAGAAAGACGTGGAATCAACCTCAATCGAGGAAAAGAAAAGATTGCGGACTAAATTGCAAAATCTTTGTATTTTGGTACTAAGGTAAGTTCATATGTAAATAATGTAACATAATTGTTATTTTTAAGTTAATTGATGTTATTTATATGATATGCTGATTTTTATCATGAAATATATGCTTTGTGGTTATTATCGAATAATATGCAAATTATGTGTGCTACTTGTTAAATATAAATTGCTATCGAGTATTGGTTTCGGTATTCTGTGGAAGACGGCATGGAAATGTGATTGAGGAAAGCCCCGTTTGAACCTTGGGAATAGATTAGGATACAAGTGACATGTCACTAGGATGGTTGGGCATCCGAACTCGTTGAGTTGAGTCCGAGTTCACTTATGGATGCAAATGTCTGAACTCGTTGAGTTGAGTCCGAGTTCGTGAGATGTAACTAGGCATCCGAGCTCGTTGAGTTGAGTCTGAGTTCACTTATGGATGCGAACGCCCGAGCTCCTTGAGTTGAGTCCGAGTTCGCTTATGGGCGGGTTACATAATTGATTGATTACATATATGGCACTTATGTGCAAATGATCCGTGTATCCGAGTTGTATTCCAATGTGTTCAACGGGTAAAATTCAAGTGAAATGGAAAAGCACTCAAGATGTAAGTGACAATTCGGTAATGCTGAGAAATGGCCATATTGGACAGGTATGTACTTAACCCTCGGGTTGAAACTCGACACAACAACAAAAATGTGGTAAGATGAAGTATGATGATTAGAATTGTGACCTATGTTTTGGTGATACTATGCTAATGTTGTTTGGCATAATGACTTTGTTATGTTACTTGTTATTTGCATGTGAACTTACTAAGCATTTATGCTTACTCCCTCCTTTTCATTCATTGTAGTTTTGGACAAGCCGGCTCATGAATCGGGATAGGTCGAAGGCTCGATCACACTATCCGAAGGACTTTTTGGTAACTGGCTTGTAAAACTCAGTATGGCATGTATAGCACTATACCTACTTTGTGTAAATAATCTTGTGATATGGTGGTGTTTTGGTTGAGGAAATGCTTGACAATGATGAGTCATTGAAATGGCTAATATAGACTATGTTTGATGTCATGGAAGGATAATAGATTATCTAGTACATGAAAGCTTTTATGAAAATGAAATCAACCATAAAACAGAGCATTGCAGCAACACTGACGTGAGTTTGAAAATTTACTAAAAATCATAGAAATCGAATTTGGTGATGGATTAGTTATGAAATTGAATATTATTGTGTCTACTTTCATGTGGAAGAAGCGAAATAGGTAAAGGAGTTACATGTTATGAGATATTTGAGTTTTAGTGAGACAGGGCCAGAACAATTTCTGGATCCCCTGTTCCAGCTTTGAAAATCCACCATAAATTGTACAAAAATAATTAGGAGGTATACTTTATATGGTTAGAATCCTTATTGAGTCTAGTTTTAAGAGAAACAAACATAAAATTCATGTGAATTTTGTACAGAGAGAAAAGTGGTTCGTAGTAAGTAGAAGTCAGACCAGTCGAGATCTGCAACAGGGGTAACTTTAACTAATAAACTGTACTAATTGGCCCAGCCAAAAATTCTGGAAAAAAATTAGTGAATAGATATATGAGTCTAGATTCAGGGAAAATTTACGGATCTTGATTTTGAGTTTTGTAACTCGAGATATGATTTTTTGAACAACCATGATGCAGAAAATAATTTATTCCGAAAATGAAAATAGATTTTGTAAAGTTGTTTAAAATGGTAAATTGTGTTTAGTAACACCTCAAGCTCGACTCCGGTGACGGTTTCGGGCGTGGGGGCGTTACAGACACAAAACTTGAACTATGATTTTTCTTAAATCTACATGTATATTTTTAAAATGGGTATTTTGGGAATCATGCCACGGATGAATTTTATTTTATGAAGTTTGCTTTTCAAAACAAAAATCTGAGACTTTGAAGTCGATCCTAGATAAGTACTTTACTACCAGAACAATAAAAAGACTATAGATTGTGAACTTTAGTCAACTATTAGACTGAAAACCATCAAAATTAATAATTGTTGATAATTACATAAAACTTAGACTCGCGATAACGAAATGAATACTTGAGGTGTATGAACCCACGGCATACGAGCCCGATGAGCACAAGGTCGTGATGCCGAAATTAAATCATCTGTGTCTCAAGTGCGTACACCTGAGCCTGTGGTTGAGCACATTGAGAACTCACCTATTGTTTAGGGTAGTCATCAAGAGCCTATTGACGATGTTGTATTGTAGGCCGTGCTTAGGGTGCTTCAGCTTGTGACTGGAGCCCAAACTGGAACTGGTAGTCGTGGGACCATTGCTAAGATGCTTTATTCCAATGTAGCCGAGTTGTTTAGGGGTATTGTCGGGACAACCCCTACTGTAGCAAAGTATTGGACGAAGGCTGTGGAAAGAATTCTGGATGACATGGATTGTACCCCAAGTATAAATTGAAGGGTATTGTAACAGCCCGTTTTTGACCCTAGTCGAAACGAGTGGTTTTGGGACCACTCAACCGGGTCAAAGTATTAATTTTATTGCTTAAATATGTTTTACAGCATGATAGAATTACTGTATGAAAGTTTCGTTTAGAAATTTTAGTAATTGATCGGTTAAATTGATAAAAAGGACTAAATCGCATAACGCGAAAAATTAGAGTCCTAGTTTATAAATGGCTTATTTGATGTTGGCTCTTAAAGTGGAAGGCCTTAAATGGTTATTTTACCATTCCTTATGCTAGTGGACATTTATGTCCTTAATGATATGTTTTTAAGTGGTTTTAGTTAAAGGGCAAAATGGTCAAATGGCATTATTATATGTTTTATTAAATAAATATCATTAAATGTTTTCATTCTTCATCTTCTTCCACCGATTCTTCAGCCAAAAATTAAGGTTTACAAGCTTTTAACATTTGGCTATTTCAAGCTTCGGTTGGAGGTTCGTTTTTGTCCCGTTTTTGGTAATTTTTACGTTTTTGAGGTCGTTGTTTCAAATACTAGCTAATCCTTACCTCAATTTCTGATTTTGAACATGTCTTTAAAAAGTGCCATTGATGAATCCTTATTATATTGATAGATTTTGATGAAATATTGTTTATTAAGTGAGAATATACAAGAATTTTGAAGTAGTTTTTGAAGAAATTGAGTTTTAAGGATTTAATTGTAAAAGGAAGTTAAATGTGTGATTCATTGAGTTGTATGTGCTTGTATAAATCCCTTGAATATTCGGCTATGATGAATTGGGGGATTTATTATGCAAATTGTCATTTTGTGATAAAAGGGCTAAATTGCAATGTGTTGAAAATATAGGGACTAAATTGTTAACATGCCAAAATATATGTTTTGGGCTTGATTGATCAAGTTAGCGATTAAATAGCTGAAATTTGTATTAATATAGATAAAGACGACCGAATCCCGGAACTTGATCGGGGAAAAAGAAAAGTTGACGAGTAGATACGGAATTTCGAGGTAAGTCCGTATAATGAAATTTATTGTGTATATGCTCATATTTGTTGTTAATTGAATACATGAAATACTAGTCGATTAAATGGCCTATCTGTATGTATACATGTGAAATTGTTACAAGAGAAAAATGAATACCGAGCCCCGTTAGAATCGTGGAAGTCGATGGGATACAAGTGATGTGTCACTAGGGTTACAGGGTGGTTAGAGCTCCTGCATTTGTTGCGGACTCACCACGTGCTCATTGAGCTCTCTGATATAGCCCTCCCGAAGAATATGTGGATAATGGATTTAGCCCGGATGGGTAATCCAAATTAGGGTCTGAATTTAGCCTGGACTGGAAATTCAGATCCTAGCTCATTAGAGTAATTGTTGTTGCAGGGGATTAAGCCTTGACTGGTAATCCCGACAATACTCTATGAGTTTATATTACTGTGACAGTCTTAAAACGACCCTAGTCGGAATGTGGTTTCGGGACCACAAAACCGAGGCATAAAATATATTTAATATTTATTTTGATGCCTATGATATGTGTTAATTCGTGTGTGACATGTTTGATGTGTTGATTTTGAGTTATAAAATTTAATTTCACTAAAAGGGACTTAGTAGTGAACTTTGAAAATGTGCTAGACAAATGTGTGATGACCAATAAATGCATGCATGAGAAAAGGAGTTGCATGTCAAATTGCCCAATTTTACTCTAGTGGACAGCAATGATGGCTAATTTGGCATTTTGTGTGTTGTATTTTAGCTTAATAAATAAACTTAATATTTATTTTAAGTTATAATGTGATTTTATTATGATTATTATTATGAAATTGGAGGAAAAACCAAAGCTAGTCCCTTTCTTCTTCTCTTTGCCGTGAGTTGAGGAAGAAAATAAAAATTCATGAGCTTGGGGCATTTGGCTAGGGGAAGCTGAAAATTGAGGTAAGATTCATGGAATTTTTCTTTGAATGTTGTGGATTTTAGTTGGTCTTGAAGTTTCCAACAAGACCCGTGTACTATATTCATGTGATTTGTGTCCATGAAGCTTTCGGTTTTGCTAAAAGAAAAATGGAGGAAATAAATTGTTTTCTTGTGTTTTAATGAGCATGGGAGAATCGATTCTCTTGGTAATATGAGCTCATTACCGAATGTATATAGGAAATTTATAAGGTTGTGTAATTGAGCTAGTTAAAATGCTCTTAGTTGTTTGATGGCCCTAAAGAAAATTTGCTATCATGGTTGTGTGTATGTGTAGTGCCGATTGTGAATGGAGCCTTGAGGAACTCTAAGATGTAAAAAAAAAAATTCATGTGAATTGAAGTTGTGAGCTCCAATTAGTAAGTTAGGTGTAGCTCAAATGGCAAGAGGGGCATTCGGTTCCTTGAATTACATGATTTGCTTTGTCTTTGATTAGCAAATTGGTTGTTAGCATGATATTTAGTCTATTGGAAATGAGTTAAGGTAAATAGAGGCTGAATTGGATGTGATGAGCTTCTTAAATTGTTTGACCCAAGCCTACTTATAAACTGAAATTTGTGAAGCAAGTTAGTTTCGGTTAAATTGTAATGTGATAAGGAAAGAACTATGCTTTGATGTTGAAATTGAGTTTTCATCAACGAATGAATTTGTTTTGGTGAATGGCTAATTATTGAACATACCTTTTGAGATTTTAGATGGAATTACCGAATGTGTCTTTAATAAGGAAAGGGATGTTTGATTTTGATTGATAAGTGAAGTCTAAGACCATATGCATTTAGTCCTAGCATGTGAAGTAAAGCAAACATACTTCTTTTTGTGATTGAACTTTGAATTGATGGAAGTATGTGTCATGTATAAAATGAAATGCAAGATTAATGTATGATTTAGAAATTTTTGCTTAAAAGTAACATTCTATGTATGTGTATTAGCCGAATTTGAGCTTAGAGGGTAAGTTATATGGAGGTGTTATGTATGAAATGGATTTGAATAAAGTCCATGCTGGACATATGGCCGAATGGCCTTAGTGAGTATGCATTAGAATTGGTAATTAAACCAATTGACCAATTTATGCTTGTGGGAGCTTCTTGGTTAAAGAAATGACCTATTCGGCCATGTGCATAAAATCTTTGATGTTTGTGTTGATAATTGGTGTCTTAAGAGTGGTATAATGATTAAAATGAATATGAAATATGTACATTGTGTTAAAATCAATGACTTCTTTAAATGATGCCTTGTAATGTTATGTTTTAATTATGTGGGTAAGATCACTAAAGAGTGAATTTAGTATAAATTCTGCTTGGTACAGCAGCAGTAACGTGTTTTGGAAAAATCACCATAAATTGTGTGAGTTGAATTAGAGGCTGAATAAATTGTGTAATTGAAGCTTAATGAGTCTAGTTTCTTATAAAAGAAACCTTGCAAGCAAAGGAATTCCCGATAAAAAGATTTTTGGAATGGAGTGAGACAGTGTCGGATTGACTTCGAAGTCCCCTGCTCTGTTTTTGGAAAATCACTATAAATTGTATAAAAATTGTTATGAGATAATATTTATATGCTTAGACTCCTTAATGAGTCTAGTTTCGAATGGAATAGGTGAGGCCATATTTGGAATTCTGTACAAGGAGAAATTTGGTTCGTAGTATAGAGTGGTCAGTTTACTCAAACAGTGAAATAGGGAAAGTTTGAGAAAAATTCTGGTATTGATTGGCCAAACCAAAAATTATGAAAATTTTATGGATGGAATATAAATGAGTCTATTTTCATGCAAAATTAACGGCACTTCATTTGGATTTTTGTAGCTCCAGTTATGAGTAAATTATTGAATGCTGCTCAGAAAATCAGCTTGTTGTGACTTAAGATATGTATGTGAAATGATCGAATGTGCGTATGTGTTTGCAATGAGAAGAATATGCATGTATTATTTGACTATAAGTGAAAATGATTCATTGAGATGCTTGAATAAGGATTAATAAAATTAAATGTTTTATTTAGCTCAAGAGCATAGAGGGACGAGTTCGGATAAAGGGAAGGCCAAAGTGGTCGAATAGCCAACTCGTAAATTCTCGGGAAAGTTCAAGGTAAGTTTTGAGTAATCGAATTTGGTAAATAAGTTAAAATGCCATGACATACATGCTGATATTTGAACGATGTCCTATTGAGAAAGAAACCTTATTCATGTTTGCTATATAGCCGAATGGCTCATAGAGAAAAGGACCGAAATTGAGTTTTGAAATGCACTGCTTATGTATTTTTGATTATTGGGCCGAAAGTCTAGAGAAGAAAAGTATACGTGTATAAGTTTTGAATTATATGTATATTTATGATATAAAGTCGAGAAGCATGTTATATGTTGTATGCACATGAATTGATTGAATTACAAGTGCAATCTTGCTATGTGAAACTTGGTAACATGCGAATATATATATATATATGTATGAAAATTTGTGATGCGAATCCGGGATTAAGTCCCGCTGACTATATGTGGAGACTATGTCCGGGTTAAGACCCGAAGGCTATATGCAGAGATGATGTCCGGGTTAAGACCCGAAGGCTATATGCGGAGATTAAATCCGGGATAGAGACCCGATGGCTATGTATAGAGTTTACCTGAGCTAAAGATCTCGATGATTATGAGAGTAAAGTCTAAGACTAATGGTCTTCAAGGTAACGATTGCTAATGAATTGCGCTGAAAGTGTTAAGTTATACAGGTATGTACCCTTGGCTTATATGCAAGCTAGATTTTTGGACCGAATACTAAGGTCATTATGTGATTTCATATGTGTTCATGAAATAAGATTATTAATATGGTCAAAGTACAAATTGGCCTATGTGAAATGATATGTGAGTTTTGTGACATGTGTATGTTTACGTGAATTTACTATAAGTGAAAGCTATCCACTTTCGTATATGATGTGAATGTATATGTGTGGAAAAGGGGTGACTTACCTAAGAGAAGAGGGAAACAAAAATACTAACAACTATACTATAATTTGATAATCTATTTAATGTCATTGCTTAAAACTTACTAAGCATTGAAATGCTTATTCCGTTTCCCTTGTTTCCTCTGTTTTATAGATCTCATTTTGGAAGCTACAGACTCGGGGATTGAAGCCTTAATCACCTACACTATCGCTGTTATTTTGGTACATTTTGATGGTTATTTTTGGGTCGATGGCATGTATAGGCTAATCTCCTTCTGTCGTTTTAAACCACATTTTGAGTTGTAATATTTCTAGCCATGCGAAAATGGCTTGCTTAGTCATTCGAGTTTGATTATATGTGTTGAAATGATTCTCATACGATTCGATGTTGAGGCATGAAATTTAGTTAGTACCCAATATGCAATGACTTTTCTAACATGATGTTTGGATATTAAATTGTTCGATTTAGCTAAATCGTTAGTAGCCACAAGGTAGAGATTTGCTAGCACGCTTATAGAACGTTTTAAATGAGATAGGATGTTTGACCGAACCGACCTATAAGTGTTGTATTCAAATATAGAACTCAATGAATTTACGTCTAGCTTTGTATCTATGAACCTCGGTAGGAAGTATCTAGTTATATAATGCCTTAATACCCTATTCCGGCGACGGACGGGGGTGTAGGGTGTTACAATTACAGGGGATTTAGCCTGGACTGGTAATCCCACTGTAAGAATGAGGTTCGCGAGAGTGTGCTCTCTGTTTAGTCTTCGGACTCTTTGTTCAGCCTTCGGGCTTACTGTTCATCCTTCGAGATTACTGATCAGCCTTCGGGCTTACCGATACTGGCTCGAAAGAGCATATATGATGCACTGACGGATTTCTGGTTACATGTATATACACTGTGTGTGTATCACCTGAGTATCCCTCGACGTTCTTAAAGGTTCAACGGGCAATTACCGATACATGTTACATGAAAAGTGAATAAAATCTGTATTACAAGTTATACGAATACTAGAAGATGTGTGAATTACATGTTACATGAGCTACTCATGGATTACATGATATATGTATTATGAGAATTACATGAATTATATGGATACATGTTATATGAGATTGATATGGATTATACAGCATATGTTATATGAATGACATTATATGTTACATGGACTAACAAGTGTATACTTGTGGATTAGGCAACTTGCTTATATGAATTGAATTGGCAATGTATTGAATTACTACATTGATTCGGTAAGGTTTAAATTCTATACCACGGACTTACTAAGCTTTAGAAGCTTACTCCGTTTATTTCTGTCAATGTTTTATAGATTCGGAAGCTATCTCGATCCTCAGACGCGTCGGAGATTCGCCATCACACTATCCATCAAGCTTTTCGGTACTTTTGAATCTTTTGTAAATGAAATGGTCATGGCATGTATAGGCTAGTTATTTTGTGTACATGATGTATTTTTGTAAGTGATCAAGCCATGGGATGTGGCTTGGGTCATATATGTTTATAATGAAGTATTTGGTAAAATTGGCTTGGAAATGTTGTTTATTATTGGCTGAAAAGAAATGACCCTTGTTGGGTGGCAATTTGGCTTAAACCAAGCCTACATTGTGCCACACGCCAGGGGACACGGGCGTGTGCTTCGATCGTGTGTCCCCTGCACCTTAAATAAATTTTGACAGTTTCGACCACGGGCTGAGAACACGGGCGTGCCTTGGCCGTGGGAAGCACACGGCCCTATCCCACGGGCGTGTGAAATTAACCATTAACCGTGTGGTGTAAGTCAGTAGCTTCCACGGCCTCTAGACATGGGCGTGTGAAGGCCACACGGCCTCATCACACGGCCGTGCTAAAAGTCACATGGGCGTGTGTGACGTCATTTTCAGAAAAAAAATTTTCGAGCTTCCGATGCGATAGGATTTGAATCCTAATCATCCGAAATAACCTTAATTAGCCTGAGAATAATTAATACGGACGTTTATGCAATATTCTGTGTTCACTTTCAATTAAATTCTGTAAAGATCCGATAAGTCCGGTAATGCTCCGTACTTGATTCCGGTGACGGTCTCGGGTATAGGGTGTTACAGGTATAGTATCATTACTGAGGGCAAGGCTTACCGATGGTAGCAGTCCATTATGAGAGGTACACAGGAGAAGAGACTAACTTGGGACTACTTTCAGGAGGCTTTTCATAAGAAATACATAGACACTAGATATGTTGAGGCCCGAAGGCTAGAATTTATTGAGTTGAAGCAGAGAGACATGTCAGTGGTTGAGTCTAAGGCCGAGTTCTTGAGGCTTAGTCAGTACACTCAAGGGATGGTTGCGACCGAGTAGGATAAGTGGGCCAGATTTGAGAACAGGTTAAGGTATGATTTGATTATCCAGGTAACCCTACACCAAGAGAGAGTTTTCAAAAATTCGATGAAGAAAACCAAGATTGTTGAGGAAGTTAATCGTGTGGAGTGTAAGAGAAGAGTGAAGGCTAAAGCTTCTGGTAAAAGGAATGTGGGTCCCACTATCACGGCTTGTGACCTATTAAACTAGCCAGAGATGATAGACCTTGATAGAGTACTGCGGTAATTAGTACTGAAGGCAGGACTTAGAACTGTGCTTACTATGGTAAGCGACATTTAGGTGAATGTTGAAGAGGGATGGGTGCCTGTTTGAGATGTAGGTTTGTGGACCATAAGATTAAGGACCGTCCATGTTGTAATGAGAAAATGCAAGCTCCCATGTAGAATGGGCAACAGTTGCAGAAGAGTTAGGTCAGTACGGAGGAGGTAATGCTAGTCAGGGACAACGAGCACTGGGTCAGGGTGCAAATCAAAATGATGCCAGATAGCCTGCACTTGTTTTATACGGCCAAATGTAGAGAGGGTTGTGATGCAGCTGATGTCGTAGCAAGTACTTTTACAATTAAATTTACTCAGTATTTCACTTTGATAGATATTGGTTTAGCACACTCGTTAGTTTCCTGTTTGATGGTTGATAAACTGGGAATTGGGGTAAAAGAAACTGTTACTGACGTATATGTAGCCAGTTCCTTAGGACAGTTTGTTATTGTGAATAAGTTATAGATGTCCGTTGGAAGTTCAAGGAGAAATATTTTTGGTATATTTGATGGAACAGCCCTTCGGGGAATTTCATCTTATTTTGGGTATGGGCTGGTTGGTAGAACATGTGACACCCCAACTATAACAGCCCGAATTAGGGCCTAATCGGAATAGTGGTTGCGAGACCATAAATCCGAGGTTAAAATCTTTATTGCGATTGAGTTTTAAGGTTTATTTAGTGATTGAATGCTTGTGTGAAATTTTGTGTAATAGCCCAAATTTTAGCGAAGTATGAAATAGTGATTCGAGATCACCAAATCTGACAAATGAACTCGTAGATTATATTATTTAATATTTATGAGCCAAATGTAGCTTTTAAAAGATTTTTGAAATAGTAAATTGTGATTTATTTGGTCAAGAAATTGAGAAAAAGAGGTATCGAAATCTCAGTGTTATAAACTGAGTCGTAAATATTTTTATAAATATTTACGGAGTGTCATTAGGGTGGTATTAAAGTTTCGTTAAGAAATTTTAACGTTGCATTCCCGGGACTCCGTTCCGGTAAATCAGACTTGTAAATATTTTTAATAAATATTTATGAAGTTGGTTGTGTAATTAATTAGGTTTTAATTAGATAAATTTAGCTTAATCTAGAGTAATCAGTAAAAATGACTAAAATGAATAAAGTGTAAAAGTTTAATTATAAAGTAAAAGAAAATAAGAGGGACTAAATAGGTAAATAAGCCAATGGCTTAAGATGAGGCGGCAAATCATGGTAAGAATCTTAGATTTTTCTTGATTTATATTATAAAAATATTATTTAATTAAAACATTATAAATTATATTAATTAAAGTTAAGATATTTTATTATAAGAAATAAATAAAATATAGACAATTGTATGATAAATAAATTAAAATTTGTTAAATGGATGGTGATGATATTGTACAAATGTACAAAAATATATGTGTACAATTGTAGTATTTATACTTGTTATTAAATAGGTATTATTATTAATTTATTAAATTATAATTTGTATTAATTATATTATGAGATTTTTATAGGATAAATAAAATAAAACATGAAAAATGTAGGATGATGATGAAATACATGTGTAGTACTATGTATGTGTATAATTGTAATACATGTAATTGATATTAAATAGATATTAATTTGTTATAATTATGATATATTATATGATGAAATAAAATGAAGACAAGTGGATGGAGATGGTTTATTACAAATGTATAAATAAAAATATACATTTGTAATATTTGTATTTAAATTGGAAAATAAATATTTATTAAATATTATTATTAAAAGATATTTATTAGATAAATAATTTTTATATAAAATTTTTATATGACAAACTAATTAAAATGTGACAAATGTAATATAAATATTTGTTAATAAAGAGATATTTATTATAATTATTATTATTAATTAATGTATATATATATATATATATAAGAAATGAAACAAAGGAGAGGAAAAACAGGGGGCATTCGAAACAGAGGAGGAAAAAGAAAGAAAGAAAAGAAAAAAGGAAAAATTGAGGGTTTAAGGTTTAAAGTTTTGATTGATAAGTTAATTAAGTCTTTTTTGCTTAAATTTGATGTTTTAGAAGCTTTAGAACAAAGTTTTGGTGAAATTAAGTTGAAGTTTTGAAAGTTCTTAGGTTTTTGAATATAGTTATGTTGAATTAATTGGTGAATTAGGGGTTAAATTGAATGAATTTCCAGTTAGAATTGATGAAAGGATTAAATTGAGAAATAAGTTATAAGAAACAATTTTGGACAGTAGCAGTAGCCTAACTTTGAAAAATTAGCAAAAATGGCAGAAACTGAATTAGAAGTTGAGTAAGATATAGAATTAAAGCTTATTGAGTCTATTTTCATATAAAAGAAACAGAGCAAGTAAAGAAATTTTTTATTCTTAGATATTTATATTTTTATGAGACTGGTTTAGAATGATTTCGAGATCCCCTGTTCTGACTTGGAAAAATTATTAAAAATTTTACAAAAATAATTATGGGACACAATTTATATAGTTAATTTATATAGTTAGATTCCTTAATGAGTCTATTTTTAGAAGAAATAAACGAGAACATCATTTGAATTTTGTAAAAAGAGATAATTAAATCTTAGCGAAGAGTGGTCAGGATTGACAAACAGGAAAATAGGGGAGAATTTAATGAATAAAATGTACGACTTGGCTAAACTAAAAATTCTAAAAATTTTATGGTAAGAAGATATGTGAGTCTACTTTTAGAAAAAATTAACGGATATTAGTTTGGAGTTCTATAGCTCAAGATAAAAAATAATTTAGTAACTATAACACAGATGGACAACTTAAATATTCATATAAGTAAACAGTGAAAATTATAGACAATGTTACTTACAAGTGTGCAATTTATACTAAGGATGTGGATGGAGAGGAGGAGGAGGAAAAATATATGAATGAGTTCATTTGTAATTATATATATTTGTAGACCTTGAGTGTACTATCCGTATGAATTGGTATTTCAAATGAATTAATGAGAAAAGTTCTAATATGAAATAGTCTAAGTTCGAAATGAAATATTATGAAACGTACTTGAAATACATTAATATGTCTTGTATATGTTATTTGAGTTCATGATGTGGGAAGTAAATCTGTATGTAAGTAGTGTATCGTTTTTAATTACATTTTCATATTTTGATATAATTTATGAAATAATGCTGAATATTTGATGTAATTGAAAAAGTATCAGAAAGTGAGATAATTTCCAGGTTGAACATTAGGAATAGAAAATGGATACGAGGGACCTGTGTGGAAATCTAAGTGAAATACACCCATAGCACCTAAGTGAAATAAGTCCATGGTATTGTGCCAAGTGATATAAGTCCATGGCATCTAAGTGAAAAAAGTCCATGACATTGTGTTAAATGTGATTAGCTCAAGAACGAGCCTATGTGATCTATGTGAAATGAAGTAGTTTTGGCTATAAGTGTGGCACTATGTGAAATGTCCCGATGTATCCATTATTATTTTGATGTGTTCAACGGGAATTGAATTAAAATGACTAAGTGAAAATGAATGTGATTATGATGATGATGATATTTCGAATGGTTTAATGAATAAAGTTTCGACATAGAATAATCTGAGTATAAGATAATACATTATGAAATTAAATTTGAAATACATGGAAATCATATTTATTTGATATATTGAAATATGACATGGAAAACACATGTATGTGAAACCTACAAGATAATTATGCATATTCAGGATTATGAATTGTTACACGAAATTCATGAAAACGATGGTACATGAAATATCGATACAATGAATTGAATGATTTATGTTTATGAAGAAACGTCAAGAGAATGATATACACCATGATACATAAATATGTGACTATCTCTATGATAGCCCAATTTTGACCCTAATCGGAATAGTAGTTTCGGGACCACGAATCTGAGTCGGAAAAATATTCGAATATCATTTTCTGTGTTTTGAATGTGTGAACTTTGATGTGCTAAAGTTTCGTGTTTAAATTCTAAGGTTTGGGTGCTTGATTACTAAAAAGGGTTAAATTGCATCAAATAAATTATATGCATACTATCATGAAAATGTTTAAGTGCCATGTTTCTCTAGTATTGGGGTTTAAATGGCAAATATGCCATTTAGTGAATTAGCGGATGGTAATGGTGTTAGGTATATGATATTATATGTATTTTATAAAGGTGTTGTTTATTAATTTATTTTATATTAATGAAACTATAATAAAAACAAAAGAGAAAAAAAAACAATGTACTTTGCATGTTCTTCTTCAAAATTGCCGAAACTTAAAAGAATAAGAAAGAGAGAAGCTTTCTCACATTCGGTCACTTGGAGACAAAAATCCAAGGTTAGTTTTGTATATATTTTGATAAAATGTATATTTTTGAGCTTGTTGCTAAGATATACACATAGCCCATGTGTTAATTTTGGAATTTAATTGCATTATTGTATCCGGCCATGGAAGGATTTCTTTAAATTGGTTGTTGTTGATGTTAGAAAAAGAAGGTTATATGTTAGATTATTAAAAATTTGCATTCAGTTTTATGTGATTTTGTAAACTATGAGCGAATTTGTAAAATTCATGAAATTGAATTAAAAGAGGGACTAGATTATGAAATGTGTTAAACGGGAGGACTTGTATTGATGTAAGAGTATTCGGCTTTAACTTGATGTAATTAAATTGTGATTAATTTGTTGTTTTGTTCTTTTGGATTAAATTGCTGAATGTGTAAAGTAATAGGGGTGAATCCGTAAATTGTTTAATTATGAATATTTGGGGTTATATTGAATAAAAATTTAGTTTGAATGGTTTTCATTTGAAATTTGAAGCTCAAGAAGTGAAGAAACTGGATTCAGATCAGGGAAAAGCTAAAATAACCGAGTAGTCAAAATTACCGTTCGTTGACATTCGAGGTAAGTCATTAAGTTATTTTATGTACTAAATTTTAATAATGATTTGATTTAACTGTTAAATTGAATTTTTAGAAGATTAATGTATGCTTGCCGAATGTAAATTTCAATGGAGAGAAATGGTGGTTAGGTGTTAGATGTGATTTCCAAATGTGAGTTGAATGAACAATGATATGGTTAAACTTGGATGTTGATGAATTTAGTTGGAAAGTTATTTTAGAAATGGTGCTTACTAGAGTTTTGGTATGTGAAATTTGTGTATTTAGCTTAGCAATGCATGAGTGATAATGGTTTAAGAATGTGAGAGTACATATTGTTTGAGGTGAAATAAAGTATCAGACTTCGTGTCTAGCAGGCTAAGTGCCGATGAAATAAAATATCAGACTTCATGTCTGGCAGGCTAAGTGCCCGTGAAATATCAGACTTCGTGTCTAGCAGGCAAAGTGCCGGTGAAATAAAATATCAGACTTCGTGTCTAGTAGGCTTTGTGCCAGTGTTTAACTTAGGCTTGGTGCCTAGCAGGCTTAATGCCGGTGATTAAAATTTTCGAGCTATGTTATAAAGATCCAAAGGAAATGGAAGATGTGTGCAAGTGAAATTGAGATAAAAATCTTTACATCTGATTTGGCCAATTAGGTGCATATATATATATATATATATATATGTATTCGGTTATTCAAAGATTGAATGGTTTACATTAGAAAGGTACGTATCAATCTGATTTGGTATTTCATGCTAAGTTGAATAAATTGGTAAAAGTCATATAGAATAATAGTGGGTTGACAAAAGTTAAATGTGTACTTAGTTGAAATGTGATGTAATCATGTGTATGTATTGGCTTATTATGATCGACTTGTGCCATATATGAGTTTTAAATTTAAGAAGGTTTGAAAGGTGTTAAAAAAAAAAAGGAATGGGTTAAGTATTCGGCATGGTAATATTCGAGTATGATATAGATTTATAATTGTTATCTAATATTGAAATCAAACTATTAGGATTCGTATATTTAGCTTATGACTGATTAAGTTTTGTGAAAACTTACTTTGGTGGTTACTCTTCTATGTTTTATAGACTTTCGAATCTAGCTACAAGCCCGAGGATCAACAGAAGTCTTGTCACACTATCTTTTGTTTCGATAGTATTTACTTAAACTCTATCCATGGCATGTATACGTTGGACAAAGTTGAAATGTTATGTTTTGAATGATGTGTAAATGATATGCCATGCAAAAATGGCTAATTAACTAGTTAAATGAACTTATAATGTTTAAGATATGTTGTTTTTGTATGGATATCTATGATGCAAATGATATGTTTTATAAGTACTCAAGGATATATGTAAGTATATAGTTAGTTGTTTTAATTATGAGGTTAAAATAAATTTTGTTCGAATGTTAAGTATATATATTTGAAATGGTGAGTGTTTAGATTGTAAATTATTGTAAACTTTAATATGTGAGCTTAATGATAGTATAATGGTTTGAGTAATGGTTTAAAAGCAAGTGTGAAATTACAAACATGCATATTTGCATTCGGCTAATGAATTGATTTTGACCAAATGAATAGTAATATATTTATATGTAAGGTACTAAGATGGTTGATGAGATTTTGGGTCATATATGCGCATATGTTAGTTTTAAAATTTTTGGATTTTGATTGATATTAGTTGTGATATAAAATCATATTAGGATTGAAGAAAATTTATAAATTCCATTGCATGTTGGCCAAATAGAGAACTGAGTAGAATGTGGTATGGATATTTTCGCTAGTGTACTATAATATTGTATTCATGTTTATTATTATAATCGGAAATGATTTAAATGTATGTGAATTGTTTAAAAGCTTTGACTGAGATGTTCGAATGTTGAGTTTTGTTTTGTAATGACTTGTGACCCATTCCGACGACGGATACGGGTTATAGGGTGTTACATTTTAATTTGTGAATTGTTTAAAAGCTTTGAGTGAGATGTTCAAATGTTGGGTTTTGCTTTGTAATGACTTGTGACCCATTCCGGTGATGGATACGGGTTATAGGGTGTTACATTTTAATTGGTATCAGAGCTATGGTTTAGTCGATTCTAGAACTAACATAGCACGTATGAGTCTAGTTTTACATGCCATAATATGATACTGTGATAGTGTGATGACTTCTGACGTTTAAAAATATGTTTTTATATAGCTAATGGATTCCGATAGAGCTTTAGTTGATGATGTAAAAAGTGTAGCACCTGCTCCCGCGCAAGGGACAGTACCCGCTGCGTCTCGGCTGATCCTCAGTAATGAAGGAGAGGTCAAACAAGCTCTCTTTAACATAACGAACGAATGGTTCTTCGAATTCAGATGGAATAATCCGACTACTCAACCACCTCCACCCCCGAATAATCCACTTTCAATACATGTGGTATCTCCAGCGGTCGATCCATTGAGGTTGAATAGGCCCCCAGTTGATAAAATAAGAAAATACGAGGCCAAAGAGTTTAGAGCCACAGTTAGTGATGATGCTGAGCGGGCCGAGTTCTGGCTCGATAATGCTATCCGCGTGTTCAATGAGCTATCATGTACTCCCGACGAGTGTCTGAAGTGTGCCGTGTCTCTGTTACGCGATACTGCCTATCATTGGTGGAACACTTTGATTTTAGTTGTACTGAGAGAACGGGTTACGTGGGAGTTCTTTCAAATTGAATTCCGTAAAAAGTATATCAGCCAAAGATTTATAAATCAGAAGCGTAAGGAATTTCTCGAGCTTAAACAGGGTCGCAGGACTATTACTAAATACGAGCGAGAATTTGTCAGACTCAGCAGATATGCCCGGGAGTGTATTTCGACTGAAGCTATCATGTGTAAATGCTTTGAAGATAGGTTGAATGAAGATATTAAGTTGCTGGTTGGTATTCTTGAAATTAAAGAGTTCGTAGTGTTGGTCGAGCAAGCTTGTAAAGTCGAAGACCTTGGAAAAGAAAAGAGAAAGGCTGATTTTGAAGCTAGAGACTTCCACAAAAGATCAATGAGTAAAACTTATCAGTCGTCGTCGAAGAAGTTCAGAGAGGATTCTAGCCGATCTAAGACTGCTGTGGACTTTCCTAGACGAGATCGAGACAGACCTCCCACTAATTCACGGGCCACATCAGTTGCTAGTGTTGGAAATGTTCGACTGCCTCGGTCTGAGTGTAAACATTGTGGAAAATGGCATCTGGGAGATTGTAGAGTGCGTGATCATACTTGTTTCAAATGTGGATCAGCAGATCATTTCATTCGGGAGTGTCCAATGTTAGTTGAGAAAAATACCATTCAAGAGGCTCGACCAAGTAATATGCCATCACGAGGTAGACCACCCAAACGTGCTGATAATGTTAGTGGTAGTCAGAAAGGGACAAAAGATACAGCTATTCGATCGGAGGCTCGTGCTCCTACCAGAGCTTATGCCATTCGTGCTCGGGAAGAGGCTTCATCTCTAGATGTTATTACTGGTACATTCACTCTTTATGATACTGGTGTAATTGCTTTGATTGATCCCAGGTCAACTCATTCTTATGTATGTGAAACATTGTTATTCAATAAGACTTTGCCTGTTGAGTCTACTGAATTTGTGATTCGGCTTTCGAACCCCTTAGGCCAGTGTGTGCTAGTTAACAAAGTATGCAAGAGTTGCCCCCTGATGATTAGGGATTCATATTTTTCGGCTGATTTAATGTTACTACCATTTGACGAGTTTGATATCATTCTTGGTATGGATTGGCTAACCGTGCACGATGCGGTGGTAAATTGCAAATGAAAGACCATTGATTTGCGATGTCAGAATGATAAGATTAATCGAATTGAATCTACTGATCTAAAAGGGTTACCGGCTGTAATATCTTCGATGTTGGCTCACAAATATGTGAGAAAGGGTTGTAAAGCTTATCTCGCGTATGTATTTGATAGAAAGGTGTCTGAAAAGAAGCTCGAAACCGTACCTGTAGTAAGTGAGTATCCGAATGTGTTTCCGAAAGAATTACCAGGTTTGCCACCTGTTCGGGAGGTAGAGTTTGGTATAGAATTGGTACCGGAACGACTTCGATTTCGATAGCCCCGTATCGTATGGCACTGACCGAATGAAAAGAATTAAAATCTCAGTTGCAAGAGTTAACGGATAGAGGTTTTGCTTGGCCGAGTTTCTCTCCCTGGGGTGCACCAGTGTTGTTCGTGAAAACGAAAGACGGAACTATGAGAATGTGCATCGATTATAGACAGCTTAACAAAGTGACCGTAAAGAATAAATATCCGTTACCGCCAATTGATGATTTATTTGATTAGCTAAAGGGAGCTTCAGTGTTTTCGAAGATAGATTTACGATCGAGTTATTATCAGTTGCGAGTTTGAGACTCAGATGTGCCTAAGACTGCTTTCCGGACGAGGTATGGACATTATAAGTTCTTGGTGATGCCATTTGGGCTCACTAATGCCCCTGCAATTTTCATGGATTTGATGAATTGGGTATTCAGATAGTATTTGGATCGGTTCGTAGTCATATTTATAGATGACATTTTAATCTATTCACGCGACGAGACCGAGCATACCAAACACTTGAGACTTGTTTTACAAATTTTGCGGGATAAGCAGTTGTACACAAAGTTTAGTAAATGCAAATTTTGGCTACGTGAAGTCAGTTTTCTAGGGCATGTTGTTTCAGCATCAGGTATCTGGGTCGATCCGAGCAAAATTTCAGCTATACTTGATTGGAAATCTTTAAGGAATGTTTTAGAAGTTTGGAGCTTTTTGGGACTTGCTGGTTATTACAGATGATTTGTGAAAGGTTTTTCGATGATTGCGACGCCAATGACCAAGTTACTTCAAAAAGATGTCAAGTTTGAATGGTCGGAGAAATGTTAGAAAAGCTTTGATTAGTTGAAAGCCCTTTTGACCGAAGCTAGGGTATTAGTTCAACCAGAATCGGGTAAAGAATTCGTGATTTACAGTGATGCATCTCTGAATGGACTTGGCTGCGTCTTAAAGCAAGAAGGCAAAGTTGTAGCTTATGCCTCGAGACAGTTAAAGCCTCATGAGAAAAATTATCTGACGCATGATCTAGATTTGGCTGCTATTGTTTTCGCTTTGAAGATTTGGCGCCACTACTTGTACGATGAAAAATGTCACGTTTACTCCAATCATAAAAGTCTTAAATACTTGATGACTCAGAAGGATTTGAATTTGAGACAGCGACGATGGCTAGAGTTACTCAAAGATTATGAAATTGTGATTAATTATCATCCAGGAAAGGCTAACATGGTTGCTGATGCTTTAAGTCGAAAATCACTAGTTGCTTTGCGTGCGATGAATGCACATTTCGCTATATCCGATGATGGTGTGTTAATAGCTGAATTAAAAGCAAAACCGTTACTTGTGCAATAGATTCGTGAAGCTCAGAAAAGTGATGATGATCTAGTTGTGAAACGAATTCAATGTGATTCAGGAGTTGATTCAGAATTCCATATAGACACGGATGATTGTTTAAGATTTCGAGATCAATTATGTGTTCCGAGAAATCCCGAGCTTTTACAAATGATTTTGAGTGAAGCTCATAATGGTCAAATGACTGTTCACCCAGGTAGCACGAAAATGTATAGTGATCTGAAACAGCATTATTGGTGGCATGGTATGAAGCGAGACATTTCTGATTTTGTTTTAAAATGTTTAATATGTCAACAAGTGAAAGTCGAGCTTCAGGTGCCTTCAGGATTGCTTCAGCCGATCATGATACCGGAGTGGAAATGGGATCGAGTCACTATGGACTTTGTATCAGGCTTACCATTGACATCGAGCAAGAAAGATGCCATCTGGGTTGTTGTTGATAGATTGACAAAGTCCGCTCACTTTATTCTGGTCCGTACTGATTACTCGCTCGATAAACTAGTGGAATTGTATATTTCTCAGATAATGCGATTGCACTGGGTACATGTTTCTATTGTTTCAGATAGAGACCCGAGATTTACATCGCGGTTTTGGAAGAAACTGCAAGATGCGTTAGGTACTAAAATGCATTTTAGCACCACTTTCCATCCCCAAACAGACGGTCAATCCGAACGAGTCATACAGATACTTGAGGACATGTTGAGATGTTGCGTTCTTGAGTTTAAAGGTACTTGGGATCGATATTTTCCTCTAATTGAATTTGGTTACAATAATAGCTTTCAATCGAGTATCAAAATGGCACCGTACGAGGCTTTATACAGTCGTAAATGTCGTACACCCTTATATTGGAATGAGCTCAGCGAAAATAAGATTCACGAGGTTGATTTAGTTAAAGAAACAGAAGAGAAAGTGAAATTAATTCGTGAAAGTTTGAAGGCAGCATCAGATCATCAGAAATCGTATGCGGACTTGAAACGTAAATATATAGAGTTTCAGATTGGAGATAAAGTGTTTCTAAAAGTCTCACCGTGGAAGAAAGTAATCAGATTCGGTCGTAAATCAGTCCGAGATTCATTGGACCGTATGAAATTATTGAACGTATCGGACCTATTGCGTATAGATTGATGCTACCTCTGGAACTAGAGAAGATTCATAATGTTTTTCACGTCTCAATGCTTCGACGATATAGATCCGACCCTGCTCATGTAGTTAACCCGTCAGAGATTGAAATTCGGTCTAATTTGAGTTATGAAGAAGAACCGATTCGTATTTTAGCTCACGAGGTGAAAGAATTACGAAATAAGAAAATCTCGTTAGTAAAAGTGCTTTGGCACAAGCATGAGGTTGAAGAGGCAACTTGGGAACTCGAGAATTTGATGAAAGAATGATATCCCAATCTTTTCGCCAATAAGATTTTCGGGGACCAAAATTCCTTTAGGGGGAGAGTTGTGACAGCCCAATTTTAACCCTAATCGGATAGTGGTTTTGAGACCACGAATTTGAGTCGAAAAAATATTCGAATATCATTTTCTGTGTTTTGCATGTGTGAACTTTGATGTGCTAAAGTTTCGTGTTTAAATTCTGAGGTTTGGGTGCTTGATCATTAAAAAGGGTTAAATTGCATCAAATAAATTATATGCATACTATTGATATCGCGTGATATGTAGTAATAAAATTTATAAAACCTGATCATACCAAAAACTAACTAATATCACGATTTTAAGGCAAGCGCACCTATCGAACAATAGTATAGTCTAGCGGCAAGACCGAGTTATCGTACCCAAGGGAACCAAAAGTACTAGTACTTACTTCCTTTCTACTATCTAACCTAAAAGTAAAAGAGGTTTGTATGAAACTAATTCTAAAACTAAACTAAGAATGCACAAAAAGTAAATTGGGGAAAAAATCTCGGGAAAAGCTAATTGATATGGGCAATACTCAAGGGAGAATCCATCTAGACTTCACTTGTTATTAACTTCTTAAACTAGACGATTTCTTCACTTGACTTGATCTGTAGAGATCCCTAACTTATGTTAATACCTCCGTCGAGGATAAGAACAACTAATCCTAGGTTGATTAATTGAAATCTCTTTCTAGTTAAAACCCCTAGTCTTGCATTAACTTGATCTATGGATCCCCCTATTAGGTTTGACCCTAATCCGGTAGATTTATGTCGCCATATGTCTAGGGTTGCATGCAACTCCGCTTAATTATGGTAGATCTACTCCTAAAACAGGGACTTTTGCTCCTCTGCCTAAGCACATCAGTTTCTTCACTTAATACCTAGGATTATTAAACCAAGAATTAAGAACACATAATTAAGAATAATTTAAGTATTTATCATATAATTCAAGAATGAATAATAACAAGGTCTGTCTTAGGATTCATCCCCCTCAAGTATTTGAGGGGTTTAGTTCATAATTAATAAAGAAAACATCTCAGAAGAAATAAGATAACAAAACATAAAGAACACAAAAACCCCTGAAGGAATTTAGGTAGATCCTTTGTCTTGATGTAGAATTCCAGCTTCTGGGATGAATCAATCAGCTTCCCTTAGAGTAATCCTTTGCTTCCACTCCTTGTGTTGGCAGAAAAAAGCACTCCTTTTGGGAGAAAAGAGTACACCCTTAGAGTTGCCTCCTAGGGTCTTTATATAGAGTTTTGGGATGCCTTTCTTAGCCTCTAACCATCCAAATCTGAGTGAAATTGCACTTCCTCATGACATGGACACGCCGATGTGCCACGCCTGTGTGGATCGATAAGAGGCCTTGTACGGGCCTGTTGAGGGTGGCACGGCCGTGTGGCCTGGCTGTGCTTGTCGGGGCTGGGCCGTGTTGGATCTCATGTGGCACGGCCGTGTGCCACGGCCGTGTGGTGACTCCTTGGGCAGTGTCATTTTCACACTTTGGCCCATTTTCTTCGTTTTCGACCCATTTTTCGTTCTTTTCTCTTCCTTATGCTCTCCTGAGTATAAAACATGAAATAGAAGGGTTAAGAGCACCAATTTCCACAAATTCAATGATAATTCGTCCAGAAATTAGGCTAAACATGAGGTAAAAATATGTATAATTTATCGTTTATCAAATACCCCTACACTTAAGTCTTTGCTTATCCTCAAGTAAAATCTCAACTCACAATTAAGGACCATTCTTCTCAACCCACAATCTTTATCAATAATGTTTCAACCTAATCCACAAGTAATCATACAATGACAATTCAACCAAAAAAACATTAAAGATCCAAACACTCTAAGTTGAGAATTTTATCACAGAAACATAGGTTTCCTCTCTTCTCTTAAGTAATTACTTTTTAATCCAAAATTAACAAGAGTTGACATCCTCACTAAAGATTCACTCTATCCACTCAAAGTGTTTAGGGTTCAAGAATTAAGCACTCTTTAGTCAACCTGAAAAGTTATTACCATAGGCTTGCAAGAAAATCAAATCTCTACCACTATAGATTGATATGACACATCGATCAAAAGGTCTTTCAATGGTTGTAATGGGGCTTTAGTTAGGGGTGTTGTCACAAGCTAAAAAAAAAGGTTAAAATCGAGATTGAATTGAAAGATCATCTAGCTAGAAAAATCTCTATTACTGGAACATATTCCTAGAGCTAAGCCTTATGATGACACCGTTTTGGATTTGGAAGCTTGTAGAAATATGCAAAAACTATTGAACTATTACAGATTACAACTGAACTAACTGTATATACATTTTTTGTTGTTTTTTTTTTTTTAAGAACAATTCAAATATCATACTTTGAATATTTACAAACTGGAAAAAGAGAACAAAGTTAGATAATGATTCAACTCAAATCTCGACAAAAATAGGGATCAAAATAATTGAATGGAATTCAACAAAAATGGGTTATAGGTTAATATTAGGGGTGAGTCAAAGAATCGGTTGTTAGGCTCAATTGGGTTCACTAGGGGTTAATTTATGGAGGTAAGCTTTTATGGAGTAAGTGGGTTAAATCCTAGGTGCTTTTATCATTTCGGTATATCAAATCAATAATGTGGTCTTGGCATGTATAATCGAAGCAAGTTCTAGAATAACAAATCAGAATTGACTCACTCAAAGAAACAATAAAAGTGAGCACGAAAGGATGTATGCTCAAAAGGCTCAAAAGTCTCACCAGAATTATGGCTTTTGATGTCAATTCTGCGAATTTCAAATCTCAAGATAATACTTAAAATTAGGGAAAATAACCTAGAAAAAAATTTAAATTCTCAAAAATTTCAACTTATCATGCTTGATTCCCTAATGTCTTAAAGTTTCAATGATCAAAGCATAAATAACTATGTCTTAATTCTCAACATATCAATAAAAATCATAAATCAATCAGAATTCATTCCTAATAGGAGATTGAGATTAATGCAGAGAATTCGAAATTTGAGAGCAATTTTCAGGGATTTCAAAGATAATATAAAGAATGAAAGTGAGTTTTCCCCCCACACTTAAGATGTACATTGTAACGCCCTACGCCCGAGACCGGCGCTGGAGTCGAGCTAGAGGTGTTAATAAACTAAGTTTCGACATTTAAGGAATTTTACCTTGTTGATCTCAACATTAGTATTAGCAGTCCACCTGCGTCATGGTTACAAAAAAAAAATCATATCTTAAGTTACGAAACTCAAAATCAAGATCTGTAAACTTTCCCTAAATCTAGACTCATATACCTATTTCCAAATTTTTTTCTAGAATTTTTGGTTGGGCCAATTAGTACAGTTTATTAGTTAAAGTTACCCCTATTTTAGGACTCAACTGCACCAACCTCTGCTTACTTCGAACCACTTTTCTCTCTGTACAAAATTCATAAGACTATACCGTTTTTCTATTAAAACTAGACTCAATAAGGATTTTGTACATATACAGTATACCTCCTAATTATTTTTGTACAATTTATGGTGAATTTCCAAATTTGGAATAGGGGATCCAGAAATTGCCCTGGCCCTGTTTCACTAAAACTCAAATATCTCACAACATATAACTCCTTTACCTATTTCGCTTTTTCCATATAAAGGTAGACACAATAATATTCAAGTACATATTTAATTCATCACCTAATTCAATTTCTACTATTTTTTGTGATTTTTTAAACTCATGTCTTTGCTGCTGCAATATTCTATTTTATGGCAAATTTCACTTTTCTATGAATATTCATGGACTAAGTGTCTCCTTAAGCATACATGGTCTCACACATGATCTAGGTTAACCATTCCAATGACTAATCATTATCAAGCATTTTCTCAACCAAACCACAACCATATCACAAGATTAATTACATAAAATGAGTATATTGCTATACATGCCATATTCAAGTTATACAAGCCATTTTACCAAAATAGTTCTTCGGATAGTGTGAGCGAGCCTTCGACCTATCCCGATTCCCAAGCCGGCTTACCCAAAACTCCAATGAATAAAAAGGGACGAGTAAGCATAAATGCTTAGTAAGTTCACATGCAAATAATGGGTAATATAATCATACAATTTAACATAACATCATTTGCTTAAACATCACCAAAGCATTCCATTCATGACATAAGTATACTTATTACCTCACCACAATTTGTCTTACCACATTCCTCACAAAAAGGAATAAGTCCATACCAGTTCACTTACCTATATTTATCCCATTCACCATCGATTCACTTTCATTTTAGGTGTTCTCCCAATTTCCTTAAGGTTCACCGGTTGAACACATTGGAATATAACTTGGGTACGTGGATAGTATGCACGTAAATGTTCCATCCCCTTAGTTTAACAAGCTCAATAGCTTTTATAATTCAAGTAGCCAAGCTACTATGTAACTCGCCCATAAACGAACTCAGACTCAACTCAACGAGCTTGGGCGTTCGCATCCATAAGTGAACTCGGACTCAACTCAACCGAGCTCGGATGCCTAGTTACATCTCACGAACTCAGACTCAACTCAACGAGTTCAGAACTTAACCATCCTAATGACATGTCACTTGTACCCTAATCTATTTCCAAGGTTCAAACGGGATTTCTCTCTCAATTCCATAATTCAATCGTCTTCCTCGAGATATCGAAACCAACATTTACTATATTACATA